>OU343222.1:75085651-75189845 GCA_910596185.1 Chrysanthemum makinoi
ATTGATACAGCTGCAGATGGAACAATGATCTATGGAATAGACATACCAAAGATGTATGATGAGCTCAATGATAAGGAGAAAAAGAGATTCGATGCAGATATCAGGGCTTCTAACATTATACTTCAAGGTCTTCCAAAAGACATCTACAAGCTTATCAATCACAACACTGAAGCAAAGGCTGTATGGGATAATGTCAAGATGCTTCTCTCAGGTTCTGAATTAACTATTGAGGACAGAGAATCACAACTGTATGATGAATTTGAACACTTCAAGATGAAACCAGACGAGAGTGTCTATGAATACTATGTGAGATTCCATAAGCTTGTGAATGACATGAGGAACCTCAAAATGACCATGCCTAACATTCAGCTGAACTCAAAATTCGTGAACAACATGAATCCCGAATGGCACAAGTTTGTCACCTCTGTGAAGCTAACCAAAGGATTGAAGAACACAAACTATGAGCAACTCTATGCTTTCCTTCTTCAGAATGAGAGACATGCTATGTTTGAGAAAAGGATTTCTGAGCAATTCAAAACCAATCAGGGAGAATCAAGCTCACCAAATGACTCTACAGCTTTCTACACCAATGTTGGTATTACCACCAAAGCATCTCAGGTCATTCCAATGGGTAATGGTAATCACAAACTCATTCCCGATCCAATGTTCAAACAAGCTGATGCTGATGCAGCCGTGGGACACTTCATTAATCAACTGGCCCTTATGGTTAAACAAAATCTGACACTCAATCCACACTCCAACAGTCTTCACACTAACAATGAGATCAGAACTGCATCCAACCTTCACAATCATGCAGTTGTTAGAGATGGAAAAGTTATGGTTCAACCAGTTCAAGGAAGGCAATATGATCAGGGAAGAGGTGGAGTAGGTGGAGGTTATGTTGGAAATCTGAATAGGGGAAGGAATGGAATTCAGGGACAAGCAAAGCCGATTAAGTGCTACAATTGTGGTGGTGAGGGACATATTGCAAGGAACTGCACATCGCCAAAACGCCCTCAGAATGCAGAGTACTTCAGGGATAAGATGTTGCTCGTGCAAGCTCAGGATAATGGAGCAGCTTTGGATGAAGAGGAGTTATTGTTTCTTGCTGAAGGGAATGCCAAGACATATGATGCTGATGTTGATGAACAACCAATACAGGAGATAGGTCATAATCATCAGAATGCCTTTCAAGTAGCAGATTGTGATGCATTTGATTCTGATGTCGATGATGAACCTACTGCTCAAACTATCTTCATGGCCAGCATCTCACCTATGGTTTCTCTAAAGGTCTCTCCTCCACAACAAGCTGGTCCATCCAAAGACAAAGTCATTTCAGAGGTATTAAAACTATATGATGAAGTTGATGAGCTAAAGATGCATAATGAAGTACAATCTCTTGAAACTTATGAATCAGATATTGATGATGAGGGTAATAGCAATATTGTCCCATATGATCAATATGTGAAGCAAAGTGAAAGTGAAGTTGTACCAACTAATGCATCTTCCGCAGTAAGTGATGACTATGTTTTTGTTGAATACACTGGATGTACCCCTGATGATTCTGTTGTCTCTGAACTAAATGCCTATAAAGAACGTGTTGCTATCTATGAACAACGTGCTAAATTTGAGCTGACCACCCGTGAGCAGGAAATGGATGACCAAATGCGTACAATTATTAGAAAAAGTAATTTTAGAGAAGAATTATTAAAACAAGAGTTAAATTCCTTACAAGAAAAGCTTTCTAAAACTACTAAGCAAAAACAAGAATTTCAAGAAAATGTGAAAATGCTTAAGCAAGAATTCAATGCTAAGGAATCAAAACTTTTGAATGATTTTTCCAATCTAAAATCTTTGAAAAACAAGCTTGAAAATAAGTTGTACGTACAAGGGAACACCATTCAGACTGCTCACATGATCACTAAGCATAGAGTCTTAAGCGATAAGCATAGCATTCCCCTTTTTGAGGAACCAAATCCTGAGGTCATTAAAAAGGCTAGAACTGCTCATACGGTAATTTATGATGGCAATGAAATCCTTAAACCTAGGCAGATACCCAGTTGTGCTGAGTGCACTGAGGAAGATAAGAAATCAGATGAGGTCACTAGGGAGAAAATGGATAAGAAACTCAGCAATCCTACATGTAAAGAGAAAAACATAATTATCAGACCCCATGACTACAAAAAGGAAAATTGGATTTCCTTGAACATGTTTAAGCCTCAAAAATTGTTAACACCCGAACAAGTGTTCTGGAAAAAGGATCTAGATAAACAAAAGGCAGAGAATCTTGTTGTAACAAACCCCCCTCTTAGGAAAATGCCTTCAGCTACTGTGTATCCTCCTAATACACCAATGCATCTAGACCCTAGAACTATTGCCACTAAAAGAAAGACCTTAATCAGTCAATATGTCATCTTTCAATTATTTTTTGATTTTGAGAAAACTTGTAAGAAAAGAATCACACCCACTGGGATAACTGAAGGGAAAAGGGGTTTTGAGCAAACTAAAGAATGCTATTTAACTGAGGTCATGCCTTTCTTTAAACAATTAAAAGATCAATTTGAGAGTCTTAAAAAGGGGATGGATTCAGATATTAAAGAAATAGAAAAGGAATTTGATGCAATGATAGTTGAGGTTAGTGACTATGAGCATAAATTAAAATATAATGAGATTGAGAGGAAGAACTTGCATACATTAAATGAGAATCTTATTTCTGAATGTATTACTCAAGATGTGTTTTACACTGCTACGAATCACTCCATTACTACCTCTCGATTTCATGAATTATCTATTGCATTGAAAGTTTCCCATGATCGTGTCATTGAGCTTGAAAACAAAAACTCAGAACTTAGTGAGAAAATTGATCGAGATGATCACGATAATTTGGTAAAACATCTTTCTAAACTAGAAGTTGAACATTTTGATTTGCAACTAAAATATCAACATCTTAAAGAAAATGTTAAAACCTCAAATATCAAGACATCCTCAGATGTTCCAGAGTTTGATGCAGTTTTTCAGATAAATAAACGTGACGAACAGATTCAAGCTCATTGTTGCACGATCAGAAAGTTGAAAGCCCAAATCTCTCAATTAAAGGGTGAAAAGAACAATGTGACTGCCTCCCAAATGCCTCCTCCTTTAGATTCTCAGTATTCTCAAACTTTTCATCTTTAAAACTTAGTAAATGCGTTACAAAAGGAAAACGAGAGCTTTCTAGAAGAAAATGAAAAAGTTAAACGTCACTTTAAAGAGTTATATGATTCAATGAAAGTCACTCGTGACAAAAACAACGAAAAAATAACTTCTTTACAAAAGGAAATTGAGAATCTGAGGGGTCAGGAAAAAGGGAAACTGCCACTTGTTTTTAATGAGAATGTCGCTTCAAAGTCATCCTCTGACTGCAAATATACTGTGACTGTTAAATACATTCCTCCTCATCTTAGGAATAATGAACTTGTGTTTAATAACTACTGTGCTCACCTTAAGGATAGTCTAGAATGTCTCCGAGAGATTGTGGAAGAGGACTTCTTAAATAAGCCTCTTGATAGAGAAATTAGGTTTGCTTGCATTTGTGCCAAACGATCTCAGGAGCTGCTAGAATGTCTAATTGCAACATGTCCTAAATCCTTAGGTGTGAATGGTAAAGCTGTGATGCCTTGTTCTATGCCTAGTGCCATGCATACAAACCATTCCATGCCCAGCTTTAAGAAAGTAAATACTAATGTGCCTTCTAGAAGTTCAGATCCTTGCACATCTAGCTCAAGAATGCAAAAGGTAGTTCAACCTACTAATGTTCCCATAATTCCCTCTACAGGAGTAATCAGTGACATTAAAGCAAGCAGGTCAAAGCCTCCAGGCAGTACCAAGCAAGATAGGACCTCGCAAGCTAAGAATGTGCATTGGAAGAGAGTAGAAGACCATCCTAGGAACTTTAAGTTTGAGTTGAATAAAACGAATCATGTTGATTCTAGTATTAGCCATAGGCGTACTGTAATTAATTCGAATTCTGATACTATCTGCAAACCATGTAATGATGTATGCTTGAATTCTGTTGCTAATCATGAATGTGGTGTGAATGTTTTGTCTAATGCTGTCAAGTGCACAGTTAAAATTGTCAATGAAAAAATTCATGCTAAGAAGGCTAAAAGGCAAAAACGAAAGAAAGTTAGAAAACAGTGGAAACCCACAGGAAGAACATTTAAGAAGATAGGTTATCAATGGATACCTTTTGGCCATAAGGATAATCGCTTTGCACTCAATCTGCTAAGACAATGCCCACTAGAAAATGGATGCCTACTGGTAGAACTATTCCTTTAAGAAGTGAACATACTTTGAATAGGTCAAATACGGACACCAGCACCACATCTATTCCTAATTATTCCATTGCTTCTATTTCTGATATGGATGTTTCTATTTCTGATGTGGGTGTTCCAATCACTGTTACTAACCAAGTGGAACCCATTATTGCATGGTGTTCCCAATTATTCAGTTATCCATTCTTGTTTGTGTTCAACTGTAGAACGTTCAAATCATTCTGTGGTACCTGGACTCAGGCTGTTCCAAGCATATGACTGGAGACCGGTCGCGGCTCATGAACTTCGTGAGTAAATTCATCGGGACAGTTAGATTCGGGAACGACCATTTTGGAGCAATTATGGGTTATGGAGATTATGTGGTTGGTAAAAGTGTAATTTCCAGGGTATATTATGTGGAAGGTCTTGGTCATAACTTGTTCTCTGTTGGTCAATTTTGTGATTCCGATCTAGAAGTGGCATTTAGAAAACATACTTGTTTCGTTAGAGAACTTGATGGTGTGGAATTATTAAGAGGTACTCGTGGTTCTAACCTATACACCATTTCTATCGATGACATGATGAAGTCTTCTCCAATCTGCTTGCTGTCAAAGGCTTCTAAAACAAAGTCTTGGTTATGGCATCGTCGTCTCAATCACTTGAACTTCGGCACCATAAACAACCTTTCCAGAAAGGATCTTGTCAGAGGCTTACCTAGATTAAAATATGAAAAAGATCATCTTTACTCAGCTTGCCAATTGGGAAAAAGCACGAAATATGCCCACAAACCAAAACCAACTAACTCTGTAATGGAAGTTCTTCATACCCTTCACATGGATCTGTGCGGCCCAATGAGAGTGCAAACTATTAATGGGAAGAGATATGTGCTTGTAGTGGTTGATGACTTCTCCCAATTCACTTGGGTTAAGTTTTTGAGGACAAAGGACGAAACTCCAGATGTCATCATTAAACTCATTAAACAACTTCAGATCCGACTCAACAAAACAGTTCGAATCGTCCGAACCGATAATGGAACTGAGTTTGTTAATAAAGAACTCAATGAATTTTATGAAAATGTTGGAATCAGTCCTTAAAGAAGTGTTCCTCGAACTCCTCAACAGAACGATGTAGTTGAAAGACGAAATCGAACTCTTGTAGAAGCTGCAAGAACTATGCTGATTTACTCAAAGTGTTAGGAATTAGAAATTCCCGGTATTAAAGAGTCGGTCACCTCAAGTATATGTAATCGTTAGAAAGCTCGTAGTCATAGTAATATTTAGTTAAGTAGTATTTAGTTAAGTAACACCGTGGAGGACGGACGGGTCTTTACCCACTGTATGCCTGATCCACAGCCCGATGTGTGGCGATTTATGTAAGACTATAAATACTCTCTACCTCCCAAGGTAGAGAGTTGGAGCTCATAATAATATCTTTCACTTTCTCTCACTAAGTTCCCTAAACCTCTAACTTTCTCTCTCTAGAATTCCATCTATATGCTACCTTGTGTTAATGTTATGATGTGTATGTGAAAAGTTATATCTTACAATTGGTATCAGAGCCATGGTTAGATCATATCTTACACATCTTTGGATTTCTAGTGGTTTTAGGTGGTTTTTGAGTTTGAAAAAGTTTAGTGGTTTTGCATCATTTGATTGATTTCTAGTGTTAAAGTTTCGATTTTGGTTGTACTTTTATGTTTAGAATCATCAAAAGTGTTTAGGTTTTCATTTGGTAAGCTTGAATCATCTTGGTTGGGTTGTTTTGGATTGAAAAGTGAGGTTTATATGGTTTTTCAAGCTAGCGACTTAGCTCACGGAATATTTTCTTGGTAGCAACTTGCTTCACATTTTTGTAGCGACTTACAGTGTTGGAGCTAGCGAGTTAGATCTAGCGAGTTAAAGTACAAGTAGTGGATTCTCCACTACGGGTAGCGACTTGTGGTAGCGACTTGGTCAGTAGCGAGTTGCTCTTTAGCGACTTGTGTCTCTAGCGACTTGTGTAGCGAATTGCTGCCAAAATTTGATTAGCGACTTGGTCTGTAGCGAGTTACTACTTAGCGACTTGCTTTTCTGTTAACGACTTGGGACTCTAGCGACTTAGGGGTGTAGCGAATTAAGGGTTAGCGACTTAGTGCATTAATTTCTAGCGACTTAGTGCATTAATTTCTAGCGACTTAGTGCATTATCTTCTAGCGATTTAGTATTTTATCATCTAGAGTCTTGAGTGATTGTTTACGGTTTTCTCTTGATTCAGTAAAATCCCGTGAAAGAATCCATTTCCCGGTTTAATCATAGAGCTATAAAATCCCGTATAATCTGTTAACATGTCTACCAACGTTCCCACTGTTATCTCCACTGTTGCCGAAGATGTTCAAGCAGCTGGCTCAGATACTCGTCCACCCATGCTTGACAGAACTGACTACGACTCTTGGGCTCAACGAATTAGACTGTATTGCCTTGGAAAGGAAAATGGTGTCAACATTCTCAAATCCATTGATGAAGGACCATATCGAGTTGAGACGACTAGAGACATACTTGATACTAATGCAGATGGTACTCCTGTTTACGGAATAGACAGACCTAAGATGTATGATGAGCTTGATGATAAGGATAAAAAGAGATTTGATGCAGATATCAGGGCTTCAAACATTGTTCTTCAAGGTCTTCCTAAAGACATCTACAAGCTGATCAATCATAACACAGATGCTAAGGCAGTTTGGGACAATGTTAAGATGCTTCTCTCAGGTTCTGAATTAACTATGGAAGACAGAGAATCCCAACTCTATGACGAATTTGAGCATTTCAAGATGAAACCAGATGAGAGTGTCTATGAGTACTATGTGAGATTTCATAAGTTAGTTAATGACATGAGGAACATCAGAATGACTATGCCTAACATTCAGTTGAACTCAAAATTTGTGAACAACATGAATCCCGAATGGCACAAGTTTGTTACCGCTGTGAAGCTCACTAAAGGATTGAAGAATACAAACTATGAGCAACTCTATGCCTTCCTCCTTCAGAATGAGAGACATGCTATGTTTGAAAAATTAATTCTCAATCAGTTCAAAACCAACCAGGGAGAGACAAGCTCGTCTAATGACTCTACAGCTTTCTACTCAAACATCGGAATCACAACCAAAGCATCACAAGTCATACCCTTGGGTAATGGTAATCACAAACTCATTCCTGATCCTATGTACAAACAAGCCGATGCTGATACTCACGTGGGTAGCTTCATTAATCAACTAGCTCTTCTCATCAGTCAAAACATGAATACTCTCCCACAAACCAACAACAACCTCAGAACCGCATCTAACCCACACAATCAAGCCACTATTAAAGATGGAAGGATCGTGGTGCAACCAGTTCAAGAAAGACAGTATGATCAGGGACGAGGTGGAGCTGGGAGAGGTTATGTTGGAAACCAGAATCGAGGAAGGAATGGTAACCAAGGTCAAACTAAGCTCATCAAATGTTATAACTGTGGTGGAGAGGGACACATTGCAAGGAACTGTACATCTCCAAAACGCCCACAGAATGCTGATTACTTCAGAGAGAAGATGCTGCTGGCTCAAGCTCAGGACAATGGTGCTACTCTGAATGAAGAGGAATTGCTGTTTCTTGCTGAGGGCAATGCCAAGACCTATGATGCAGATGTGGATGAGCAGCCTATTCAGGAGATAGGTCACAATCATCCGAATGCCTTTCAAGTCGCTGACTGTGATGCATACGACTCTGATGTGGATGATGGACCTACGGCACACACAATTTTATGGCTAGCATTTCTCCAATGGTTTCTCCCAAGGTCTCTTCTTCATCACTAGCTGGGCCATCCCATGACAAGCTCATCTCAGAGGTATTAAAACTATACGATGATGCTGATGTGCACCAGATGCATGACAAAGTACAATCAACTGAAACTATTGAATCAAATATTGAAAATATGGGTAATATCAATATTGTCCCATATGATCAATATGTGAAACAAAGTGAAAGTGAAGTTGTACCAAGTGATGCATCTTCTGCAGTCAACAATGACTATGTTTTTGATGAATACACTGCATGTGCCCCTGATGATTCCATTATTTCTGAACTAAATGCCTATAAAGAACGTGTTGCTATTTATGAACAACGTGCTAAGTTTGAGTTGACCACTCGTGAGCAGGAAATGGATAACCAAGTAAGTACAGTAATTAGAAAAGTAAGTTTAGAGAAGAAGTATTGAAACAAGAATTAAATTCCTTGCAAGAAAAACTTTCTAAAACATCTAAACAAAAACAAGAACTTCAAGAAAATGTGAAAATGCTTAAGCAAGAATTTAATGCAAAGGAATCAAAACTCTTGAGAGATTTTTCTAATCTGAAAACTTTGAAAAACAAACTTGAGAACAAGTTGTACATACAAGGAAACACCATTCAGACTGCTCACATGGTCACTAAACATCGAGTCTTAAGCGATAAGCATAGCATTCCCCTTGTTGAGGAACCGAATCCAGAGGTAATTAAAAAGGCTAGAAATGCTCATAAGGTGCTTTATGATGGTAATGAAATTCTTAAGCCTAGGCAGAAACCTAGTTGCGTTGAGTGCACTGAGGAAGATAAGAAATCAGATGAAGTCACTAGGGAAAGGATGAACAAAAAACTAGATGACCCGAAATGCAAAGAGAAAAAGATTATTATCACTCCCCATGACTACAAGAAGGAAAACTGGATTTCCTTGAACATGTTTAAGCCTCAAACATTGTTGACCCCTGAACAAGTGTTCTGGAAAAAGGATATGGACTTGCAAAAAGCTGAAAATCTTGTTGAAAAGAATCCCCCTTGTAGGAAATTCCCTAAAGCGATTGTGTATCCTCCAAATACACCAATGCATTTAGTTCCTAGAACTATTGCCCCTAAGAGCAAGACCTTAATCAGTCAATATGTTATTCTTCAACTATTTACCGATTTTGAGAAAACTTGTAAGAAAAGGATCACACCCACTGGGATAACTGAAGGGGAAAGGGGTTTTGAGCAAATGAAAGAATGTTATTTAACTGAGGTCATGCCTTTCTTTAAACAACTAAAAGATCATTTTGAGAGTCTTAAAAAGGGGACAAAATCAGATATTAAAGAAATGGAAAAGGAATTTGATGCAATGGTAGTTGAAGTTAGTGATTATGAGCGTGCACTAAAATATAATGAGATTGAGAGGAAGAACTTGCATACCTTAAATGAGACTCTTATTACTGAATGTGTTGCTCAAGATATCTTTTTCACTGCTTCAAATTGCTCTATTAATGCTTCCAAATTTCATGAACTATCTGTGGCCCTGAAAGTCTCCCATGATCGTGTCATTGAGCTTGAAAAAACTAATTCTAAGCTAAACGAGAAAATTGAACTGGATGATCACGACAATTTGGTTAAACATTTTTCTAAACTGGAAGTTGAGCATTTTAATTTACAACTAAAATATCAACATCTTAAAGAAAATGTTAAAACTTCAAATATCAAGACATCGTCAGATGCTCCAGAGTTTGATGCAGTTTTTCAAATTAACAAACGTGATGAACAGATTCAAGCTCAGTGCAACACGATCAGAAAGTTGAAAGCCCAAATCTCTCAATTAAAGGGTCAAACGAACAATAAGACAGGCACCCAAATCCCTCCTTCCTTTAGATTCTCGAATTCTCAAACTTTTCATCTTCAAAACTTAGTTAATGCCTTACAAAAGGAAAACGAGAGTTTTCTAGAAGAAAATGAAAAGATTAAACGACATTTTAAAGAGTTATATGATTCAATGAAAGTCACCCGTGACCAAAACAACGAAAAAATAACGTCTTTACAAAAGGAAATTGAGAATCTAAGAAGTCAGGGAAATGGGAAACTGCCACTTGTTTTCAATAAGAATGTTGTCTCAAAGTCACCCTTAGACTGCAAATACACTGTGACAGTTAAATATATTCCTCCTCATCTTAGGAATAATGAACATGCTTTTCATGAATACTGTGCTCACCTTAAGGATAGTCTAGAATGTCTCCGTGAGATTGTCGAAGAGGATTTCATTAACAAACCTCTTGATAGTGAAATTAGGTTTGCTTGCCTCCAGGCCAAACGATCTCAAGAGTTGCTAGAATGTGTAATTGCCACATGTCCAAAATCCTTAACCTTAGGTGAAAAAGGCAAAGCTGTGATGCCCTGTTCTATGCCTAGTGCCAAGCAGGAAATCCGTTCTATGCCCAGTCTTTAAAAAGGAAACACTAATGTGCCTTCAAGTAGTTCAGATTCCAGATATGTTAGTGCTAAGAAAGTGAACTTTAGTGTGCCTGCAAAAAGCTCAAATCACAGCCTTAAAGTATACACTAATGTGCCTTCTAGTACTTCAGATCCTTGCACATCAAGTTCCGGAATGCAAAAATTAGATCAACCAACTAATGTTCCCATTCCCTCTACAGGAGTAATCAGTGACTTTAAAGCGAGCAGGTCAAAGTCTCAAGACAATACAAGGAATGATAGGACCTTGCAAGCTAAGAATGTGCATTGGAAGAGAGTAGAAGACCAATCTAGGAACTTTAGGCTTGAGTTGAATAAAACGAATCGTGTTGATTCTAGTATTAGCCTTAGGCGTACTGTAATTAATTCGAATTCTGATACTATCTGCAAACCTTGTAATGCTGCATGCTTGAATTCTGTTGCTAATCATGAATGTGGTGTGAATGCTTTGTCTAATGCTGTCAAATGCCCAGTTAAAATTGCTAATGCTAATAATCGTGCAAATAAGGCAAAAAGGCAAAAACGAAAGAATGTTAGAAAACAGTGGAAACCCACAGGAAGAACTTTTATAAAGATAGGTTATTATTGGATACCTTTTGGTCATAAGAATAATCAGCTTTGTTCTCACACTGCTAAGATTATGCCCACTAGAAAATGGATGCCTACTGGTAGAACTATTCCCTTAAGAAGTAAACATACTTTGAATAGGTCAAATACAGACACCAGCATTGCATCTATTCCCAATGATTCCATTGCTTCTACTTTTGATATGGATGTTTCTGATTCTGATGTGGGTGTTCCAATTACTGTTACTAACCAAGTGGAACCCATTCTTGCATGGGGATCCCAATTATCCAGTTATCCATTTTGTCTGTGTTCAACTGCAGATCGTTCAAATCGTTCTGTGGTACCTGGACTCAGGCCGTTCCAAGCATATGACTGGAGACCGGTCGCGGCTCATGAACTTCGTGAGCAAGTTCATCGGGACTGTTAGATTTGGTAATGATCATTTCGGTGCTATTATGGGTTATGGAGATTATGTTGTTGGTGATAGTGTCATCTCGAGAGTCTACTATGTTGAAGGGTTGGGTCATAATCTGTTCTCTGTTGGTCAATTCTGTGACTCTGATCTAGAAGTTGCCTTCAGAAAACATACCTGCTTTGTTAGAGATCTTAATGGTAAGGAACTGTTAAAAGGAACTCGTGGCTCTAATCTTTACACCATCTCTATCGATGACATGATGAGGGCTTCTCCAATTTGCTTGCTGTCAAAGGCTTCAAAACAAAGTCATGGTTATGGCATCGACGTCTCAATCACTTGAACTTCGGAACCATCAATGATCTTTCCGTAAAGGACCTAGTTGTAGGTTTACCTAGACTAAAGTATGAAAAGGATCATCTTTGTTCAGCATGTCAATTGGGAAAAAGCAAGAAATATGCCCATAAACCCAAACCTACTAACTCTGTCACAGAAGTTCTTCATATGATTCATATGGATTTATGTGGACCAATGAGGGTACATAATATCTTTGGGAAGAAATATGTGTTAGTTGTGGTTGATGATTACTCTAGATTCACCTGGGTCAAGTTCTTAAGGACAAAGGATGAAACTCCTGATATCATCATCAAACTCATCAAACAGCTGCAGGTTCGACTTAACAAAACCGTCAGAATTGTCCGAACAGACAATGGAACTGAGTTTGTCAACAAACAACTTAATGAATTCTATGAAAGCGTTGGAATCAGCCATCAAAGAAGTGTTTCACGAACTCCTCAACAGAACGGTGTAGTTGAACGACGAAATCGGACTCTGTTGAAGCCGCTAGAACAATGTTGATTTACTCAAAGGTTCCAATGTTTCTCTGGGCTGAAGCAATCGCCACTGCATGCTATACACAAAATCGTTCCCTAATCCACACTGTACATGGAAAAACTCCATATGAACTTGTCCACAACAGAAAACCTAATCTCTCTTTCCTTCGTGTGTTTGGTGCATTGTGCTATCCAACTAATGAGGGTCAAGACTTAGGGAAACTTAGGGCTAAAGCTGACATTGGAGTATTTGTAGGATATGCACCAAACAAAAAGGGATACCGAATCTATAACAAAAGAAACCGAAATATCATGGAAACCATTCACGTTACGTTTGATGAGCTGACCGGTCAAATGGCTCCTGGACAATCCAGCTCAGGACCCGCACTTCAAGACAGTCCCATTGGTTCATCTCTTGTTCCAAACTCTACTCAAGAAACTCCATATGTACCTCCATCTGAAGATGATGTAAAGAAATTGTTTGATCCTATGTTTGATGAACTGTATGATTCAAACACTCATGAGGTGATGATTCCCGCAACAGAGGATGCTCATATTCCTGTGAATGAAGTCAATCCTTCAGTCTCAATATCTTTAAGTCAAGAAGCACCTGCTGCTGATCCTTCAGCCTCATCAACAAATCATCATTCTTCAAATGTACATCATGGAAATGTTTCTGGCATCAATGATGAAGTTAATCCCTTTGCTACTCCTGAGGATGCTCCATTTGAAAACATATTTGCTACTCCTGAATCATCATCAGAACCATCTTCTTCAGGAGACATCGACTCAGCTACCTCAGTTCCTCAACAACTGCCACATGAACACCTTAGAAAATGGACTCACGATCATCCATTAGACAACATCATTGTAAATCCCTCTCGTCCTCAGATCAACCCGGAAACAACTTGCAACCGATGCCTTATGGTGTTTCTTCAACTCCGTACTTTCTAAGATCGAACCAAAAGATGTTAAAACCGCCATGAATGAAGACAGCTGGTTCAATGCCATGCAAGATGAAATTCATGAGTTTGATCGACTTGATGTATGGGAGTTAGTACCTGCTC
Organism: Chrysanthemum makinoi; assembly: GCA_910596185.1. NCBI lineage: Eukaryota > Viridiplantae > Streptophyta > Magnoliopsida > Asterales > Asteraceae > Chrysanthemum > Chrysanthemum makinoi. The sequence continues at coordinate 75,099,076 of OU343222.1, forward strand.
CAGACTGTGCTATGATTATAGCTCTCAAATGGATCTTCAAAGTGAAACTTGATGAGCATGGTGATGTGTTGAAGAACAAGGCTCGATTAGTTGCTAAAGGATATCGTCAAGAGGAGGGTATAGACTTTGAAGAATCTTTTGCTCCTGTTGCTCGAATCGAGGCAATCAGAATCTTTCTGGCTAACGCTGCTAGTAAGAACATGGTAGTGTATCAGATGGATGTGAAGACGGCATTTCTGAACGGAGATCTTAAAGAAGTCGTCTACGTCAGCCAACCTGAAGGATTTGTGAATCAAGAGCATCCTACTCACGTTTATCGTCTGAAGAAGGCTCTCTACGGTTTAAAGCAAGCTCCAAGGGCATGGTATGATACACTGTCAAAGTTTCTTCTATCATCCGGATTCAGTAAAGGAGCAGTTGATCCTACATTGTTCACCAAGAAGTCAGGCAAACATTTAACTCATGTTCAAATTTATGTTGATGATATTATTTTTGCCTCGACTGACCCAATGGAATGTGATCGCTTTTCTAATGAAATGAGTTCTAAGTTTCAAATGTCAATGATGGGACAAATGTCATTTTTCTTGGGATTACAAATTTCACAAAGTCCCGGAGGCATTTTCATAAATCAATCTAAATATGCAACAGAGATTTTAAAGAAATTTGGATTTGATTCATGTGACCCTGTTGACACCCCCATGATTGATCGAACCAAACTAGATGAGGACCACTCAGGGATCATGATTGACCAAACGAAATATCGTAGTATGATTGGATCCCTGATGTACCTCACAGCTAGTAGACCAGACATCTTGTTCGCTGTTTGCATGTGTGCTAGATACCAGGCTAAGCCTACTAAAAAGCACCTTGAAGCGTTAAACGGGTCTTTCGGTATCTCCAAGGAACCATCAATATGGGACTATGGTACCCGAAGGACACCGGTATGTCACTAACGGCCTATGCAGATGCTGATCATGCAGGTTGTCAAGATACACGTCGAAGTACATCTGGAGGTGCTCAGCTTTTGGGTGATAAGCTTGTGAGCTGGTCTTCAAAGAAGCAAATGAGTACTTCTATTTCCTCTACAGAGGCTGAATACATAGCCATGTCATCTTGTTGTGCTCAAATCTTATGGATGAGATCTCAATTATCTGACTATGGCTTTGAATTCAACAAAATCCCTCTGTACTGTGATAATAAAAGTGCTATTGCTCTCTCATGCAACAACGTTCAACACTCAAGAGCAAAGCATATCGACATTCGACATCATTTCATCAGGGAACAAGTGGAAAAAGGTGTGGTGGAACTATATTTTGTGAGGTCTGAATATCAGTTAGCGGACATCTTCACCAAAGCTCTTCCAAGAGAACGTTTTGAGTTTATTCTTCCACGTCTTGGCTTGAAAAGCCTTCAACCAGATACTCTCAAATGTCTTCAGGAGGAAGACGAGGAGTAAAGGTCTATCTTCATCTATCTCTTGTAAATATTTATCCAAAAAGCAAAATACAAAATTATAAAACCCTATAAAACCAAATAGAAAAATATAAAACTTTCAAAAATCCATAAAAATCTGAAAAATTCGAAAAATCTTTAAAAATATTGTCTTTTGTCATGTTTTTTTTCGGTTCGAAAATATCTACGGTCTTTGTGCTGTCACTCAAAGAATGACACGGGACTTTAGATGTTGTTCGAATTCTTAAAAAAAAAAAAAAAAAAAAAAAAAAAATTTTTGGGAGAAAGAGAAACAATGGTTTATTGTCATTTTCAGGCAAAAACCCGGTTTTAAAAGAAAGAACAGAGCCATGTTTTACCATGTTTTCAAATTCCATGCTCTGATTCTATAACATTTATCTGCTGAAAACTAAATGCTTTGAAAAATAACTCGGTCTCTATTTTTGATAATCATCAGGACTTATCTGTCAAAATCTCTATCGCTCAATCAACAACCTATGTCATTGATTGAGGGGGAGAATGATTTCAATTAAATTAAAAAGTTATTTGGCATTAAATTGTTTTCAAAAGATGTACATGCATGTTTAACCAATGGAGTTTAAATCTCAACATCAGATCCTTATCACTTAAAACGCTTTCATAATCAAGTCACAATTCTCCTTAAAAGCTTTCAAAATCAATTTAAATCTACAGAGATCACAAATCTCAAATGTTTAAATAATTGTGATCGGGGAGAAGTTGTGATTTAAATAGGATTTAAACTGATAATTCGATAAATGGTTTCTTAAGTGATTAGCATGTTTGCCTCCCCGTAAGTGACAAACGATTTCAAATTTTCCATGCACACATTGAGGGGAGCATCTATATTAAACCACAATGATTTGAAACGTGATCACTTATCTCAATGTGCAGGTTCCCTCTAGTATGTGTAAAACTCTTTTCAAACCTCGAGGCACATATTGAGGGGAGCAAAATCATGAAAACCTCATCCTTCCCCAAAATGCTTTATCTACTTGATTTGATTAGGGAAGTGATGTTGATATTTTTAGAAAATGGTAATCAAAGAAGTTAATTCTTCCTCTTGCCTCCGTGTGCAAAACAATTTCAAATACTTGATGCACATGTTGAGGGGGAGCACTTATTCTAAAAATATCAAAACAATTCAGGTACAAAATGCTTTGATAATATATCACAAGTATCTGGATTGATTTTCAAATGGTTTTCAATTGGTTCCAATGGCAGATGAACAATACCAAAAAGACCGACCAACTTTACATTATGTATGGTGATATAAGGATGATAAGGTTAGGTATGTGTTCCCATGATCCGCCAGATCCGGAGGGATCTACCTGTGGACTATCCACTAGTTAGTGTAGAGTTCTTAGGTATGATGATAAAAGGAGAAAAATGAGATATGGGAAGAGTGCGGACTAAGACTGAGCTAGTACTGGAATAAACCCAACAAGGTTCTAGCTATGAAGTCTCGGTAAGCACTCAAGGGGTTGAAGAATTAAAAAGAATTGAATGAGAAAAGGGTGAAAACAAATAGCCCTCCATTTATTCAACCTTAGGGCCGAAACCGGGTTCAATTCATATGCTACTGATGGTAACATCGGTATTGAAGACAAGACGTCATGGACCCAGTGACGCACTGCACTTCAACTTTCCAAACCACTCAAGTTCCTCTTAAAAGGACTTGTTTCATTCTCACGGGAACCGACATTATCTATCGACTTTCTCTTAGAGATTGTTGATATTGAAGAAGGAGACCCTCTCCCTAGTCTCCCCACAGGATCCAAATATGCACAAATTGAGTCTAGAGCCACGAGATCATCAATAAATCTCATTAGGACACTTTCAATGAAGACTCTCTGTTTCACACAATGTGGAAAGAGAGATTATATCTTGAGTCCTACGCATTATCCTTGTGGTATTGCCATAACATCTGAGTGATGTGTTTACATATTCACTGTGAAGATGGAAAGCCTTCTCGAGCCAACATCTAACAAGCTCCTGGTAGGTGGCATGTGAGATCTATTATACAGATCAACCATGTGACAACTGAACAGAAACAATGGGGAGATTCAATCTTTTGAATCAATCCTGGTTCAGGTTATGGATTGACGGATACCTTTGAAAAACCGGTCTTTGTGCTTTAAAACTCTTTTCATTAGCACGTCGACCGTGTACTAATTTTTCAAATCAAAAGGTGTTTTATGATTGATAATTGATTTTCATTAAAACCTTCGCTGTATTGCAAAAACAATTTCTATTGAGCAATACTCGATTGTTTTTATCTTTTCATCAATCGCTGGACTCAAATTCGCTGGTTCACTCACTCCGTGTTGTCTTCTTTGAGATGTTCCGGTTTGAGAACAGCTAGAGCAGCTGCGAAACCCTGTCAAGGAAATTATTCGGAATTATACCTGATCACAGGCAGTACTTGTACTGATCAACGGGGAACCGTGGGCCGTGTACCTCAATTCAACGAAAGTGATCAAAGACACTTTCGTGCGATTTATTGCTAACTGTTGTATGCAGGTACGCCCTACGTTTGCAGCTGTTCAGAATGAAGCGGTCAATCCATAGCCGCATGCTCACTTAACACATTCATCTCAAAAGAAATCATGATTAGTGCATCAATGACTCCGATATTTTCACTCCATGCTTCTGCTACGCTGCTGCCAATATCATGATTCAACTAATGCTTCCGCTACTCTGATGAGAAGATATCATGATCCAGAATGTGAGCATGTCGGTCCTAAAGTCACAACATCACATAATACCAACACCACAAAGGATGTCACAGAGATTTTTTGATGGCTGATAATCTCAAATGATGGCTCAAAATTATTATCACGTGGATCAGTAAAAGACCTCCACTTGAAGTAACCAAACATGCAATGTGAAGAATCAATGACTACGAGCTTAGGAACAAAGGACTACATCAAGAATGCAAGAACAATTGTTAATGTCATATCTGTTTGTATTCAATGTAATTTTAGTGCATGATTGAGGTGACCTCCCTTAGGGGGAGATTGTTAGGAATTAGAAATTCCCGGTATTAAAGAGTCGGTCACCTCAAGTATATGTAATCGTTAGAAAGCTCGTAGTCATAGTAATATTTAGTTAAGTAGTATTTAGTTAAGTAACACCGTGGAGGACGGACGGGTCTTTACCCACTGTATGCCTGATCCACAGCCCGATGTGTGGCGATTTATGTAAGACTATAAATACTCTCTACCTCCCAAGGTAGAGAGTTGGAGCTCATAATAATATCTTTCACTTTCTCTCACTAAGTTCCCTAAACCTCTAACTTTCTCTCTCTAGAATTCCATCTATATGCTACCTTGTGTTAATGTTATGATGTGTATGTGAAAAGTTATATCTTACACAAAGGTTCCAATGTTTCTATGGGCTGAAGCTATTGCCACTGCATGTTACACTCAAAATCGGTCTCTAATTCACACATCTCATGGAAAGACTCCATATGAACTTGTCCACAATCGAAAACCTGATCTATCATACCTTCGTGTGTTTGGTGCTTTATGTTATCCAACTAATGACGGTCAAGATTTAGGTAAATTGAAAGCTAAAGCGGACATTGGAATATTTGTTGGATATGCACCAAGCAGAAAAGGTTACCGAATCTACAACAAGAGAACCCGAAATATCATGGAAACAATTCACGTTACGTTTGATGAGCTGACCGGTCAAATGGCTCCTGGATAATCCAGTTCTGGACCCGCACTTCAAAACAGTCCCATTGGTTCATCCCTTGTACCAAGTTCCTCTCTAGCAACTCCATATGTACCTCCTTCAGAAGATGATTTAAGGAAATTGTTCGATCCAATGTTCGATGAACACTATGAACCAAATGCTGATGAAATGTCAAATCCATCAACAGAGGCTGCTCCTATCCCTGTGAATGAAGTCAACCCTTCAGTATCAGTATCATTAAGTCAAGAAGCGCCTTCTGCTGATCACTCTGTCTCATCAACAAATCATCCATCATCGAGTGTACATCATGGAAATGTTTCGGGCATCAATGATGAAGTTAATCCCTTTGCTACTCCTGAAGATGCTTCATTTGAAAACATATTTGCTCCTGAATCATCATCAGAACCATCTTCTTCAGGAGACATCGACTCTGCTACTTCAGTCCCTCAACAACAACCACATGAACACCTCATAAAATGGACTCATGATCATCCATTGGACAACATCATTGGAAATCCCTCTCGTCCAGTATCCACGCGTAAACAACTTGCAACCGATGCCTTATGGTGCTTCTTCAACTCCGTACTCTCTAAGATTGAACCAAAAGATGTTAAAATCGCCATGAATGAAGACAACTGGTTCAATGCCATGCAAGAAGAAATTCATGAGTTTGATCGACTTGATGTATGGGAATTAGTACCTGCTCCAGATTGTGCTATGATCATTGCTCTAAAATGGATCTTCAAAGTGAAACTTGATGAGCATGGTGATGTCCTGAACAAGGCTCGATTGGTGGCTAAAGGATACCGTCAAGAGGAGGGTATTGACTTTGAAGAATCATTTGCTCCTATTGCTCGAATCGAGGCAATCAGAATCTTCTTGGCTAATGCTGCAAGTAAGAACATGGTAGTCTATCAGATGGATGTAAGGACGGCGTTTCTTAACGGAGATCTTAAAGAAGTCGTCACGCCACCAACCCGAAGGCTTTGAGAATCCGAGCATCCTACTCACGTTTATCGCTTGAAGAAGGCTCTTTACGGTTTAAAGCAAGCTCCAAGGGCATGGTATGATACGCTATCAAAGTTTCTTATATCTACCGGATTCAAAGAAAGGAGCATTGACCCTACATTGTTCACCAGAAGTCAGGAAAACATTTAATTCACGTTCAAATTTATGTTGATGATATTATCTTTGCCTCGACTGACCCTAATGAGTGTGACCGCTTTTCAAATGAAATGGGTTCTAAATTTCAAATGTCAATGATGGGACAAATGTCATTTTTCTTGGGATTAAAAATTTCACAAAGTCCCGGAGGCATTTTTATAAATCAATCTAAATATGCAAATGAGATTTTAAAGAAATTTGGATTTGATTCTAGTGACCCTGTTGACACTCCCATGATTGAACGTACTAAACTAGATGAGGACCACTCAGGGATCATGGTAGACCAAACGAAATATCGTAGTATGATTGGATCCCTGATGTACGTCACAACTAGTAGACCAGACATCTTGTTCGATGTTTACATGTGTGCTAGATACCAGGCTAAGCCTACTAAAAATCACCTTGAAGCGGTTAAACGGGTCTTTCGGTATCTCCAAGGAACCATCAATATGGGACTTTGGTACCCGAAGGACACCGGTATGTCACTAACAGCCTATGCAGATGCTGATCATGCAGGGTGTCAAGATACTCGCCGGCACGTCTGGAGGTGCTCAGTTTTTGGGTGATAAGCTTGTGAGTCTGTCTTCAAAGAAGCAAATGAGTACTTCTATTTCCTCTACAGAGGTGAATACATAGCCATGTCATCTTGTTGTGCTCAAATCCTATGGATGAGATCCCAATTATCTGACTATGGCTTTGAATTCAACAAAATTCCTCTATACTGTGATAATAAAAGTGCTATTGCTCTCTCATGCAACAACGTACAACACTCAAGAGCAAAGTACATCGACATTCGACATCATTTCATCAGGGAGCAAGTTGAAAACAGTGTGGTGGAACTTTACTTTGTGAGGACTGAATACCAATTAGCAGACATCTTCACCAAAGCTCTTCATAGAGAACGTTTTGAGTTTATCCTTCCACGTCTTGGTCTAAAGAGTTTACAACTGGAAACACTCAAGTGTCTTCAAGAGGAAGACGAGGAGTAAAGGTCTTTATTCATCTATCTCTTGTATATATTTATTCAAAAACCAAAATACAAAACTTGAAAAACCCTAAAATATATATATATATATATATATATATATATTGCTATTTTGTCATGTTTTTCCTTATTCGATATCATCTACGGACTTTGTGTTGACATTCAAAGAATGTCACGGGTTTTTAGATGTTCTTCGAATGCACATAGTTTTTGTTAAAAAAAAAAAAAATGAGGCGGAGAAAAATGGTGGTTTATTGTCATTTCAGGCAGTAACCCGTTTTAAAAGTAAAGAACAGAGCCAAGCTTTATCTTATTTTTCAAATCTCATACTCTGATTCTTGAAACAAATGTTTGTCATCAAAAAGACAAATGTTTCTCTTTCCAAATATTTTTCCGTCTAATGATTCTTCTGAAAAATATTTGCCATTTAATGAAAACTAAATTGCTTTGAAAACACCTCATACTCTATTGTTCGTGTAATTCATTTGTGCTTATCATCTGTCAAAATCTCTATCTCTCAATCAACAACTTGTGTCATTGATTGAGGGGGAGAATAATTTTATTCGAATTAAAAAGGTTATTTTGAAAGGTCTCTTTTCAAACAATTGGCACGTATATGAGCAAGGTTTATTGTTGAAAAATAAAAAAGAATAATGTTTTATACAGTTAATTCAAAACCTTTGCTGATGTTATGTTTTCAAAAGACAATCTTGCATGTTTAATCAATGGAGCTTAAAGTCTGAAAATCCGATCGTTATCAGTTAAAACGTTTTCATAATCAAGTCACAATTCTCCTTAAAAAGCTCTCAAAATCAATTTAAATCTACAGAGATCACAAATCTCAAATGATTTGATAATTGTGATCGGGGGAGAATTTGTGATTTAAATTGGATTAAAACTGATAATTCGATAAATGGGTTCATAAGTGTTTAGCAAGTTTTCCTCCCCGCATGTGACAAACGATTTCAAATTTTCCATGCACATGTTGAGGGGGAGTATCTACTTTAAACCTTAAATTATTGAAACGTGATTGAATTGTCTCTAAGTGCAGGTTCCCTCTAATATGTGCAAAACTCTTTCAAACTTCGAGGCACATATTGAGGGGAGCAAACTTTTGAAAACCTCATCCTTCCTCAAAATGTCTTATCTACTCAAATTGATTGGGAAGTGATGGTGATCATTTTAGAAAATGTTAATCAAAAGATTGGACCTTTCATTCTTAATCTAACAATTTCTAAGATCTCTTGCCTCCATGTGCTAAACAATTTCTGTATTTTATGCATATGTTGAGGGGGAGCATTTCTAAAATATCAAAACAATTAAGATACAAAATACTTTGATTTTATATCACAAGTATCTTGATTGATTTTCAAATGGTTTTCAATTGGTTTCAAGGCGGAAGAACTATGTCAAAAGACCAACCAATTTAATTTATGCATGGTGTTATAAGGATGACAAGGTTAGGTTGAGGTCCAATGATCCCGCCGAAGCCAGAGGGATCTACCCAGGGACAAAACCACTAGTTAGTGTAGAAGTCCTTAGGTATGATGATAAAAGGAGAAAAATGAGATATGGGAAGAGTGCGGACTGAAACTGAGCTAGTACTGGAATAAACCCAACAAGGTTCTAGTTATGAAGTTTCGGTAAGCACTGAAGGGGTTGAAGAATGAAAAAGAAATTAAATGTGAAAAAGGGTGAAAGGAAATAGCCCTCCATTTATTCAACCTTACGGCAGAAACCGGGTTCAAATCATATACTACTGGTGGTTACCAAGGTAACATCGGTATTGAAGACAAGACGTCATGGACCCAGTGACACACTGTACTTCAACTTTCCAAACCACTCAAGTTCCTCTTAAAAGGACTTGTTTCATTCTCACGGGGAACCGACATAATCTATCGACTTTTTCTTAGAGATAGTTGGTATTGAAGAAGGAGACCCTCTCCCTAGTCTCCGGCATAGGAACCAAATATGCACAATTGAGTCTAGAGCCACGAGATCATCAATAAATCTCTTTAGGACACTTTCAATGAAGACTCTCTGTTTCACACAATGTGGAAAGAGAGATTATATCTTATGAGTCCTACGCATTATCCTTGTTGTATTGCCAGAACATCTGAGTGATAGGCAAACATATTCACAATGAAGATGGAAAGCCTTCTGGAGCCAACATCAAACAAGCTCCTGGTAGGTGGCATGTGAGATCTATTCAATAGATCAACCATGTGACAACTGAACATAAACAATGGAGCGATTCAATCTTTTGAATCAATCCTGGTTCAGGTTATGGATTGACGGTTACCTTTGAAAAACCTGTCGTTGTGCTTAAAAACTCTTTTCTTTAGCACATCGACTGTGTACAAATATTTCAAAATAAAAGGTGTTTATGATTGATAATTGATTTTCATTAAAACCTTCGTTGTATTGCAAAAACAATTTCTATTGAGCGAAACACGATTGTTTTTCAAATCTCTTTTTATCAATCAGTGAATCTCAATTCGCTGGTTCACTCACTTCGTGTTGTCTTCTTTGAGACGTTCCAGTTTGAGAACAGCTAGAGCAGTTGCGAAACCCTGTCAAGGAAATTCTTTGGAATTATACCTGATCACAGACAGTACTTGTACTGATCAACGGGGAACCGTGGGCCGTGTACCTCAATTCAACGAAAGTGATCAAAGACACTTTCGTGCGCTGTATTGCTAACTATTGTATGCAAGTACGCCCGACATTTGCAACTGATCAGAATGGAGCGGTCAATCCATAGCCACATGCTCACACAACATATTCATTTACAAAGAAATCATGATTTGTGCATCAACGATTATGATATTATCACTCCATGCTTCTGCTACGTTGTTGCCAATATCATGAATCAACGAAAGCTTCCGTACTCTGATAAGTATACATCATGATCCATAATGTGAGCATGTCGGTCCAAAAGTCACTACATCACATAATACCAACACCACAAAGGATGAGTCAAAGATTTATGTTTGCTAATGATCTCAAAGCTGGCTCAAAACTCAGTATCACGTGGATCAGTTAAAGACCTCCACTCAGATTATCCAAAAATGCAAAATTGAAGAAGCAAAAACTACGAGCTACAGAACAAAGAACATGAACAAGAATCCAAGAACAATCTCAATGAAATATCTATTTGTATTCTATATAATTTTAATGTGTGTTTGAGGTGACCTCCCTTAGGGGGAGATTGTTAGGATTTGGAAAATCCAGTAGTTAAAGTGTCGGTCACCTCAAGTATATGTAATCGTTAGAAAGCTCATAGTCGTAGTTATTTAATGTTAAGTAGTATTTAGTTAAGTAACACCGTGGAGGACGGACGGGTCTTTACCCACTGTATGCCTGATCCACAGCCCGTCAGGTGGCGTTTTATTGTAAAACTATAAATACCCTCTACCTCCCAAGGTAGAGGGTTGGAGCTTCAATACCATTTTTCTTTGTTTCACATAGTTCTCAACTCTCTTCCCTTTCTCTCTCAAGAACTTTCTCTCTCTAAACATCTTGAACGCCTCTTATGGTTATGGTTTAATGTGTTTGTGAAATCCTATATCTTACAATCCATGAAAACTTCCATGCTATCCTCAATCAATTCATGAAATATAGCCATCATACATCGTTGAAAGGTAGCGGGAGCATTGCATAGCCCAAAAGGCATTCGTTTGTAAGAAAAAGTCTTATAGGGGCATGTGAAAATGGTTTTTTCTTGATCTTTTAGGGCAATAGGGATCTAGAAATACCCTGAGAATCCGTCAATAAAACAATAGTACTCGTGCCCAACTAACCTTTCAAGCATTTGATCGATGAATGGTAATGGAAAGTGATCCTTTTGGGTGGCATCATTCAATTTTCTATATTCAATACACACACACCAACCCGTAACCGTTCTCTGAGGAACCAATTCACCCTTATCATTTTTCACAACAGTCATTCCTCCTTTCTTTGGGACCACTTGGACTGGGCTAACCCAAGGACTGTTGGAAATGGGGTAAATGATAAGGATTTAAAAGGTACACTTTTGAGGGGTCATTTAAGTCCTTAAGCGACCACTTTTATATCCTTTACTGCTTAATTTCGTTCCTTTTCACTTTTTAGGTCTCTTGAAGGCAAATTGCTGGAATGACACTTATTCGGACGAAAAGGCGTGAATATATGAAGAAAATGGCCAAGTCAAGATCAAGACACTCAAGCTGCTAGAATTGAAGGTGACGGCGTCAGAGTTAGAAGGCGATGCCGTCGCAACGTGTTCCAAATTTATGACGGCTTAGTAGCGAAATTGCTATTTTGTACCCGACGGCGTCGGGTTTTAAAGAGTAGGGCGTCACAACTCAGACGGCCTAGATTCAGATCCCGACAGCGTCAGAAGATGAAGCCGACGGCGTCACAACCATAAGGTGACGCTGACACAAGGTTGACGTGGTCAAGACGAAACCCTAATGGTGGCGATCCGACGGTGTCACATTTAAAGAGTGACGCCGTCACAAGTTGTAACTCTATATATAGAATTCGAATTTTCAGACTTTTAGAGAGGTAGTTTTGTGGAGTAAAAGCTAAAACCGAATTTTGGCTGTCTTGGGCAGTATCTTAGGGTTCTCATACCCTATTTTACAACAAGATAAGTAATTTACTTCATTGATTCAATTATGTCTTCAATTGTATGTGTGTATGCTTGCATGTTTTCCATGTCCGGCTAATTTACTTGTGTGTTTGCTTCGATCTATGAAACCTAGGTATTGAATATTGATTGGTTGTCTCTTATCTTAATTGTAATTGACCTAGGATTGCGATAGGTCATTCGTTATGTTTTTAATGCTTGAGTAATCTTTGTAAACATGAGTTTATAATCACCTAGAGTTATTGTAGGCTAAACATCCAAAGATAACCTTAGAGTTAGTTTATGAATCCTAGAGATTTCGTAGGCAATAACCTTAAGGTAGTCTCAAAGAGTTAGGAAAAAAGCATACCCTACGACCTTAGAAGACACAACGCGTTAAGAATAAGGACGTGACAATTTAACCATCAATAGGAGATAACTAGGGAGTAATAGCATCTAGGTAAACACATCTTTACTCATCATACGAGCACACATCAATTAGACATATACTACCCCTTAGCTTAGTTAATTAGATAATTAGAATAGTAGAGTAATCGGTAGAAATACCAAAACCCCCAAATCCAATACCCCGAGATTCGTACCTTTCAATTTTCAAAAAAATATAAAAAGATAAAAAATAATCTTTCTCAACCCCAACCTTAGTGTAGTAACTTCTTACTAGCATTCCTATTCCCCTAGAGAACGATATCAATATCCGAGGCTTACCCTAATACTACACTACAACGATTTGGTTCACTGCCTAGGGTGTTGAAAAACTTGCTGGATGAAAAGGAAGTTCCTTTGACCCCGAACGCGCGTTGTACGCGTATCAAGTTTTTGACGCCGCTGCCGTGGAATAGAATAGCTAGTTAGATTTCCACCTCGTTTAGGTTCCCTTGCTTGATTCTTATCAAGTAAGATTTTTTTTCTCATTTTTAGCTTCCTCGTAGTCTATCCCCCTTCTTCGTGACCTTTGTTAGTAACTCATTACTTTTCATCATGGAAGGTGATAATCAACCCCCACTCATCAACCCACCACCAAATGACCCACCAAGAGGCCGTACTCTTGGTGAATACTCAAGACCAAGCCACTTAGGCTATAGGAACATCATTGAGCTTCCCGACCAAGTCCAAACTACGGCCCTTCGATCCAACACCATCCAGTTGGTGCAAAACGGATGTGCATTCCATGGACTTCGTTCCGAAGATCCTAATCAGCATCTTAAGGATTTCCTTAAAATCGTCGATTCCATTGACCTCGATGCTACTACTCGGGAGACCATGCTGTGGAGTTTGTTAGACTCCATGAATCATTTTGAGCCTTAGGGTTTAACAATAACATAGAAAAACAATCATGCACAGCGGAATAGAACAAACAACTATGTTATTGACACAAGGTTTTTCATTAATAATCATTCCAAGCCTCAAATATTATTTGATCAGAATAATACGGTTACACTAAATCTGTAACAGGAATCAAAGATTCTTGAGGCTAAATGATAAGGTTTTAAAATGTACCTTTTTGAGGGGTCATTTAAGCCCTTATTTGATCACTTTTGTATCCGTTATTACTTAATATCGTTCCTTTTCACTTTTTAGGTCTCTTGAAGGCAAATTGCTGTAATGGCACTTATTTGGACGAAAAGGTGCGAATATACGAAGAAAATGGCCAAAGTCAAGAATCGAGACACTCAGGCTGCTGAAAACATAAGGTGACGGCGTCACTGCTTATCTGCGACGCCGTTGGAGGATTTTGTGACGGGACAGAAGCCAAAACTCTTATTTTCAAGTGACGACGTCAAGTTATAAAAGAGTAGGCCGTCGCAACTCAGACGGCCTAGATTTAATCCAGACGGCGTCAGAAGCTGAAGAGGACGACGTCACAAGCACAAGGTGACGCCGTAGCAAGTCTAACGTGGCCAAGACAAAACCCTAATAACGGCGATCCGACGGCGTCACAAAACATAAGGTGACGCCGTCGCATGTGTAATCTTATATATAGAATCCAAATTTTTCAGTATTGGTGTGTAGTCTTTTGGAGTAAAAAACCTAAACCGAACCAAGGCTGTCTTGTACAGTATTTTAGGGTTTCAAACCCTATCTTACATCAAGATAAGTGCTTTACTTCATTAATACAATTATGTCTTTGATTATTTGTGTGTATGCTTGCATGTTCTCCATGTCCTGCTAATTTACTTTTGTGTTTGCTTAGGGAATATGAAACTTAATTATTGAATATTGATTGGTTGTCTCTTATCTTAGTTTGTTAATGATCTAGTAATGCGATAGGTCATTCGTTGTGTACTTAATGCTTGATTAAATCTTTGTGAACCTTAGAATATAACTCCTTGAGTAGTTGTATGCTAAACCATCCAAAGAGTGCCTTAGAGTAAGAGTTTATTATCCCTAGTGGGTTTTGTAGATGAGATCCTTTGGTAAGTTCAAAGAGTTAGGGAGAAACGCATACCCTACAACTTTAGACACACAACGCAACTAAGAATAAGGACGTGACAATTCAACCACCAATAGGAGATAATTAAGGAGTAGTAAAACCTAAGTAAACACATCTTTAAACTATCATACGAGCACACAATAATTAGACATAGACTACATACACCTTAGATTAGATAATTAGATAAGTAGAGTAATCGGTAGAAATACCAACCCCCAAATCCAAACCCCGAGATTCGTACCTTTCAATTTCCTAAAAAAACATAAAAAGATAAAAAATAATCTTCTTCAACCCCAACCTTAGCGTAGTAACTTCTCACTAGCATTCCTATTCCCCTAGAGAACGATATCAATACCCGTGGCTTACCCTAATTACTACACTACAACGATTAGGTTCACTGCCTAGGGTGTTATAAAACTTGCTCGAAGAAAAGGAAGTTTCTTTGACCCCGAACGACGCGTGTAGCGTTATCAAGTTTTTGAATAGCTAGTTAGTAGTCCACCTCGTTTAGGTTTCTTTGCTTGATTCCTATCAAGTAAATTTTTCTCATTTTTAGCTTTCTCATAGTCTATCCCCCTTATTCGTGACCTTTGTTCGTAAAAACCATCACTCACCATGATACGTATCTTACACCGAAGATTCTTCACCCTACCCGTTCCCAATCCCGAAATTGAGAACGCAATCCCAAAAAACCCCTCACCCGTTCACCATTTTGGAAATCACCTAGGGCATAATGAGATAAATTGGCAACAACAAAGTCCTTTCTATGACTCAAATTCCGATGAGGAATTTGAGTATGGTGAAGCACTTGATAGTGGGGAGGTCATCAATGAAGTTAGTTCTGAAATAGAGGAAGACCCCTCCCAATGTTTTGACCCTAGGTGTAGAATTGAGAAGGATGGGCCCTTTAACATGCAATTCCCTTGCAAGATAGGATTAGAAGGGTTCGATGCTTACTTGAATTCATTATTGCCATTAAACTTAATCTCAAAGGACCTATACAATAAAATCAAGATCAATGAGTTAACTTATCAAGGGAACAATGTTGTTGAAGCGGTCACTCATTTGCATGTGTTTGTTGGAAGTTTTGCTTATTTGGTAGAGTTCATGGTCTTAGAAGACTTAGGAGAATTTATTGACAAGGACCTTACTCAAGTAATTTTTGGAAAACCTTTCAAAAGAATGACTAGGTTGAATGAACGGATGATTGATGGTCTAATTACATTCTCTAATGAAGTTGAAGACTTTATCTACCAAATGCCACGCGCTCATCCTAGGTTTAAACATAAGGATATTGAAGCTTGTAATAGATAAGCAAAGTGGACTTAGGTACCCATATGAAAAAGCTAAGCGGTATTACAAAAAATGCCTTGAATTAGGAGATGATTACAAAAAGAATGAAAGAACGTTGGAATGGCTTAAGTATGAGCACGTGAGCGTGCACGAGACAACGTGAGGGCACGACTACGAGTCTAGCTACAAGACTCTTAAATAAAGAAAAGCGCTTCGTGGGAGACAACCCATGCTTAATTGTTTGCTTGTTAGTGTCATATATCTTTTACTAATTGAATATTCTCATGTTTAAATTTGTAAAAATGCTTTATTTTGTTTTTAACCTCGTCTTAATTGAATATAAATGTATTTTACATAAAGGATAAGTGTAGGGAGGATTACACACGTTTTCAAAAGAAACGTAAACATGAGAATAAGAATTCATTAAAAGATATATATGTGTGTTTGTTCGAGTCAAATGCTTGTATCGAGTCATAATGGATGTTTTGCAGATATTTTTCCAGATTCTAAAGATGTAAATTTTCCAGAAAATCGCAGACCAGTTTTTGTCAGGATACCTGACGGCGTCAGAAGGAGTAAAAACATCAGATTACTTTTTTCTAGTTTTCTGAGCTACTTATAAATTTTTGGAATTTTCCAGGTCTTAATTTTCCAGAAATTCTGTAAACATCCATTCCACAAGCATTATATCCTAGTTTAGTAGAGTCTTATATATATTATTACCGCCGATTTTACGCGAAGGTTTCGTTTGTTTTCTTCAAATGTGCAGGTTTCATTTATCAAGAAGAAGAAACAAAAGATTGGAAGGAGCTTTTCATGCACACATTCTTCTTGGAAAGGATTTCACCACTACTTCACATACGGATCCTACCGAGCTAATCAGGGGAGTATTAGTTTCTTTCGTTTTTCATTACCTTCCATTATCATAAGTTTGATACTTTTGGGGAACATTGGGGACAATGTTCAGTTTAAGTGTCGGGAGGGAAAATAAAACGGGAACTTTGAAACTATGCTTATCCTTGATTATTTGCTTTGTCCAAGTGTATTTGTGTAATAAACCATGAGAAAATGTCGGTTAGGGTAATTTTGGCACCAAATTTTTAATTTTTCATGACATATAGGAGTGGGCCATTAGTCTTAACAAAAGCGTCTCACGGATAGGAAGTTGCATGACTAGCACAAAAACTCTTTACCACCTAAATTCCACCCAAAATGTGAGGATCGCCCTTAGATTAGTAGGAATTAAAGCATTCATCTTTAATGCTTAGAGTGTGAACCGGTAGTATATTAGATTCTAGAACTTGTTTTGTGATGCATTCCGAGATCGCTAGTAAGACTACACTTGTGTAGTTAGGAATAACTAAATGATAAGAGGCATTAGGATAACCCTTGTTTGATACCCGTAATATAATTACTTCTTCCACATCGGTTGAGTAATTCCCCCACACCCTTTGCGTTGTACTCATCTTTAGTACACGATACCCTAGTTAACCCCTCAGAGCCTATCCTTTTCGCGGTTCTCGTGATGTTTCGGTTTTTCCGGAATATCAATGAAGAGCATTGTTTACACCCCACCCCAAATATACACCCAAATCGCCTTAGCCTACCTTGTATGCACTCACTTTTAGTGCATTATTGTTATCACCCTAAACCCTTAGTTCAATTATCTGGTTGCTTGCATGAGTTGCTAAGTCGAGTCATATTCTTTGTACACAATTTTGGGACGATTGGGACTCATGGGAAAAAGTTAAAGTTTATAAAATGATTGAAAGGGAACGTTAAATTCCCTTATTTGCGTAATAACATACCCCAAGTGTTTTTGATCTTTTCAATTTGGGTCAAATTAGTATTAGAGTAATAAAAACTCAAGTGTAGGGATGTGCCTATAAATCCCTATCATTTTGATGTTACCGTAGAGGATGGTAGAGTAAAAGTGTACAAAAAAAAAAAAGAAAAATCGAAAAAAATAGAAAAAAGAGAAAAGAAAAAAATAGAGTGTTAAAAAAAAACATACGGGCTACCATCCTACATCTATCCTTTAAATTTATGTTTGTTTGTTTCAGTTAGCTAGAGTCTAGAGTGTCGAGCCTTGGCTTAGCAACGCCATTCTTCGTATGCATTTAATATAGAGATTTTTGACTTGCCACCACTAAAAAGCCTATCCCACCAAACCCTTTGTTTCCCTACCGTAAGCCTAACGTTACAACCCTTTAAAGACCTCTTTGATAGTCTTTCCTAGGTGCTTACGCCAAAGCGATGGAGGTTTGATCTATTCTCAAGCCTATGGTAATCTATGTACTAGGACCGTTAATGAGTGTTTATCTTCCATTTCCAACTTGTTATATTTCATATACACCCGAGAGATGTGAGTATCCAAACACCCCATGTGAGGTGCTAGTATGTAATTTCCGTGCTTTTTATGACTTTTGCGGGGCTTATATGTGTTGTGGACTGTTTTAAACCAATGCTTCATGACCCCTAACTTATAAATTAATTGACTAAAAGCACATTTGCTTGAGGACAAGCAAATACCAAGTGTAGGGATATTTGATAAGGTTTTAAAATGTACCTTTTTGAAGGGTCATTTAAGCCCTTATTTGATCACTTTTGTATCCGTTATTACTTAATATCGTTCCTTTTCACTTTTTAGGTCTCTTGAAGGCAAATTGCTGTAATGGCACTTATTTGGACGAAAAGGTGCGAATATACGAAGAAAATGGCCAAAGTCAAGAATCGAGACACTCAGGATGCTGAAAACATAAGGTGATACGCCACTGCTATCTCGACGCCGTCGGAGGATTTTGTGACGGGACAGAAGCCAAAACTCTTATTTTCAAGTGACGACGGCAAGTTATAAAAGAGTAGGCCGTCGCAACTCAGACGGCCTAGATTCAATCCAGACGGCGTCAGAAGCAGAAGAGGACGGCGTCACAAGCACAAGGTGACGCCGTCGCAAGTCTAACGTGGCCAAGACGAAACCCTAATAACGGCTATCCGACGGCGTCACAAAACATAAGGTGATGCCGTCGCATGTGTAATCTTATATATAGAATCCGAATTTTTTAGTATTGGTGTGTAGTCTTTTGGAGTAAAAACCTAAACCGAACCAAGGCCATCTTGTACAGTATTTTAGGGTTCCAAACCCTATCTTACATCAAGATAAGTGCTTTACTTCATTAATACAATTATGTCTTTGATTATTTGTGTGTATGCTTGCATGTTCTCCATGTCCGGCTAATTTACTTTTGTGTTTGCTTAGGGAATATGAAACTTAATTATTGAATATTGATTGGTTGTCTCTTATCTTAGTTTGTTAATGATCTAGTAATGCGATAGGTCATTCGTTGTGTACTTAATGCTTGATTAAATCTTTGTGATCCTTAGAATATAACTCCTTGAGTAGTTGTAAGCTAAACCATCCAAAGAGTGCCTTAGAGTAAGAGTTTATTATCCCTAGTGGGTTTTGTAGACGAGACCCTTTGGTAAGTTCAAAGAGTTAGGGAGAAACGCATACCCTACAACTTTAGACACACAACGCAACTAAGAATAAGGACGTGACAATTCAACCACCAATAGGAGATAATTAAGGAGTAGTAAAACCTAAGTAAACACATCTTTAAACTATCATACGAGCACACAATAATTAGACATAGACTACATACACCTTAGATTAGATAATTAGATAAGTAGAGTAATCGGTAGAAATACCAACCCCCAAATCCAAACCCCGAGATTCGTACCTTTCATTTCCTAAAAAAACATAAAAAGATAAAAAATAATCTTCTTCAACCCCAACCTTACCGTAGTAACTTCTCACTAGCATTCCTATTCCCATAGAGAACGATATCAATACCCGTGCTTACCCTAATTACTACACTACAATGATTAGGTTCACTGCCTAGGGTGTTATAAAACTTGCTCGAAGAAAAGGAAGTTCCTTTGATCCCGAACGACGCGTGTAGCGTTATCACTAAACTACACAAATCATAGGCGTCCACTTAGAGGACTTGATGCCTAGACACACACACACCTTTAATGACTACATTTTGGAAGACTTGATTATGAAACCTATACCCCATGTCCTCTTTATATACTAGAGGATTAGGGTTTACAAATCTCTACGAAGGGCTAATAAGTAAATATTCTTTTGCAAGCAAGTCCCTTCATCTTTTTATAGATTTCCTTCTTGCCACTTTAAGTCCTTGATGTTTCATTCTTCTATTTACTTTGTCTCATCAAATCAAGAATCCCAACAATCTTCCCCTATTTGATGATGACAAAATAAACAAAGTCATGTCGAACTTCTGACGAAATGTGAAGTTGAGATGTAAACATCTCCCTAAATGAAACAAATCTTGTCTTCCTTTGTCTTCCCCTTAGTCCATGCCATGCCACTCAAACATATCTTCCCCTTTTTGTTATAAACAAATAGAGAACATATGCAAACTTGATATTGACCACCACGAACCAATACCACACATTCAATTCATCCTTCCAATGTCTCAAATTACTCTCCATGAAGTTTTCCGCAACTAAAAATGAACTTGAAACAGTAAAAATCTAAACCATCAGTAGTAATACTAATCAATAGTAGTAAAAATAAAAAACTTCCCCTTGAGTGGTGCATGAACATCAAATCTATAAGCTCCTTGTAATGATCACTTGTGAAAAAAACCAAATATAACGAATTTGATGAAGAAGTAAAATAACCCAAAATTGTGTCTTATGTCTTGTTTATCCACGTGACTCCAAACTTATACTAACACCATATAAGTAGACCGCAATCTCTTGACAAAATCCTCATCTTCAATGAGACACTGAGCACTACAATGTAACTCCTTTAAGTGATAGTTAACTAGGTCTTCATCCATCCACCCCTTGACCTATGAAAACTAGATTTTGCAAGTCTTCGTCAACATCTTTTAAGCACGAACAAGTTACCTTAAAAGTAGGTATGATGCAAAATCCTCATCTTCAATGAGACACTGAGCACTACAATGTAACTCCTTTAAGTAATAGTTAACTAGGTCTTCATCGATCCACCCCTTGACCTATGAAAACTAGATTTTGCAAGTCTTCGTCAACATCTTTTAAGCACGAACAAGTTACCTTAAAAGTAGTTATGATACTTTTAAGATATGATAAAACACGTATCCAAGTAATTCCACTTCACCTTTAAATAATTGATAAATAATCGTCTTCGTAATCAATAAAAACCAAAAACGAGCTTTTTAAAACGTTTAAGAACATATACCAAACTTCATGTGTGTGTGAACCAACTCTTCTGTGTGTGTCATCCAAACTCTATAACAAATATCACGCTCGACTTCCCCTCAAGTCGAACACACGAGAATTAAAACCCATGTACCGTCCAATAACCCCATGACCTATCCGATATCTGATAAAGCAACAGTAGTAATAATATCTCGGATAGCTCTAACATTAGAAACCAATCTTCTCGGACACTACAAATCACAAGTAAAAATCCTTTAATCTCATCGTACTAAGTAGAATCTCTTCAGTTCTCATACCATGTGAATATAAACATCCCATTATTAACCAATCAAGATCCTCCAGTAGCATGAAAGCAATGATAAAAGCAAACTCCTTTATGTTCTCAGTATTACCACTCGCATAAGCACACTAACCTTATAATAATACTCACGTATGAAAAGATCACATTCAGTAGTCAAACATATCAAGCCTCATGGTCCAATCAAAAACCAATATGAATAGAACATGTCCAACGAGCTTTATGTGAGAATGAGTAGTACGAGCAGGACAAACACAAAGGTAGTAGTACAAAGTTCTTGAGACGAGCAGTACCTATCCAAGAGCTGTAGGAATCATGTGCGAGCAGGACAACTCAAAAACAAACAGCAATACTAATGATGTTGCAGCTCACTTCCCTTCACTTTTGTAACTCATGCTCAAAATTATTTGCTTGTGTGTGCGTCAACCAATATCACAAAACGTAAAACCAAACACACTTTAATATTGATCATGTGTAAGCAGACCTGATTCAATGATATGCAACAGTACACATAGCAGTAGTAACATTATGCTAGCAGTGGAAACCATATTGTGGAGCATTGGTATCAAGATAGACTAGCAGTGGAATTGAGATACTAGCAGTGGTATTAAGAAGCTTGTAGCAGTGGGTACAAATAGAAACTAGCAGTGGTTTCGAGAAACACAGTAGTGGTTACGAGTTATGTAGTAGTAGATAATAGGTAACAATCTCAGCCAAGAATCTTGATGAGCACGACTGTCTTCGAAGAACCAGTAGACTTTTTAAACTCTTGCACATCATGCTCCATCTCAGATCAATGAAAATACTTGTCCACATCAATTAGGGTTTCATAGCAACAATAAATACATCATTGACTTCCATAATAATCAGTTGGAAAGATCAATAAGCAAAAATCTGGAAAGAAACCCTAAAAACTCGACTTTCAAAACCTCCTTCTGCAGCAAACTTCGACACTAAATAACTTTTGATTGAGAGCTCAGATCGACGATCCCTTCGGTGGAAAGTTAGATGGGTATATAGAGAACGTCCACCAAAAATTTCGTCACGATCCAACGGTTTAAACAATTGCACATCATGCTCCATCTCAGATCAATGAAAATACTTGTCCACATCAATTAGGGTTTCATAGCAGCAATAAATACATCATTGAATTCCATAATAATCAGTTGGAAAGATCAATAAACAAAAATCTGGAAAGAAACCCTAAAAACTCGACTTTCAAAACCTCCTTCTGCAGCGAACTTCGACACTGAATAACTTTTTATTGAGAGCCTAGATCGAAGATCCCTTCAGTGGAAAGTTAGATGGGTATATAAAGAACGTCCACCAAAAATTTCGTCACGATCAAACGGTTAACGAAAAAGTTATGATCGTTTCAAAACTGTGCTGCAGAAAGTTGCGAATTTTGTGAAAACTCGATTTTCTTCTTCCATTTTCGCCAAGAAACCTTGTGAATCCCTAGGTAACGAGTGCCCCGAGCTCTAATACTAATCGTGGAGTTTGTTAGACTCCATGAATCATTTTGAGCCTTAGGGTTTAACAATAACATAGAAAAACAATCATGCACAGTGGAATAGAACAAACAACTATGTTATTGACACAAGGTTTTTCATTAATAATCATTCCAAGCCTCAAATATTATTTGATCAGAATAATACGGTTACACTAAATCTGTAACAGGAATCAAAGATTCTTGAGGCTAAACTACACAAATCATAGGCGTCCACTTAGAGGACTTGGCGCCTAGACACACACACCTACCTTTAATGACTACATTTTGGAAGACTTGATTATGAAACCTATACCCCATGTCCTCTTTATATACTAGAGGATTAGGGTTTACAAATCTCTACGAAGGGCTAATAAGTAAATATTCTTTTGCAAGCAAGTCCCTTCATCTTTTTATAGATTTCCTTCTTGCCACTTTAAGTCCTTGATGTTTCATTCTTCTATTTACTTTGTCTCATCAAATCAAGAATCCCAACACACGCGCTTGCGTCTCTTCCAATCTCTCTACAGGAACAAGCTAGTAATTGGCTTGAGCGACTTCCCGCCGGCTCCATCTCAAGTTGGGATGATCTCACCTC
Organism: Chrysanthemum makinoi; assembly: GCA_910596185.1. NCBI lineage: Eukaryota > Viridiplantae > Streptophyta > Magnoliopsida > Asterales > Asteraceae > Chrysanthemum > Chrysanthemum makinoi. Next base: position 75,122,374 of record OU343222.1, read on the forward strand.
TTGTTTCCTTGCCTAATTTTTCCCACCGGGGAGAACTACTAGGCTTAGACGAGACATCTTGACGTTCCAACAACTTCAAAGCGAGTCTCTCTACGAGGCATGGACCCGATTCAAAGAATTTCTCCATAAAGTCCCTCATCATAGCATTGATCTTTGGCTTTAAGTCCAAATCTTCTATGACCATACCAATTTCATCACAAGGCGATCCATTGATCGAGCTGCCGGTGGAAGGCTTAGCAAATCCAACATAAAAGAATCATGGGATATTATAGAAGAGCTTGCTGATCAAAGCAACGAAAATTGGAGTGAATCCCATGAAACACCCGCTAAAGTGGTTAATGTCATATCGATTCCTCATTAGTCTTCCAGCGTCACTTAAGAGCAAATGAGTGCTCTTGAGAGAAGAATCGATTATCTAATTGAGATGCAAAGGAGAGCTCCTGAACCAACCCCTCGAGCAATGGTTAGTTTTGCTAACTCCACCAACCACCCAACACCTTTCTTTGAATCACCAAGCCGTGAGCAAAATCTTAATTCCGAACGGCGCTTCCGTTCTACTTCTCCAATACCACTCTCACCAAGTTTTAAGGAACAAATGAGAGAGTACATGGCAGCCCATACGAAAAGATTAGCAAAATTTGAAGAGGAGGTTTATAGGCAAAGGGAAAATGCAGGAAAAAATGACGGAGATGATGAACTTGGTAAAAGAGTATACTAAGACGAAGGTTCCCGAGAAGGTGCTAGTAAGAGGCGATGATCACTCCCCCCACTTCGTTTGTTAATGCCATCTTCATTGTACCTGTGGAAGACGGAATAGTTGAGAAGAAGGAGGAGGCTGAAACCAATGATGAACCTGAGACCATTGAATACTACCTTAAGCACGAGATTAATAAAAAAAACAATTGTTAACCAAAGTGAACAACTTTAGGTACAACGAGGTTCTTAGGAAAGCCCTAGAAGGAGAAATAGCAGAAAAAGAGTATGACACCATGCCTATGGGATCTATGTATGAGCTGGTTCTAAAAAACCCAGTAACAAAAAAACGAGAAACCACGAGGAACTTCGTAATACCATGTAGCATTGGTGACATTGATAATATAAATGCCTTAGCCGATCAAGTATCTGATGTAAACATAATGCCGCTATCAGTCTATAATAAGTTAACTAAGGAAGAGCCAACCAAGACCAATCTTAGACTTTCCTTGGCAAATCACACATATGTCTACCCTATAGGAATAGCGGAGGATTTCTTAATTGAAGTGGCCAATATTGTCTATCCGATGGATTTCATGATCATAGACATTGAGGAAGATAGAAATATGCCACTAATTCTTGGAACAACTTTTCTGGCCACTGCCAAAGCAACCATCAAATGCGGCGAGGGTATCATGATACTCAAAAGTGGCAAGGGATACGCTAGGATACCTATTGTTCCAAGATATCCTTTAAAGATAATGGAGAAGATTACTGATGAGAATCCACAGGTTCCTAACAATACGTTTAGAAGGAAAATTAATGAATGGGAAAAAGGGCTTAGAGACTTCATGGTTCAAGGGCTACATGCGACATTGTGGAAACGCGATAAAAGTTAGGAAATAATCCTACCTCAATACCACAAACTCAAAAGAACCCTAAGGAATTCTTGAATGGAGAAAATGTTCTTTTGTATAAATCGAGAATAAAAGCATTAAGAGGAAGAAATAAGCCAAGATGGTTTTGGCCTTATACGGTGAAAGAAACTAATCTAAAGAATAAAACCGTTATCATAATAGACGACGTTGGGAAGGAGTCCACGTTAAGCATGCAACGTCTACAACCTTTTGATGAAAGCTTAGTAAATGAAAAAAGTGACGGTAATGAAGTCACGTATGGGCACGACTTCGAGTCTAGCTACAATACTCATAAATAATGAAAAACGCTTCGTGGGAGGCAACCCATGCTTAATTGTTTGCTTGTTTGTGTGTCGTATATCTTTTATTGATTGTTTATTCTCATGTTTAAATTTGTGAAAATGCTTTATTTTGTATTTAACCTCGTCTTAATTACATATAAAGGTATTTCACAAAAGGGATAATTGTAGGGAGGATTACACACGTTTTTAAAAAGAACGTGAACATGAGAATTAAGATTATTAAAAAGATATACATGTGTGTTTGTTAGATTCAAATGCTTGTATCGAGTCATAATGGATGTTTTGCTGAAATGTTTTTCCAGATTCTAAAGATATAAATTTTCCAGAAAATCGCAGACCAGTTTCTGTCAGGATAACCTGACGGCGTCAGGATCGCAACCTGACGGCGTCAGGAGGAGCAGAAACAGCTTATTACTTTTTCTCATTTTTTCTATGCTACTTATAAAATTTTGGAATTTCTCAGGTCTTAATTTTTCAGAAAATCTGTAAACATCCATTCCACAAGCATTATATCCTATTTTAGTAGAGTCATATATAGTGTTACCGCCGATTTTACGTGAAGGTTTCATTTGTTTTCTTCAAGTGTGCAGGTTTTATTTATCAAGAAAAAGATACATAATATTGGATGGAGCTTTTCACGCATACATTGTTCTTGAAGAAGAATTTAACCACTACTTTACACGGATCCTACCGAGCTAATCAGGAGAGTATTAGTTTCTTTCGTTTTTAATTTCCTTCCATTATCATAACTTTGATACTTTCGGGGAACATTGGGGACATTGTTCAGTTTAAGTGTACGGAGGGAAAATAAAACGTTAAATTCAAATTCCTTTTATTTGCGTAATAATGTACTCCAAGTGTTTTGATCTTTTCAATTAGAGTCAAAATAGTATTAGAGTAATAAAAACTCAAGTGTAGAGATGTGCCTATAAATCCCTATTATTTTGATGTTATCGTAGAGGATGGTAGAGTAAAAGTGTATATAAAAAAAAAGTGTTGAAAAAAAATACGAGCTACCATCCTACATCTATCTTTAAATTTATGTTTGTTTGTTTCAAGTTATTTACAGTTTAGAGTGTTGAGTCTTGGCTTAGCAACGCCAATCTTCTCATGCTTGTAACATAAAGATTTTTGACTTGCCACCACTAAATCGCCTATCCCACCAAACCCTTTGTTTCCCTACCGTAAGCCTAACGTTACAACCATTTAAAAGACCTCTTGGATAGTTTTTCCTAGGTGCTTACACCAAAGCGATGGAGGTTTGATCTAGTCTCAAGCCTATGGTAATCTATGTACTAGGACCGGTTAATGAGTGTTTATCTTCCATTTCCAATTTGATATATTTCATATACACCCGAGAGATGAGAGTATACAAACACCACTTGTGAGGTGCTAGTATGTAATTTTCATGCTTGTTATGACTTTTGCGGGGCTTATACTTGTTGTGAATTGTTCTAAACTAATGCTTCATGACCCCTAACTTATAAATTAATTGGCCAAAAGTACATTTGCTTGAGGACAAGCAAATACCAAGTGTAGAGATATTTGATAAGGATTTAAAATATACACTTTTGAGGGGTCATTTAAGCCCTTAATCGACCACTTTTATATCCGTTACTGCTTAATTTCGTTTCTTTTCACTTTTTAGGTCTCTTGAAGGCAAATTGCCGGAATGACACTTATTTGGACGAAAAGGCGTAAATATATGAAGAAAATGGCCAAGTTAAGATCAAGACACTCAAGCTGCTAGAATTGAAGGTGACGGCGTCAGAGTTAGAAGGCGATGCCGTCGCAACGTGCTCCAAATTTGTGATGGCTCAGTAGCGAAATTGCTATTTGTTAGGAATTAGAAATTCCAGGTATTAAAGAGTCGGTCACCTCAAGTATATGTAATCGTTAGAAAGCTCGTAGTCGTAGTTATTTTATGTTAAGTAGTATTTAGTTTTGTAACACCGTGGAGGACGGACGGGTCTTTACCCACTGTATGCCTGATCCACAGCCCGTTGTGTGGCGTTTTATTGTAAGACTATAAATACTCTCTACCTTCCAAGGTAGAGAGTTGGAGCTCGTAATAAGATTTTTCTTTCTCTCACTAAAGTTCCCAAACCTCTAACTTTCTCTTTCTAAAAACTCTTGTACGCCTACTTTGTGTTATGGTTTGATGTGTATGTGAAATCCAATATGTTACAATTGGTATCAAGAGCCATGGTTAGATCATCTCTTACATATCTTTGGATTTCTAGTGGTTTTTAGGTGGTTTTTTGAGTTTGAAAAAGTTTAGTGGTTCTTGCATCATTTGGTTGATTTCTAGTGTTAAAGTTTGGATTTTGATAGCACTTTTGTGTTTAGAATCATCACAAGTGTTTAGGTTTTGATTTTGAAGGCTTGAATCATCGTGGTTGGGTTGTTTTGGATTGAAAAGTGGTGTTTATGTGTTTTTTCTAGCTAGCGACTTAAGCCACGGATTGTTTTCTAACTAGCGACTTGCTTTGTAAGTTGTTAGCGAGTTGTAGTTGAAGTTCTTAGCGAGTTGAGCCTAGCGACTTGTCTATTGAGACAAGCCGACAAACAGTACACTTAGTGGATTCTCCACTACGAGTAGCGACTTGGTGAAAGTTAGCGACTTGTACTTAAGTTTGTTAGTGACTTGGTGTTAGCAATTTGGTGCTTAGCGAGTTGCTCCTTAGCGATTTGACAACTTAGCGATTTGGTGCTTAGCGAGTTGCTCTTTAGCGACTTGACAACTTAGCGACTTGGTAATTAGCGACTTGCTGTCAAAATTTTGCTAGCGACTTGGTGCTTAGCGAGTTGTTATTTAGCGACTTGACTGTGTCTTAGCGACTTGGTGCTTAGCGACTTGATTCAGTTTTTCTTAGCGACTTGGTTGACTCTGTCTGTAATACGGTTTTCTCTTGATTTAGTAAAATCCCGTGAAAGAATCTATTTCCCGGTTTAATCATAGAGTTATAAAATCCCGTTTAATCTATCAACATGTCTACCAACGTTCCTACAATCATCTCCACTGTTGCCGAGGATGTTCAAGCAGCGGGTTCAGATACCCGTCCACCCATGCTTGATAGAACGACTACGACTTTGGGCTCAAAGAATCGATTGTACCTGTCTTGGAAAGGAAAATGGGGTCAACATTCTCAAATCGATTGATGAAGGACCGTATCGAGTTGAGACTACTAGAGACATAATTGATACAGCTGAAGATGGAACAATGATCTATGGAATAGACAGACCAAAGACATATGATGAGCTCAATGATAAGGAGAAGAAGAGATTCGATGCGGATATCAGGGCTTCTAACATCATATTGCAAGGTCTACCAAAAGACATCTACAAGCTTATCAATCACAACACTGAAGCCAAGGCTGTATGGGATAATGTCAAGATGCTTCTCTGAGGTTCTGAATTAACTGTTGAAGACAGAGAATCACAACTATACGATGAATTCGAACACTTCAAAATGAAACCAAATGAGAGTGTCTATGAGTACTATGTGAGATTCCATAAGCTGGTGAATGACATGAGGAACATCAAAATGACTATGCCAAACATTCAGCTGAACTCAAAATTTGTAAACAACATGAATCCCGAATGGCACAAGTTTGTCACATCTATGAAGCTCACTAAAGGATTGAAGAACACAAACTATGAGCAACTGTATGCCTTCCTTCTCCAGAATGAAAGACATGCTACGTTTGAAAAAAGGATTCTGGAACAGTTCAAAACCAATCAGGGAGAAACAAGTTCATCCAATGACTCAACTGCTTTCTACACAAATGTTGGGATCACCACCAAAGCTTCTCAAGTTGTACCCATGGGAAATGGAAATCACAAACTCATTCCTGATCCTATGTTCAAACAAGCAGATGCTGATGCATCCTTTGGAAACTTCATTAGTCAACTAGCTCTCATGATCAGTCAAAACATGAACACTCTCCCACACACCAACAACAATCTCAGAACAGCATCCAGTCCACATAATCGAGCCACTGTTAGAGATGGGAAGGTTATGGTGCAGCTACTTCAAGAAAGGCAGTACGATCAGAGAAGGGGTGGAGCAGGTGGAGGCTATGGAGGAAATCAGAACCGAGGAAGGACTGGAAATCAAGGACAAGCAAAGCCAGTCAAATGTTACAACTGTGGTGGTGAGGGACAGATTGCTAGGAACTGCACATCTCCAAAACGTCCACAGAATGCAGAGTACTTCAGGGATAAAACGTTGCTAGTGCAAGCTCGGACAATGGTCTGCTTTAGATGAAGAGGAGTTGTTGTTTCTCCCTGAGGGCAATGCCAAGACCTATGATGCAGATGTGGATGAGCAGCCTATTCAGGAGATAGGTCACAATCATCAGAATGCCTTTCAAGTAGCTGACTGTGATGCATACGACTCTGATGTTGATGATGGACCTACTGCACAAACAATTTTCATGGCTAGCATTTCTCCAATGGTCTCTCCTAAGGTCTCATCTTCACCACAAGCTGGACCATCCAAAGATAAAATCATCTCAGAGGTATTAAAACTATATGATGATATTGATGAGCGAAAGATGCATAATGAAGTACAATCTCTTGAGACTTATGAATCAGATATTGATGATGTGGGTAATAGCAATGTTGTCCCATATGATCAATATGTGAAGCAAAGTGAAAGTGAGATTGTACCAAGTAATGCATCTTTTGCAGTCAATAATGACTATGTCTTTGATGAATTCACTGCATGTGCTCCTAAAGATTCTGTTATCTCTGAACTGAATGCCTATAAAGAACGTGTTGCTATTTATGAACAACGAGCTAAATTTGAGTTGACCACCCGTGAGCAGGAAATGGATGACCAAATGCGTACAACTATTAGAAAAAGTAGGTTTAGAGAAGAAGTATTAAAACAAGAGTTAAACTCCTTACAAGAAAAGCTTTCTAAAACTGCTAAGCAAAAACAAGAACTTCAAGAAAATGTTAAAATGCTTAAGCAAGAATTCAGTATTAAGGAATCAAAACTTTTGAATGATTTTTCTAATCTAAAAACTTTGAAAAACAAGCTTGAAAATAAGTTGTACGTACAAGGAAATACCATTCAGACTGCTCACTTAATCACTAAGCACAGAGTTTTGAGTGATAAGCATAGTACTCCCCTTGTTGAGGAACCAAATCCAGAAGTTGTTAAAAAGGCTAGAGCTGCCCATAAGGTAATTTATGATGGCAATGAAATTCTTAAGCCTAGACAGAAACCTAGTTGCGCTGAGTGCACTGAGGAAGATAAGAAATCAGATGAGGTCACTAGGGAAAAGATGAACAAGAAACTAGATGATCCTAAATGTAAAGAGAAGAAAATAAATATCACACCCCATGATTACAAGAAGGAGAATTGGATTTCCTTGAACAAGTTTAAGCCTCGGACATTGTTAACACCCGAACAAGTGTTATGGAAAAAAGGATTTAGATAAGCAAAAAGCAGAGAATCTTGTTGTAACAAACCCCCCTTTAGGAAAATGCCTTCAGCGACTGTGTATCCTCCCAATACACCAATGCATTTAGTTCCTAGGACTATTGCCACTAAAAGCAAGACCTTAATCAGTCAATATGTTATTTTTCAACTATTTGTTGATTTTGAGAAAACTTGTAAGAAAAGGATCACACCCACTGGTATAACTGAAGGGGAAAGGGGTTTTGAGCAAACGAAAGAATGTTATTTAACAGAAGTCATGCCGTTCTTTAAACAACTAAAAGATCATTTTGAAAGTCTTAAAAAAGGAATGAATTTAGACATTAAAGAAATGGAAAAGGAATTTGATGCAATGATAGTTGAGGTTAGTGACTATGAGCGTGCACTAAAATATAATGAGATTGAGAGGAAGAACTTGCATAGATTGAATGAGACTTTTATTACTGAATGTGTTGCACAAGATGTGTTTTTCACTGCTACAAATTGTTCCATTAATGCTTCTCAATTTCATGAATTATCTATTGCCCTGAAAGTTTCCCATGATCGTGTCATTGAGCTTGAAAAGATTAATTCGAAACTTAATGAGAAAATTGATCAGGATGATCACGATAATTTGGTAAAGCATCTTTCTAAACTAGAAGTTGAACATTTTGATTTACAACTAAAATATCAACATCTAAAAGAAAATGTTAAAACCTCAAATATCAAGACATCCTCTGATGCTCCTGAATTTGATGCAGTTTTTGAAATTAGCAAACGTGATGAACAGATTCGAGCTCATTGTAACACGATCAAAAAGTTGAAAGCCCAAATCTCTCAATTGAAGGGTAAAAAGAACAATGTGATTTGGATCCCAAATGTCTCCTCCTTTAGATTCTAAGTACTCTCAAACTTTTCATCTTCAAAACTTAGTTAATGCCTTACAAAAGAAAAACGAGAGTTTTCTAGAAGAAAATGAAAAAGTTAAACGACACTTTAAAGAGTTATATGATTCAATGAAAGTCACCCGTGACCAAAACAACGAAAAAATAACGTCTTTACAAAAGGAAATTGAGAATCTGAGAAGTCAGGGAAATGGGAAACCGCCACTTGTTTTTAATAAGAATGTTGTTTCAAAGTCACCCTTAGACTGCAAATACACTGTGACGGTTAAATATATTCCTCCTCATCTTAGGAATAATGAACCTGCATTTCATGACTATTGTGCTTACCTTAAGGATAGTCTAGAATGTCTCCGTGAGATTGTCGAAGAAGATTTCATTAACAAACCTCTTGATAGAGAAATTAGGTTTGCTTGCCTCCAGGCCAAACGATCTCAAGAGCTGCTAGAATGTGTAATTGCAACATGTCCTAAATCCTTAGGTGCAAAAGGCAAAGCTGTGATGCCTTGTTCTATGCCTAGTGCCAAGCATTCAAACCATTCTAGGCCCAGTTTTAAGAAAGTGAACATCAATGTGTCGTCTAGTAATACATATCCTTGCACGTCTAGTTCAGGAATGCAAAAAGTAGATCAACCAACTAATGTTCCCATAATTCCCTCTACATGAGTAATCAGTGACATTAAAGCGAGTAGGTCAAAGTCTCAAGACAATACAAGGAATGATAGGACCTCGCAAGCTAAAAATGTGCATTGTAAAAGAGTAGAAGACCAATCTAGGAACTTTAAGTTTGAATCGAATAAAACGAATCGTGTTGATTCTAGTATTAGCCATAGGCGTACTGTAATTAATTCGAATTCTGATACTATTTGCAAACCTTGTAATGATGTTCGCTTGAATTCTGTTGCTAATCATGAATGTGGTGTGAATGCTTTGTCTAATGCTGTCAAATGCCCAATTAAAATTGTTAATGCTAATAATCGTGCAAAGAAGGCTAAAAGGCAAAGTCGAAAGATTGTTAGAAAATAGTGGAAACCCACAGGAAGAACATTTATAAAGATAGGTTATTATTGGATACCTTTTGGCCATAAGAATAATCAGTTTTGCCCTCAAATTGCTAAGACTATGCCCACTAGAAAATGGATGCCTACTGGTAGAACTATTCCCTTAAGAAGTGAACATACTTTGAATAGGTCAAATACAGACACCAACATTGCATCTATTCCCAATGATTCCATTGCTTCTACTTCCGATATGGATGTTTCTATTTCTGATGTGGGTGTTCCAATTACTGTTACTAACCAAGTGGAACCCATTCTTGCATGGGGATCCCAATTATCCAGTTATCCATTCTTGTCTGTGTTCAATTGCAGATCATTCAAATCATTCTATGGTACTTGGACTCAGGCTGTTCCAAGCATATGACTGGAGACCGGTCGCGGCTCATGAACTTCGTGAGCAAATTCATCGGGACTGTTAGATTTGGAAACGACCATTTTGGAGCAATTATGGGTTATGGTGACTATGTAGTTGGCAAAAGTGTAATCTCCAAGGTATATTATGTGGAAGGTCTTGGTCATAATTTGTTCTCTGTTGGTCAATTCTGTGATTCCGATCTAGAGGTGGCCTTTAGAAAACATACTTGCTTCGTTAGACAACTTGATGGTGTGGAATTATTAAGAGGTACTCGAGGTTCTAACCTATACACCATTTCTATCGAAGACATGATGAAGTCTTCTCCAATCTGCTTGCTGTCAAAGGCTTCTAAAACAAAGTCATGGTTATGGCATCGTCGTCTCAATCACTTGAACTTCGGCACCATAAACAACCTTTCCAGAAAGGATCTTGTCAGAGGCTTACCCAGATTAAAATATGAAAAAGATCATCTTTGTTCAGCCTGCCAACTGGGAAAAAGCACGAAATATGCCCAAAAACCAAAACCCACAAACTCTGTAATGGAAGTCCTTCATACCCTTCATATGGATCTGTGCGGCCCAATGAGAGTGCAAACTATTAATGGGAAGAGATATGTGTTAGTAGTGGTTGATGACTACTCCAGATTCACTTGGGTTAAGTTTTTGAGGACGAAGGATGAAACTCCAGAGGTCATCATTAAACTCATTAAACAACTTCAGATCCAACTGAACTAAACAATTCGAATCATCCGTACTGACAATGGAACTGAGTTTGTTAATAAAGAACTCAATGAATTTTATGGAAATGTTGGAATCAGTCCCCAAAGAAGTGTCCCTCGAACTCCTCAACAGAACGGTGTAGTTGAAAGACGAAATAGAACTCTTGTAGAAGCTGCAAGGACAATGCTGATTTACTCAAAGGTTCCAATGTTTCTATGGGCTGAAGCTATTGCCACTGCTTGTTACACTCAAAATCAATCTCTAATTCACACTTCACATGGAAAGACTCCTTATGAACTTGTCCACAATAGAAAACCTGATCTATAATACCTTCGTGTGTTTGGTGCTTTATGTTATCCAACTAATGATGGTCAAGATTTAGGAAAACTAAGAGCTAAAGCGGACATTGGAGTTTTTGTAGGCTATGCACCAAACAGAAAAGGTTACCGAATCTATAAGAGAACCCGAAATATCATGGAAACAATTCACGTCACGTTTGATGAGCTAACCGGTCAAATGGCTCCTAGATAATCCAGTTCTGGACCCGCACTTCAAAATATTCCCATTGGTTCATCTCTTGTACCAAACTCATCTCCAGCAACTCCATATGTACCTCCATCAGAAGATGATTTAAAGAAATTTTTTGATCCAATGTTTGATGAACACTATGAACCGAATGCTGATGATATGTCAGTCCCATCAACAGAGGCTGCTCCTATCCCTGTGATTGAAGTGAACCCTTCAGTCTCAATATCATTAAGTCAAGCTCTGCTGCTGATCACTCTGTCTCATCAACAAATCATCTATCATCAAATGTACATCATGGAAGTGTTTCTGGCATCAATGATGAAGTTAATCCCTTTGCTACTCCCGAAGAAGCTCCATTTGAAAATATTTTTGCTCCTGAATCATCATCAAAACCATCTTCATCCGAAGACATTGACTCTGCTACTTCAGTTCCACAACAACAACCACATGAACACCTCAGAAAATGGACTCACGATCATCCATTAGACAACATCATTGGAAATCTCTCTCGTCTAGTATCCACACGGAAACAACTTGCAACCGATGCCTTATGGTGCTTCTTCAACTCCGTACACTCTAAGATCGAACCAAAAGATGTTAAAACCGCCATGAATGAAGACAACTGGTTCAATGCCAGGCAAGAAGAAATTCATGAGTTTGATCGTCTTGATGTATGGGAATTAGTACCTGCTCCAGATTGTGCTATGATCATTGCTCTAAAATGGATCTTCAAAGTAAAACTTGATGAGCATGGTGATGTGTTAAAGAACAAGGCTCGATTGGTGGCTAAAGGATACCGTCAAGAGGAGGGTATTGACTTTGAAGAATCTTTTGCTCCTGTTGCTCGTATTGAGGCAATCAGAATCTTCTTGGCTAATGCTGCTAGTAAGAACATGGTAGTCTATCAGATGGATGTAAAGACGGCATTTCTGAACGGAGATCTTAAAGAAGTCATCTACGTCAGCCAACCTGAAGGCTTTGTGAATCCAGAGCATCCTACTCACGTTTATCATTTAAAGAAGGCTCTTTACGGTTTAAAGCAAGCTCCAAGGGCATGGTATGATACACTATCAAAGTTTCTTCTATCAACCGGATTCAGCAAAGGAGCAGTTGATCCGACATTGTTCACCAGGAAGTCAGGAAAACATTTAATTCACGTTCAAATTTATGTTGATGATATCATCTTTGCCTCGACTGACCCCAATGAGTGTGACCGTTTTTCAAATGAAATGGGTTCTGAATTTCAAATGTCAATGATGGGACAAATGTCATTTTTATTAGGATTACAAATTTCTCAAAGTTCCGGAGGCATTTTCATAAATCAATTTAAATATGCAAATGAGATTTTAAAGAAATTTGGATTTGATTCAAGTGACCCTGTTGACACTCCCATGATTGAACGTACTAAACTAGATGAGGACCACTCAGGGATCATGGTAGACCAAACGAAATATCATAGTATGATTGGATCCCTAATGTACCTCACAGCTAGTAGACCAGACATCTTGTTCGCTGTTTGCATGTGTGCTAGATACCATGCTAAGCCTACTAAAAAGCACCTTGAAGCGGTTAAACGGGTCTTTCGGTATCTCCAAGGAACCATCAATATGGGACTTTGGTACCCGAAGGACACCGGTATGTCACTAACAACCTATGCAGATGCTGATCATGCAGGATGCCAAGATACTCGTCGAAGTACGTCTGGAGGTGCTCAGTTTTTGGGTGATAAGCTTGTGAGCTGGTCTTCAAAGAAGCAAATGAGTACTTCTATTTCCTCTACAGAGGCTGAATACATAGCCATGTCATCTTGTTGTGCTCAAATCCTATGGATGAGATCCCAATTATCTGACTATGGCTTTGAATTTAACAAAATCCCTCTGTACTGTGATAATAAAAGTGCTATTGCTCTCTCATGCAACAACGTACAACACTCTAGAGCAAAGCACATCGACATTCGACATCATTTCATCAGGGAGCAAGTTGAAAAAGGTGTGGTGGAACTATACTTTGTAAGGACTGAATACCAGTTAGCAGACATCTTCACCAAAGCTCTTCCTAGAGAACGTTTTGAGTTTATCCTTCCACGACTTGGTCTTAAGAGCCTACAACCAGAAACTCTCAAACGCCTTCAAGAGGAAGAAGAGGAGTAAAAGGTTTCCTTCAACTATCTCTTGTAAATATCTATTCGAAAAACAAAATACAAAATTACAAAACCTTCAAAAATCAAATAGAAAAATATAAAACTTTCAAAATCCATAAAAATTTGAAAAATTCGAAAAATCCTCAAAAAAAAAAAAATATTGTCATTTTGTCATGCTTTTCTCGATTCGATAATATCTACGGTCTTAATGCTGTCTTTCAAAGAATGATACGGGACTTTAGATGTTGTTCGAATGTTAAAAAAAAAATAAAATCAAAAAATCAAAAAATATTTTTTGGGAGAAAGAGAAACAATGGTTTATTGTCATTTCAGGCAATAACCCGCTTTTCAAAGATAGAACAGAGCCATACTTTATATTGGTTTTCAAAATCCTTGCTCTGATTCTTTAAACTAATCTTTACTATCTAATGAAAACTAGTTGTTTTGAAAAATAACTCGGACTCTATTTTTGATAATCATCAGGACTTAAAAATTTGTCAAAACATCTATCTCTCAATCAACAACTTATGTCATTGATTGAGGGGGAGAATGATTTCAATTAAATCAAAAAGTTATTTGTCATACAATTTTTTTTCAAAAGATAATCATGCATGTTTAATCATTGGAGTTTAAAGTCTCAAAATCAGATCCTTATCAGTTAAAACGTTTTCACAAATCAAGTCACAATTCTCCTTAAAATCCTTCAAAATCAATTTAAATCTACAGAGATCACAAATCTCAAATGATTTGATAATTGTGATCGGGGGAGAATTTGTGATTTAAATTGGATTTAAACTGATAGTTCGATAAATGGTTTCATAAGTGTTTAGCATGTTTGCCTCCCCGCATGTGCCGCAAGTGTCAAACGATTTCAAATTTTCCATGCACATGTTGAGGGGGAGCAACTATTTTAAACCTCGAATTATTGAAACGTAACTAAGTGCATGTTCCCTCTAATATGTGCAAAATTCTTTCAAAATTCGAGGCACATATTGAGGGGGAGCAAACTTTTGAAAACCTCATCCTTCCTCAAAATGTTTTATCTACTCAAATTGATTGGGAAGTGATGATGATCATTTTAGAAAATTTTAATCAAAAGATTGGACCTTTCACTCTTAATCTAACGATTTCAAAGATCTCTTGCCTACATGTGCTAAAACAATTTCGAAAATATTATGCATATGTTAAGGGGGAGCATTTCTAAAATATCAAAACAATTAAGATACAAAATGCTTTGATTCTATATCACAAGTATCTTGATTGATTTTTCAAATGGTTTTCAACTGGTTCCAATGGCAGATGAACGATACCAAAAAGACCGACCAACTTTACTTTATGTATGGTGATATAAGGATGATAAGGTTAGGTTGAGGTCCTATGATCCGCCAGAACCGGAGGGATCTACCCAGGGACAATCCACTAGATAGTGTAGAAGTCCTTAGGTATGATGAAAAAAGGAGAAAAATGAGATATGGGAAAAGTGCAGACTGAGACTGAGCTAGTACTGGAATAAACCCAACAAGGTTCTAGTAATGAAGTCTCGGTAAGTACTGAAGGGGTTGAAGAATGAAAAAGAATTGAATAAGAAAAGGGTGAAAACAAATAGCCCTTCAAATTATTCAACCTTAGGGCATATACCAGGTTCAATTCATATGCTACTGGTGGTTACCAAGGTAACATCGGTATTGACGACAAGACGTCATGGACCCAATGACGCACTGCACTTCAAACTTCCCAAACCACTCAAGTTCCTCTTAAAAGGACTTGTTTCATTCTCACGGGGAACCTACATAATCTATCGACTTTCTCTTAGAGATTGTTGATATTGAAGAAGGAGACCCTCTCCATAGTCTCCGGCATAGGAACCAAAATGTGTACAAATTGAGTCTAGAGCCACGAGATCATCAATAAATCTCCTTAGGACACTGTCAATGAAGACTCTCTGTTTCACACAATGTGGAAAGAGAGATAATATCTTGAGTCCTACGCATTATCCTTGTGGTATTGCTAGACCATCTGAGTGATATGCAAACATATTCACAATGAACATGGAAAGCCTTCTGGAGCCATCATCAAACAAGCTCCTGGTGGGTGACATGTGAGATCTATCCAATAGATCAACCATGTGATAACTGAACAGAAACAATGGGGCGATTCAATCTTTTGAATCAATCCTGGTTCAGGTTATGGATTGACGGATGCCTTTGAAAAACCGGTCGTTGTGCTTAAAAACTCTTTTCATTAGCACATCGATCGTGTACGAATCTTTCAAATTAAAAGGTGCTTATGATTGATAATTGATTTTCATTAAAACCTTCGTTGTATTGCAAAAACAATTTCTATTGAGCGATACACGATTGTTTTTCAAATCTCTTTTCATCAATCAGTGAATCTCTATTTGCTGATTCACTCACTCCGTGTTGTCTTCTTTGAGACGTTCCGGTTTGAGAACAGCTAGAGCGGCTGCGAAACCCTGTCAAGGAAATTCTTCGGAATTTTACCTGATCACAGGCAGTACTTGTACTGATCAACGGGGAACCGTGGGCCGTGTACCTTAATTCAATGAAAGTGATCAAAGACACTTTCATGCGCTTTATTGCTAACTGTTGTATGCAGGTACGCCCGACGTTTGCAGCTGATCAGAATGGAGCGGTCAATCCATTGCCACATGCTCACACAACACATTCATTTCCAAAGAAATCATGATTAGTGCATCAATGACTCTGATATTATCACTCCATGCTTCTGCTACGCTGCTGCCAATATCATGAATCAACGAAAGCTTCCGCTACTCTGATAAGAAGAAATCATGTTGAAACTGTAGACCTTGATAGATCTTGAGCACTCGCAGATCGTTAGTATTACTTATGTAATCATAAGCAAACTAATAGACAATCTCTACGACTTATATTCTTTAGCGGAAATCAAATATAAGCACAAACACAATAACTAAGAACATGTTGATCCTCTATGGATCTTTATATTACTAAAACTTTGTTTCTCAACTCGTTACATTAATCATACTATTGTGTTCCTTTTATAGGCAAGGAACCCTAACTTGTTTCCTAAGAAACGTATAATCATAAAACTAAATTAGATATACATTATCACTTCCTAATAAAGCTCATGCATATCCTAACTAACTATATAAAACACGGAATAACTATTTCCGCAGAAACTATCTACGCATTATACTACTTCAGCAGATTCTCTTCTTCAGCAGAAACATTGAACTTCAGCAGAATCCTTCGGTAGTAACATCAGCAGAATTCTAACTTAGCAGAATTCCCAACAATCCTCCCCTAAACTGGAATTTGACTTGGTTAAGTTCCAGTTTCTTGATAGATCTTCAACGCTTCAGAGGATTGTACTCGAACATCAGCAACAAAGACACAAAACATTGACACCTCGATGATGACAAATCTTGAAAGTTCCAGGTCTTTGCAGCAACAAATGACATAATGTACATCAAAACATGTTAGTTTCAGACTATTCTCATCACATCCAGGTGTGTTAACTCCTGTGAGAGGTGAATCATTGAAAATAATGGATTTGATGTCTCTTTACCAATAGCCATCACTACTGGAGTAGCCATATGTTTGAGTTTGAAAACTATGGTACACTGATAACCATCTGATTTATTAGCAAATCAGCAACTATATAAACGGATTTGAAATGTCTTTACCTGTAGCCGTTTGCTCAGGACTAGTCAATTCTTAGGATTGGTGAACTGATTACCAAATATGGTATTCCACTGCCTTTACCACAAGCCATATACATGTGGGCTAGTCAATTCTTGGATTCCAAAAAGGAATAAACCATGGTGAATTGATGACCATACAACACTCAGCAATTAAGCATGGGTGGTTGCATACCCTATGATTTTGAGCAAACCATTACAGCTATCAACAGATTTGATGTGTCTTTACCAAAGCTGTACCCTTTGGACTAGCCAACTCTTTGACATACACAAAGTACATCTGGTGAGTTAATAACCATGAAAGATATATAACAAACCTGCAAGAAAAGTTAGTTAAACAAAGAATATACATAAATTTTTATTTTTATTTTTTTTAACTAAGAAACAAACAAATAAACAAAGATAACAAATATTACAAACCATACAAATTACCACAATCAATATGATGCGCTATGTTGCAGAAGCTGATTTTTAATAATTCCTACACATTGTTCAGCATGCAACTTATCATTTCCAATTGGATCTGGAGGAACTTCCAACTTCTGGCTAAGCATTCTTTCCATAAGCCTCTTAGATAATGGATAAGTTCTCTCAGCAAACATACAGACAATAATTCCACCCTTTGTCTCCACCACATGCACATGCGGCAGAGGATAAAATCGCCAAGACTCAACCTGCCACAGATGAGAGTTCTTCCAAATAAAATGTCCTTTACCATTGGGAGATTGAGAATCAAACAGAACATGAAGATCTCCCAATAAGAATATCCCAGAACCCTGTGGTGCATGATAATGGTAATGCTTAGTGACAAGGGTATACAAAGTAAGCAAATCTGCCCTATCTACCAAATGCAATATCTCCTTCAAAAAGTTGAACTGCATAGTGGATTGATCCAAGCGATGAATGATGTTAAGCTCATCATCTTTCAAAGACCAACTAATCAACACATCATGAGATCCCTCAGGAAAATCAGCAGCAGATCCTTCTTTGATAAAGGTTGACTCAGCAGCCGTTAGATCCACAGGAATATGCTTGCGAGATGTCTCAACCCTAGCTGACTGAATCCTAGCTGATCTCACAGATCTCCTTAGAGAAGAGAATCTTCTTTTAGCCATCCTCTTCTTCTGCCTACCAGGTATATAGATTCCCAAAGATGGAACATCTTTAGATTATTCATGAGCTTCTCTAGAAACACCACCACTTAATGCATTCATTCTGTCAAGCACCTTTCTCGCCTGTTTAGATTTGACAGCTGTTGTTTCAGCTTCCGAAACCATATTACCTCCTTCTGTATCAACAGATGCCACAAATGGAGTTGAAGCTGGCACATCAGGTGTTTTAGAAGAAACAACAGAAGGTTCAGCAGAAGAAACCTTGTCAGTTGAACGAGTAACTTCAGTAGTTGCTTTAGCAGAAACAATAGAAGGTTCAGCAGAAGAAACCCTGATAGGTGAATGAGTAGCTTCAGTAGTGGCTTCAAAAGTAACCACTAGAGACATCACCTTAGGTAGAATAGCATCAAAATTCTCCACAATCTCAACAAACTTGGGTCTTTTGGCCTTTGGAGCAACTGCATTCCCAGCAATCCTTTTCAAGTTGGAAGAAGGTGTTGAAGAAGATGAAGAAAACTTCATGATCTGATTATACTTGCGAATCAGAACATGATCAGGCAAAGCCAAGACTTGCTTCATTGTTAAACCTGAGTTATACACCGAAGAACTCTGATTTTTCACCACAATTCTCATATTTGCTTTCTTCTGAGCTTCAGTTGGTGGTCTCTCTCTCTTAGCTTTGTTCTTTTGAGCAATTATGGCTTTCTACTTTGCAGCTGCTTCTTCCTTTCTTTGTTGTCCACGAGCCACCATTTGAGCCACAAAATTCTCACTATCAAAATCTGCACCCAATATACTCTGAGCAAGTTTAGGATTAGAAATAGCTTGCTGAGTATAAGCATCCCAGTGTGCATCAGGGATCTGAGTAGCCATTGCATCCAATTCTTTTCGTCTCTCAGGAGGCAAATTAGAAATAGACTCAGCTTCAATCTGTTTAGCCAATTCATCACTTTTCTTCAAATTTGCACATTCAGCTAACAGTCTGTCTTGTGCTAACCTTTCCTGTTCACTAACCAGATCTGGACCAAGCTCATTGTCAACCATTACTCCTTTCCCTTTATCAGTAGATTCAAAAACAACATCAGCTGAAGGAGTATCACTAAAAGGAACTTCAGAAGATTCATCCAGATGTGCATCAGAAGAAACATGTTGAGACAAATCTTCAACAGGTGTTGAAAATACATCAGCTTCTGGATTCAAATTAAAATTTCTTCCAGCAAGGAAAACTTCAGAAGTATCTGCTGAAGGTATAGAAGCAGGTTGTGCTTGCACAGATGAAGCTTGACCAACTTCAATAGCAATATCCATCATAGGAGTATCAGCAACAATATGTTCTTCAGTAGTTGAAACATCCTCACTTTGCAATGTATCCTTGCTCAAAGATTGCTTTCTCCTCCTTCTAGTAAACAAAATTGGCTCCTTTTGCTTTACAGATTTATCAGCCATTGGAGTAGAAGCATTAGATTGTTGAGCCACATTAGCCAAAATATCAAGTGACTTAAACTGAGTGTCCACTTCCTCCTCATCAGAAGAAACATCCAATCTCCTTTTTCTACTATGACCCAGTTGTAATTCCAAATCCTGAACCTTCCTTTTCAATTCTACAATCTCACCACCAAGATTAGATTTAGTCTCGGCAAGCTCCTTCTTGAGATCAGTAACTTCAGCTACATACCTGTTCACTAGAGCATATAAAGATGTAAGTGTAATAGGGTCCTCAGCTCCACCAGTAGATTGCTCTGTGGTAATGGGAGCATCATTGGGCCTTTCAGAAGAAATATCAACATGCTCAAAGAATGGAACACCATCATCAACTGAATCTCTAACAGGAGTAGGAGAGGTCAGCCTATTAATCTCAGTCTCAACCTCATCATGAGGAACCTGTGTAGGTGGTGGACTAGAACTAGGTTTAGGTGAAGGTGTGGATGAATGTTGGTCAGGAGAAACATGAGGTGCTTCAGCAGCATTAGAAGGGCCCTCATCAATTGCAACTGATGGATTACCATCAGTAGCAACATTAGAAGGTGGGTCATTAACAACATTATCCTCATCAGCAGCCTCATTGCCTTGAGGCAACATAGCTGCTAGCAAAGGATGATGAGCCCCCTCATACTTAGTTCTCATTGAAGCAAATAGTTTAGAAGTTAAAGTTCCTATGGGACAAAACGCTTGGGCTTGTGTGGTAATGTCTAAAATCATCTGAAGAAACCTAGGGTACATAAAAAACTTATGCTTTTTCCTATATATATTTTGAACCATATTATCAAAAATAAACTTAGAAAAATTATAAGTCAAACCTTGAGAAAGACAAACAATACCACATCCCAGCTGCGTAGAAAATTGGTCCCATTCTCCTGATTTATTGCTTATACACTGAAGCAATGTGTGAACCAAAAACCTCCACATAGGACACAACTGATTCTTGAACCATATATCAGTCCTTGTTCCCTGATATCCAAAGGCTCTCAACCCCACAAGAATGTCCACAGCATTAGAATGATAAACCCCATTCTCATCGTCCAAACGAAGCTTTCTTCTAATCATCTCCTCTGTCACAACATACTCTGTTCCATCAACCATAGCTACGATCTCTGTATCATTCCTCTTTTCAGCAGTTGCCCAAAATTATGTAACCAATGATTCATAAACACCTTCCGGAGAATGCGTTAAAGCATAATGAATCTTGGATCTTTTCAGGAACTCCACCATTGGCTTATACAATTCATCACCCTTTGCTTCTCCCAGAAAAGCAACTTTGTTATGATCTTTCTTCAATTAAAGCGCCATGAGTAAAATTGTGAGTTAGGGTTATGATTCTTGTAAATGGAAGAGTTGTGAACGTAAGTGAAGAGGAAATTGTTTAATTTGAAGCAAAGATATGCGTATAATGAGTTGGTAGAAGTTACCCAAAATATAGTCAAAAATATCGGAACTTACGTTGACTATATCTTACGTGTATTTCAACTTAACCAAGAAGTAACACTTCAGCAGAAACACGGTCAATCTGCTGAAGTAATCCGCTTCAGCAGAAACCTCTCAAGATAAAAGATTATCCACAGTAAATATCTGGAGCGTTACTGTGCCACCAAACTCACATTAAATTAAATTAAACCTCGAATCCGTCTATATAATGATCCCAATGCACACTTCACATACATCATTTATCCCCAATTCTCATCACAAAACTCTAATTACATCATAAACCACAATCAACCACAATCAACCATGAATACCAAACCTGAGGTTATTGATCCAACCTCTTCACCATCATCATCATCATCATCATCAAGTGATGATACTAACCTTTGGCGACTTTATATTCCTCCATAAACATCATGACCAAGAAAATCTCCCTTTCTCCCTTCTTCTGAAGATGACAGTGTAGTGGATCCAAGTGAATCTTCTGATGACTCAGATGACTCCACTAAGGAGATAACTTCACACCCTCAACCTCCACCACCTGAACCTAAACAGGTGGTGTTCGCTCTTCCTGCGCCATGGTTTGGTGCTTCATCTCATATCGTAAAGGGGAAGGGCAAAAGGAAGATGGATTGATTGCTTTTTGGTGAAACTAGCAGATGAAGCACAAAGGACACAATCATATCACACATCCATCTGCTGTATTCATCTTCATCATCTTCGGTTTCCTTAATCCATCCTTCCCATTTTGATCCTTAGCTCATCGTACAAGTCATGCATATCATGGTCATGCATATCCAGCAGTTGGAATAGAAGATATGAGCTAGTAGATGATAGGAACATAGTATAGGTTCAGTAGATCATGTAGTTATGAATCTTGTATTTCCATTTGAAGTTGATTGTATGCAATGTAAGCTGTAAGCTGTAAGCTGTATCTTGAATGAATGAGCATCTTTAACTTCAGTACTTTATCTTCAGTGAAAACAATATGCTCTCTTCAGTCTCTTCAGTACTTTGCTTTCAGTAGAAACAAACTTTTAAGCTTACATGTCCATCTCCAAACTTAATAAACTCCAACTTATATATGCAAACTGCAAAACAGACACAGAGAAACACACAAACCAAACCAAAACAAACTAAAAGAACATAAGTTGGTTAGTGTTAGCAAATATATAAACTAATATACAAACTAATATACAAAGTTTACATCCAAAATCCTCCCCTGAGGCATATGCCTCCCCTGAGGCCTATGCCTCCCCTTAAACTTTGCAGTTAAGGGTTAAGCATACCAATATGGACCACAAGGTGTTGAAACCTTGGTCCATCAAAAGCCTTAGTTAACAGATCTGCCACATTATCATCAGTGTGAATTTTAACCACTTTTATCAAATGTTTTTCATATGCATCTCTTATAAAGTGGTGCCTAATTTCAATATGCTTAGTTCTACTGTGAAAAACTAGATTTTTAACAATGCATATGGTACTTTGATTATCAATAAAAATTGTTGTGTTCATGAAATTATACCCATAATCCAACAATTGATTTTGTATCCAAAGAACCTGTCCACAACAATTTGCAGCAGCAACATACTCTGCTTCAGTAGATGAGGTAGCCACAATAGTTTGTTTCTTGCACTGCCAAGAAATCAATCTCTTTCCAAGGAATTGGCAACCTCCAGTTGTGGATCTCCTATCCAGATTTGCACCAGCATAATCACTATCACTATATGCTTCCAGCTTAAAAGGAGACTCTCTTGGGTACCAAAGGCCTAAATGAGGTTGACCTTTCAAGTACTTAAAAATC
Organism: Chrysanthemum makinoi; assembly: GCA_910596185.1. Taxonomy (NCBI): domain Eukaryota; kingdom Viridiplantae; phylum Streptophyta; class Magnoliopsida; order Asterales; family Asteraceae; genus Chrysanthemum; species Chrysanthemum makinoi. The sequence goes on from OU343222.1 coordinate 75,144,954, forward strand.
TTCTTCACTGCATTCAAATGGGAAGCAAGTGGAGTGACTTGATGTCTAGAGCAAGCACTCACAGCAAAAGTGATGTCAGGCCTAGAAGCTGTTAGATACATCAATGAACCAATCATAGATCTGTATAAATGAACATTCACAGGTAGATCTGGTTCATTGTTGGTCTTTGACTTTGGAGCTTCATAAGGTGTTGTGGCAGTCCTGACACTCTCCATACCAAACTTTTTCAAAATGTCCCTCACATATTTGTCCTGACTGATAAAGATACCATCAGGTTTCTGCTGAACTTGGAGACCCAAAAAGAAAGTAAGCTCCCCCATAGCACTCATCTGAAACTCTCCCTTCATCAGCTCCTCAAACTCCCTGCACCAAGCTTCTTTAGTGGACCCAAATATGATATCGTCCACATAAACTTGCATAAGAATAATGTCTGTGGAATTCTTCTTCAGGAAAAGTGTTTTATCAATGGCACCTCTTCTATAGCCATGCTTCAGCAGGAATGATGAAAGCCTAGCATACCATGCTCTTGGTGCCTGATGTAGTCCATAGAGAGCTTTAACTACTTTGTAAACATGATGTGGATGATCTGGATCTTCAAATCCTTTAGGTTGAGTGACATAAACCTCCTCTTCTATTTCACCATACCGAAATGCACCTTTAACATCGATTTGATATACCATGAAACCCATGTAAGATGCATAAGCCAAGAATATCCGTATGGCCTCTACTCTAGCAACATGTGCAAACACTTCATCATAATCAATCCCCTCCTCTTGTCTATACCCCTGAGCTACTAATCTTGCTTTGTTTTTAATGACAACACCCCTTGCATCTCTCTTATTTTTTAATATCCATTTTGTCCCAATAGCATATTTCCCTTCAGGTAGTGGGACCAATATCCAAACCTGCTGATTTTGGAACTGTTGCATCTCTTCTTGCATTGCTTCAAGCCAACTTGAATCTTCCAAGGCTTGAGTGACACTGGTTGGTTCCACTTGAGAGAGAAAGCAGGCAAACAGACAATGATCAAAGTCTGTGTGATTGTCTCTTTGCTGGTTTGAGACATAAGAGATAAAAGCCACTTGACCATATTTAGAACTTGTTACTGTGCCTCTAGTTCTAACAGGTGCATGAGGATCACCAATAATATTTGACTGTGGATGAGCAATGTTGATCCTTTTAGTAGCAGTGGTGTTTACATCAATGGAGGTATCAAGATTAGTCACAGTTGGTTCAAAATCTGTGTCATAGGAAGGTGAGGTGAGGATGCCATCTTTGGGTTGATAATTTCCAAGATCTGAAGGCCTTGGAAAGCGTGTATAAGGATCTCCCAAGTCTGTAGACACTCTAGTAGAAATGGGAGTAGTATCAGCATCACCTTCAGCAGATTTGGTGATGATAGGAGAAACAGGATTACTTTCAGCAGAAATGTGATTTCCACTGATTGCTTCTCTTGCACTCTCCTCAGCATTCCTCTCAGCTTCTAGATTAGCTGCATACTCCTGTTTCTTAAGTCTAGCAAGGTCCTCTGCATAGTTGGACTCATCTTCACTCTCATTAGAATGAATTTTGGAAGTGTCACCTGCAAAATTGTTAGGGGAGAAAGAAGGTACAACAATAGGATGCTCATCATCCTCAAACTCACTATCAGAATCAGCATTCATGGTAGCAGCACTGTTAGTGGGAGGCACTTGTGTACCTGAATTTTGGTTAGCCATATGTCTAGAATAGCCCAAATAGTCAGTAATCAAGGTCAAAAGACCAAACATGACCTTGTCCTTGAACATTAGGCTTGTCTTCTAGATATCTCAGGTTTAAAGTCTCCTCTATCTTCTTAGCATTCAAATTGTATACCCTATATGCCTTACTATGAGCCGAATAACCCACAATATATCCCTCATCAGCCTTCTCATCAAATTTACCCAATGGATCACTAGTATTCAAAATAGTCACTTGGCAGCCAAAAGGTTTAAGGTAATGAATAACAGGAACTTTCCCATAGAGAAGTTCATATGGTGTCTTAAAGTGAGGTCTAGTGATAGATACCCTGTTTAGAACATAACAAGCTGTGCCAACTGCTTCAGTCCAAAACATAGTGGGTAACTTAGAGTCTGCAAGCATAGATCTTGCTGCCTCTATCAGGGTCCTATTCTTTCTTTCAGTCACCCCATTTTGTTGAGGTGTTCTTGGAGTACTATAGTCCCTTTTGATTCCTTTAGACTTACAGAGTTCTATCAAAACAGCATTCTTGAACTCTGTCCCATTATCACACCGGATACCTTTAACCTTTTTGTTCAACTGGTTTTCAACAAGAGTAATGTACTCTTTTAAAACTGGAGAGGTTTCATCTTTAGTCCTCAAGAAGAATACCCAACAAAACCTGCTAAAGTCATCAGTAATAACTAGACAAAAATACTTGTGATCTATGCTTCTGACTTGAGTTGGACCAAACAGATCCATGTGAAGCAACTGAAGAGGTTCTGAAATAAGGCTCACTGCATTAATTGCTTTGTATGAGGCTCTGTGTTGCTTTCCTTTGTTGCAGGCAACACAATTATGTTCATTGGTGAAAACTTTAGAAGGAAGTCCTTCAACAAGACCCAGTTTAGATAGCTTGTTAATGGTCTTGAAATTCACATGTGCCATCCTTCTATGCCATTTTGTAGACTCATCAAGGGATGCTTTAGCCACCAAACAAGTTAAGTCACCTTCTGGTTGTACATCATTTTAGTTGAATGTGTATAGATTGTGAGTACGAGGAACTCTCAGCAAAATAGATGTATCTTCTGGAAGTTTGAAGTCTTTGGACAGCACAAGACATTCATCCTCAGAGAAGAGTACTTTGTTCTTTGTATAACAGATTTGTGAGACTGAGAACAAGTTGAAGTGTTGTAGTTCCTTGACATAGTACACATTCTCAAAGTCCAGTTGAGGTGTTTTGATGGTCCCTTTCCCAGTGATTCTACCATCACTTCCACCAAATGTCACATTGCCTACTCCTTCAAGGGGTACAAAATCATGCATCATATCTCTGTTTCCTGACATGCTTCTAGAGCAATCACTATCAACAATGCCAACTTCCTTGTGCATAAGAGGATGATCCTACAACAACAACAAAAAATATACAAAATATTAGTACACTATTGAGGCTCAAGTCATTACTGACTTGAACCTGCCTTGTGGATCATTAGATTGAGGCCATGCAGATTTATAAGATCCACCATTGTTCTTGGGTTTCCATTGAAATTTAGGTCCCCTTTGTGGCCAAGAACAACCTGCTGAGGGCTTCACAGCAGTATCCCAATAACCTTTCCCAGCATTCATTGAGTCAACATATCCAGGCCAATAACCTTTTTAAAGTATGAACTAGTTGGTTGCACATATGGTCTAGCTACAGATCTTCTCCAAGGAGAGGGTTGATGAGTAGCTTGTGGAATATAAGGTGGTATACTAGTAACATTAGTCCACATTGGTCTAGATTTCCCAGCACAAACACCCATTCTTTGCTCATGATAATCACAATCCTTAATTAAATGAAATTTACTTCCACACACAAAACATGTCTTCTGTTTAGAAGATTTATTCAAACCAAAAGATGTTCTATTACAAGCAGAAGTATTCAAACCAAAACCATGAAAAGAATTGTTTTTAACAGAATTATTATTCAAAGAATGAAAAGACAAGTCTTCAGAGGAAACTGTCTTGGAAGATGATTCCTTAGCAACAACTCTAATAGGCTTGTAAGTAGGCTTGGGTGCAGGCATGGGTGAGGTCTTGGGTAGGTCTGACTTATCACTTGAATCACATCTGGCATAAGAAGTAGACACTTGATCAGAAGATTTTTCACTGTCAGAGCAAGAGACAAAATCAGTAGATGAAGAATCAGGGTCTGGCAAGTCTTTTGACTTTTTGCCATAAAGATGGTGTGATCCATCAAAGTCAACAGTAATGGAAAGGTCAACTGGCATAGGTATTCCTCTAATAGATCCACGTACAGCATGTAGGTCACCTTCTTTGACATAATTAGCTAAGCCTGCTGGTGTGGATTTACGTGTGTCCTCTCTAGCTTCTAATCCTACATATTTCTTAAAGCCTAAGCCTATTGAAGTATTAGGAGTTTGACTAGAGTAGAGCTCTTTAGCTAGATTTAGGCCAGCTTTTTGCCAATTGTTATGTCTAGCTATTTCTGCATCTAATTTTTCTTTCAACACACTGTTTTCAGACACCACATCAGCTTTCAATTTCTCAGACCTTTTTAAGTCATTTTTTGTACATTCTAGATCACATTCTAGCACCCTAATCTTTTCATCATAAGCTATTTGATTCTTCTGAAACCAAACCTTTTGTCTTTCTAATGTTTTTAAACTATGTTTATAAGCTTCAACTTCAACATAGCATTCATTATATTTAGGTTTCAAAATATCATATGCTTCCTTAAGTTCATTATAACGTTCACTACAACCAAACAAACAATTTTGTACCTGAGAGATGCCCATCAAGGCAATCTGATCATGCCTATCTTCTGAAGTACAGCTTGCTAGCAACCCAATATTATCACCACCAGGACCATCATCATTCTCAGACTCATGTGACTTCCAGTCGACATTGGCATCCAAAGTGACCATAGCAACTGAGGATCTAGGCTTTGAAGTTCCAGCATCCCTTTGATTCTGCTGATAGGAAGAGTATCTCACCTCATCTCCAGCCTTCCTATCCTTGCATTCTCTGGAGAAGTGACCCATTTGATGACATGTAAAGCACTTGACCTTCTTCTTGTCAAACCTTGCTGGATCTCTTCCCTGGAAACCAAACTTCCTTCCAGCCTTACGTTCAAATTTCTTGATGTCCATAGATAGCATAGCCATTTGCCACTTCAACTTCATCTCTTCCATCTCCAGTGGATCTACCTGATCAAAATCCTCATATGCAGGTTCCTGCTGAGGATCATAATCAGCAAAGAAGGATCCAAGCACATCTTCCATTATACCACTAGTTGTAGATTGAGAACTTGATGGAGTGGTAGTGTAAGATGATGATGAGTAAATTGGACTTGGAGCATGGATCATCTTTGGAGTGGAGGCTCCAACAAAGGCTATGTGACTAGCAGTAGATGATGAACGGAATGGAATTCTGACATCATGCTCAAGAGCTTTAAGTTTTTTGTATATCAAAGGTAATCATATCAAGCCCACCTTTAGTTTTGAAGGCAATGCTTACTTGTAACTAGGATTGAGGTAAAGATCGCAAAAACTTGGAGTTGCAATCTTCATTATCTGGCTTTGCCTTAAGCTGATTCAACTGACTTAAGATCTTGTGAAACCTGTCATAGCCTTTGTGAATTCCTTCCTCTTCAGAGACTTGAAAATCTTCAAACTGTTGTCTTAGCATCGATTTTCTCATTCTCCTAGACTCCTCATTCCCTCCAAATTTAGCCTTGATTGCCAACTAAATATCCTTTGCATCATTCATGAAGTGAAAATCACTCAAGTGATCCTCAGGAATAGTTTGAAGAAGAATTGTTTTCACTTTGGTTTCTCTCTGAACCACCAACAATTCTTCAGTAGATTTGGGAGGTACATGAATAAGATTACCATAAGGATCTGTGGTAGTTCTCTTCAAGCTGTTTCCCTTCCTGACAACTTCCCACATATTCCAATCAATGTTGGAAATCCTGTTTTGCATCTTCATTGCCCATAAATCGTATCCCTCCTTCTTTAGATAAGGAAACTTGGCGTTACTGTTCGAGAGACTTAGTTGTTGCAGATGGGTGGTGTTCTGGTTGTTGGTGACTTCAATATCATCTTGTGATCCAGGCATGGTGAATGATGTGTTGGTTGTATGAGTGTTTATAAAAGACTGTTCTTAGTATCGTAGAGACTCTCTCGAGGCTCTGATACCACTTGTTGAAACTGTAGACCTTGATAGATCTTGAGCACTCGCAGATCGTTAGTATTACTTATGTAATCACAAGCAAACTAATAGACAATCTCTACGACGTATATTCTTTAGCGAAAATCAAATATAAGCACAAACACAATAACTAAGAACACGTTGATCCTCTATGGATCTTTATATTACTAAAACTTTGTTTCTCAACTCGTTACATTAATCATACTATTGTGTTCCTTTTATAGGCAAGGAACCCTAACTTGTTTCCTAAGAAACGTATAATCATAAAACTAAATAAGATATACATTATCACTTCCTAATAAAGCTCATGCATATCCTAACTAACTATATAAAACATGGAATAACTATTTCCGCAGAAACAAACTACGTACTATACTACTTCAGCAGATTCTCTTCTTCAGCAGAAACAGTGAACTTCAGCAGAATCCTTCGTTAGTAACATCAGCAAAATTCTAACTTAGCAGAATTCCCAACAAATCATGATCCAGAATGTGAGCATGTCGGTCCAAATGTCACAACATCACATGATATCAACACCACAAAGGAAGAGTCAGAGATTTAATGTGGCTGATAATCTCAAAGCTGGCTCAAAACTCATTATTACGTGGATCAGAAAAAGACCTCCACGTGGATTATCCAAACATGCAATGTGAAGAATCAATGACTACGAGCATCAGAGCAAAGTAATACATCAGGAATGCAAGAACAATTTATAATGTAATATCTGTTTGTATTCAATGTAAGTTTAATGTGTGTTTGGGGTAACCTCCCTTAGGGGGAGATTGTTAGGAATTAGAAATTCCAGGTATTAAAGAGTCGGTCACCTCAAGTATATGTAATCGTTAGAAAGCTCGTAGTCGTAGTTATTTTATGTTAAGTAGTATTTAGTTTTGCAACACCGTGGAGGACGGACGGGTCTTTACCCACTGTATGCCTGATCCACAGCCCGTTGTGTGGCATTTTATTGTAAGACTATAAATACTCTCTACCTTCCAAGGTAGAGAGTTGGAGCTCATAATAAGATTTTTCTTTCTCTCACTAAAGTTCCTAAACCTCTAACTTTCTCTTTCTAAAAACCTCTTGTACGCCTACTTTGTGTTATGGTTTGATGTGTATGTGAAATCCAATATGTTACACTATTTTGTACCCGACGGCGTCAGGTTTTAAAGGGTAGGGCGTCACAACTCAGACAACCTAGATTCAGATCCCGACGGCGTCAGAAGATGAAGCCGACGGCATCACAACCATAAGGTGACTCTGTCACAAGGTTGACGCGGTCAAGATGAAACCCTAATGGCGGCGATCCGACGGCGTCACATTTAAAGAGTGACGCCGTCGCAAGTGTTAACTCTATATATAGAATTCAAATTTTCAGAATTTTAGAGAGGTAGTTTTGTTGAGTAAAACCTAAAACCGAATTTTGGCTGTCTTGGGCAGTATCTTAGGGTTCTCATACCCTATTTTACAACAAGATAAGTAATTTACTTCATTGATTCAATTATGTCTTCAATTGTATGTGTGTATGCTTGCATGTTTTCCATGTCCGGCTAATTTACTTGTGTGTTTGCTTAGATCTATGAAACCTAGGTATTGAATATTGATTGGTTGTCTCTTATCTTAATTGTAATTGACCTAGGATTGCGATAGGTCATTCGTTGTGTTTTTAATGCTTGAGTAATCTTTGTAAACATGAGTTTATAATTACCTAGAGTTATTGTAGGCTAAACATCCAAAGATAACCTTAGAGTTAGTTTATGAATCCTAGAGATTTCGTAGGCAATAACCTTAAGGTAGTCTCAAAGAGTTAGGAAAAAAAGCATACCCTATGGCCTTAGAAGACACAACGCGTTAAGAATAAGGACGTGACAATTCAACCATCAATAGGAGATAACTAGGGAGCAATAGCATCTAGGTAAACACATCTTTAATTATCATATGAGCACACATCAATTAGACATAGACTACCCCTTAGCTTAGTTAATTAGATAATTAGAATAGTAGAGTAATCGGTAGAAATACCAAAACCCCCAAATCCAATACCCAGAGATTCGTACCTTTCAATTTTCAAAAAAATATAAAAAGATAAAAAATAATCTTCCTTAACCCCAACCTTAGCGTATTAACTTCTCACTAGCATTCCTATTCCCCTAGAGAACGATATCAATACCCGAGGCTTACCCTAATACTTCACTACAACGATTTGGTTCACTGCCTAGGGTGTTGAAAAACTTGCTCGAAGAAAAGGAAGTTCCTTTGACCCCGAACGCACGTTGTACGCGTATCAGTAAATTAGACCAGCATCAAGGAGCTTGATGACTTCTTTCTTTACCACTTCTTTGATGTTGGAATTTACTCTTCTTTGAGGTTGAACGGCGGGCTTGTAGTATTTCTCCATAACAATTTTATGAGTACAAAAAGTAGAGTCAATTCCTTTGATGTCAGCAACACTCCATGTGATCACTCCTTTGTATTCTCTTAAGACTTCCAAGAGCTTCCCTTTTTGTTTGAGAGTCAAGGATGAACTTATAATTACTTGGAGCTGGCCTGTCTCCTGAAGGAAAGTATATTCCAGATGACTTGGAATATCTTTCAATTCCAATGTAGGAGGTTCCTTAATTGATGGTTAAACTTATTCTTCGACTTTTCAAGTTCAAGAGGTTCAACCTCCTCTCTGAGCGGGTAGAAGGAAACGACTCCAACCATCTCAGTTTCTTCCTCTTCCTCATCGTACCGCATACCATCTCAGTTCAAGAGGTGGGCTTGTAGTATTTCTCCATAACAATTTTATGAGTACAAAAAGTAGAGTCAATTCCTTTGATGTCAGCAACACTCCATGCGATCACTCCTTTGTATTCTCTTAAGACTTCCAAGAGCTTCCCTTTTTGTTTGAGAGTCAAGGATGAACTTATAATTACTTGGAGCTGGCCTGTCTCCTGAAGGAAGGCATATTCCAGATGACTTGGAATATCTTTCAATTCCAATGTAGGAGGTTCCTTAATTGATGGTTAAACTTATTCTCTAACTTTTCAAGTTCAAGAGGTTCAACCTCCTCTCTGCGCGGGTAGAAGGAAACGACTCCAACCATCTCAGTTTCTTCCTCTTCCTCATCGTACCGCATACCATCGTCGGCATTCACAAATTCGTCTACTATATATTCTTCTACACAACCAACAACCTCATCAGCAAACTCATCAACTTCTTCTACAAGATAGATAGGGTGATCATACGAGGGAGGGCGACTCATAGTGTCCTTGATATCAAAGGTCAAGCTCTCAGATCCTACTCGTAAAGTGAGTTTTCCATTATGAACATCAATAATGGCACGAACCATGGCCAAGAATGGTCTTCCAAAGATTATTGAAACGGTGTCATCCTCTTCCATTTCCAAGATCACCAAATCTACCCGGAACCTAAATTCTCCTATCCTAACCAGCATAGTCTCGCAAACTCTGATGGGGGATTTAACCGATCGGTCAGCAAGCTGAATACTCATCATGGTTCATTTCAGCCCTGAATACCCAAGCTTAAGGAATAGAGAGTAAGGCACCAAATTAATGCTTGCCCCTAGATCTGCCAAGACGTTTTTCATAGAAAGCATTCCTATGGAGCAAGAAAGGGTAAAGCTACCTGAATCCTCTTTCTTCTTGGGTAGGCTCTTTTTGATAATAGCCGAACATTCCTCTCCTAAGGTTATTAACCCTTCAAGTTTCTTCCTATTGGAGAGAAGTATTTTGAAGTATGTGCTATGTTTGGGTAGATGATAGAACGCATCGAGAAGGGGGATGGTAAAAACTGCGCCTTTGAAATATGACAACAATCTCTTGTTGTATTCTTCGGCTTTTTGGTTCTTCAGATGCGAAGGGTAAGGTATTTTTGTGAGAGTTGTATGTTGGATGGGTGTAGGTGACTGCGGAGTGGGGTTGTAAGAGGTTGGAGGTGGCTTGGGCACTCCTTCCTTGTCTGTCTTGGGTTCATTGATCGTAGGAGACTGGACCGGATAGGGTGGATCTTTAGTAGTCTTTCGAGATCGAGTGGTGATAGCAAAGGTTGGATCTTGCCAGATTGGGTCGGGTCCGCTTATTCTTTTTTGAAGTTCGGCGAATTGTCCTTCTAATTCAGTCTGTTGTTCTTGAATAAACTCACCAAGCCCCTTTAGAAGTAACCCCTTTTCTCGAGTGGTGTACTTGGGACCCTCTTCTCCATTTATTTTTCTTTCTAGGTTAACCCAAGGGGTAAAATCATTGTTTTGGGAGAAACACTAGAAGGGAAGGGTCATCATAGATGTCATGGCTGGAAAGGAGAACTTGCTCACGGCTTGTATTGTCTTCACACTCATCAGCCTTGTGTGGCCCTCCACAAATGTCGCATATAAGATATGGATTAACAAATCTCTTAGGATCTCGCGACTTTGTGAGGTATGAAAGTTTCTCTTGCGCCCTCTTCATTCGATCTTCAAGGGATAGTGGGTTCTCGTATGAGGTAGCCAAAATGTTCATCATGGTTGTTGGCTCATACCAAGTGTTGGCTTGATCTTGGACATACTCCTCAATGCGATCCCATCCCTCTTCCGCGCTGAGATTAGAGATTATTCTTCCAGTCGAGAAGTCAGTCCCTTTTTGGTCATCACGGGAGACATTATCGTAGAAGATTTGAACAAGCAACCAAAGGTTGATACCATGGTGCGGAGCTTGTTGAATGAGATCTTTGAAGCGAGTCAAAGAGTTAAAAATGGATTCTTCTTCTCGTTGACGAAAATGAAGGATCTTGCTCCTAATGGCTGCAGTCCTTCCAGGAGGAAAGAACTTTTTGGTGAACTTGGAAGTGAGTTGTTCCCACGTGAAAATAGACCTTGGAGGTAGCTTGTCAAGCCATTCCTTGAAGAAAGAATGGGAAAAACCGGAGCCTAAATGTCTCCAGAGAAGCTCCGTCGGCATAGGTGGTATCGACGATTTTCAAAAAATGCTTGATGTGGTAAATTGGGTTCTCGGTCGGGATCCGTGAAACAGACATGCATTCTGGATAAGCCATATGTCAGTTGCCTGTAATACCTCTTTGATTTGTTCAGAGGGACATACTATGGCGCTAGTAAATCCAGACGAGGTAGGAGAAGAGTATTATTTGAGACTCTTGGCTTTGGATTCATTCGTGGATTCGTTTATAGGGGCGGCGGGAACTTCCTCACCGTGTGGGCTGAGGTTAGTATTAACGAAGGTGTCGTGTGGGTTGGGGGAATGCGTGGGTTCTTTATCAGTCATGGCTTCATCAAAATCGATGGTGGTGCTATGTGGCTCCAGCTCATGGAATCGGGTTCGGCAAAGGGCTCAAAGAGGGTTTTGGTGAAACTACGAGTTCTGGGTTGTCTAAGGTTTTTAGTGGGTGGAAATGATGGTGGTAATTGATGGTATAGTGGATCATTGTTGGGTGGATTATCATCTTTCATGACGAAATGTGACAAGGCTATGAAGAAAAACACGAAGAAGGGGATAGACTACAAGAAAGCTAATGAAAAAAAATCTCGCTTGATAGGAATAAAGCGAGTAAACCTAATCGAGATAGAAAACTAACTACCTATTCTATTCGCCTCCAGCGGCGCCAAAAAATTGATGCATGAGTTTGGGGTCGAAATACTTCCTTTTCAATGAGCAAGCTTTACAAATCACTAGGCAGTGTACCTAATCGTTGTAGTGTAGTATGGGTAAGCCCAGGGGGTTGATCATTCTCTAGGGAAATAGATATGCTAGTAGAGATGTATGACGAAAAGGTGAGGTGAGGAAGATTCTTTTTAATCTTTTTATATTTTTAATGAAAGCAAGTAAAATCTCAGGGTTTGAAGAGTGGGGGGGGGGGGTAATTCTACAAATTAAACTACTTAACAATTAAAATTAAAAACTAATTAAACTAATGAAAAGAAAAAGCTATGGATTGTATGAGTGTGTTTCTTATGATAATTAAAAACGTGTTTACTTAGGTTTTCTTACTCCCTAGTTATCTTTTATTGGTCAGTTGAATTGTCACATCCTCATTCTAATTGGTGCATTGTATTCCGTGTTAGTCATAGGGGGGGTGCCTAATTCCCTAATTCTATGAATCGTAACTCTGCTCTAGAACTTCCGGGATCGCCAAGTACCGAAGTATCTCCCTGAATACTCTAATATTCTTAAGCTACAACTCACACAATAAACACAACGATGGCCTAAGTGCATTCTTAAGCTTTTTGCTATTTAGGACGTTCAAGCTCACAACAATTAAAGAAGAAGCTAGTTTTCCTTACTATAGCGTCTACCAATTAAAATAAGAGACAACCTAACAATAATCAACAATTAGGTTTCATTAGATCTAAGCAAACACTAGATTAATTTAGTTAAGTATGGTAGATAAGCAAGAACACAAACAAACAATTGAACATAGATCAAACATGGTGATAGATTGGATAAACAAACTTATCTTTAAGTGTACAAGAGGGTTCGGAACCCTAAAATACTGCCCAAGTCAGACTCTTAATGAATTAGGGTTTTATCACCAAAATAATGCACACCAAATACAAAAATTCGAAGTCTATATATAGATTTACACTCGTGACGGCGTCGCCTTTTGATGGTGACGCCATTTGATCGCCGTCATTAGGGTTTTGTTTTGGACAAGTCATCGTTGGGACGTCGTCAGGTGAGAAAATGTGACGTCGCCTGGCTTGCATAAGGACATCGTCTCGTGAAGAAAGTAAGGGCGACACCCTTCTTGAATAAGGCGTGACGCCGTCAGGTGTTAGGATCAAAATATGACCTGAGCCGTCGCTTGAGACTTTTTGGAAAACCTTGTGAGCGACGGCGTCGTACTTGGAGTTGGGACGCCGTCAGGCTTGCAAAACAACCTTGAAATCTTGACTTTGTCGTTTTCTTCATGTTTTTACTCCTTTTTGTGCAAATATGCTTGATTCCAGCAATTTGCTTCCAAAAGACCTAAAATGTGAAAAGGAACGATTTTAAGTAGTAACGAATACAAAATGTAACGATTTAGAGCTTAAATGACCCCCTAAAATTTTTTGTTTTAAATCTTTATCAGTTCACCCCGAAGAGGCCCCTCAAATGAAATTATGTACTAACATAGTACTTAGTATTTAAAACGTATAATTTGTACGTTTGTTTATATGACATATGAGTTATAACGGCCACGTATTTGGTGAAATCAGTTTGGTTATGTTATGTTAATGGTTTTGGCCAAGTTTAGTGTGATACGAAGGTGGTAAAGGTTATTAGTCATGAAAATGGGTCAAAACGGTCATAATATACGTCGTTTGTGAAAAACACTATTCTGAAGGTCAAGTGAATGATTTTATTTTATGGAAATGATATTTACAAGTTATTGATGATATCTGGAAAGTTTGGTACAATATCGAGTTCGGGAACTAGGTCAAACGAGAAAAAGTTTTGAAAACAACCCTGAGTCAATAGAACCCTTTTAGCCGCGTAGCTGGGGAATTTATCTGTCAACTGAGGATTTAGCGTGCGGCTGAGGAACCTTAACCGCCGGCTGTGGTGGTTTTGTGAAGGCAATAAGGCTTTTAGCCTGCGGCGGTGGTTTTTAGCATGCGACCTTGGTCTCAACCAAAGGCTAAATAGCTGGGTCGTAATTGGTTTAGCTTGAGGCTATGGTTCACAGTCTGCGGCTAAACCACTCAGTGTGGTTTTCATCGGTTTTGGTAAATTTCAAATCGCCGTATCTTTTGATTCACATGTCTGTTTTAGCCGATTCAAAAGGCCACGGTTAATTTTTGAGTTTCTCTACAACCTTGTATGATTGTCCAAGGTCGAAAGTTCATAGATTTTGTCATTTTTTGGCATAAAATTGTTTGTTTCTACTAGTTTATTCAAGTGAATGAAATATACATGTTTAACTTATGTTTATAGATTATGTACAACATGAATCAACATAATAAACATACATAGCATATTACAAGTAGGAAACAAAGGAATGAGGATGAGCATAAGCTTTCTTACAATGATTGGTGTTGGAAAAGAAAGATAAGAACAAGGACAACTAATACTAATCAACCCTTATAAACCATTTAATCTTTCTAATAAAACCCCTTATCAACCTTGTGTTTATTAACCCTTGAATCACCTGGTATAGCTTCTAAGTCTCCAAATGGATCACTAAAAGAAAGTAAGAACTAGGTAGAGTTTGCTATGGCATTCAAACCTGATGTAATTCTTGAAGTATAAGGTCAAATGGGAATGGTGTTGTGTTGGGTTGAGTTGGCGCCAAATGAGAAGCCAAAAGGCTTTTTATAGCCTCTTGAAGAGTTGATGAAAATATGTGACTCACTATCTTACTAGCAAAGCTTTGCAAGGTGTGATGATCTTAGGTTAGTTTGAATGAGATCAAGCCATTTAGTCTTAAGAAGCCAAATTGGTTACTTCAACTAGGTGAAAAGGTGCAAGAGATTTTTACTTAGTCTTGGTGGTTAAGTTTTAAGCTAGATGAGGGCATGTGTGTTGTAGCTTAGTGACTAAGTAAAGAGGTAATATGAAGATATGTGTTATTGTATAATATCACCAAGACATAATGTCTTGGTGATTCTCCTTAGTGTATGCCCAAAAAAATGGAGGAGGAGGAGGGAAATGAGATGGGAGCAAGAAAACTAAATTGTTTTCTTGTCTAGTGTTTTAGGGGTAGATTTGTTGTGTTATAAATTAAGTCTCGGGAATTATTAACGTTTAGCATTTAAATCATGAAACTTGAAAATTGAGTGAGGTAAAAATATACGATTCATGAAAAATGTCGAAATTTAGTTAAGAAGTATTTATGACTAGGAAATAAATAAAAATGACTAAGTAGTTTTAGATATTTACAACTTAGTTTATATAGAGTAAGTTTGCATATAAGTAAATTTTTTTACAACGTAAGTTTAGTCTCGTGAATCACATGGTCTGTTTGGTAACATTTAAATTAAATTTTAAAATTCCATATAATCATTATAGTGAACTAGAAATTACTTTAATGTGATGAAATATATTCAGAGTTGGTTTTCATTACGTGCGGGATAACCTAATGGTTATATTTAAAATTTAAAATTGTTCGCGATTTTTAAATAAAATGTTTATATTTTGAATAAATATTAACATAAAATTTTCGAGTTGTTACGTTACTCATACGCAATTAAACTCATATGTATGTTACTTTTATCTTACATATTCTTTTTACGTAGTTCATTCATCATAAGTCAATTCAAAATGCCGCATGTAACAATTGTTATGCATGAAAATTAGTAAACTACTTTCAAATTAAACTCATATGTATGTTACCTTTATCATACATATTCTTTTTACGTAGTTTATTCATCATAAGTCAATTCAAAATGGCGCATGTAACAATTGTTATGCATGAAAATTAGTAAACTACTTTCAAATCAAGACATAAACATTCAGGTAAACATATGAAAAGGTCTTTGAATCATCGAATCTGACAAACATGAAAACCAATTGCATGATGTATACATTCGATTAATTACGTTAGTAAAACATAGTGATCTATTTGTTTATTATAAGGTAAATAAATCAATTATGCTTATACACCTGTTATGGAGTCATGGGGACGTGAAGTTATCGGTCATATACGAAGCACAATTAATTTCTCGCGTTAGAGCACATAAAAATAAAAATACTAAAACCATAAAAATTTTATAAAAATATATTTAAACAATGACATGTGCTACAATTTGTGTTACTCTCTCTCTTTTATATACATTCACAAATAGACATTACATGTCATAACTTAGAATCAGATGAAGAGGAAGTGGAAAATGCTTAAAGTTCATGCTCGAAGGTTGTATAAAAAGGATCTCCAAGATATTGTGTATACATGTATCATATTACATAATATGATAATCCGACACAAGCAACGGGTGATATGTCCTACATGGTTCGAAGATGAGGGTCATCGTGATCACGACCACTTAAGATCCCATGAAGAATCGTTAGTAGTTACTTAAGAGCTAATGAACTCATAAACTCATCTACATTTAAAATTTGATTTGATCGAACACATTTATAGAAATCTTCGAAATCAAGTCAATCAAGAGAATGAAGACGATAGTGACGATGACGATGAGGAATTTTTGTAATGTTTTTAACGTTATTTGAATAATTTACGTAATGTTTTTAATGTTTATTTGAATTTAGTATTGTAATGTTTTTAATTTTTATTAATTTAAATTTGTTGTTTAAAATGTTTAAATTAAAAAAAATAAAAAATAAAAAACAAAAAAGCCGGCTATCGACGCGATAACCTGGGTGTTTTGACGGCCGGTCAAGAGAAAAATCGATGGCGACATCCCAGAATTGTGCATAGTATAGGTAGCCTTACGCAATAATTGCACGTGCACGAAATAGACAGACGATGAAGAAGTTGGGTAAGCTTGAGGGTTGAGATCGAGCCACATCACATTATACATCATCCATTTTTGTTTTTGAACTATATACATCATCCATTCGCTTTATATATCGTGGACCCAACTTGAGTTAAAGCAGAATATATTAAGGGCCTGTTCTGTGTGAGTGATAGGTATTTTGATGGATAACCACAAAACGTTATAAAAGGTTTATGTCGACATACATCGCAAGTCATTTACGCTATAATTACTATTAACTTTTTAACAAAACTAAAAATACAATTTTGTAGTGGAATATATAGCAAAATTATTAATTACATTTATTTTTCGTATAAGTTATCCCTACCTTTGTAAAGAGTGGATTATTCAGTTTTGATTGTTTGACATTTTCATGTTTGGTTAATGTATGCAATGACCTTGTAAGCACTCATTAGTCCACTTGGTATCAACAACAACACTCATTAGCTACCTCGCTTCAGCTAGCGAAATTAAATCAATCCAAATCTAGTGCATTTAAAATAATCTATTTAGTCAATCAAGCTTCTCAAATGTATTCTAAACTTAAAGGTAACAATATTTCCAACAAATAACATCATTTTCGTGGTCAAGTATCTACTTCGCTATTCACCTAAAACCCTCAATTAATCAAACTTACTTTAGACTACAATTCAAGTAACGACATGGATCTCATATGATCTATATCTAATTCCGAGCATAATGCACCTTAAAACTAAGCCTTTTAGGCACTTTTAGTGATCTAATTGAATGAATTGCACAAAAAACCCTAATAATGGTCGATATATCAAATTAGTGAAGTAAATAATCTAGAATTAAGGGCAAAATGAAGGAAATAGGCTAAATATCATGATAGAAACTAGATCAAACCGGTGTGCAACGCACAAGTCTGAATAACTCGTATAATGTAAGAAGATCATTCCCTCCATTAAATAACTAAGAACACAACAAATATCGTGTATAAAGATGTAATTGAAGGTCTTTGAACAAGGTTCATGTTATATCATGATGTATTATTGGTGTAATCAATGCTATATTATACTATGGTTCATTATTTTTAATGTTACAAAGTTTGTTAGCAACTCAATTGATCATTGCAATCACACATCATTTTATGTTCGTGTCAATTATTTTATATTTAAGAACGCTTATATTGTAAATCGACAAGGACTCAAACATATTTTAAATTTAAAAAATTTAAGTTATTACTTTTATTATCATCTCATTTATCTATTTTTTTTAAAACTAATCCGGTGTCAACGGGTCTCTAAGCTAGTTAAATAATACAACTATACATACATTTGTACAATTAACTTATACATCAACGTATATATTTAATAACTTCAATTAATGTAATCAATAAAACACTGCTCAACGCAAAAATACAACCAATAAACTTTATGGTACAAATTAAACAAGCTATGAGAATAATTTTTTTAAATACTCTTATCAAACAAACTAAAGCATTAATGAAATTAAAATTAATACAATCTATCAAAAATGAATTAAATGACATGTTTATGTTCTTAATATCTACTTCTAGTATTATATAACTTATCATTGTTTAAAGTTAATAGAACTTAAAATTACTGTATTTTATAAAGTTATTTTTGCGAAAACGTAGTATAAAAAACATTGTTTTACTTTTGAATGATAAAGTTACCAAAAGCATAAATAATGGATCCTTTGCACAACATAAAGTAACGCAATTATTTCTTATCAACATGTTTTTCATATGTTCGAGGCTTATACCCCGTGACATAGACTAGTAAAAGTAGTAACATGCTAATTGAAATTATTAGAGCAGGTGTCATAACATTATTAAAATAAAAAAAAAAATACGGTCATTTCAAATAAGTATCTTAACATTTTCACTTTTAACATCAACACATCAAAATAGTTCTAAGAGTGCTTGGTGTGGTAGAGACGAATAACACGTTATTGGTCTGTCACCTCAGTGTCACCTCACCCATCTTTCAATAACACACCAATAACTAAAATATTATCAAAAAAAAAAAAAAAAAAAAAAAAAAAAAAAAAAAAAGAAAACTTATATGGCTCAACAAACACCCTGAAGTTAAAACAAAGAGAAAGTGAACAACGCTGGTGGGTGCAACGGCGAAAGTACCGGCGGCGATCTAACGACGGTGCCTAGTGCATATGGCGCCGATTGTTCGTGGTTAGCTTAATGGCGACAATACTTCCACACCACACCGAGCTCTTTAACTCATAACACCATTAACGTTTTTAACGTTATTTTTGTAATGGCGACAATGACGATGATGAAGACAATGAAGAATTTTTGTAATGTTTTTAATGTTATTTGTATAATTTACGTATTATTTTTTATATTTATTTGAATTTAGTATTGTAATGTTATTAATTTTTATTAATTTAAATTTGTTGTTTAAAATGTTTGAATTAAAAAAAATAAAAAATAATAATAATAAAAAGGTCGGTTATCGACTGTGACAATTTGATTGTGTCTAATCGCCAAAAAAAGAAAGATGATGTGACACCCGGAGACCCATGTCGATAGGCTTAGGCAATAACGGTACATGCACGTGATAAACAGACGATGAAGAAGTTGGGTAAGCTTGAGTTGAGATCGAGCCACATCACCTTATATATCATCCATTACTTCACCTTATACCTCGCTTTTTATATCGTGGACCCAACCATACCCTTGAGTTAATTTACAAAATTGTTTTAAAAAAGGAACGCTACGGACTGTTCTCACTGCTAGAAATGGTGCCCGAAATGCCACAAATAAATTGAACAAAATGCATCCAACCACCCCTGAACCAAATGATGATGTTCTCAACAATGAAGTACCCCTACCGCGGTATTGATCCAAAATGCTTCTTTTTTAACCCGCTTACTAATGAAACCGCCGGTGACCGATGTTAAGGAATCATCTACAAGCCATTTGAATCCTCCCAATCTGCATAATGTATATCAACATCAACCTTCCACACATCGCTGGATGAAAGACCATCCTCTAAAAACATTATTGGTAACCCTAATCAACCGGGCCGTAACGAGACAACGTCTCTCAATAATGCATCGGTGAACATTGCATTTATGCACTCACCGGCCGCTTTGACAACCTAAAACATTAAAGACGCATGACCAAAGACAACTGGATTGAATCCATGCGAAGTTAACTCAATCAGCTTTAAACGCCTTGAAGTATGGGAATTGGTTGAACGACCAACAGGGTCTTCGCCATTGGTCTAAAATGGACTTGAAAAACAAATTTGATGTGAAGGAACCCGTAACGAAATAAGCCGCCCGGTGGCTAAGGGTTATAAACAGAAGAGGGTATTGACTTTGAAGAATCATTCGGCTCCCATGTTCGTCTTGAGGTCGTTTCGATATTTCCGCCGCAGCCATATGAACATCACGCGCCGGGACGCCAAAATCGCTTCGGGAATGGAAACTCCGAAGAAACAGCTTATGTCACCAGCCTCGGCGATTCGTTGATCCCGAAGTTCTAACCATGTTTACAAACCAACAAGGCTCTTTACTGGACACTCAAGCAAGCCCCTGCATGGTATGATGAGTTTTCATCCTTTCTCCTATCTCATCAATTTGTCAGGTTCGTCTAATTCTATAATCGCTCATACAATATCACTACAAATAACATTTTAATCGCTCAAATTTATGTGGATGACATCATTTTTGGGTCAACACATTTAAAATACTCAAACTCTTTTTCAAAACTAATGGAAAACATTTGAATGTCCAGATGTCGTGAACTTTTACGCTCTTTCTAGGACCGCAAGTTCATCAATCACTCCCCGTGGTATTTTCGAGTCACCCAAATATGCCCTTAAATCCTTTAAACAAATTGGAATGCAAATCAAGGACACCTATGCTAACAATGGCACATACCTGTTCAGATTTACTTAGAAAATTGGACCCTACCAAGTATCATGAGCTCTCATACCTAAATAAATAAAGGTGCTTGGTATTGTTTTTGCCGTGATATCTTGCTCCCGCTACGGCGAGACCAATCAAAACCCACCTCTCCGAGGCTAAAAGAATCCTCCCATACATCATGGGAACCATTAACTTGGGGATTTGGTATCCGGGATTATGGTTTTGAACTAATAGCTTTTCGTGACGCGATCACAGATAGACCCACGGTACGGTGAGCATTACAATTTCTTGGTGATAAACTGGTGTCATGGCAATTGAAGAAGCGTGGATTGTACATCACCGGCTCTTAATCAACTGCAATATGTAAATATGTTACGTTGTTGTGCTAAGTCATTTGGATGAGAACACAACTCAAAGACTATGGTTACAAAGATTTGGATGTAATCCCGATGTATCAGCGACAATCGGAGTGCTATTAAGTATCTCATGCAACTCAGATAACATTTCAAATCAAAGCACACTACTTCGATATCATTTTATCAATGAGCAATGTGGAAAAGGTGCCTGAATTATACTTTGCGGCACCGAATAACTGCATCTTCACCGAGCCTTAGCCCCTGCTAGGTTTAATGAGTTAACCACTGGATTGGTATGCATGTGTTTGACTCAAAGAGGAACTGATGAACTTTAAAACATTCCAAAATCCAGCCAAACACCAAACCTCTTTTGTAAATATTTTTCAAAAACAAAATACAAAAATTATAAAAATCCTATAAAAACAATAAAAATATTTTTCTATTTATATTTCTTTAACATGGTAGTACAATCTTCCTTCAACACTTTAATCTTTCCAAAAATTTAGTATTTTCTCGTCAAGTGTGAGGAGAAAGCAAATTTTTCGCTTCATAAAACTCAGTACTTGCATGTTACCTCATTCCTATTGTTTCTTTGATAATGATGGTCACATTTATGGTAAACTGACACTCCCCGGACTCAAATTTATAGAATTTCATTATTTCTTAAGTTGAGGGGGAGTGTCGTCATGTTTCTTTCCATAAATCAAACTTTTGGTAACCAAAATGAAAGTTATGGGCGTTGAATGTAAATGGTTATGAGGGACTGAAGTGTCAATTTCTCAAAGTAATTTTTAATAAAACTTCACAAAATTTTCAAAAATACATTTAATTCACCTCATTTATTACCCACCAACTTAATCCTACTTAAGAATTCACAATCAAAACCGTGGTTTTGATCATCAACTGTAAGTGCTTTTTAATGCTCTAAATGATTATACAAACAATGGTTTGATTCGCTTAAACTTAAATGGTTTAATCTTGTGTTTGAGTGATTGTTGTGTTCTACGCCGTACATGAACACAAAAATCTTCATTTGTGTGTTTGTGTTGATAAAAATGGTGTTAAAATGCTTAAATATTCATACATTAACTGCTTTCATCAAAACAAATCCACCTGCAAACACCACTGAACGATTTCAAAATTGTGTAGGTTCTTATGCGTGAATTGGGTATTTTCAATGCGGAGTGTTTTTGGTTAACAGATGGTTAAGAGATGTTGTTTATATGTTGAATTGATCATATCACGCTAAAACTTACCCGAAACATCAATTGTGTGAAAATTAAAATCTATGGTTTAAGTTACAATGATTTGGGTATTCTGATTCATAGGATTTTTGTTGTTAAACTTGTTTAGAACATCTCAATAGGCCTCTAAGATATCCCGTAAATGTTTTGTGTTAATCCTATGGTTAGAATTGTTACTCGTAAGAATTGAATTCTAGGGTTTAATGTTTACGCCAAGAACCGCATTCTTCTACGCATAATCAAGCAATCTTAACTCCATGTTTAGAACTGAAAAGGGATTGATTGATGTAAGTTAATATTGATGTTATGATGAACTTAGCCAGATTTCAGCGTGAAAATTCAGAATCAAGGTTGTTAGAACTTCTAATAAAGATAAGATCACCTTTTACGCCAAGTAAAGCATGTTGGCGCGTGAAGAGAAATCTACGCCAAGAACCTTACGCCGTAGGTTCTACAATGGGGACTACGTATCCCCGTGGAAGGATATGCGGAATTGCAACCTTTACGCATAAGGTTCACTCTACGTAAAGCCTTACCGTATAAGTTCCACATACGCCACGCTGCAGAAGCTTTATGCTTGGCCCCTTTTCCTTACGCGTAACATTTCTTACCACGCCAGAAGTCAAGATCCTACGCGATAAGCTTATGCTTACACGATAACCATTTCGCTTACGCGATAACCAGAATTTACCAAGCCTATGAATAACCAAAATTATGAATTGTTACATGTGCAAACTTGTAAATAAATAAATCATAACGTTACCAAAACCAAAATGTCATTAATAAGCTTAAATGTTTAATAAGTTGTAGAAAATAAGTGAAAATCTTACTTTAAAAACTCAAAGTTAATCCACTCAATGAAACTTTATCAATGCACGCCTTTATACTATAATTTAACAATCATTGACATATCACATTCAATATATAGACAATAAAATCAACTGTTAACTAACGTAATGTCTTTCGATATGTTGGTTCTTTTGGCTAAATATCTTGCAGATCACGATATGGACGTTCAAATGCAAAAATGGATGCACCAAATGTTCTCATGTTGAAGATATCTTCCCTTATGGTTACCCAATGAAGACTGGAAAGAACAACCTCGAGTTGATTTTTGAAAACTTCTCTTGTTCCGAAGTCCTCGTCGATTGGTGCAAAGGATATTCAAGACTCACCCTTATCGAACATGCTTACAAACTCTGCTATTGTACCGAGATCTACATTCACCAATTCCGCATACAATGCAAAAGGTCAAAGGTCAAAATGCCGGATGGTGACCCTCAACAACAAACAAGTCACCATCACACCAGAGATTTGAGGGCTATTCTCTTATTCCCCGCTATCGAAAGCCTACATCAATACAATGCCACTCCAACTCAAGAAGTTGTTCTCCAGCTTCATGGCTCTACACGCTATGATGAAGCTACCGGTAATCACAAAGCACTCATCCAGGATCTCAAGAACATTCCCCGCCCATGGACAACCCTCTACATAATGATTACAACCGCTTTCGGACGTGATAGTGGTCATGAGCATCCCAAGCTCATGGAACTACAAATATTTTGGGCTTTGGTCAACATGAAAGACATAGAAGTTGAAGCTCCTGAGAAGGGGACTCATTTGATGACTTACCTTAAAAAGCTTGGCACCAAGATCCCGTGATATCGATACACCAAACTGTGGATCCAAGAGCTCTGTGGTATAATCCCGATATTCCCTTGAGAATTGAGATCTAAACAACACTCAAGTGTTGTATGAGCTCACACTCATCTGTCAGACAAGGACTCAACAACTAAGAAACAAGGTGCAAAGTGTTGCCGATCATCTTCTTAATAATGATATCAAATGACTTTATTCGCATAAACGATATCCGTAGCAGTTGAAGAAGGTAAAGTAGGTTTCTTGATGAAAAGTCCTCTCGTACACCTACTAGGAAAACCGTGAGAGGCAAAGGCAGAAGTATTACAGCACCGAGAGTAATGAAAGTATCCCAAGAGGAATCATGTCACAAAAGGAAAATTCCCACTAAAGGCCATTCCTTTCCCAAAACCTGAACCGCAACAAAAAGCTTACGGACGAGACTCATAGGACATTCTGAAATGGGATCTATGAGGTCATCTACTCAAACTCCAATCGATGACACTCAAACAAAGAGGCAAAACCTCCCAAATTCAAAAAGTTGATAGTTGTAAAGGGAAAACTCCAAAGCTTGAGCAAGAAGAGGAAAGCTCGAAGAAGAGCCATTGGACGAAGATGAGATTACGGTGAAAAGGTGAAGAATCTAAGACTCTTCCCCAAGCCAAAGAGTTCGCAGACAACAACAAACTCTCAAAGGCCCTGAGGGTCAAGCAGGGTGCATCATTTACAATTCGCCTGGCGCGTTAATCAACCCGATAAGGAACCGCAAATTACCACCCACCTAACAACAACAAAATGGCAACTTTGAGGACTCTATCAACTATGACTTTGAGGAACCGAAGGGAGAAGTCTGAGAAAATATCCATGAAGATGTCGAGGTTGTAGCCTAAAGAAAATGCAGAGCAAAGAAGCTCAAGCTTCAAGCGTATAGAAGCTTGATTAAGGTGAAGAAATGGCTAAGTCTGGACAAGATGACGGTTGATTATGATGATTTTCTTTCAGACGTTCCCCAAAGACGCAAGGAACTAACTTCAGCCACAAAAGACCTCAGTCTCCTCATGTCTCATCATCATCCCACTTCGCTTCTTCTCACTCTTCACCTCCACCATCCAAAGGAACAACCATATCCACATCCAAGTTAGTGAAGAAACCAACCGCCTCTGATATTCTAGGCGACAAAGATTGTCAAAGCTGCAACAAGTCGTGAAGAAAGACGGATCAACAAAATAACAAACTCAGCTAATGGATCATCTTCACATGACGAGATAGACAAGATGTCAAGTGAAAGGAGTATATCCCGTAAGTTTATGCAACGTGATGTCCATGGGGAAATGAACGAGATGATTAAGGGATATACTCACAAGTTCATTCTACGACCGTTCCCGGCGTGACAAGAGAGATATCAATGCACAACCCTATCCCAATCTCATGCAATTGGCTAAGCAAACTATAAGATCAACACCACTAACCGCAACAATCAACCCAACTGACCCTATATAGTATTCTCCGATGCCGAATTGGTTTCAAGCCGGGTAACACAAATGTCAAAACGATCTCTAAACATTTACTTCCATTTAAGGTAAATTGTTTGACGATTGTGGAATACCAACTTAAAAGATGCGCAGAATGTATATCGAAGGCCTAAGCGCCCAAGAGACGATGACGATAAGGATAAGGATAAGGATAAGGAGCCTAAACGTCCAAAGAAGTCCGTGAACCCTCCTCCATGCCCACCACCAACCCAAAGGACTCCAACACAAAGATCGATATCCTCCACGCCTATCATCGCTAATAAAACCTCAGACTCGAAGTTACCACCATCCACGCAGAAAACCGTGATCATTTCATCATTAATGGTATACGACAGGAGTTCCATGAGCCCCAACAACAACCCACCTCTCCTACCACAACAAAAGAAACCAGAACCTCATCAAAGCCAAAGAAGCTAAAGCAAGAGCCAAAGACCAATGTTGTCTCATGGCTGTATCTAAATATACACCAATCAATATGACCGGTGTTCTACATGTTCCGCCAACAAAGATGGAAAAGTGTTGGATCGATATACTTTAATCAAACTATCTTAACTAGCTTGTTAAGGTTTAATAACCTCGGATAAATCCTAAGTTATTAACAATGAAAACACCGAGTAATCTTTAAGTATAATGAATTTACTTAACAAAGCTAAGAAGAATAACCTTTTATTATAAACTCTAAATCAAGTATTATGCGCATACTCTAATACAAACTCAAGATAATCGAACTTTTCTCTAAAAACTCTAATTCTCAAATCGTACTCTAATGCCAATCTAGGAGTCCTTTTATAGGCTCAAGGATATCCTAGTCGGTTTACAATTGATAACCTTGTACAACAAGTAATCTAAACATAGAATACAATTCTTTCCATAAACTAATATAACGCTTATTTTGTTCTTGCAGATTTCTTTGACTTCATATTGCAAGACTTTGACTTTGTCTTTAATGACTTTGAGTCTTTAACTTCTTCCAAGATTTTGCAACTTACAAGACTTTTGATATCTTCAAGATTTGATATCTTCAAGACTTCATATCCCAACAATCATCCCCTAACTTGAATTCTACTTGCTTGACTTCAAGTTCCTTTGTGAATATATCTTTAACAGCTTCATCTTTTAAAGACGGATTGTTTCTTAGTCTTTAAGCTTTTATCTCTGTAACATCTGTTTTTGTCAAAGTATCTCTTAGAATTGTTTTCTTTACGCTAAGATCCACAAGCTCCATCTTTTCAAAGAACACAAAGAACATATGACAATTTGTACATTTAATTCAGTTTAAGTTGCATACTATTCTCATCACTTTCAAGTGAATCATTGAAAAATTAATGGATTTAGAACTCTTTACCAAAGCCATTATCTCTCGAGTAGCCAAATGTTTTGGTGTGTAAGACCATGGTACATTGATAACCATATGATTTTTAGCAAACCACCATCTATCAACAGATTTGTTTTGTCTTTACCAAAAGCTGTACCCTTCCTGACTAGTTAGTTCTTCTATCTAATGGTGAACTAATTACCAATAATGGTTTTTCCACAGCCTTTACCACAAGCCATTTTCATGTGGGCTAGCCAACTCTTCACATTAATGATATGGTGAGTTGAATACCATCCAACTTATTAGCAAGTTGTCAACTAAAACGGATTTGATATATCTTTACCAGCGCCGTTTGCTCATGGATTAGTCAATCCTTTTGTAACCATGGTGGATTGATAACCTATTGATGTTATCATCACAAAAACCATTTATTAAACCTTTATTTCAAAATATTTATTACTTAGCAACAAGGTTTTTCTAAAATTTATTTAACGGTTTAGTTCAAACAAGACTTTGATGAAAGTACCGTTCGACGCAGTATTTTGAATAAAAGTACCGATATATCAAAAGTATTTATTCAAATAAAATTCATACCGCTTATTGATCATTCTCAAGAATAGTAGTCCAGCTTTATAAACAAGTTAATAACCATGCAAGGCCATTATCCTCTTCTACTTCCAATCCATGTTCTAGCATTCTTCTCATGAGCTCAATCTGAGAGGGTATCTTCTTTCTCGCAAACATGTTATCATTGTTCCATTTTCCAACTCCAAAACATGAACTCCAGATTCTTCAAAGAATCTCCAACAAACTATTTCCCAGCTTTCTTGATTCTTCCAGATATCATTAGTGCTCTCTTCTTCAGTTTCATAGAGTTATGAGATCACCATGTAAAACCAACCAATCCCTTCCAATGGATTATTTTCAAAGTAAGCCTTCACAACATGATATAAGTAGACTAAGTCTACTCTATCTATGCAAGAAATCCCATAGCCTTTTGAAAACTTTGAAGCTTTCATCTTCTTTATGAAAAATCATGTATTCTTCATTCTTGGATTTCACAACTTTAAAAACACCGATCTTTGATCTCTGTTCATCTTCATGTCATCATCTTCCTTTGTATAATCAAAATCTACCATTCTGAGATAATTTTTCAATTCATCTCTAGTCTCAGATCTTAATTCAACCTTTTCTTTCTTTGAAAACTCAACATCTCAGAATTCAATTTTTCTTTTTTCTTTAAGCTCTTCTTCCTTTCAGATTCACCAATGAGCTTCTTCTCTAAAAGTCTTTAATATCGCAACATTCTTCTTATAAGTCAAGATCATATAGTCTTTTCATATCAACATAGCTTAACTTCTGCAAACCCTTATATCCTCGACTTTTTAAATAAGCCATCATAGCATTCTGCCTTAGCTAAATTAGGTCTTCTTGGCATATATCTAACAGTGTAGGACTGTAAAGGTTCAAGAACTTCAAGATCTAATTTATCTTGCACCTTTGAGCTGCTTATTCGTGAGCTTCTGAGCTTCCTCGTTTTTATCTTGAGCATCTAACTTTTCTTGAACTTTTCTAGCTGCAGCTTCATTCCTAGCAACTTCAATTGCTCTGCCAAAGTGAGTTTCTTTTTCTTTGTTTCAACCATAATACCTTTCCCTTTATCTTTTGGATCAATTGAAGATTGAGAAGTTCCTGGTTGTTCTTCTTCTTGTACATCTCTAATAGTAACTCCTCCTCTTGGTTGTGACAAATCTAATATTGTAGCTATTAATTCATCATCACTGCGTATAAATGGGTTTGAATGTAGCTTCCTCCTCTTCTTCTATAACAATTGTAGAAGGACCAACATCTTCTTCAAAATTCAATACCCTTGGTGTAATTACTTCTTGACTAGATGTATTATGAAAAACATTACTTGATGTTCAGACCTTGAACATCAAGATTTCTTTGAACATCACATCTTGAACTTGCACTTCTTCCTCGTGATCAAATAATCTTTTTCTCAAAGACTTACGATTCTTTCTTCTTCGTAACATCTTTTTTCAAATTTTCCTTTTCTAAATTCCTCCCCAAGTTGACGTAAGATGATTTAGAAACCTTCTTTCGCTTTTAATTCTTCTTCGTTGTTTTACTTACGTTTGTTTTCCTCTTTAACCCATAAGTTGAAACCTTGAATATATGGTTTAATCAAATTCCTCAACCAAAATACTTACGCTTCACTTCCGTGCTTTAGCTTGAAACTCAACAGCCTTGTTCAACCTAACAAGCTCCTTGTCAAAGCATAATTATCCAAAGTCAACCTTCACGAGGTATAGTATGATCACCTTGAAGATGTGAATGTTCTTCCTCAAACGTAATGTTGTGGAGATGGAGTAGGTGTTTTTTAATCCTTGAACCTCGTGATTGGAGAAACAAGACCTCAGAAAGATGCATTACCTTCAATTGAATCAAGACTTCGTGATGCAAGACCTTGTGAGGCAAAGACTTTGTGAAGCGTGATCTTGAGAAATAGAACTTGAGAGGCAGCATTTTGTGAAGCAGACCATGTACAAGAATCGAGCTTCACTTTCTTCATCCTCCAGCTTCATTACGCATGTACTTGAACAACTTCCATCATTGTAGAAGTTAATGGAATATCTCCACCTCTGAACAAAGCACTTCTCCTAGCCATAAATGTAAAGATTTTGGCTTGTTGCACAATAACAAGTAACAAAGCAGCAGGTTTTGGAACATCAGCCAATTGCTTGTTTAAGAAAACTTGTACAAACCTTGGGTACATTAGCCATTTTGACCCAGAGGATATATGTGATAGCATCCCATCCAAAATAAGCTTGGAAAAATTAAACACTCACAAGTAGCTAGTCCAACCACTGCAGATGCTATATTAGACCCAAACTTCTCCCAAGAAGTACTTTTAGAACTTATGCAATGAAGCAAGATATGAATCAAGAACTTCCATTGAGGACGAATAATGCTTTCTTGAATGTTTGTTCTTAAAGATCCTTCATAACCAAGATTCCTAAAAGTATCCCAAATCAGTTGTTTGTCAAATCGAATAGCCCCATCTTCATCACCAAATAATAAATCTTCGCAATAGAGGCTTCGTAATCTTGATAGTCCATCCAAGAATTGAGATCTAATATAATATTCATCCTCCTCCATGTTATCTCTAGCATTAGCCCAAAATTCTTGAATCCATGGTTCAATAACATCCGGTTCAACTAAACGAGCATAACTAATAGGCACCCAAGAAGATAATCAACAATATCATAAAAGCCATATTCTCAGTCTTGTCCAAATTAGCCACCATATTGTGCTTAGAAACAGTTAAACGATTCGCCATTTTGAATGAGTGAGCACAATAAAGATTTTATTGAAGAATAAAGAGATGGTGATTGGGAGATAAGTATGGAAAAGATGTAAAGTAATAATATGAGAGGAAAATCGGAAAGTAGTTATTTATAGGTAGGATTTAAAAATCACGACCTATAATAACAAAGTTACCGTATTATCAATTACCCATCAATATTACGTTGGAACAAGACTTTAATACGACAAACAAGTACTTTCCACATAAGCGACTTTCCCCAAGCAAGACTTTCCAAGCAAGATTTCGTGAAAAAAAGATTTTGCAAAATTCCTTCATATAAACTAAGTATAAACAAGCATCCTCCCCTCAAGCAATACACGGGACTATACTAACACCTTATAGTCCCCCTTAAACGGCTTAGTAGTTAATCATTCCAATGCTCACGACCAAGTGATTGAATCGTGACACATCAAAACCTTTTGTGAGTAAATCATCTACATTGTCATCCGTGTGAACCTTAACTACATTGATGAGCCTATGCTCATAACAATCTCTGATAAAGTGATGCCTAATCTGAATATGCTTTGTCTTGGAATGATACACTGGATTCTTAACAATACAAATTGTACTCTCATTATCAATATTGATAGGAGTATTTTTGAAATTGAACCCATAGTCCAAGAGTTGATTTTGCATCCACAAAACTTGACCACAACAACTTGTAGCAGCTACATATTCAAATTTCAGAGTGATGATGTTGTCAATTGTCTGCTTTTGCATTGCCGTGAGACTAGCTTCTTCCAAGATATTGGCATCCACCGTTGTGGATCTTCTATCATAATTATCACCGCATAGTCACTATCCAAAAAGCTTCCAAGTGAAAAGGTGACTCTTTAGGATACCACAACCCCAACTTAGGTTGTTGATTCAAATAACAGAAAAACTCTTTTCGCGCATTCATGTGAGAGATCTTCGGTGAGACTTGATATCTTGCACATATACAAACTGCAAACATGATATCGCCCGATGCAAGAAGATACATAAGAGAGCCAATCATTGATCTATAAAGCTTGACTTCAACAAGGTGTCCATCTTCATCTTTGCCCAATGAATTGATAGATTTAATAGGTGTAGTAAATGACCTTCATATCATCAAAATTGAATTTCTTAAGTATGTCAAGAACATACTTGTCTTGATGATAAAAATACCTTCCTTTGACTCGCTTAACCAAGTCCTAAAAGAAAGTCAACTCTCCCATTGAACTCATTTGAAATTCTTTCTGCATCACCGCCAAACTCCTTAACCATGGACTGCTTGGTAGCCCCAAAGATGATATCATCAACATAAACTTGAACTAACATGATATCTTTCTTGTCTCTCTTGATAAACAAAGTCTTGTCAATAGCTCCCCTTCTATATCCATGTTGCAATAAGAATGTGGAGAGTCTCTCATACCAAGCTCTATGTGCCTGATGAAGGCCATAAAGAGCCTTAACAACCTTGTAGACTTTGTTTGGATGTTTAGGATCTTCAAAACCCGGAGGTTGTTTGACATAAACTTCCTCTGTAATCTTGCCATATAAAAAGGCACTTTTAACATCCATCTGGTAAACTTGAAAGCCCATATAAGAAGCAAAGGCAAGAAATATTCTAATAGCTTCTATTCTTGCTACATGAGCAAATACCTCATCATAATCTACCCCTTCCTCCTGTCTATAACCCTGAGCAACTAACCTTGCCTTGTTTTTGATAACATTACCTCTTTCATCTCTTTTAACTCTAAAACCCCACCTGGTTCCAATAACTCTCTTCCCATCCGAAGATCACATAGAACCCAAACCTCTTGAAGTTTAAATTGAAGAAGTTCTTCCTGCATAGCTTCAACCCAGCTTTCTTTAGTCAAAGCTTGAGCAATATTCTTGGGTTCCTCTCGAGAGATAAAACAAGTAAATAGACAGTTTGATGGTCCTTATGATTCAGTCTGTTTTGTTTATACACAAAGCTAAGTAAAGCATTGTGAGGTTTTGTGAAACCCTTAACTTTGTGTCTAGTCAAGACTCCAAAAGTAGAAGGACCAATGATTTGATTAGAAGGATGATCCTTATGAGTTCTTAAGTTTGGAGACTGTGGAACTTCATAATTATCATCTAAATTAGTAACATCAGCACCTTCATTGGAATTTGGAAAAATACCTTCATCTTCAAATTCATCATCAGTATCTTCTAATCCAAGCATGGTAGGATCATCTCGATCTCTAAAGTATCATTAATCAGTGCAAAGATTACTTTGTTCAAAAGTACTGCCCAAAGTATCGCGGAGAGTACTGCAGTCTTGTTCTTCTTCTTTGCCTCTTCATAAGCTCTCATTTGTTCATCAGTGTAAGAATGTGCTAAAACATCTTGAAGAAGCATTTCATTAAGTTCCTCTTGAATAGATTGATCCTCAGATAAAGAAGATTGTGAAACAAAGCGATTTTGTTTTGAAACTTCAAGATTTTGTTTTGGACTAACAGGATCTTCATCAAAGAAGAGATCATGTCTAATATGAACTCCATGAACCACATATAAATCTTCCATCGCAGTATGGTTGATTTTCTTCTAACAGTACATAGTTCATAGATGGAGTTAAAACCTCAAGATCAAACATCCAATCGACCTTACCTTTCTCATTGTCTTGATCTTCTAAAAACTCAACATGAAGACAATCTTGAACCTTCTTAGTAACTTTGTTGTATACTCTAAAGCCCTTAATGTTAGTGCAATAACCCAATAAATATCCTTCTTCTGACTTGCCATCAAACTTCCCTAGATTATCAATAGTGTTTAAAATAGTAAGAGGGCATCCAAAAGGTTTCATAAAACGAATGTTGGGTTTAGTGCCCATCAGCAATTCATAGGGTGTCTTTATCTGTGGTTTAGTGATGAGACTCAAGTAGTACATAACAAGCAAGACTTACAGCCGCCCGAATCGAATAGGTAGGTGAGAATCGCTAACATTGTTCCTTTTGCTTCAATCAAAGTCCTATTCTTCCTTTCTCAACAACACCATTCTTTGTGGTGTTCTTGCAATACTAAACTCCCTTTTTATGCCTTTGTTTGCACAAAATTCATCCATAAGTTTGTTCTTGAATTCAGTTCCATTGTCACATCTAATACCTCTAACCTTGAATCTCAATTGGTTTTCGCAGATAATAAGTGTCCGGATAGCATCAAAAGTATCATCTTTAAAACCCAAAAAGAAAACCCAACTGAAACTACTACAATCATCAAGAACAACCAAATAGCTTTTTCTTATTTAAACTTGCCACAGAGAGAGGTCCAAATAAATCCATATGTAATAGCTCCAATGGTTCTCTAATAGTTCTCTCCTCAAGCTTCAGAAGCTTTGTGTTGTTTACCCTTCTTGCCAAACATGATTGATCATTCTTGTAAGTCTTTGAAGGTAGACCTCTAACTAAATTGCCTTTGACCGTTTGTTGATATTCTTGAAATTAACATGACCCAATCTTCTATGCCATTGATGTGCCTCTTCAGATGTTGCTTTAGCCACCAAACATGTGGCTCTTCCATATGAATGTAGACTCTTCATGTCTAAACTATACACATCATTTGTCCTTGGTACTCTAAGTATTACCAAGTCATCATCACAGTGTTTAAAGTCGAGGAAAGGATGAAACATTCGTCGCTGAATAACACAGATGCTTTTATCACAAATTTGAGAGACTGACAACAAGTTGAACTTAAGCTCCTTCACATATCTGACATTCTCAAAATCGATTCTGCCAGTTTTAATTGTTCCTTTTCCAGTAATCCTTCCTCCATTGGGATCATTCCCAAATGCAACTTTTCCTCCACTAATCTTCCTAAAATCAGACAGGATCTCTTTGTCTCTGTCATACTTCCAGAGCAACCACTATCCACAATAAGATGATCTTTAAGCTTTTCTTCCGGGTTGCCCTCGCACATAAAGAAAAGAGTTAGAAACTTTTAGGAACCCAAGCCATTACTGACTTGTGTTCCCCTTGTGGAGTTACAAACTCAAATTCTTTGAGAATGTAATTTCCACTATCTTTCAAATGATGATCCAAAATTATCTTTTGATTTTTAGCATGTGGATTTTCAAAACTTTCTGGTTTTTCAACGTAAATCTCTTTCACCGGATTTTAGCATTTTCTTGTGTCGCACAAACATCTCGATTCACTTTTTGTTGAACGCATCGTTGTCTCTCTCATACTTTCCCTTTTAACCCATTCTGTTTTAACACTTGGTTCCTCCGATCTAAATCTCCTATGTGAATTGGAATACCTTCTAGGTTGATAGTGAGATTGGCTAGAATTTCTATACCTAGTATTGTGATCAAGACCTTGTTTGTCTCGAAAGCAAGACTTTGTGAAAGTACTGGGTCGTGAAGCAGCATTTTGGAAAGTACGTGAGATAACAAGGTCTTCTCTCATATGTGGTATCTATGATCTGATGTGAAGTCTCGTGATTAACCCTATTTGAGTTAGTCCAACCTGGTTTGTACTCTCTAGGTTTCGGTGGTACCCCTTTGGAAATTTTCTAAGGTATTTGAGTGATGTTCACAATCCTTATTAGATGAGTAGGACTAAACACACAACACAGCCACCCACCATACTGCCAAAGTGACATTTTCTATGTCTATGCCCAAAATTATTTTGCCTTCTTGGTGAGTGATTAAACTTGTTTTGACCAAAATTATCACAAAAAGGTTTAGCAAGATCGCTTTTGAAAAGGTTTTGAAGAAGGTATCGCTTGTGGAGCAAAGACTTTGATTTAAAGGTACTGCTTGATTTTGAACACCGTTTTCAACAGTTTCTTTGGGTGTTTCACACCTAGATTTAGCAACTAGCTTTTTCCTAAACTCTAGACTGTCTATTCCAAAACGAGAAACATCATGCCTAAGGGGTTGATGAATGCCAGTAGGATGTGGAACAACATGATAATCATTAGCTTTCTTATATGCAGGAGGTGAGTCACTTATGGAACCATCATTACTAGATGTATCTACATAATTAATGAGTTCTTCATCACTAGTGGTTATATCCTCATACTCACCTTCATCCCGATTACTAGATTGGTTTTCTTCTATCTTACTAAAATCCATACCAAAACCTAATCCAGTATTAAGATAAGCTCTTTGTGCTTTTTGAACATAAGAAACATGTGACGAACCAGCTTCACCCCAAGCAGGAAACTTAGCTAACAAATCATCTCTTTCCTTAGTTAATTTCTCAATTTCAGCAATTTTACACTTTAATTTCCATTCACTAAGCTTTAACTGGTAATCCTGTTGTGCATATTTTTCAGCCCAAGCTACTTCATTAGTTTCATGTGCTAAAATTTAGGCTTCCATAGATTCTAAGGTTATTTGATAACCTCTACCTCGCACCTAGCCTTAACACAATTATCTCTCAATCACATAATCAAGCAATTTATGATAAAAATCATAGCAATTGAGCATACCTCGAGATAGGAGATTGATTTGGTGAAGTAGCCACCAATGCAGTTGAACAGATCATCTTCACTTTCCTTGCTCCAGTCAAATCCTCCAAAGCCATCATCGATTCCAAAGCAGATGTTCGATACTTCATCAAAAGCAAGACTCCAATCCAATGCTTCCACCGTGTCTTAAAACGCATCTTCCAAGCTACCATACAGAAGTCAATGGTTCATCATCAAACTCTTCACTCCAACTTCTCGATAACTTTCTTGAGCAACCAAAGCCTTTGTTTAGTAAAATTTCCTTAAGCTCAAGTTTTGGCTTTTCGATGTCCTGTTGCTTGATACTTAGCAAACCAATTCCTTGCAAAGTGACCGGTCTTTTGACAATTGAAGCATTCAATTTTAGATTTGTCAAAAGTTATGCCCTGTTTTGGTTTGAAATCAATGCTTTTGCCTGTC
Organism: Chrysanthemum makinoi; assembly: GCA_910596185.1. Classification (NCBI taxonomy): domain Eukaryota; kingdom Viridiplantae; phylum Streptophyta; class Magnoliopsida; order Asterales; family Asteraceae; genus Chrysanthemum; species Chrysanthemum makinoi. The sequence goes on from OU343222.1 coordinate 75,180,468, forward strand.
TTCTTCATGTACTTTTTGATTCTTGCAGTGATCATAGCAACTTGCCACCCGATATCAATTTCTTCAAGTGCATCTTCTTCAATCTGTGCTAGATCTTCTTCATAAGTGATGTGTAAACTAGCTTGTTGTGCAAAGAAGGAGCACATAACTTCATCTGAGGCCATAGTGGTAGTTTGTGGGGCTTGTTGAACATATGAGGGAGGTGTATAGACAGCATACTTTGAGAAACAGTATTTTGAGGAGAAGCAGATTTTTTGAAGTACGCCTTCTTTCTCGATGATAGAAAAGCAATCGTGGATTTAGAACTTGTTTGACCACTCATCTCATGCTCATACACCTTAAGTTGATGATATAGATCATCAAAGTCCATGACATCCAAACCTTGTTGTCCTCTGATCATTGTAGCAATCACATGCCATGATGATGGCAAACTCCTTAGAAACTTCAGGTTAGCATCTTCAACCGATACTTCTCGCCTTGTATAGCTCCAACATGTTGAGAAGATTCTAAACCTATCATATGCGCATCAGACTCTCTCTTTCACCAACGTGAAAGTTTCAAATTGTTTTAGCAAATTTCTGTGCATCTTTTTAGAGGCTTCATTCCCTCCAAATCTGGTCTTGAGAGCAGCCAGAGTTGCTTAGCATCTTTTGCATCATGAAATTTGAGAAGATGACCATCCGAATGGCGATAAGAGAATATTGAGTGCCTTCTCTTGATTCCTTAAGGTTGCTGCTAGTAATACTGGTTTAGGTGCCTTTGGTTGTCCAAGAATATCAATGGGGTCTGCTACAACTTCATTCCCATTCACAATAACATTCCAAAGAGCATGGTCTGTAATGGCAATGTACTGCCTCATCTTCATGCACCAGAGATCATATTCTCCCTTCTTGATTATTGGAATTCTGAGTGAGGTGATTGAGGGTGGTGGAACAGCTTCAATCGACATCTTGAATATAGTTGAAGTAGGGTTTCTTCCTAGTCAGAGTTTCCACACAAGCTCCGATACCACTTGTTGGATCGATATACTTTAATCAAACTATCTTAACTAGCTTGTTAAGGTTTAATAACCTCTGATAAATCCTAAGTTATTAACAAAGAAACACTGAGCAATCTTTATTAAGTACGCTGAATTTACTTAACAAAGCTAAGAAATAAACTTTATTATAAACTCTAAATCGCTTATTATGCATACTCTAATACAACTCTAAGATAATCGAACTTCTCTAAAAACTCTATTCAAAATCGTACTTCTAATGCCAATCTAGGGGTCCTTTTATAGGCTCAAGGATATCCTAGTCGGTTTACAATTGATAACCTTGTACAACAAGTAATCTAAACATAGAATACAATTCTTTCCATAAACGAATATAATAGTTCTTTTGTTCTTGCAGTATTTTGACTTCATATTGCAGTACTTTGACTTTGTCTTTACAGACTTTGAGTCTTTAACTTCTTCCAGTATTTTGCAACTTACAGTACTTTGATATCTTCAGTACTTTGATATCTTCAGCACTTTCATATCCCAACAAAAAGTATGACCTTGATGCAATGTATCGGATTCACCATTGGCCGAACATCAAGAATCTTCTACAAAGCTGCAGTGTTCAAAAGTCTAAAACACAAAGTGTTTAGTGATAAAATGATCGTTGCATTAGGCATGTTACTTTAAGCCAAAATGGGACTACACATTCCTCAAGAACATTATGGTCAAACGACAAGGCTAAGAGGACTATGAATTTCAGAAGGATTTTTCGAGACTATCGCTATACATTGAAGATAAGTATCTCGCTAAGGTGCAAGGATTTGAATAAGTTTTCTCCACAATCGTCCAACGCTAATACATCAATTCATTAATCATCTACATCGAAGCATAGTGATCCGTGAACGTAGAAGACATACAAAGCCGTTGAATCGACGGACACGTGTCCTCACCAAACCTCAGCCTAGACCTCCCCGACATCAACCAATCCTCAATACACCCTCATCAAAGAAACCATTTGGAGTAGTCTACCGTAGTGAACTATACCGCAATTGCTTGATGGCGTGTAAAGAGCTTCATAAGTTTGGAGATCACATAATGAAGAAAGTTAGGGACGGGTTAGCTTATCGGTTAAAGGCGATACAACAAGGCATTGGGTCACCTAAGAGATGGAATTCAAGGGAGAGAAGGGATGTGAAAAAGATCATCACGCGGATTGATGAAAGGTTATTCGAAGGGATGATTCGGAACTTGGAGAGTTTCTAGGAGGTCGCCCAGCATATCTCTTACGGCTATCAACGCCTCAACGCATTCGAGTTATTGCCGGACTTGGATTCTCCGGTAACCCTTGACTTGGTTCATTATCTTAACATTTAGTTGTGTGATTTTTAATGACAATGGCTTGTGCACACATAACAGGTGCAACCCGTTTGTAATGAAAGGACCTCGTGGTACGTCAGCCACAATCCTTATAAAGGAGCTAAAGCTTCTTACTTTTGAGTAAATCTAATCAAAACTAATACAAATAAGCCGTAAAAACGTTTATTTATATTTTACGATCTTCTAATGTTTTGTCGATAACAAACGTAAAATCATTTTAACGAAACAAATAGAGTACGTAAATAGTTTGAGTTAATAGTTTTCTAACACACTTACGCTCTCACAAAAACACTAAAACAAGTATAAGTGATTTTATGATTTAGATACATATGTACAACAACTAGTGTTTACATATTGGGTTAAACATATACTTAAACTAAGTATACTAAAATGGGTAAAAACTTAGTGTATGCTAAAATGGGTAAATACAAGTATATACTAAATGGGTAAATACTAGCAAATGGTTTTGACCCATAACCCATGGTTTTATATATACCACTTAACCAAGTTCATTGTATCCTTAAGATACATTGTATCTAGAAAGAAAACCATGGATCAACCCATAACCCATGACCCATGACCCATAACCAAAAATACCCATGGGCAAAGAGGAGCGGACCACGGATCTCTAGCTTTGTGCTAGCTGGATCCCTTGTGGTAGGGATCCGTGGGATCCGGGGAACAGTAGAGTTTTTCCTCTATAAATAGTGAGCCATTTCTTCATTGTTTCTTACCCCTTTCCAATATACTTTCTCCCCCGAGTTAAATCTCACTAACCTTAGATCCAAGAGATCTATGTTTGTAGTTTTGTTTTTGTGTGATCTTTTAGGTTCCTCTTAAAGGCAAGATCACCACCTTTGAAGTCGAGAAAGCTCAAGTCCATGAGTTGCCATGCTTCCTCATCATCAAGGCTACTGAAGTCTTCTTGTTGATGATTCCCTTATCTTTTTGAAGAAGTGTAGTGTTGAAGACATTAGTGAAAGATGTCTTAAGAGTCAAGACGAAGATATTAGTGAAGGGTATCTATCGTCTATAGGATAAAGCACTTGTGGTAGGTGCTTGGAAGTCAAGACTAAGAAGCATTAGTGAAAGGTGCTTAGAAGTCAAGACAAAGAAGCATTAGTGAAAGGTGCTTAGAAGTGAAGACACAAGACATTAGTGAAAGGTGTCTTGTAGATCTAGTCAAAGGCATTAGTGAAATGTGCCTTAGATGTACATTCGATATGGTGTGTTTTGATGTACCAGATACACTAGTTTTAGATCCAAGGATATTGATATCCTTGATGATGTTGTAAAGGAGTAGATCTCCTTTGGGATTAGTCATTGGTGTAGTGTGGTAGTAGTTCCTCCATTGCAATGGAACTAGGTGCTTAGCCTAGTACCTAATAAAGGGTAGGCGATGTTGTGAAGGTGTAGTTCACCTAAGGTGTGAAAGAACTAGGTACTTAGCCTAGTACCTTATAAAGGGTAGGCGACGTTGTGTAGGTGTGGTTCACCTTGGAGTGAAAGAACCCGGTGGTTAGCCTAGTACCGGAAAAAGAGTAGGCGACGTTGTGAAGGCTTCTCCGCCATAAGGAGATTGGTGTAGTGATTACGAACTCTCGAGTAGGTGACTCGGGAGTGGAGTAGGGCAAGGAAGGTGACCTTGTAGCCGAACCACTATAAATACTTAGGCGTTGGTTTTGTGCTTCTTACTCTTATCTTTTCATTACTTACCTTTATATGCTTGTTTATCAACATCAACACACACATCCAAATAGATTGACATAAGTCGATCTAAATAGATTAAAAGGAAGTTTTAATTGGTAAAACTATTCAACCCCCTTCTAGTTTTCCACAATTGGTATCGAGGCCGTTACCAAGTTCCTTGAAGTATATTGTACTTTAAAAACTTGATACGATCCATGGTTAATTGAAAACTACAAAGAAGGTTTTTCATAAAACACCATGTATTTCAAAACTATATGTTTGGATGTTGAGTTGATAACAACATTTTTTTCTTTTCATTTAAATGCACTAATCTTCTTTGTCATGTTGACGTGTCAAAGCTCATACCCACCAAGCTTTAGGAGTCGCTTGGTAACAAGAATACCTTTCAAAAAGGTATCTTAAACGCAAAGGAGCGGGGATAGTCTAAGTGACATTTGTTGTGTCATTTGTAAAGACATTCCTAAGTACGCTAGAGGTATGACTTTCTTTTTACTTTGCTTGATAACTAAGTATACCTTTTTAGGTATTTATATGATTATATTTTGTGCAAATTACATGGCTTACATGAAGCTTCGTTAGGAAGCCTTTTTTCTCACATAATGCGTTATATTTCTCGTCTATAGTCATAGTATATTAAACTTATGTTTTATTTTTATCCAATAATAAAACATAACACTAATTTCAAAATTCCTCCTTCCCTATAAAACCCACCACCGTCTCCTATCTATCAAATCCTCACTTTTAAATCATCCAATTTCAAAAATTTCCTCTCATCAAAAAACCATCTTCCTCCCTCATTTCTCAACCAAACCAAGAAGATACGTCATCAACATGGTTTACATCGCACTCGTGCTCATCGCCATAACACTCATCGCACTTGTGTTCCCTATGATGAAGTTCACATACGGAGACATTTACTTTGTGTTGTTAATCTATATTGGGGTCATATACCCAATCCTTTGTATCATTCTTAGTATTGAAATGCAATACTATTAATAATCTAGTTTATCTAGGTTACTTTTATCATATTGTGTTTGTCACTTATTTTGATTTATATGTTTTATAATCTTTTGTGATACATTAGAAGTCATGTATGCATGCTAAAAGAAAATGTAGGATAAAAACATATTGCGGTATAAAAATGAGAAAACCTATGTTTTTATAAAATCTCGTTTCTTACTACTGATCCACGGATCCGAAGTTATACTAGTCGGATCCCTTTTGAAAAGGAACCGTGGGATCCGTCCCCATTGGAAAACAGTTTTTCATGCAAATCAAAAACTCTTTTCTTCTAAGAATAATACTCTACAAGTTAAGTGTATTTATTTTGTTAGAAACCATTGTTAATAAAAATCTAGTAAAAACATTTGATTATCATAAGTTGACCACAAACACCTCCTTTTATTAACTTGTCATTTCTATAGGTTCAACTATGACGCATGAATATGAGTTTGATTTTTCACTCACTAGCGTCTACACTCCGAACATCTCTCTCGAACCCAACACGCTTGGCAATCATGTCCGGGTTCAATAATCTTGAAAACCGTCACTTCCATGAAGGACGTATTGTAGACAACTCTCTACAATTCGAAGAAGGTATCAATACCTCCTTCCGAACCATAGGACTAGAATGCCTTCTTGAAATCAACGAAAAGATATGTCCAAGGTTCATAATGGAATTCTTCCGTCAAGTCGAACTCGGTTGTAACGAGGATCGCTCTCTATCTCTTTGGTTTTATATCAAAAACCAAAAGTTCATTCTAACCCTTGGGCATTTTGCTCACATCCTCTCGATTCCAAATCATGGACAATGTGCCTTCACCGAAGATTGGTCTCTTGATTCTCTTTTCAACTTTCGTGAAGAAAATAGTCCATATTGTTCACACATACCCTCTTCGGAAGATTTAAATCGCATAATATGCAAACCTCGACCATATTACTCCAATCCAAACATTATCTTTACTAGGGATATCCGAGAAGAGTACAAGCCTCTTGCACTCATCCTACGTGAAAATGTTTGGAGTCTTAGGGAAATCGAGAAATCCTTCCCGCTTGTTGTACTCACATGTTGTACTGTTTGCTAACACAACAACCATACAATCTCGCTTACTGCAGGCGAATTGCAAATCTTCAAGGCTCCAAGAATAAACTCATCCCTTATGGAATGTTCTTGACACGCTGCTATCATAATGTTATGCACTTCCATCCTCAATTTCAAAGTCCGTGTATGCGTACTTGTGAACAAGATGATGGAACCGCTAAACATATCTCTCATGAAGACGTTCTTCATTCTTGATTCCACCAACACTCATCAATCACATAATGATCCTGCTAGTGAAAACACTCAAGGAAACCAATAGTATTCCAAAATAGGATCAAATCTCTTGTACTCGTGCTTTATCAATGTAATCCAATTTCCTTTATGAAATAAAACATTTGATATCTTAGTATTTAGAACTCTTTAACTATCCTTGAGATATAATGCATTGTCAAGATCATTGCATACCTTTAAGTAAAGGTCCTGCTGAAAGGATGGGCGGATCCCAAAAAAATTACACTAGACGGATCCCTACTCTTAGGGAACCGTGGGATCCGTCGAACATAAAATGCAATTACAAGCATTGTATTTCAAAGACATTCCTAGAACACCTCACACTAAGCTAAACATAGTGTCTTAGGGCAAATTAAGTCCTTATCAAGATAGGTTAATATTTTCCATTCATACATAACTCACCGAGGTTACATTCTAAAAACGATTGTAGATCTACCGTTTCGTTTTAATCCATTACTCTTCCGCTCTTAAACTCACACCTTATTTTCTACTTGATCCCTCACATCTAGTCTTAGAAATCTTTCAATTATGGCAAAATTGATCATAAATCATCCTCACCTCAAAATTAATCAAATTTGATCAAAATCTAATTTTCTCATCTTAAAGCTTCTAGGATATTTTCCAAAACACTATCCTAAGACACAACCTGATCTCTAGGATCATCTTGCTTCAATTGACATTCTAAATCCTTAGTGTCATCCTTGTTCATCCATTGGTACTCTTGAATGTTCCAAATCCTTCCACAAAAGACAAACATTAGCTACATCATTTATTACCTTTAAGTACTCAAGCATCCCCTCATTTAAACACTTAGAAGACTGAAACACTCAAGATGATATAGGTCTTAGATCTTAGAAACATCATTTCCAATCTTTCATAGCTGCTGAGAGGCGGATCCCTAGGATTAGCCTAGACGGATCCCTCTGAGGAGGGAACCGTGGGATCCGTATGACAGTAAAGGTCAAATCTTGCTAATACAATCATTTCAACTCATCTTCCTAACTCAAACACTCCATCTCATCTTAAATGAGTTCCTAGATCAGTGCAACTCTGAAGTTGACTCTTGTGCATGTCAATCATCACATTCCAATGAATCCTAGTGGCTTGAAGCTTAAATGCACTTGCCAAATCTCTTAGTTTATAAACCACCTTATTAGGACCTTCATAGTCATCACTTTCATCCTAACTTCAGCTCTTGCAAACTCTTGAAATCATCTCATCATGAGGAAAACCCCAAGTAGTAACTTATCCACCAAAGAACCACCCATGAAAAGAGCTCGTGTTATACTCGAAATTTCCTCAACCGAATCATCTCCCATCAAACCAACAAATGATAGAACTCTTCATCATCCAATCAAACCAATTCCTAAAAGGATAGTACCCACAAAACTACCTATGCCAAACACCACCATACCTCTTAGGCCAAACAATGTCATCTCCACCAAACCATCACCATTGGTTCCTAGAGCTATTTCATTTACATCCCCACTATCATCACCACACCTCTACAATTTAGAGGACTTGCCTCCTAAGTCGTCTCATCCGCTTCACCAACAACACATTCTCCTCATTAGGAGGAATAATGGTTCAAAATCAAGGTGTTGAGTCAACACTTCCCGCTTCCTTCTCGGCGTTTTCATCATATAATCCTATTTGGATTATGACAAATCATCAAAGTCAACCACCGACCATATGGAAGTTGACACTTCTCTACCACCACCATCATTCTTGGTTGAGTCATTCTTAAATGCACCTCCACCAATCCCTCCATCGTTCGAAGCTCCACAAGCCGCTTCACTTGATCATTTGAATCAAGCCATTTCATTTCATCCACCACCACTACCTAGCCATGACAAAGATTGCTATCATTGTCAACATGTTGAAAGTTTGATACATGAAGTACGAGAAGACCAACGTTTCATGTTCTATCATCTCCTCGAACGTTTCAACGATTAAACCTAAACAAAACTTGAGCTAGAAGATTATAGTGGTGTCTTAGCTTCAAGCGTTTAGTGATCTAGAAATTCCTAGGCATGTATTGTCTATTGTCTTGTTTTTCGAGTCATGTATATCATAACTCTTGTTTATTAAATGGAATTACATGTTACTTGCTATATTTCTATACGAAAGTATACCTATAATCCATATCTCTTTTTAGTATTAACATCTCGTGTTATACCAATCTTTGCCGATTTTATTCATCACTGACGGATCCTCAGATTGCCTAAACGGATCCCTACTAGGAGGGAAACGCGGGATCCGTGAGACGAAAAGTTCTTTCTACTAACTTGAATCACATTTGCAGAAATTGTAATTATACTTGATTTCTAACCTTGTTTTGTAGTTATTCAATTTACACATGAAGACTTTGACATCCTAAAGCTAGGGGAGCTATGTAAAAATACATTGCAAATTACTTGCAATACTAGGTTTATATTTCGTGACATCCCTTTGCAATAATCAGTGGGGAGCAGCACATTCGCCTCAGACTATATCTTTTGCAAAATTATTTGAAACAAACTAGATTAGTATCATTTACTTGACGCCTACATAGGGATAACTCGTCAATGTATAAAGACGAGATCCTTTCCGTTATTTGCTCTCTATTTCTTTTTATTTTTCTTTCACATGTTTTTCTTAAAACAATGTGTTGCAGCTTTCTTCAAAACACTTTTGTTCCTTCACAAAAAGGGGGAGAAGAAAGTAAAAACTACAAATTCAAACTTTTACTAATTTTAGTTTTTCCTTAAAATAATTTTATGTTTTGTCATCAATAAAAAGGGATAGATTGTTAATACAAAATGTTTTAAAACGGCTATTTATATTTTACGATCTTCTAATGTTTTGTCGATAACAAAAGTAAAATCATTTTAACGAAACAAATAGAGTACGTAAATAGTTTGAGTTAATAGTTTTCTAACACACTTACGCTTTCACATAAAACACTAAAACAAGTATAAGTGATTTTATGATT
>OU343222.1:75189945-75228379 GCA_910596185.1 Chrysanthemum makinoi
TAAGTCTCTAGTAGTCTCAATCTGATAAGGTCCTTCATCAATTGACTTGAGAATGTTGACTCCGTTTTCTTTTCCCAAACAGTACAATCGGATTCGTTGTGCCCATGAGTCATAATCAGTTCTGTCAAGCATAGGTGGACGTGTATCTAACCCTGCTGCTTGAACGTCCTCAGCTACGGAAGAAACAATAGTAGGAACGATGTTTTCCATGATTACAAGTTCTACGGGATTTTACTATTCTTTGATTAAACCGGGAAATTGATTCTTTCACGGGATTTTACTAAACCAAAAGAACAACCGTAAGAATGTATCATGAAGAAGTAACAAGTCTCAATAGACAAGTAGCTAAACACTCAACTCGCTTAGTTATCAACTCGCTAAACAACCAACTCGCTTAAAAAAACAAGTCGCTTAAGGAATCAACTCGCTAAATAGCCAAGTCGCATTAGTATCAACTCGCAACACAATCAACTCGCTTAATGAAACAAGTCGCTAAATAGCCAACTCGCTTTAGTATCAACTCGCAACATAATCAACTCGCTTAATGAAACAAGTCGCTTTAAGAATCAACTCGCTTAATAGCAAGTCGCAAACAGACACAACTCGCCTTACCACCAAGTCGCTTAAAAGCTTAACTCACTAAATAGCCAAGTCGCATATATCAACTCGCATCCAGTAACAAAGCAACTCGCTTTGAAGAAACTCAAGTCCGAGACTCAACTCGCTTAGTACTAAGTTCACAAATAACAACTTTATCAATCAAAAAAAATCAAACCACAATGATTTAAGCCTTCCAATTCAAAACATAAACACATATGATGATCCTAAGCACAAAAGTACAAGCAAAATTCAAACTTTAACACTAGAATTTGTCCAAATGATTCAAACTCTCCTAAACACTTAATACCCCAAAATCTTATGAAATCCACCAAAACAAAGAGCATGAAATATGAGTGATCAAACCATGGCTCTTGATACCAAATGTAAGATATAGGATTTCACAAACACATTAAACCATAACCATAAGAGGCGTTCAAGATGTTTAGAGAGAGAAAGTGTGGAAAACTAGAAGGGGGGTTGAATAGTTTTACCAATTTAAAACTTCCTTTTAAATATTTAGATCGACTTATGTCAATCTATTTGGTTGTTTATGTTGGACGTTGATAGATAGATATATAAGCGTGTAATGAAAGATAAAGAGTAAGAAGCACATCACCACGACACAAGCTATTTATAGTGGTTCGGCTACAAGGACACCTTCCTTGCCCTACTCCACTCCCCGAGTCACCTACTCGAGAGTTCGTAAGCACTACACCAACTCCTTGTGGCGGAGAAGCCTTCACAACGTCGCTTAACCTTTTTCTGGTACAAAACTAAATACCGAGTTCTTTCACACCAAGGCGAACCACACCTAACACAACGTCACCTACCCTTTATACGGTGCTAGGCTAACCACCGAGTTCTTTCACGCCTTAGGAGAACTAATCCTATCACAACGTCGCCTACCCATTACTATGGAGGAACTACTACCCTTCACGACACAACACCTAATCTCAAGGAGATCTACTCCTTGTTACAACACCATCAAGGATATCACCATCCTTGTAAATAAACAAATACTTATATGTATAACGATGCACCTCATCGATTATACGACCTAGGCATTTCTTCACAAATACCACTTGATTTGATTCTTTGGCATCCTTCACTAATTCCTTTGACACAACGCTTGGCACCCTTCACTAATGCCTTCGTCTTGACACCTTTAGCATTCTTCACTAATGCTTTGACACGGATGATGAGCACCTTTCACTAATGCTTTCATCTTGACACTTTCGGCATTCTTCACTAATGCCTTCACACAGATGATGAACATCTTTCGCTAATGCTTTCATCTTGACACTTTCGGCATTCTTCACTAATGCCTTCAACCCAACATCTATGGAGAAAGGAAGAACTATCAACAAGAGAACCTTAGTAGTCTTGATGATGACGAAGCATGGCAACTCATGGACTTGAGCTTGCACGTCTTCAAGAAGTGGTGATCTCTCCTTTAAGAGGAACCTAGAAGATCACACAAAAACAAAAGACAAACTACATAGATCACTTAGATCTGAGGTTAGAGGTTTAGAATACTTTGGGGAAGTATGTGTGTAAAAGTGGTGAACTAAAAGGAAAGAAATGGCTAACTATTTATAGAGAAAATTCTCTACTGTTCCCCGGATCCCACGGATCCCTTCCACAAGGGATCCGGCTAGCACAAAGCTAGGGATCCGTGGAACGCTCCTCTTTACCCATGGGTATTTTGGTTATGGGTCATGGGTCATGGGTTGATCCATGGATCTTTGGCTAGATACAATGTATCTCTTGAGTGCTCACCAAGGGTTCAATGTATCTAGACATTCTCTTGAGTGCTCACCAAGGGTTCAATGTATCTAGATATTGGGTATGGGTCAATACCATGGGTTATGGATATTATCCATATATGATCTAAGCATGATGTCATGCAATGGGTTATGGGTCAAGCTCAATGGATCATGGGCTTTGGGTTGTACCCAACTACATTCAATGTATTTGCCCAATGGGTTATGATACTTAAGTTTCTACCCATTTATATTACCCAATATACTACATACTAGTTATGTGTATATTTTACCCAAAATATGTAAACACTAGTTGTTGTACATATGTAATATTAAATCATAAAATCACTTATACTTGTTTTAGTGTTTTATGTGAAAATGTGAATATGTTAGAAACTATTAGTTCAAACCATTTACGTATTTTATTTGTTTCGTTAAAATGATTTTACGTTTGTTATCGACAAAACATTAGAAGATCGTAAAATATAAATAAACGTTTTTACGGCTTATTTGTATTAACAATCTCCCCTTTTTGTTGATGACAAAACATAAAATTATTTTAAGGAAAAGCTAAAATTCGTAAAAGTTTGAATTTGTAGTTTTTACTTTCTTCTCCCCCTTTTTGTCGAAACAAAAAGAGCCTTGAAAGAAAGCAACACATTGTTTTTAAGAAAAACATGTGAAAGAAATAAAAAGAGGTAGAGATCAAGTAACGGGAAATGTTCTCGTCTTTACTCCCCCTTGACGAGTCCATCCCTAGGTAAGGGCGTCAAGAAAGTAATACTAATCTAGTTTGTTTGCAACTAAGTTTTCAAAAGATTTCGTCTAAGTGACGAATGTGCTCCCCCTTGATGATTGCAATTTTGCAAAGGGATGTAATCCTAATATTGCAAGTAATTTGCAATGTATTGTTTTGACACAAAGCTCCCCCTAGCTTTGGGGTGTCAAAAGGCTTCAAGTGTAGATTGAATAACTACAAAACAAAAGTTAGAAAACAAGTATAATGCACAATTTCCTGCATATGTGATCCAAGTTAGTAGAAAAATAGTTTTTTGTATCACGGATCCCACGGTTCCCTCCTAGTAGGGATCCGTCTAGGCACTTTTGAGGGATCCGTATAGCTGATGATTAAATTCAGCAATGGTGATGTAACAAGTAATGTTAACATCAAAATGAGATATGTATTCAACCAACAAACATATACTCAATGTAATATGGCAAGTAAACTATCATTCAATAAAACATAAGAGATGATCAACAAATCTCTAAAAACTAAGAGAATGATTTAGCCATATTCTACTAATACTAATAAGTGACCAAAGCTTAAGAAGCAACAAAGTGCTTGAGTCTAGGGATGAGTAGACTTGTTGATTTGGTCCAATCTTTCAAGAAGATAATTAAACATGAAATGCAACTCATTTCGTACTTCTTGAACAAGTCCTTGGGTGATTAGACAATTAGAGCAATTATTGTCTTGATTAGGAACAGGATGTTTTGAGGAGGTTCTACAAATGATGGTGGAGGTACATTGAGTAATTTAGGATGAGGTTCTACTAGAAATGAGAGTGATGGTAATGGAAATTCCTCCATATGATCAAGTCCTTGGTGGTTCCTTGTTTCTAACGATGGACTAGTTGGTGATGTAGGTGGTTCCTATTTTAACGAGAAGGTTGGTGAATGAGAAGTTCTCGGTGGTGAATGCTCTAATGAATAGAGAGAGGCTCGGTAAAGGAGTTTAGTCCATTCTCTAGGAATGAAGGTTTAGACGTTTTGCTAGAACAAGGTACATTTGGTTTAGAGCTCGATGAACCCTTTTCTAACCTAAGAGGTTTAATGCTAATTATTGCGGTTCTCTTGGCAATTGTTGATTGGGTTTGTTGAGGTGAGATTCTAGCACTATTATCTCTTACGGATGATGATTCGGTGGATGGGAAGTCCTACCATTTGTGGGTTTAACCAGAGATGATTCGGTTGAGGAAATTTCGTGTACAACACGAGCAAGTTTCTTGGGTGGTTCTTGGTTGGATGAGTTAGCACTAGGAGCTTTCCTCATGATGAAATGACTAAGGAAAAGGTTTCTAAATGTTGAGAATTATGTTGTGTTTGATGACTAAGGGATTCTAGGAAGATGACTTATAAAGGGAAGGATTTAGCAAGTGCATTCAAGACTTAAGTCTCTAATATCCTTTAGAATGTGATGATTAGTATGCACAAGGTTGAAGTTCAGAGTTTCACTGATCTAGGAACTCATTTAAGATGAGATGGAGTGTTTGAGTTAGGAAGATAAGTTGAAATGATTGTTTTAGTAATGTTAGACATAAACTGTCACCCGGATCCCACGGTTCCTTCCTCAGAGGGATCCGTCTAGGCTAATCCTAGGGATCCGGCTTTTAGCAGTTATGAAAGAGTGGAAATGATGTTTCTAAGATCTAAGACCTATATCATCTTGAGTGTTTCAGTCCTCCTAAGTGTTTTAAATGAAGGGGTGCTTGAGTACTTGAAGGTAATGAGTGATGTAGCTAATGATTGTTATTTATGGAAGGATTTGGAACTTTCAAGAGTACCAATGGATGAGCAAGGATGACACTATAGATTTAGAGTGTCATCTGAAGCTAAATGATCCTAGAGATCAGGTTGTGTCTTAGGATAGTTTTTTGGAAAATATCCTAGAGGCTTTGAGATGGGAAAACTAGAATTTGATCAACTTTGATCAATTTTGAGGTAAGGATGATTTATGATCAATTTTGCCATAATCGAAAGATTTCTAAAGCTAGATGTGAGGGATCATGTGAGAATGATGAGTGATCATAGAGAGCGGAAGAGTAATGGATTAAAGTGAAAATGATAGATCTACAAGCGTCTTAGAGTGTGATCTAGGTGAGTTGAGTAGGAAAGGATCTACTTAACTTGATAAGGACTTAATTTGCCTTAAGACACTATGTTTAGCTTAGTGTGAGGTGTTCTAAGGACATGATTGAAATACAATGATTGCAATTGCATTTTCTGTTTGCCGGATCCCACGGTTCCCTAAGAGTAGGGATTCGTCAAGCACAAATTTTGGGATCCGTCTATCTGCTAAGCAGAACCTTTACAAAAGGTATGCAATGACTTTGACAATGCATCATATTTCAAGTTTAAGAGGTTCTAACACTAATATATCAAATGAGATCGAGCTCACAAATAACAAAGAGGTTTATCAAACTTAACAAGCACTATTCAAGAAACTCAAAAATCTATTTACGATCTAGATTAGTAAATCATTTGTATTAACAATGGCGTGCAGAGTAGATGATGGTGTTCAAGACAATAGGGTTGTTTTGGCCAACGGAAGCAATGAACTATGTATAGTCATTACGGATGGTGATTAGCATACAATGAACTTCGTCCATGAAGTCATGTAGCTCTTCTCGATCAAAGCAAGATAATCGCTTGATGAGGCAAGTGGTTGTGATTAACTAAAAGAAAATTTTATTTTACAACTTGTTTGATTAGTAATCCTAAGACAATGCAAAGTATTTCCATTGTAAACTTACTTTAGGAAAACATATGAGTATAAATTTCCCAAGTAAGAGAATGAATATGAGACTGTTACTAGCGGTGCTCAATTACGGCTAAACACGACCATTTTTACGGGTGATTCCACATACCCAACTTCTATCAAGGAAGCAATTCAACCGTTAGGTCAAATTGAGTTTCTAGTGCAATAAGTTCTCCATTATTCATTCTCAAGTTAGGTTAATTTATATTCCTACAATGGCCTATCGAAGAGTAACAATGATGATACTTTGCTTCGTTTAATATTATACTTGAGACAAATAAGGTGACAAAGGCGTCATGTTAAAAATAAGTTTAAAAGTTGTCCATATGGTAAATAACAAAAAAATGGTTGGATGAGCTAGTTCAACATATGTTGTTGGAAAGCTTTGAATTTGGACTTTCGGATATGAACAATTATATTTGCGTTGCAAAATAATTTACTTGAGTATATCGGATGAGATAATCAAGTTGTCAATCCTACTATGAAGCTTGGAGAGCGATCATGAAAAGGAAAATGGGAGAGTACATCATCAACACAAGTGTAGGTTATGATCCGATGTACATTCTTGTTGTTTTTAGAAAATGATACAAGAACAAAGGAAATCATATAAGCACATATGACAAACTCAATCAAAATCCATTTAGTGTGTTATATGTTTTAAACATTTTTCAACCTATATGACTTATCTAAATATCTAAACTAACATTTTCGACACAACTAGATGTTATCCCAAACACTCCTTCAAATAGCACATTGATTAGTAGAATATTACTAAATCGACAAACAAGAGAATGAATAGCAAGGTAAGGAAACCACATATGCTATTCAATCAAACAAGCACAAAAGCTATTTGAGATAAGCAAATAATCAAGTAATGCAACGAAGACAATTTATCATTTAGCATAGCATACGAAAGTTCTTTTCATCGCTTTGTGTTAAATATAAACATGTATACCAAGCTTGATTAGTTTCTTTTATATTTATAAATATGATCAAAACCTTAATTTCAATAGAGGACACATTGTTATTCAAAAGCGAAAACATCCGTCTCCAATTAGATCAAAAGTTTGTGCAAAAGTTGTAACCGAAAAATGACTTTCTATTATAAATCAATGATTCTATAAATTATTGTTTTGAATCAGTTTATGAAATCATTTTTAAATGAAAGTAGACTCAAATACCTTTGAAACGATAGGTGGCACGACTTCTAACGACTTACGGTTAAAAAGTTATGAATTTTTGAAATTGAGACAAAAGCTGTCTTACGTACCACGGATCCCACGGATCCCTTGCTTGAGGATCCGTCCAGTCAACTGAGGGATCCGCGGATCTGACACAAAATTATAAAAATGTACGTTTTGACCCGACGAAAAGGTTTAGTCTTTGTAGACTTTTTAGTGAAGTTATATTACCCATTTTTACCTTTATTCAAGCTTGATTAACAAGATATCTAACAACAAAACTTCAAAGAAAAAAAATCACTAAAACACTTTTCATATTATGCTTATTATAAGATAGAAGCATATATCACCATTTTGTCCACAAGCAATTTAGCATGTTTTTGAAAAAAATGTAACTAAGAAAACATACCTTTGCTATATCCCCTTTTTATGGTTTTAGAAACCATAGACGTGAAATACTTCATGATATTCTAAGATACCCCAATCCTTTGCTATATTCCCTTTTTATGGTTTTAGAAACCATAGACGCGAAATACTTCATGATCTTCTAAGATACCCAAATCCTAGTATGAAGACTTCTCAAAGGAAAATGTTAGAATGATCTATCACTATCCAATATATGATGATTTCTAAAAACATGACTTTTTGTTTTAAGAAATTCCCTTCTTTGTAGTTTTCAAACATACACGGATCGTATCAAGTTTTCAAAGTACAATATACAGAAAAAAAAACTTGGTAACGAAGCTCTGATGCCAATTGTGGAAAACTAGAAGGGGGGTTGAATAGTTTTACCAATTTAAAACTTCCTTTTAAATATTTAGATCGACTTATGTCAATCTATTTGGTTGTTTATGTTGGACGTTGATAGATAGATATATAAGCGTGTAATGAAAGATAAAGAGTAAGAAGCACATCACCACGACACAAGCTATTTATAGTGGTTCGGCTACAAGGACACCTTCCTTGCCCTACTCCACTCCCCGAGTCACCTACTCGAGAGTTCGTAAGCACTACACCAACTCCTTGTGGCGGAGAAGCCTTCACAACGCCGCTTAACCTTTTTCCGGTACAAAGCTAAATACCGAGTTCTTTCACACCAAGGCGAACCACACCTAACACAACGTCACCTACCCTTTATACGGTGCTAGGCTAACCACCGAGTTCTTTCACACCTTAGGAGAACTAATCCTATCACAACGTCGCCTACCCTTTATTAGGTACTAGGCTAAGCACCTAGTTCCATTACTATGGAGGAACTACTACCCTTCACGACACAACACCTAATCTCAAGGAGATCTACTCCTTGTTACAACACCATCAAGGATATCACCATCCTTGTAAATAAACAAATACTTATATGTATAACGATGCACCTCATCGATTATACGACCTAGGCATTTCTTCACAAATAGCACTTGATTTGATTCTTTGGCATCCTTCACTAATTCCTTTGACACAACGCTTGGCACCCTTCACTAATGCCTTCGTCTTGACACCTTTAGCATTCTTCACTAATGCTTTGACACGGATGATGAGCACCTTTCACTAATGCTTTCATCTTGACACTTTCGGCATTCTTCACTAATGCCTTCACACAGATGATGAACATCTTTCGCTAATGCTTTCATCTTGACACTTTCGGCATTCTTCACTAATGCCTTCAACCCAACATCTATGGAGAAAGGAAGAACTATCAACAAGAGAACCTTAGTAGTCTTGATGATGACGAAGCATGGCAACTCATGGACTTGAGCTTGCACGTCTTCAAGAAGTGGTGATCTCTCCTTTAAGAGCAACCTAAAAGATCACACAAAAACAAAAGACAAACTACATAGATCACTTAGATCTGAGGTTAGAGGGTTAGAATACTTTGGGAAAGTATGTGTGTAAAAGTGGTGAACTAAAAGGAAAGAAATGGCTCACTATTTATAGAGAAAATTCTCTATTGTTCCCCGGATCCCACGGATCCCTTCTACAAGGGATCCGGCTAGCACAAAGCTAGGGATCCGTGGAACGCTCCTCTTTACCCATGGGTATTTTGGTTATGGGTCATGGGTCATGGGTTGATCCATGGATCTTTGGCTAGATACAATGTATCTCTTGAGTGCTCACCAAGGGTTCAATGTATCTAGACATTCTCTTGAGTGCTCACCAAGGGTTCAATGTATCTAGACATTGGGTATGGGTCAATACCATGGGTTATGGATATTATCCATATATGATCTAAGCATGATGTCATGCAATGGGTTATGGGTCAAGCTCAATGGATCATGGGCTTTGGGTTGTACCCAACTACATTCAATGTATTTGCCCAATGGGTTATGATACTTAAGTTTCTACCCATTTATATTACCCAATATACTACATACTAGTTATGTGTATATTTTACCCAAAATATGTAAACACTAGTTGTTGTACATATGTAATATTAAATCATAAAATCACTTATACTTGTTTTAGTGTGTTATGTGAAAATGTGAATATGTTAGAAACTATTAGTTCAAACCATTTACGTATTTTATTTGTTTCGTTAAAATGATTTTACGTTTGTTATCGACAAAACATTAGAAGATCGTAAAATATAAATAAACGTTTTTACGGCTTATTTGTATTAACAGAAAGTTCTAGAGAGAGAAAGGGAAGAGAGTTGGGAACTATGTGAAACAAAGAAAAATGGTATTGAAGCTCCAACCCTCTACCTTGGGAGGTAGAGGGTATTTATAGTTTTACAATAAAACGCCACCTGACGGGCTGTGGATCAGGCATACAGTGGGTAAAGACCCGTCCGTCCTCCACGGTGTTACTTAACTAAATACTACTTAACATTAAATAACTACGACTACGAGCTTTCTAACGATTACATATACTTGAGGTGACCGACACTTTAACTACTGGATTTTCCAAATCCTAACATGGATGATTTCTCGGTATTTGGAAATTCTTTCGATCTCTATTTATCCAATATTAAGAAAATGCTAAGGTGGTGTGAAGAAACTAACTTGGTCTTAAGTTAGGAAAAATGGCATTTCATGGTGAGAGAACGGATCGTCTTAGGACACAAGGTTTCCAGGAATGGGATTGAAGTTGATAAAGCTAAAATAGAGGCCATATCTAAATTACCATTTCCTACAACCGTTAAAGCTATTTGGAGATTCCTATGTCGTGTGGATTTTTATAGGAGGTTTATTAAAGTCTTTTCAAAAATTGCTCGACGAATGACCCAACTACTCGTCAAAGACGCACCTTTTGACTTTTCGCAGGAATGTAAGGACGTGTTCAATCGATTAAAGCAAGATCTTACCCAAGCTCCTATAATGGTTACTCCTGATTGGTCTTGACCATTCGAGATTATGTGTGATGCTAGAGACTATATCGTGGGAGCCGTTTTAGGCCAAAGGAGAGAAAAGCATTTTCAGCCAATTTACTATGCTAGCAAGACCATGAATGTGGCGCAATAAAATTACACCACCATCGAAAAAGAACTCTTGGATGTGGTCTTTGACTTATTTAAATTCAGGCAGTATCTCGTTCTTTCTAAAACCATCGTCTTCACTAATCATTCAGCCTTAAGATACTTGTTCTCAAAGCAAGATGCAAAACCCCGACTTATTAGATGGATTCTATTGCTCCAAGAATTCGATATTGAAATTCAGGATAAAAAGGGGGCTGAAAATCTTGTTGTTGATCATCTTTCACGGTTGGATAATCCAGACTTGGAGATATTAAACAATGACGAGATTCGGGACTCCTTCCCTTAGGAGCAACAAATGTCCATTAAGGACATTGAGCCATGGTATGCGTATTATGCTAACTATTTATCTAGTAGGGTCCTACCAAATTATATGACAAGGCAAGAAGAGAAGAGATTCTTTACTGAGCTAAAGTATTATTTTTGGGACGAACCCTTTCAATTTCGCATGTGTCCTAATCATATTATCTGACGCTGTGTCACGGGAAGGGAAATTGATCGGTTTATGAGAGAGTGTCATGCGGGACCTTCAGGGGGCATCATGGTATAAATATCATGGCACGAAATGTTTTTGATGTCGGGGTCTACTGGCTTACTATATTCCTCGATGTCAAGAAATTAGTTCAGACTTGTGATGCATGTCAATGATCGGGGAGCATCTCGAGAAGATATGAAGCACCCCATAATTACATCCAAGTCTGCAAAATATTCGATGTTTGGGGTATCGTATTTATGGGACCTTTTCCATCATCCGAAAGGAATGAATACATACTCATCGCCATTGATTATGTGTCCAAATGGGTGGAGGCGCAAGCCCTTAGAACCAATGATGTGAGGGTAGTCATTCATTTCCTCAAGAAACTCTTCACACGATTCAAGATTCCCAAAGCACTAATTAGTGACAGGGGGACCCATTTCTGCAATGCTCAAATGGAAAAGATAATAAAAAAGTATGGTGTTCCTCACATGTTTTCAACTTCATATCATCCTCAAACCAATGGATAAGTGGAAAACACAAATAAGGCGAAAAACAAATATTAGAAAAAATGGTCCACCAAAGCATAAAGGATTGGTCATTCAAGCTTGATGAAGCTCTTTGGGCATTTAGAACGGCTTATAAAATGCCCATTGGAATGACTCCTTTTTGCTTAGTGTGCGGGAAGGCATGCCATCTCCCGATCGAGCTCGAGGAAAAGGCATATTGGGCGCTCAAGGCCTATAATTTGGACTGTTCTGAGGCAGGGTCAAATAGGTTCCTACAACTTCAAGAGCTAGACGAACTAAGACTAGAAGCTTATGAGTCCTCAATCATTTACAAAGAAAGGGCAAAAAGATGGCATGACCAACGAATAAAGAGACATAAGGAGTTTGCGGAGGGAGACAAAGTACTCTTATATAATTCAAGATTAAGATTATTCCTGGGAAAACTCAAGTCAAGATGGTATGGCCCCTTCTCGATGAAGAGGGCAACGAGTGGTGGAGCCGTTATGTTGCTTGACAATGATGGAAGAGAATTTACCGTAAAAGGACGACGCGTGAAGCATTACCAAATCAACAATAACGAATTAATCAATGAAGAAGATATTATTTTGGATAACAAAGTCACGTAGTGGTATGACTTCGATTCTAGCTACAAGACTTATAAATAAATAAAAAAACGCTTCTTGGGAGGCAACCCATGTTTATTTGTTTGCTTGTTTGTTTTTTATTTTTATTTGTGTGTTTTATATATCTTTTTCATTATTGGCTAATTCTCATGTTTATATTATTTTGTGAAAATGCTTTATTTTGCTTTTAATTTCGTCTTAATTGCATATAAAGGTATTTTACAAAAAGATAAGTGTAGGGAAGATCACATGTGTTGTTAGAACTATCATGAACATGAGATTAACAGTAATTGGAATCGTATATATTTGTGTATTTGTTAGAGTCAAATGCTTGTATCGAGTCACAATGGATGTTTTGCATGAATTTTCCAAGGTCTTTAAAGAAGTAATTTTTTGAGAATTTTTCCGTAAAATGCATCGGACTCTTTCTGTCAGTACAATCTGACGGCGTCGGGATTAAAACCCGACGACGTCAGGCAATGTATAAACAGATTCCAATTTTTCGTTTTCTGTCTAATTTGTAATTTTTGGAAATAATTCTTAATTTTCCAGAAATCTGCAAACATCCATTTTACAAGCATTATATCTTACTTGCTTTCTAGTGTAGTTTTGTTTTTGACAAGGATTTAAAACGTACGTTTTTAGGGGGTCATTTAAGCCCTAAATCGACACATTTTATATCCGTTACTACTTAAAATCGTTCCTTTTCACATTTTAGGTCTTTTGGAAGCAAAATGCTGGAATGAAGCATATTTATACGAAAAGGAGCGAAAACATGAAGAAAATGGCAAAGTCAAGATCAAAGGCACTTCAGCACATCTGATGGCGACCCAACCAAAGGGCGACGCCGTCCCTCTATAGAAGACTAGATCAAAAGTGCACGCGACGCATCAGCGTAATTTCTGGTTATAAAGCCTGACGGCGTCACGCCTAAACTCTGGAAGGCGTCACTCATAAATTTTACACCAGACGCCCAAGAACCAAGATTCAGACGATATCCCTAATGAAGACAGACGGCGTCACACATCTCAAGTGACACAGTCCCAACGATGATTTGGCCCAAACGAAACCCTAATGAGGGCGACCTAACAACGTCACTAGCAAAAGGTGACGTCGTCGCGATTGTAAATCTATATATAGAATTCGATTTTCCTGTATTTTAAGAGGTAGAACTTTGGAGAACAAACCCTAATACAGTTGTAGTATGACTTACACAGTAGTCTAGGGTCTCATACCCTATTTTACATCACAAGATAAGTTTGTTTATCCAATTTATCATTATGTCTACCACATGTTCAATTGTATGTGTGTATGCTTGCTTTTTTAACATGTCTAACTAAATTATTCTTGTATTTGATTAAATCTATGAAACCTAGTTATTAACTATTGTTAGGTTATCTCTTGTCTTAATTGGTAGACGCTAGATTAAGGAAAACTGGCTTCTTCTTTCATTGTTGCGAGCTTGAACGTCCTAAATAGCAAAAAGCCTTTGAGTGTACATTAGGCTATTCGTTATGTTTATTGCGTGAATTGTAGCTTTAAGATAGTAGAGTATTCGGGGGAGATGCCATTACACTTGCCGATCCCGGGTATTCTAGAGGAGAGTTGCAATTCATAGAACTAGGGAATTAGGCACCACCCTACGCCCAAACGGAATACAACGCACCAATTAGATAATTAGTAATTAGTTAAAGTAGTAAAATCGATATAAGTACCAGTACCCCCCCAAATCTTATACCCCGAGATATTTACCTTTGCTTTCTAAAAAACATAAAAAAGACTAAAAAGAATCTTCCTCAACCCCACATTCTCATCATATATCTCTTTCTAGCATTCCTATTCCCCTATAGAACGAAATCAATCCCCTGGGCTTATCACATACTACACTACAACGATTAGGTTCACTGCCTAGATGGTTGAAAGACTTGCTCGTAGAAAAGGAGGTTTTGTCGACCCCGAACCCACGCATCAGTTTTTATACAGGTTTTACCGCCGATTTTACGCGATGTTTCGTTTTCATTTTCTTATAAGTGTGCAGGTTATATTAGACATGAAGATGAAGTACATGATGGAAGCAACACTTATTACTTGCTCATTCTTCATGGAGGGGGATTTAACCACAATTTTACACATATCCTACCAAGCTAATCAGGAGAGTATTAGTTTCTCTCTTTTATCTTACCTTTCTCTATCATAACTTTGATACTTTCGGGGAACATTGGGGACATTGTTCAGTTTAAGTGTAGGGAGGAAGAATAAAACGGGAACTTAGAAACTATTCACTCACTTGATTTTTGTCTTGTCCTTGGTCAATTGTGTAATAAACTATGAGAAATATTTGTAAGGGTAATTTTAGCACCAAATTTAAAATGTTTTATGGCATTTACGAGTAAAACTTTAGTCTTAATAAAGCGTCTCATGGATAGGAGTTATATGACTAGCACAAAAACCGTATACCACTCACACTCCACCCCAAAAATGTGAGGTTCGCCCCTAGATCTTTAGGAATAAAAGCATTCATCTTTAATGCTTAGTAAGTGTACCAGTTGTGGACGTATGGTCCGGACTGGGCCAGGAATGGGTCAGGCCCGGCAAATGCGGCCCACTCTACACCTAAACCCTAATCCATGCCCTATAAATACATGGCTGGATCTCCTTCTCAAGGACACACAATACGCATGATGACAGGTTACCCTAACCCTAACTCATCACATCACAACAATACTAACTTGACCGTCGGAGGTGGACCCCGGGGCTACGGCCTCGGGTCCACTCCTAACGGGTTCTCTTTGTTGACAGGTCTACTTAGGGCTCGAGAAGACGACTAACGGCCCAAGGAGAGTCGTCGAATCTAGCCCGCGCCAGATTATGCATCAACACCAGTATTATAATAGATTCTAGAACTTGTTTTGTGATGCATTCCGAGATAGCTAGTGAGACTACATTCGTGTAGTTAGGATTAACTAAATGATAAGCGCCATTAGGATAACCCTTGTTTTAAACCTGTAATTTAATTATGTCGACACATCGGTTGAGTAATTTTCCCCACACCCTTGCGATGTGCTCATCTTTCGCACACGATACCCATAGTTAACCCCTCAGAGCTTATCTTTTCGTGGTTCTCGTGAAGTTCCAATTTTCTGAATATCAATGAAGACTATTGTTTACAATCCACCCCCAAATGTTACACCCAAACGCCTTAGCCCACCTTGTATGCACTCATCTTTAGTTCATTATTGTAACAATTGTTAAACCTTTAGTTCAATTATTTAGTTACTTGCATGGTTGCTAAGTCGAGTCATATTCTTTGTATACATTTTTAGGACGATTGAGACTAATGGGTCAAAGTAGTATTATATAGAGTAACGGAAAAGAACGTTAAATTCAAATTACCTTTGTCTACGTAGTTAAGTACTCCAAGTGTTTTGATCTTTTCAATTTGGGTCAATTATTGTTAGGGATGCTCTTATACATCCCTTTATTTTGATGTTATCTTAGAGGATGGTAGAGTAAAAAAATGATGAGAAAACCATACGGGCTACCATCCTACATCTATCTCTATGTTTTAAGTTTAAGTTTATATTTTTTTTCAAGTTATTATTTAGTGTTAGTGAGTCGAGTCTTGGCTTAGCAACGTCGCGTTTTACATGCATGTAACTTGGAATTTTGACTTGCCACCACTAAAAATTCCCTATATCTAACAAAACCCTTTATTTCCCTACCCCAAAGCCTAACAATATAACCGTTTGTAAAGATCTCTTAGATAGTTATTCCTAGGTGCTTACGCCAAAGCGGTGGAAGTTTGATCTATTCTCAAACCTATGATAATCTATGTGCTATGACAGGTAATGAGTGTTTATGTTCCATTTCCTTACATTTATATTTCATATAAACCCGAGAGATGAGAGAATCCAAACACCAATTGTGATGTGCTAGTGTATAATTTTCGTGTTTGTTTTGACTATTGTGGCGCTTGTACTTGTTGTAGACTATTTTAAACCAATGCTATATGACCTCTAACTCATAAATTGATTAGCTAAAAGCACATTTGCTTGAGGACAAGCAAATTTCAAGTGTAGGGATATTTGATAAGGATTTAAAACATACGTTTTTAGGGGGTCATTTAAGCCCTAAATCATTACATTTTATATCAGTTACTGCTTAAAATCGTTCCTTTTCACATTTTAGGTCTTTTGGAAGCAAATTGCTGGAATCAAGCATATTTGTACGAAAAGGAGTGAAAACATGAAGAAAACGACAAAGTCAAGATTTCAAGGTTGTTTTGCAAGCCTTACGACATCCCAACTCCAAAGGCAACGCCGTCGCTCACAAGGTTCTCCAAAAAGTCTCAAGCGACGGCTCAGGTCATATTTTAATCCTAATACCTGACGGCGTCATGCCTTATTCAAGAAAGACGTCGCCCTTACTTTCTTCACCAGAATGATTTGGACACTCCAAAATGGGAGGTGATTTGCACATTTTAAAAATGATTTGGACACTCTAATTAATTGTGTTTAGACATTCATGTCTTCACATGAGTAAAAGTGTAAAGATAACTGTGAGGGTATAAATGTCCAAACAAAATTAATTAAAGTATTTCAATCATTTGATAAAATATGCAGATCTATCTCCTTTTTAAACTTTAAACCTCATAAGCCTTTTAGCCAAAGACAACGATGTGACCCTGAGCCTTTTTTTAATTGGTTGCAATATGTGTCAGATCCGAAGTTGTGATTACTTAGTTGGAACCAATGTTTTGAAACCCGGGTCGACCCGGCCGGGTTAACCGGTTGGACCGGTTCCGGACAAAAAAACGGGTCAAAAAAACCCGGGTTTTAAAAAACGGGTCAACCGTTTAGACCCGGCAGGTTTTAAGTGACCCGGGTCAACCCGGGTTTGGTTTTTATCATTTTTTTTTTTTTTTTTTTTTTTTTAATACAAAACCTCAAAAAATAAACTTGTAAATCTCGTAGGATGCATGTCTTTAGAAGTATGAAACTTGTAATCTCGTAGGATTTATGCCTTTTGAAGTATGAAACATGTAATCCCGTAGCATTTATGATTGTTTAGAAAATTATGCATGTTTATATCCTTGTCCACCTTTGATTTGTTGTTTAGAGCATGAAAAATGGTTCTTTGCTTTTTTTTCACTGCAAAACTAATGTTTGGACAATTAGAAATGAATGTTTGGACATATGCATAAAACCGGGTCTAACCGGGTTGACCCGGCGGTTAAACCGGTTGACCCGGTGACCTGGTGACCCGGTGTCTTGGCCGGGTCGATCACAAACCGGGTTTCAAAACATTGGTTGGAACAACTATGCAGTTTCATTTTTTGTTGTATAAAATGGATTTGCAGAACTTTGACCATCAAAATGGATTTACATAGTGGCTTTTTTTCAAAAGAAGAACAATAGAGCTTGACATCTTCTAGCGACGAAATATGAATTCTTGGTCACTGTCAAATTTCTTTCATATTCTTTAAGCTCCTTATAATGGCGGAAAATACCTCAATGATCTCAATCATCTTACTTTCCGCGTATCGTGAGAAGCTACTCTTAGCTTTCATCGATACGATCTTTTTGTCCATTATCTTTTTTTTCGCATGTCGAAAGCTCTATTCAAGTTTCTCCTCCAACAAAAATAGCGATTCAGACATTCATGAACCTTTAGTCACTAAAACCACAGTTTTTGTCAAAACTAGCCTCTTGTTCTATGCATCTTTGTTTGCTTCAGTCTTTTTAGCTGTTCTAGCGACTGTTTCATCTATTATAGGGTTCGCCCAGGTACCATGGAATCTGACTGATGGAATATGTTGGTTGATTCAAGCTATATCGTTTGTTATAGTCACTGTTATACTTATCCGTGAGAAGAAATTTCAGTCAGTAAATCATCCCATCTTTCTTCCTGTATTCTGGGTATCAAATTTTGTTGCTATTACAATAATCGCTTCTTCGAGTATCACCCGTCTTATTTCCAACACTTCGTTATCGAAATCCAGTGAATTAATTGCATCTGTTTCACTTCCATTTTCGGCCTTCTTCTTAATTATATCAGTGACTGGTTCAACTGGGATTACGTGTATACCTGAATCACAATCCAATGAAGTAACCAAATCGTCGAATGTGAGTGAATGGGCATCTGCTTCGATCTTATCGAAAACATTCTGGTTATGGTTAAACCCGTTGCTAAAAGAGGGTTACAAAAACCCTTTAACAATCAATGATATTCCAACACTTTCACCCGAACACCAAGCAGAAAAACTGTCGCTAATTTTCGAACAAAACTGGCCCAAACCCGAGGAAAACTCCAAACACCCTGTTCGAACTGCGTTACTCCGTTGTTTCTGGCAAGAAATCGCATTCACCGGGATTTTAGCGACGCTAAATCTGGGTGTCACGTATGTCGGCCCGCTACTAATCCAAAGATTCGTGGATTTCACATCAGGGAAAAGTAACTCACCATACGAAGGTTATTATTTAGTACTTATCCTTCTAGTTGCAAAATTTGTCCAAGTTTTGTCCCAACACCATTTCTATTTCCACTCTCAAAATCTCGGGATGTTCATCCGTTCGACATTAATAACGTCGCTATACAAAAAGGGTTTACGCCTCTCGTGCTCATCACGACACTCGCACGGCGTGGGCCAGATTGTTAACTACATGACCGTTGACGCGCAACAGCTTTGCGACTTTACCCCTGAATTACACACGATTTGGGTCATCCCACTACAAGTAGCTGTCGCATTAGCTATTCTTTACATGTACCTCGGTTTAACAACCAGAGTTACGCTGATTGCGGTTTTGTTGATTTTATTATTAGTGACATTAGGTACTAAACGAAATAATGGGTACCAATTTAACATAATGACGAGCTGTGACTCGAGGATGAAATCGATGAGCCAGATGTTAAACTACATGAGGGTGATTAAGTTTCAAACATGGGAACAACATTTCAACGATCGAATTCAATCGTTTCGTGACTCGGAATATAGTTGGCTTTGCAAGTTTATGTACTCCATGGGTGTGAATATGATCGTGTTATGGATTATGCCTTTATTTATCTCGACAGTGACGTTTGGGAGCGCGATTTTGCTAGGGGTAAAACTTGATGCGGCTACGGTTTTTACCACGACCGCATTGTTTAAAAATTTGCAAGTACCATTGTGGAATTTCCCGCAATCGATGATTTCATTGTCGCAAGCCATAATTTCATTAGGGCGATTGGATGAGTTTATGAATAGCAAGGAATTAGACGAGGATTCAATCGAGAGACACGGAAATAGCGACAATATTACAGCCGTCGCTGTCCAAAACGGATCGTTTAGCTGGCACGATGAGCTAGAAGGCGATACGATAAAAAACATAAACTTTGAGATCAGAAAAGGTGAACTCGCGGCGATTGTAGGAACAGTAGGCTCAGGGAAATCATCGCTATTAGCATCTGTTATCGGGGAAATGCATAAAACATCCGGTAAAGTGACAGTTACGGGAAGCACAGCATACGTTGCACAAACATCATGGATTCAAAATTTGACGATTCGAGAAAACATTTTGTTCGGTTCACCAATGGATCAACATAAGTACAAAGACGTAATACGAACATGTTGTTTGGAAAAAGACTTGGAAATGATGGAATTCGGGGATCAGACCGAAATCGGGGAGCGTGGGATTAATCTCAGTGGAGGCCAAAAGCAGCGGATTCAGCTCGCTCGAGCTGTTTATCAAGATTCCGATATATATCTTCTCGATGATGTGTTTAGTGCTGTTGATGCTCACACTGGTTCACAGATATTCAAGGTAAATTATCACCTTCTTGTCAATTAATCAGCATGCTTTTGTTATTTAAAATTTCACGTGTCAATAATAGTTAGTAACTCGCATAGTAAGAATATAAGTCCGTAAAACACATCCGGGTTGTGGGTTCATGTTCTGGTTAAAACATTTGTATGAAGTTTTTCATAGAAAACCAGATATATATCAAATAATACTTTTTGAAAATTTGATTGCAGGAATGTGTGAGAGGAGTACTGAGAGATAAGACGATCTTACTTGTTACCCATCAACTTGATTTCCTCCATAACGTTGATCTTATTCTAGTAAGTAAGGCATATGTTCCTTTTTTTGGGCAGGGGATTAGCGTTTTAATTTGTTTAGCAATGTCAACTAATATCCTTATTAACGGCTTATTTTTTTAGTCATGAGCGGGTCAAATTGGTAATAGTAAAGAACTAGCTTGAAAGGAACATTTTTAGGGTTAGAAACGAGCTAAGCCGAGCTCGGGCTTGCCGTTTAAAATTTTAAAGCTCGAGCTGGAGCTCGTTTAGAGCCTTGGATTTTTAGCTCGAGCTCGGCTCGTGAGAAATTTCAAAAGCTCGGGAACGGCTCGGGCACGACTTATTTCTATGACGAGTTAAATGAAATAAATTAAAGGTCGAATCAAACTCGGCTTGTTATAAGCACAATAGGCTCGAGCAGTCAAGCTCGTTAATAAATAGTTCTACGTGTACGCATCATATTACATATATATTTTCAAAACTCATTTAGGCTCGCGAGCCTAGTCGATCATTATATATAAAGCTCGGGATCAAGCTCGATTACTAAATGAGCCCCAACTAATTAGTTTCTAGCTTCGAGCTTGTTTAGGCTTGGCTCATTCTCGAGCTTTTCACGAGCGGCTTGGATCGTTTAACTATTAACTAGATTCCGGTTTGAATTTTAGTTTACCACTAACTTACTGTAACAAAATACTTTTACCACCAACCAAATTAACTTTTTTCTCTAGCATGATCAATGAGAGCATGATCAATGAGGTTTGGCTCATTCTCGAGCTTTTCACGAGCGGCTTGGATCGTTTAACTATTAACTAGATTCCGGTTTGAATTTTAGTTTACCACTAACTTACTGTAACAAAATACTTTTACCACCAACCAAATTAACTTTTTTCTCTAGCATGATCAATGAGAGTATGAACAATACTGTTGTTTGAAACCAGTAACAGATTTTTAGAAACTCTTAAACCGAGAGTCAGCCAGAATAGAACTAGTATGTATGGGTCTTGGTGCTTTTTTAACCCAAACCAACTCATATTAATGATTTTACCCATTAAGTAAACCACCCATTTTCCAGCTTGTATATTGAGCTCAAACTCTTTCAGGTAATGCACGATGGTAGGATCGTCCAATCAGGAAAGTATGATGAGCTGGTTCAATCTGGGCTAGATTTCAAAGCTTTAGTTCATGCACATGAGACATCAATGCAACTGGTACACAAAGAGTCAACCGAATCAGAAAGCGTACCAAATGCTCATATCCATAATTCCAAACAAGACAACATCGAAAGTGATAAATCTCAAGAACTATCCCATTCAAATTCAGACTCAGGAACATCAAAACTGATTGAAGACGAGGAACGAGAAACAGGAAGAGTCAGCTTACACGTCTATAAAGTGTATGCAACCGAGGCATATGGGTGGTTCGGTGTGATCATAGTTTTATTGTTATCAATCTTGTGGCAAGCGACGCAGATGGCTAGTGATTATTGGTTGACTTATGAGACTTCAGAGGATCGAGCTGATTCTTTTGATCCTTATGTTTTCATTGGAGTCTATGCGGTTATTGGAGGAATTTCGCTTGTTGTGGTTACTGGTAGAATCATTTTTGCTATGTTCCTCGGGCTTGTGACAGCACAGAAGTTTTTTAAACAAATTCTTGATAGCATTCTTCATGCTCCCATGTCCTTTTTCGATACTACTCCTTCGGGAAGAATTCTTAGTCGGGTAAGGTTTCCTTTTTCTCTGGAAAACACTAGTGACTAGATGGTGGGTAGGGAAACGGGTCTGATCAGGTCGGGCTGACCTAGAAATACTTTGTATGTATGTCCCTTTAACTTATTTTTAGGGGACATACATACAAACTGCCACACCTGTTTTAATTCTACCTGTTCAATTTTTTTCAGGCATCAAGTGATCAAAGCAACATTGACTTTCTTCTACCCTTCATGATGCAACTAAGCCTATTTATGTACATGTCTGTGATTGGTGTTATCATCATAACATGCCAATACGCTTGGCCGACAGTCCTCCTAATTGTTCCACTTGGTTGGCTCAATTTCTGGTATCAGGTATGTGCATGTGTTTGAAGTCCTTATAACACAACACTTTTACAATATTTTGCTAATTTGTTGATGTTTTTGCTTGATTCTCCAGGGTTATTATCTTGCAACATCTCGTGAATTAACTAGACTTGACTCGATTACAAAAGCGCTTGTCATTCACCGCTTCTCAGAAAGCATCTCTGGGGTTATGACAATCCGTGCTTTTAAAAAACAAGATTGGTTTATTCAAGAAAATGCTGATCGTGTGGATGAAAATTTACGAATGGATTTCCATAATAATGGGTCAAGCGGGTGGGTAGGACTTCGTCTGGAATTCCTTGGAAGCTTGTTTCTTTGTGTTTCCACCGTTTTCATGATCCTCTTACCAAGCAACGTCATTAAACCAGGTAACTTCAACCCATTTACTTATGAAGAGCTCGATTGAGGATATCATTGATTTTTGGTCGGCCAAAATGGGTGTTAGAAAATAGCTAAAAGGAAAATAGAGGTCAAATCGGTCGAAAGTTGTTAAAAAAAAAAGAATTAAAGATAGTAATGTTATTTAACAAACAAATTATTTATATGACAAAAAGGTTCGCGTCGACCTGCCATACCTATTTTGGCCAGAATCAGTTCTGACCTCTTAGTTACCCAACACACCCATCTTGTCACCTTTACTAATAAGGTTTCGTTAGCGCAATAATCTAATAGAGCAATGGGCACTTGTATGATTACAGAGGACGTTGGATTGTCACTTTCTTATGGATTATCACTCAACAGTCTACTTTATTTCGCTTTATTCGCGAGTTGCTATGTTGAAAACCGAATGGTTTCAGTTGAGAGGATAAAACAGTTTACTAACATACCATCAGAAGCCGAATGGATTAAAAAAGACAGCCCCCCTCCTCCAGATTGGCCCAATCACGGGAGTTTGGAACTCAAAGACTTGCAGGTATTTTTGGTAGTTTTAACCCATTTACTTATGAACAGGTTGGTTTCGGTCATGTTTTATCTCTTACATGACTCACAAATATGACAAAAGATTTTTCGGGTTGTCCCATCACTGACACGCTCACATTTCCACCTATAATCAAAATTCAACACTCCCCAAAGTTATATTTGCATACAACCCAACCAGAAATTAAACAGGTGAATGTTTGCTTGTGAGCAGGTTAGATATCGTTCAAACACGCCTCTCGTGCTTAAAGGGATTACTCTAACTATACAAGGCGGCCAAAAGATAGGTGTTGTTGGTAGAACGGGCAGTGGGAAATCAACTTTGATTCAGGTTTTGTTTAGGCTGGTCGAGCCCTCTGGAGGAAGTATTATCATTGATGGTATTGATATATCCACACTCGGACTTCATGATCTTAGGTCCCGATTTGGCATCATTCCCCAAGAACCAGTCCTTTTTGAAGGCACGGTGAGAAGCAACATTGACCCCATTGGTCAATTTTCCGATGAGGAGATATGGAAGGTAAGCTATATTCTTTCTAACCACAGTATATAGGGTCTATAGAGACAGCGAAATGGAGTGGTCGGGGCACGTTGGGTCTTTAGTCAAACGGGCTTACGTGAAAATGATTTATTTTAGGGGGCAGGTCAAAACAAGTCTGTCAAATATCGATCACGATAATAATGAATAGTTTTATCAATACTTTTCGTTAAATTAATTTATGTGGTTCTATTCGTCACAATGGACAACTTCCGACATTTCTTTTTAAGGTATGTTCGTTTTGTTTCGTTTTACATTGTACGTTCTACCCGTTATAAATGAAGCACTTCTTTTCATTTACCTAACTTGATAACCTGCTTTGCAGAGTCTCACGCGATGCCAACTTTATGATGTTGTATCTGCAAAACCCGGGAAACTTGATTCTGCAGGTACTTAAAATGGACCCAAATTTTTTTTTTTTAAAATGAAAATATATAGAGTCCTTTTCACCCAAATGCTTTCGGTATTATTTTCTTTAGTTGTTGATAATGGCGATAATTGGAGTGTGGGGCAAAGACAACTTCTTTGTCTCGGAAGGGTGTTGTTGAAGCACAGCAGGCTGTTGTTCATGGATGAAGCAACGGCTTCTGTTGACTCACAAACAGATGCTGTAATTCAGAGAATCATAAGGGAAGACTTTGCTGACAGCACTATTGTTAGCATTGCTCACAGGATACCCACTGTCATGGATTGTGATCGGGTTTTAGTCATCGATGCAGGTAATTTCTTCTCATGTTTTTTGGTAGTTGACCCATTTACTTAAAAATAGACCGTTTGGGTTAAATATTGTATCTTAAGCCGGCCAAATTAAGATTGTTAGCTAAAAATTGGGTTGTAAGTCACCAAGTCATTTTTGAATACAACCTCCTAAATCATTTCCTCTTCTCACAGATTTATATTATTAATGTAACAATATTGTTTCTTATAAAAAAACTTAAAGGTCAAGCCCGAGCCTGTAATTGGGTAGTCATCTGTTTCTGCTCCTAATTATAATCAAGTTATTTTATTTTGAAGGTCTAATAACCCTGTTTTATGATTCTCTTGTGTTCCTAACAGGATATGCAAAAGAATTTGACAAACCTTCAAATTTGATTGAGAGGCCGTCGCTTTTTGGGGCATTGGTTCAAGAATATGCAAACCGGTCATCTGGTTTTTGAACATTTGTGTATGACATTGATAACGTTACTCAGATTGTTTATCAAAGTGACATTCTTTTTTCGATATAAATTACTTTTACCAAAAGCCAAGCTACACGCCTACACCAACTTATTTAAACTTCTTACTTGATTGTAGAAATCATTATGTATAAGAGGTTCTCATGAGAACAGTCTGTTTAGACCCCCTTAGGATGCTCGGGATTGTGATTCCCGACCCCTTTCTGCTCTCTCACTTTAAGGCCTTTACTCCCACAGTCCCAACATCTAGGACAACTGCACAAGTTCATATTTTGTTCATGTTTGGGAAGGTGGCAACATGGCGTGGTAAGATGAGTTGGATAATGAGTAAAACAGGTTCCTAGACATGAACAAAATATTTACAGTGGAGAGATCCTAGATAAACTAGTGCCTGTAAAACAGCTGAAACAGTTAACCAAATATTTACAGAGGCAAATTAAAACAAAAAAATTGGATGAAAGTAGGCTCATACTTCTCGACAGAGAGGACATTTTGCTGTAGGCTTTGTTGCCTTTAGTCCATCTACACTTCTTGCTTATCCAGACTTGCAAGCACACATGAAGCAGAGGATGTGTCCACAAGTCAAATACACAGGAAAGACCATATAACTAACCATCTTTTCATAAAATGTGCATAAATAAAGCTGGTACTCTAATAGAATGGTGGCAGTGTGAGTAATTTTTTTTTTGGGTAAAGGGTTGATTACCAGGTGAATATATTAATGAAAAAATATAATGTTAAAGTACAATGGAAAAAGAGGTAATGACTAATGAGCCTCTTTTTAAACCACGCCTGAAGCAACCTACATGTTTGGCATAAAATAACATAAACAATAACGAACTAGCTCTTCAAGACATTACTATGTCAGCTTCATTTGGACGTCGGCACCGCAATCTTCCAAACAGCCCTCATTTTATCAACACGAGCATTCGACTTGAAATGATGAGTTGTAAGTTTTAAT
Organism: Chrysanthemum makinoi; assembly: GCA_910596185.1. NCBI lineage: Eukaryota > Viridiplantae > Streptophyta > Magnoliopsida > Asterales > Asteraceae > Chrysanthemum > Chrysanthemum makinoi. The sequence goes on from OU343222.1 coordinate 75,215,829, forward strand.
CACACAATTCCTGTAATCACATCTCAAAGTTGCTCTACCCATCTTTCCCTTTTACCAAACAATCTGTTGTTACGCTCTTGCCACACATAATAGCTAACCGCTGCAATTAGGAGACCAACAATACTAGTAACTGAATTACCTTTCGAAATAGGTAAGATCCAGTCCACAATATCGTCCCAAATAGGGAGAGTATTCGGTAAATCAGCCATGCTACATATTTGGAACCAAACTTGAGAAGAATACGAGCACTCAAAAAATAGATGATCGTGCGAGTCTGGTTGAGTTTTACATAAAGGAAATCTAAGCAGTTTTAAGTCAATAGAACTGCCGACATCCCATTGCTTAGGTTTATCCTGTGTCTTCAGTTTCTTTCTCATAACTAGCCATGGTAGCAGCGTGAGTTGTTCATGAAAGAGACTCTGAGAAAGAAGAGGAGAACGGGTGGTCAATGAGATTGTGAAGCTCTTTAGCTTTGAGTAATTTGGATGTGAACAAGAATGGTATCAAAAAGTTTTATGATTTTTGTTGCATTGGAGAACCAGGCTTTTTATGGACTCTGGCTGATTAGGGATACCCATATACTGTTCTTGCAGGAGGTATTGTTGGCGTTATTGTTGTTGGCTGATGAGTGATACTTGGTATCGGAAATGATAAGAAACAAGGTTTTTATTGCTCTCGCGTTGCGACGGGATAAAACAATATTATGTGATAACATATTTATACTATTTGATGATATTGAAGTTGCAGTGAAAGCCTGTGCCTTTTTGTCTTGATATGAAAAACATGTACCACAAAACAAGATGATGAAACTTCAGTCTGGTACTGTTCACCAGCTGCACAGATTCGCAGAGCAGCACCTGGTACCACAAAAATAATGGGCAACGAAAAGAACCAACAGGCATAGCTTTTAATTTTCAATGTAAAAGGCATAAGAGAATAACAGCTGGATAAAGAGATTGCATCTTTACACTGGTGCAATTCAGATTTAATGAATGTTTTGGGCTTCAAGAATGTCAGGAACATAAACAGGTCCAGGGAATCAGTAAATTACAAACATAAATAAAAATAGTCAACCCAACCCATGTGGTCAACGACTGAAAATTTAAATAAGTAAAAAAGAAGCTGCGGTTCTTCTGTCAGGGCATCAAGTTGAAGCACCTCCATGATAGAGACAACTGTGCATACAGTTGTCGACAGATGAATGGGAAGCATAGAAACCACTTCTCGTTTTTATATCCTTCCTAATACTAACTTAACGCTACATTAATTTAAACTTCTTACTGATTCCCTTTTTTACATTCACTTTCTTCTGTACAACTATGTTTGATCTCTGTTGGCTAATCTATGTCGTCTTCGCCTTCCTGATCTTCCTAATATAACCCTACCCTGACGGCGCAAACGGTTAACCAGTGACATCCCATTGTTGTTGTCCCCATCACCATCATCATCATCATCATCACTATTTCCATCATCACTGCGTCTTCTAATCCCTCCAAAAGAACCTGCATTTCCACCTTGACCAAATGCGTGAAACAATAAAAGCATGTTGACTAAGCTGCTATCCATTCCCACGTCTAAACCCGTATCAAAACCCTCCTCATTATCAGAATCAACTGGGTAGGCGTTCCGTTCTATGACATAGTCACCAAATACCACCGAACCAGGCATAGAGGAAGTGATGGTGCTGAGCACATCATCACGCTCACGTTCCCGCTCGAGCCGCCTCCATTTCTGTTCTTGATCAGGGTCCACTTCACGTGGCTTAGCACAAGGATGCTCAGATCTCACGTGTTTCTTCAACTCTTTGTACCCACCAACAAAAGAACAGTCATCGTGCATACATGTTCGTTTTTTGGCATTAAGGTATTCTCGAGTTGATTCCACCACAGTCCACCCTTTGACTTGACCTCTGCAAAGAGGGCACGCCAGCTCAGAACCTCCTCCACATTTCTCAGTGGGCCAACCAGAAATTTGGTCAAAAGAAGGGGTACTGTTTGGTTGCAGAGGTTGGGAATGATGTGTTGATGCCACTTTTGTGTAGGCATTTTTGTATTGGTCAAGGCAATTGGAATAACGGTTGCTAGTGCCACACATGTATGGGCGACAACCCTTATCATGAGAGGAACATAGGAGAAGAACAGCATTGTGAGGATACTCCATGCATACCGAGCAGGTTATGTCTTCCCAGTCTTTTTTGGGTATGACTATTGAAGATTTCTTTTCATTCAAATCCTGCGACATGTTTTCATAAGTGACCATTGGGTATGGGGTGGTTCTGTTGTGTCGTGAAGCACTTCTACGTCTTCCCCTGGTGCCTTTTGCCATTTTGATGATTAGCCTGATGCAAACAGATACGTTGTGAGAATTGCAATAATATAAGCTCCAAGGAAATAACATTGTTGAAAACGATCATATATCTCTCTTTATCAACTTCGAAGTGGCAATTCAGCCCATTTACCTCTAAAAAAGTCGATTTGGGTTGCGATCTATATCTGGCGGGTCATATTGGTAAGATAAACGAATTTAGCAATAACAAGGGATAGATACTTTTTGTTATTATATGCAATGCCATTATTTATTTATACAAAACAGAATAGGAAGTAGAAATAGAGATGTTTGATAGTCAAAACAGCCCACCCAATTTATTTCAGTCCGCTCTAAGACCCAAACCTATTTTATGCTGTTCCCGACCCCGGAACCTGACCTCTATCACAATTGTTCATAAATATACTGAAATGGCCTACTTCCATAAACAGATAATCCCATAACACATGCCTCAAATACGAAGACTAAAAAAACATGTTATGATGCAGACTGCAGAATGTGCGCCAGGCAAGGTTTAAAAGTACGGAAGGCGAGCCTCGAGGCGTTTTCCCTTAGCCTCAAGAGGCGTAAGCCTCGAGGCGAACCGAGGCGTAACGTCGAGGCGGAATTAAAAAAAATATAGAAATTATATATCTAATATCTTATATTAAAAAAAATATACTTAGCATCAAATAAAGTTCATAATTAATCAAATAACATAATTTGCATCATCTCCCAAGTTATGATCTTCATGGCCCCTATGTTTTGGATTTGACATTTTCGGTCCCTCCTGGGGAATAAAACCCCCACAACACACACATAAACACACTTTTACACACACATTTCTCTCTCTCATCTCTCTAAAATTCTGGTGACCGGAAACCTCCACCGCCGTCTTCTCCGGCCAATATTCCGCCACCGTCACGGAAAATTACACCACCTATGCCAAATGATAGATCGTCGAAAGGAGATCATTTTGACATAGGGTACGCGTGGTGAAACCCACCGACGCGTCCTAGATCTACATTTTAAGTTTCAGACTTTTTGGGTTTTTGTCGCTATTCCGCCTCATACCCGCCTCACGCCTCTTCCGCCTCATACCCGCCTCATTCAACAGAGGCGTACGTTCCAATATACCACCATGAAGCACCGCCTCATATGCGTCTTATGCCCGCCTCGCCTCGAGGCGCGCCTCACACCGTTTTTTTAAACCATGGCGCCAGGCTATAAGTTTAATATACCCGCTGACATAGCATACTAAACGCTAGACACCATTATGTATGAACATCCAACACAATACTGCTCCATTGTGATACCTTATCTAATAGAACTATGTATGATTAAACATAGAATTAACAATAACGCAAAAATAATAATAATAATAATAATAAAATAAATAAATAAATACAAAATACAGTCGCATTTTTTCAATATTGTCTCACCAAATTAGCCTACTTCCAGAAAGTAAGTTCTCACCAATGATGCTTATCTTATCATTCGAATCAAGGATAGTAGTACTCATACTCTAAAATGATCTACATGTTGCAACTTAATTAATGACATATAAATAGGGGTTACATGATTTTTTTATAATTAAAATAGATCATTCTTCAATCAGTATCATCGCAATCTTGTTCCCAGAATCCTCATCTCATGAAATCTGTTTACATGTTTTTCTTTTACAATCTATACTACTTTATAATGCATTTAGGCCTTCTAAAATTAGAAGGCTTAAAAATTAAGCCTTCTAATTTTAGAAGGCTTAAAATTAAAATAAAGAGCTCCAATCATGAGATGACATGTCTCACTTCTTAACAAACTCCAAGCCTAACTTCTAACAAACTCCAAGCCTAACTCCTAACCACCAAAAATTAAGATAAGGAGCTCCAATTATAAAATGATATGTGTCACTTCTCAACTAAAAATTCATCTTTATTTTCAAATTAAAATATCTTTTTATCTACTTATTTATATTATAATCTAATTTCACTATATTTTCTAAAATTTTATGCTCTTTAATTCAACATCCATTTTAATATATTTTTATGAGTTTTTAGTTTTTATATTTTTAGTGGGTTTATTTTATTTTAATTCAAATTTTTACAACTTTAACCTTTATTTCATTTATTTCAATCATATTATAGTCATCGGGTACCCGCCGCCGCATTGCGCGGGGACCCTTCTAGTTTCTTATTAAGAGTATACTGCTTGGTCCTTGCATATTTGATTGTAATATTTGCTGACAATCAAAAATTATATAACCCTATTAACTCTTGAAGTTCGACGCAACTTTTTTGAGGTTCAAAAACCAAAGAAGACAACGTTATTGTAATATTCACACGTTACTACTTCTCCGGTACTTTTAGTTCAACAGATTTATTCTTTACCGGCTTATGAAAGATGTACTAGATGTACTGTAGTATTAAAGCATCTATGAAGAGGCATTCAGATTAAAGCATCTATGAAGAGGCGTTAAGATTAGCGTTAAGGCAAACAAGACCACCAATTCCTACTAGTGACAACAAAACAATTTGTCAAGGGAACATAAAAACAATTTGGCACGTCACAAACGGCTTAGTGGTTGTTCAAGCGTTTGCTTGAGGTTTATGTGGTACTTCGCCACATACCATTGTACTGAATTTTGTTTTGTGATTATATATTTTGCCGGGGTAATCCCCTTTACCCAAAAAAAAATTAAAACTTAATTACCCTCTATAGCATACTGAGAAAAAATTTACTCACATGTCGTATCTCCTTTCATTACAAGAATGTCCCTTTTGGTAATCTTATATATACATTTGCTGAACACTAAGAATTTGTCAAGTACTCAATCAGCCGACCATTAGATTACAAGGTTTAAAAGTACGGAAGGCGAGCCTCGAGGCGTTTTCCCTTAGCCTCAAGAGGCGTAAGCCTCGAGGCGAACCGAGGCGTAAGGTCGGTAGCGGAATTAAAAAAAATATAGAAATTATATATCTAATATCTTATATTAAAAAAAAAATACTTAGCATCAAATAAAGTTCATAATTAATCTATTAGTAAACATTCAAAACACCAAAATAGTTAAATTAGTCTATTAGTAACATGGTTTAAAAAAACGGTGTGAGGCGGCGCCTCGAGGCGAGGCGGGCATAAGACGCATATGAGGCGGCGCTTCATGGTGGTATATTGGAACGTACGCCTCTGTTGAATGAGAGGAAGAAGGGTGAGGGTATGAGGCGGAATAGCGACAAAACCCAAAAGTCTGAAACTTAAAATGTAGATCTAGGGCGCGTCGGTGGGTTTCACCACACGTACCCTATGTCAAAATGATCTCCTTTCGACGATCTATCATTTGGTATAGGTGGTGTAATTTTCCGGTGTGGGTGGTGGCGGAATATTGGCCGGAGAAGACGGCGGTGGAGGTTCCGGTCACCAGAATTTTAGAGAGAGATGAGAGAGAGAAAAGTGTGTTTATGTGTGTTGTGTGTGTGTTGTGTGTTGTGTGGGGTTTATTCCCAGGAGGGACCGAAAATGTCAAATCCAAAACATAGGGGCCATGAAGATCATAACTTGGGAGATGATGCAAATTATGTTATTTGATTAATTATGAACTTTATTTGATGCTAAGTATTTTTTTTTTAATATAAGATATTAGATATATAATTTCTATATTTTTTTTAATTCCGCCTCGACCTTACGCCTCGGTTCGCCTCGAGGCTTACGCCTCTTGAGGCTAAGGGAAAACGCCTCGAGGCTCGCCTTCCGTACTTTTAAACCTTGATTAGTAATCATCTAAAACTTGGATTTGTCGAATTGGCGCAACTAGTCCCTCAGAATACTTACCAAACGCGCCCCTATGTTTTGGATTTGACATTTTCGGTCCCTCCTGGGGTATAAAACCCCCACAACACACACATAAACACACTTTTACACACACATTTCTCTCTCTCATCTCTCTCTAAAATTCTGGTGACCGGAAACCTCCACCGCCGTCTTCTCCGGCCAATATTCCGGCCACCCGTCACCGGAAAATTACACCACCTATACCAAATGATAGATCGTCGAAAGGAGATCATTTTGACATAGGGTGCCTCGGTGAAACCCACCCGAGCGCCCTAGATCTAAATTTGAAGTTTCAGACTTTTGGGTTTTGTCGCTCGCGCATACCGCCTCACGCCTCTTCCGCCTCATACCCGCCTCATTCAACAGAGGCGTACGTTCCAATATACCACCATGAAGCGACGCCTCATATGCGTATTATGCCCGCCTCGCCTCGAGGCGCCGCCTCACACTGTTTTTTTAAACCATGTTAGATTATCGTAACTTCAAGTTCAAACAGCAAAAGCACACCCAAACACTATATCCTAGAACCCTTTATATCACAGCTGATTATCTGATTCTAATAATAGAGATCAAATAATAACTTTCAAAGCACATTCAAACACCATCTAATCACCCTTAATAACACATACAGACACACATTAGCACATAATCTAACCATAACAAATTTCTTACTAGCAAGTTACATATTATTTGTGGGACGGTGTATGATTAGTTGTGAGATGAATGCTGACATGCATAACCATTTTTACAAAAGAATCATGGAAGAACACAACTCGACGGTCTGAACTTAAGGCAGCCATGCTCCAATTCGGAGATGATACATAGATACGACATGGAACAAATATGATGCCAGAACAAAATCTACAAGAAAAGAAAGTACTTTGTATAAAGGCTGAAGCTTCAAAGTTTTTAGCTTGATATAGAATGCTTTCAAAAAACAAAGGCATTTTGTGATCCCTGTTATAGGGGTTCTCACAAACTCGCTCGTAAACAAAAAATATGTATTTTATTCAGTAGTCAATAAAAAACTGAGTCGCATAAAACAATAATTTATCAAAAGCAAAGGAGCCTAAAGCATCAAAAAGGGTTTGATTTTGCGTTCTATCATACCTGAAAATTGTTCTCCAACAGTCCAAATGACTGGAGTATAACAATGTTCTGAGGCTTTTCTCATAACCATACACATTTAAGACTGCCAAATGAGAAATTAAACCACCAGCCCGAAGTTACAAGTTAGATTCTAGAACAAAAAAATTTAAGACCTCGGCTTTCTAGACATACAAAAGAAGTTTGTATGATGAAGTGTTTCCAAATAAATAAATAAAAAAAAAGGAGCAATAACTCAGATTTAACTACCTGCTAACAAAACTTCATGAATTTATATCTCGTAGAGTGTAAGAATGAGATAAAACTTTTAAAAAACAATTTTTTTGCTTTTTACACAGTAACATTTTTAATAACCAGAAACAAATAACTTAACAGACTGTGACATGTAATAGCAACTTACAGTGTTTGGGATTACCATTTTTTCTGCTCATACTTCTGCTTATAAAATTATAAATTTAAAAAAAATTGTTTTGATTTGCTTGTTTTTTTAAAAAGCAATCAAATACACGTGTAAAAGCTTTTAAGTTAAATATGAGCGTAAGAAGAATAATTACTTTTTAAATCTCAATTGAACACTTGGAACTACGCAGCTTTCGCCTTCTTATTAAAAAAAACTGCTTATCTTACTTCAAAATAAGCTGATAAGGAGAAGCAAAAAAGTTAAGCAATCCCAAAAACCCCCTTTACTTACACAAATGCACAAACACTCTTATTTCTTTTTAGAAGAACAATTAAGGGTGTGTGTGTTTCGGCTTATATAGCCGGCTTATGGCTTATTTGGTTTTGGGCTTATGTTTCATAAGCTCGCTTTTGTGGCTTATTTTGAAACTTTTCTGCTTATACTATAACTTAAGAAACTTATATAAGCCGAAAAGATTCAAACTTGGCCACAAAAAGTGAGCTTATGAAACATAAGCCGAAAATCAAATAAGCCATAAGCCGGCTATATACGTCGAAACAAACACCCGCTAAACATTCCAAGTAATTATACAAAAAAGGCACAAAATTTAGCAAATTAAAACCCTAAATCAAGTAACTTTAATTCACTCAAATCAAATCTAAACCCAAAATTAACAAATACCCACTTCAATTCAAACAAAACCCAGATCCAAATAATATCACACCAACCACATACTGAAATGAAAAAATAAAAAATAAGTAAATAATACCCATAAAGATACAAACTTTTTTATTAAAAAAACAATAAAATACAAATCTTTAAAATCAAAAACTAACCCTTAATCTAAAAGATTCACATATGTATGATTTATAAAATCAAAAATATAAAGAAAAAAAAAACCATAGAAAAGAAATTAAAGATGATAGGAAAATGAATCTAACCTGAAGATTGTTGTTGTGAAGATGAGATTGTTTTTAGGGTTTTGTTTCTTTGTTTGTTTTGAGATAAATAAGATTATTCGATGTTTAAAACGATGAGAAAAAGTGAAAGAGAAATGGGGGAAGCGGGTACTACAGAGATCCACGCACTTCTAGGAGCGTGAAGTCTAAAACTCAACTCTTTTTTTCTTTTTTCTTTTTTTTTTTTTCAAAAATTAAAATAAGGATGATAACATGATGTTGGTGAAGTGAAGTAGTGAATAAGGCTATTATTACTTTAGAGTAAACGGCAAAAATTATCCTTGTGGTTTGTTAAATTTGGCATTAATCATCTGTCGTTGATACTATTGATATCTTTGACAGGCTAAACCCCGACACGTTACATCCCTAATGAAACGCCCCTTTTTAGTTTAACCAAAAAAATTGCGATTTACATGACCGAAAATGTACTTCTGTTACTAATCATTAAATTAGTATAATTCTGTTACAAACCAGCCCCTGAAAGTACTTTTAAATAAAAGTATTAAATAAAAGTAGACTCAAAACCTTTAAACTGATATGTGACACGACTTCCAACGAGCCAATGTTGTTTTTATACAAAATAATGAAAACGACCAAATCTGGAAAATACTATATGGCATACGGCTTTATGCTTCTGGCCACACAGCCGTATGGTCTAGTCAGAAAGTTCTGTAACAGGTATACACATTTATAATACACTTTATACATTTACTTTATACATTATCTGAAAACTCGACTTCCAAGATTCTATAAATCATAAAAACTTCCAGAAAGGATTAACCAACATATACTTCATTAATACATATAAATTTGGTCTCAAAGACCCGCGGAAACATGCTTTACAGGGTTTACTAAACACCATTTTGACCCGTTTGCATACACTATAACACAAATAGCTATAAAAAAGACCTTGACACTTGACAATAACCTTACAAACCTTTTAAAGATACTTAAACATCAACTTTGTGGTTCAACGTGATGGAGCTCGGTATCTAGTACTAAGCTCATACACATATCCAAACACTTCCAACTCGTGCTTTAATCTTATGCATTTACAAAAGCTTTACCTCCTTCATTAGAACCTACAAAACGGTTAAACACCTAAACCGTAAGCGAAAGGCTTAGTAAGTAAACGGCAATAACATGTTATCATATATCATTCACACATTATGCATCATAAACCATTAACTTTAATGCATAAGACTAATCCACTATTACTTGCAAAAACCAATGGTCCAACACATCATAATCACTAACACATACCTATAACCATTTGAAGCATCACCATTCTATAACATCAAAGTCAACACATCCTTAACTTCATCCACTACTAATCTACTTCCTTTTTATGCTAGTTGTGCCAAACTAGCTTCCTACCATCTTTAAACTAAACACATAAAACGCAAACCTTCCAAACATTAACAGAATGAACTACATATATACAAAGTGATAAAATCAATATAATTCTCTATTATAACCGGTTTACTTACCTCACATCTAAGCTAGTTTACCAACAAATCACCATCATCTTCTTGTTTGACTCATAATCCATAATTATCACATAAAAACAATACATAATAAGGGTTTATATAACTCGTTTAACACCCTTTATCATTCCTTAATATTATATTATCATATCTTGATCATGTGATGAAAACCCTCAATTACCAATTTCATTAAATCATTAATTGACCTTAACGCATTATCACAAACACCTCAATACTTGCTTTAGAATAAGATTTATCCAAAAATCTCAATTTGGTACATGAACCATAACTCATGATTCATCAAATAGATCAAAATAGGATCACTTACTTGTAGTAGATTATTGCTAGGTACATAGGTTTGCAAACACTCTTAATTCTTCATCTAAGAATCATCATAGTTTTGGTCTTCCCTTCTTTTCTTTCTCTCTTTGTTGACACCACACAACAATACACAAGACTATAACACTTTGGAAGAACCTGGGAAATGCTAGGATATATCTAATTATAAATTAGTTACAACTTTGATCCTTTAGGAATAATGGTCCCTTAAGTATTTTTGCTCCTTATTTGTACAAATAATACTTTCTAAAACCATTTAGATAATACATTAACTTATAGTTTAACTATCGGCCCATACCCTGCCTGGTGGGATTGGGCTTGTTGTTGTTGTATAGTTTAACTATCGGGTTTGGCTAACTAATCACATAAAGAATTCAAACTTATAAAGTCTAGTAAAACTTACTCGATGGCATTCTCGTAATATCATACCTAAAACCCGGTTTTGGGGTGTTACAAATCTACTCCCTTATTGGATTATTTAGATTTTATCCCTGAAATCTTATTTGCTTAACGCTTGTAACCATTCGCAAACTTGTCCACACCTTTAATTCCATTTTATCTTAACATATTAAAACATATCCGATCAATTGCAACAATCTATATGGTTTTGCGATACTAACTATACTATAACATAGTCATTTACCCTAATCCGCACTACTTCAAGCTCATTCTTATCATATTTTGACCCTTTCTAATGACTCTAAGTTATTAAAGTCGCATTTTTTCATGGCCATTTAATTATTCTATCAACTTTTTCACTATAACACCATGCTCTTACTCATTTTATTTCTAAAATTTTCAATCAAAGACTATATGTCACTTGGAGAATTCACTATTTTGCCATTACATAAATCAAACTTTGAATAATATTTTCAAAATTTTCATAATTTCTACACACTTTCTCTTAACTCCTTGACCTTCACTTAAGCACCTATATCGAAGGTTTTGCATTTTCATCTCAAACTTAAAAGTCGTCATCTAATTCATTTCACACTTATTTCTTATGACATCTAACTTATTTTAGTTTTCACTTTCTACTCATCTACCCGTACTCATGCCATACATGGTACACATAAGCCCACTCATTTACAATTATTTATTTACATAAAAAGGCGTCCCAATTTATGTAAGTAAGGAATTATAAACTTATAATTCGGCGATATACATTTTCTTTATTTAAATAAAAAGGCGTCTCAATCCATTTAAATAAAGAGATTATAAATCATCCTACTTAAGCATCCCTGACACAACATTCATACTCGTATTGCACCTTCTACCTTTTCTTACTTCGTATTTGTTGACTAAAAAGTCAAACTTTTTCACCTTTCACTTTTCTCATTTCTAGCCTTAGATCCAATCTTACTATAACATTTCCCGAAAGGGACTATAACACATGCCAAAAGGACACCTAAGCTATCATGCAGGATACCAAAACACACGTCAACAAGGCAATTGGGCTATCCCGTAGGATACCAAAACCCATGCCAAAAGACACCTGGGCTATCCCATGGGATAACAAAACACATGCAAAAAAGGCACTTGGGCTATCCTGTAGGATACCAAAACTCATGCCAAAAGACACATGGGCTATCCCGTAGGATACTAAAACACATGCCAAAAAGGCACATGGGCTATCCCATATGATACCAAAACACATGCCAAAAAGGCACATGGGCTATCCCATAGGATACCAAAACTAGAGCATTAAATCCAAGCTATCCCTGGGGAAGAGGATCAAGTTGGCCCTTGCGAACAGCTTGATGCACTATCTCCCTTCAACCCTTTGAGTGAATTCCTTGTACGACATTCCTAGACATAGTATATGGAAACACTAGTATATAGAAAGACTATTTCTTTAGCATCTTCACACATTTTATCATTTATGTACTTTTCTTATTTTGATTCTCTTATTGCATTACGTAATTTTTAACACACACACCATTACTTCCTTTTTAATTTTAGACAAGATCTAAAAGATAGTTGTCAATTTTACAATTCACACATTTTCTATGTGTTCTCACAATGCCCTTTACTTTTACCCGTCAACCTCTAGTTGACCATGTTCTCCATTTATACTATCATATTATTTAATCTACTTGACTTTCTACGCATATAAACCTTACATTGGTT
>OU343222.1:75228479-75409479 GCA_910596185.1 Chrysanthemum makinoi
ATTTGTTTTCTCCTCGGTCAATGGTTTTGCAAACTTAGTATCCACAACCTTTCCTTTTAGACTTTCCAGCTGAACTCTCAAAAGATCATTTTGCTCTTGCATTTCCTTGTAGGCACGCGCTACGACAGTTTGTCATACTTGCATTCCTCAGATTTTCGATCAAGTTGTTTAAAATAGGACACGTTTGCTTTTTCAAGTTTTTCAAGAGCTTTTTCATATTTTGAAACAATTGCGGAGATCTCAGATGGAGTCTTTCATGATCTTCAACAGAATATGTTTGCAAAATAATGGACATAATATCGATGTCTAACATCTTCAAGAGAGAGTCATTTAAAGTTTCCAAAACTTTGATTTGTTCAACACTGTCGTTAGCTTGCTTTACCAGGGTTTTATGGTCCTTGACAAAGTCACTGTTATTTCAAAATGCTTGTTCAAAATGAATTACCCTTGCACCGATGACATTCACGAGGGCAATTTGAGTTTCAAAAAACTTTCTCTGTTCAATATCAAATCTAGAGAACCAGTTATTAGGAGTAATAGTGGTTTTAGTTTTAACAGTTTCTTGAAGATCCGCAATTCTCGTTTCACATTGTCTAAAATACTTCTCGCATCACTTGAGTTAAAAGGATTGTTTGAAGACATTTGTTCAATGTTCGAGAGAGATTTTAAGACAACGACTGGTTTTGAAACAGATTTTGAAACACGTGTTGACTCTTTGTTTGAAACATTTTGTGTGATGGAGAACTTTGACTTTTCTTTTTTATTGACAAAAGTGATTCCGAAAGTTTTTCCATTTGTTGTAGTCAATAGGTTTGATTTCCGGACCTTTTTGTTTCATTCTTTCTCTACTCTCCTTAGATAGTTCTAACGTTTCAAGAGAATCACGAACAATTATGGGTTCATGCAAAGGTTTTCCATTGTTCAACACATTCTGAGATTTCTGAGCTTTCTTGAGGAACGAATAAGGGTTGTTACCAAGAGCCATTTTATGTGCAGTGTGAAAAATCGGATTTGCTTGATTAGAAAGCATCTTGTTTGTTTTAGCGGAATGACCCGTTCTAAGAAGCAAATTATCCAATTTTTTATTGTTTCTTTTTCCGAATTTCATCTAGAAGAGAATCTTCTCGTTTTGAAAAATCAGCAATCAATTGTTTCTTCTCTTTTTCAAGATCGAAACGTGCTTTTTGTTTAGAAAGTTGGTCATTTAGTTCAGAAATTTCCTTGTTTAAAGATTTTATTTTCAAGTTCAAATTCACATCAAGTGTGTCATATTTGAGTTGCAATTGTTTTTCTCTTAAAACGTAATCTCTAACCAATTTCTAATTCTGATATTTTGTTTGTATGAAATTCATAGGTTCTTGCATTCTCTTTGTAACTCCTCTCAAGCTCACTGTCAGCCGATTCATGGCCTTAACCTCGCGATTGACCTACTTTCACTTTCTCAATCTCAATACCACAATTATTGATTAATGATTCAAAATAAGAACGGGTTTCCTCATCAGCCTCAGATTTTGTGCCACACGCCTCCATTAGGATCCACATCGAGTTTCAGAGTTCAGATTGCTACAACTCGGATTGTCCGTATGTATCATAAGTAGGTGCGATGTCACAGAATGTCGTTCATCATGAGTAAACTGATTAGCAACATTACTATAATTTGGTACCTCATTGAGTGAATCTGTCAGACCTGAGGTGTATCAAAAGTACCGCTTGATGTTGAGTCCTCAATGATTGATTGTAAGACAAGTAGCTTGCATTATCATTTGCTTTCTCTGCCCGTCCCCTGGATACTAGAGAGATTCGTATTCCTCAGCCAACTCTATTCCCAATTTTTCTTTCTTTGCTAACAACACCTCAGCACTTGAGGTTCTGAGGTAGCATACTGAACCGATCGATCCCCGAGTCTTGGCTTTGAGGTTCGGAGGTAGCATTCTGAACTGTCATAAAACATTATTCCCATTTTGATATCTCATATTCGATTCACTGTCGACCCCTTGATGTCCAAAAAAAATGCCCATATTGCATCCGATTCCCCATTTGTATACCCGTAGCAAATCCATTCTGATTCCTAATAACATCAACCATTTGTCCTTCTTGACCCATATGCATACTTGGTTGAGCAAATTGCGGATTATACGATGAAATCCATTGGTTGTTGTTATTTGGTGTAGTGGGACTAATGTTTTCATTGAAGAATCCTTTTAAGAAAGCAGTTATGAGACGATCTTCCTGAGTTGCCATTGATGAAGGTATGTATGATAAAGTTGATGTAGGATCGATTCAACGATAAAGGAGTTGTGGTTGATGACGATTAAGCTCGGTTGAGGTGTTTCTGAAAGTCGTACTCGTAACCTTGGTTCTAAAAAATTTTAGCCCAAAATTTGAAATTCACTATAAAAATCAATTCCGCTAAGGTATATGAAAATTTTGAGTTATGACAATTTTGACCAAATTTGACCCAAAATTTGAATTTAGGCCTAAAAATTTGAATTTTTGACCAAAATTTTCACAGTTAAACCAAAATTTGAATTTCGCGTAAAAATTGAACGTTTAGTCTCCTCAAAAATTTGATTTTTTTTTTAAACCTTTATGCGTAGAAAGAGCTTAGGCGTAGAAACATAAGTTACAGTACGAGGCTTAAGCGTAGAGATTGTGCTTATCGCGTAGGATCTTATGATCTTACGTAGGATCTTACGCCAGGATCTTGGCGTAATCAACTTAGGCGTAGGAATCCTTATGCGTAAACAGTATATAACACGTAACCTTAAGCTTATGCATAGACGAAAAGTTACTCGTAAACCTTACCCGTAATTGTGAAGTTATGCGTAGAGTTACTCGTAAGCTTTTAGCTTATGCGTAAACTATGGTTAAGAACCAAAAATCCTTTACACTGTCACAGCGTAAGGGATATCCACAAGTCGAAGTGTTCCACACACTTATCCAAGTGAGGGAAGCACTGAGTAACCGTTATAGCTCGAAGAATCTTCACCAAAAAGTTATGAGTAGAACCTTATGCGTAGTTTGAATTTCTTACGAGTAGAACTACGGTTTTGACCTACGCGTAAAAAAATTCCAATGATTCAAACGATTTCTTTCACGGATATCCTTAAAAACACTCGAATAACCCAAAAATGTTGACCTTTTCACCCAAAGTGCTTAGAAAAGTTACGAGTAGAAATGACCAACGAACCAAACACGAAGTTCAAAATGAAGAAAAACACGTAAAGCTTCGAACTTTTTGCAAAAAACTGAAACTTTAGCACCAAATAAACCTTAACCACAAGAATCTTGAATTTTTAAGTGCAAAAATTAAAGCTTTAAGCGTGTCAAATATGTAAAACTAGAGCTTTTACGCGTAACCCTTCAAAACAAACACAAACACTCCTAAACCATTGTTAGGCGATTGATACCAATTGTTATGACCTTAGATATATCAACCTTATCACAAATACCCACTTAACGAAAACAAGTATACCACGTTAAACCAACACTTTATGCGTAAATAATAGGAAAGGAAAGATGAAGATAAGAACTTGGTGACTTGAATATGAATTCGTATGTATGTTTAGAGAGATAAAGGAAAGAAGATGAACACAATAAGATGTTATATTGCTTCAAAGGAAAACACACACACACACACACACTCAAGCACACCCCTCAAATGACATACTTGAGGGGTATATATAGTAAGAGAGATGATGCCCTAAGGCATGGCCATGGGCCGTGAGATGGGCTTGGACATGGATTGGGTTACATGAACTTATACAAGGCTAACTTAACTAAACGTCTAACCATTTAGCTTAGCCCAATCCATGAGCCCTTTGACTATTCTAGCATGATATCTAACACACGTTACAAAGTTCCTAAATGTGAATGACCATCACTTCTAATAAAAACTATTAAGGCTAACAATAGTGTCTCGCTATACCTATGGTCTACCCTAGTGCACTAATGGGCAGTGTACCCGGTCGCGTGTAGTGTAGTAAATGGTAAAGCCGACGTCGTGCCATGAGCTATGTGTGTTGGATTATTACTAAGTCTAATTGTCACAGAATAGTAATGGTTTCGATAGGGATTTAATTAATTAAACTACTAATGCAGAATAAAATAAAAGCAGATAAATGGGTAAAGGGAAATCAATAGAGGAATAGTGGTGCTAACCTAGTCAATCCTCCTAGCTAGTTATGTCTACGTTTACCTACTTCCAATTACTTCAGGTGGGGTCAAAGTCGAGAGGAAAGCATTTGGTCAATTCGCCCTAACCTATCAGCAAAGATGCCACCACAGGAGAAACCAGGCGCACCATCATAAGTCCTGTTGTTCCTGGTCCCCCTAGCTAAGTCATTAAGTACCGCTACATGCTAGATTTTAAATAGTGAGTGCCGGCTAAGAACTTAGACACTACACCCCCAATTCTTAAGTTCATCCAAACGATAGGTGATCAGTTGGTCAAATCGCACAAGTAGAAAGGGTCGTCAGTTGGTCATATCTTACCCTTCCCGTCTCAGTCCGCTCACCTAGGGTTAGTTGGTCATATCTCCTAGGCAATTGGCCTCTACCGCCATTCAAAACTACCGAATCAAAGGTGACTACCAAAGAACTATGCATGCATACACTTAGAAATAATTGTACGGAAGTAAAGGTAAACACAAACAAAACAATTAAGGAATTATAACTAGGCTAGCACCAAAGGGTGCTTAGCCGCTCATATTAATCATTCATATCAATTCAATATTCTCAAAACAAATACATGAATTGAAAGTAAAAGAAATATAAACGCTAAAGCTTATCGTAATGGAGTGACTTCTCCCTTGGAAAAATTGTATGCTCCCCTAGACCTGCCTTGAGCTTTTCCCACGATCTCAGAGTGTTGTGTGTGAAATGGGATACTTTGAAATGCTGGAATTCGAGGGGTATTTATAGGCCGCAGTGTCCGGGTTACTTGCGGCAACCATAAAGGAGTTACGCCGTAACCTTCTATTTCTTCGAAATGCACTAGATGCGCAAGTACGGCGTTAACCATATAAGTGGTTATGCCGTAGTCTTCAATAAACTCTGTTACGTCATAAGTGACAGTAGTTACGGCGTAAATAACATGGCGTGGAACCTCTTTGACCTAATGGTGTTACGTCGTAACCTTTGGGAAGAGTTACCAGTAACCTCTTGATAACTTGTTATCCGTGGTCATCGCAATAGTTATGGTGTAATGTGAGAGAGGAGTTACGCCGAACTTCTTCAAAATAGGCATACCTTGTGATAAGTCTTTAATAATGTTTCCATTTCGCGTCCTTTAGCTCCAATGCTCGTAATTTACCTGAAAGTGAAAACAATGGAAAACAAGCGTAAATCCATATAAATGATATAAATAACGAGCATTATCGGGGGAAATTGACATTTAATATTCAGGACTATTTGATGTTATCAGTGTCTTATCAATAGCACCTCTCCTATAACCATGCTTCAGCAAGAATGATGAGAGCCTAGCATACCATGTTCTTGGTGCTTGATGAAGCCCATAGAGTGCTTTAACCACCTTGTAAACCATATCAGGATTGTGTGGTTCCACAAAGCCTTTGGGTTGAGTCACATACTGATGAGTGTCTAAATACTCATCATTTTTGTACCATTTAAACTGCAAAAACATCTGAAAACACTCAGAAATGCATCAAAATGATAAAAATATCACAAATAAGTGTTTTATGTGTTTTAAATGCAAAAATATCAAAATCTGGTGAAAAACGTATTAAGTTTGCATAATTGGCAGTTTTAGTCCCCCAAGTTTCAAAAGTTGTCAAAAACAGTCCCCTGGTAAATCAAAATAAAGAAAAATGTTATTCAAGGCCCCTGAAATATTCTAAGTTGTCAAAAATGGTCCTTGAATAAATCTTTTGTCAAATGGCAGATTAGGTCCCTCAAGTTTTGAAATTGTCACAAATAGTCCTTGGAAAATTGAAAATGTCAAAAATTGGTCCTTGTACTATTGAAGTTTGTCAGTTTTAGTCCTTGTATTAACTTTGGGAAATTGGCAGGATTGGTCCTTCAAAAATCAGAATTACATGTTTAGTCCTTGTATTATAAACCTACCAAGCCTTGTCAAAATCCTTTTGACCCCCTGTCACTTATACATTTTGGACCCCTGTCATCCCCATTTTGGACCCCAAGTCAAACAACAGTCCATCACCCTTCCCGCCACTCACAGCTGTACTGTTTATCCCTCCCATCTTTCCCACTCTCAGGTTGCTCGCAACTCTCACTCTCCCATCAACTCACCTTTCCCTCCACCTCTCATCATCACAACCCACTACAATAAATGCCACCCCCCCTACTAGCTATTTCAAATGCTACAGTCAAATATAGGCCTTCCCGCCAAAATGATAAAAATGGCCAAAACACTCAAAACTCACCCATTGGTCAAGCAAAGAGGTGGGATACTCTCAGAAGGACACGTGGAGGATTTCTAATGCATAAAAGAGGCAAAGAAGCAAAGAGAAGACCAGTACTTAGTTTTTTAAATTCTTGTATGTCGTTTTTCTTTAAAATGTCTTAATTAGTTTATGATTTTGTAATTTTAAGCTCTACTGTACTAAAGCTAAGTGGTTTGATCATTATAATTCAGTTTCAAGTCTTAATTCAAAGGTTCATTTAAATTTCAAGTTTCATGGTTTACTGTTTCAAATTTCAATCTTAAACTGTTACATCCAAGCTTCAACAAGCTTATTTTTAAGTTCAAATAAGCTCATTGAAGCTTCTTATAGCTTTTAGTGAGTTTATCAAGCAGGTGCAAGCAATATTTGTCCTTGGTCAACAAAAGTCAACTGAGAAAGCCAAATGGGCATGGAAATGGTATTTGGGTGATGCAAGGTTGAAATGGGTTGGAATTAGTATAGAATAGTGATATTTGGTTTGGTATAAGCTACATCATAGCTGACACACTTGTGAGCCTTTTCTCTCATTTTCAATTTTTATGCAGTTTATGTTTGTGTTTGTATCTGTGATCATAAATGGTGTAAACCTGTTTAAATAGTAGTAACTAGGTTAACTTAAGTCATATTAAGTAATGGTTTGTGCTAGTTCAGTGGTTTGCTCAGTTTAGCATCAAAACAGTTGTTAAAATTGGTGTTTGGATCAGTGTATGAATCTGAGATAGAACCTTTGTTTGTACTTGACTATTGCATTAGCAGTCTTAATATAGGTAGTTAAACTCATTTGAGTCAAATATTTGTGCACTAGAACTTCAAAAGTCAAAGTTACTTAGAATCTGTTTTAAATGCACAACTGTTGGGATTTTCAATTATCAAAAGCTTGATTTATGTTTGGAAATCATTAGCATAGCTTGTCATAGGTTTAATTCATCATAAAACAACATACTCAGTCCTTTAAATCAGTTGCAAAGTTCACAAAAGTCAATATCTTCATAACTGATAAAAAGTCAAAACATGAAAAAGTCTGTTTGAGCCCAAATGAAGTGATTTTTCTTGGACTCATTCTTGGGTCATATCAAGTGAAACTTAGGGTTTTTAAAGTTCAACAGGTCTGTTTTCTTATTGTTATTTTAGTAGGGTTTTTAGTAATTTTTATAAGCTCTAAATAAGCTTGTCAAACAGGCTCAGCAGTTCTGCTCACTTTCAAAACTCACCAAAGTCGAAGTGTTTCGCCTTATTGCAGATTTGTGCCAAGCTCCTCAGAGCTTGTCTTGGTCTGTGTCTTGGTTTACAAGTAGCTAACCAGGTCATCTTTAGTCCCAATATTGCTTTTCCAAATTCCAGCTTATCTCAGTGCTTATTTTTAATCCACATAGTAGGCCTCAAATCTGTTTTTTTAGCACTAAATCTCAAATAGCCAAATCTTAGCATTTGGCAATTCAGTGGTTGAAAGCAGTTGAGATTAGTTGTTTTCTAGTACTTGTAGCTTAATACAGCTTCTGTGTTGGTTTGGTGCCCATTTGGTACCCTTTGGCTTATTTAAGTGCTTATTTTTAAGCACTTACAACTGCAGTTTCATAATCTTACACACAAGCCCATGTTTTTCTATTTTTCCTAGATTCAGAATATTATTTTAGACTTTTCTTGAATTTTTCATATTTTTCTAGGTCTGTTTGCTATTTTTCCTTAATTAAAACAGTTTTTAAGTCATTTTAATTAGCTTTTTATACAATTAAATCAGAAAAAGTTCAAAAAAATAATTTTTCATTTTTCTTAGGTTTAGATAAATATAATAAGTAAAAAAAAAGTCATTTTCCAGATTTTTCATAGTTTAATTTGTAATTTTTAGTAATTTAATTAGTTTTTAATAGTTTAAAATTCATAAAAAAATAGAAAAATAATCAGAAAAATATAAAACTAGTTTTGAAAATTCTCTTTTGTTATTTTAGATTTTTCCAAGTCATAATTTTATTTTTCTAGCTTTATTTCCTATTTTCTTGTAATTTAGGTTATTATTAAATAGTTAAAAATAGTTTTAATTAATAATAATTAGATAAATAGTTATAAAAATAATTTTCTTTTTCTTAAAATTTTCTTTTATCATTAGGTTTGTAAAAATATCATTTTCATATTTTTAGGATTAATATTGTGTAAGTTTCACGCTTTTATTACGTCAGCTTAGTTTTAATTCAAGTTTTATAAAACATAAAATCAAAACATCGTTTAAAAATAGTGATAGCGTTTATTTAATATATTTTATCTTTTTAAATTTCCTTTAATTTACATTTAAGCCCCTGTAAGTTATAAAATAACTCAAAATCCTTACTGATCACTATCCTTAGTGATTATTCGTCATCTGATTGTGTTAAACACCAGTCATCCTCCGTGGGACTTAACGACCGGAATCCAATCGATTTCTCCTCGATCTAAATTGCATTTGCTTCTGATCTGTTTTAAGTTTGTTACGGTTTGCCATTCACAAGTGGCAGGCTTGAGTGATTAAACTTGACGGTTCGGGAACAATCACATACACTTCTTCTTCAATTTCACCATAGAGTAACCTGACTTTTAACATCCATCTAATAAACCACGAAACCCATATAGGAAGCAAAAGCTAAGAAGAGTCTAATAGCCTCCACTCTTGCTACTAGAGCAAAGACCTCATCATAATCTATATCCTCTTCTTGCCTGTGACCTTGAGCTACCAATCTTGCCTTATTTCGAACCACAATCCCCCTTGCATCCCTTTTACACTTTAAGATCCACTTTGTCCCAATTGCATATTTCCCATTAGGCAATGGAACAAGCTTCCAGACATTTTGATTTAAGAACTGTTGCATTTCTTCCTGCATAGCAGCAACCCAATCTGAATGCAGTACCCCGGTGGTATAAGCTGTTACCGGTAGTTCAACTGAGACAAGAAACAAGAAAATAGACAATGATGAAAGTCTATGTGATTGTTTCTTTGTTGATCCTTGATATAACTGAGAAATGCAGTTTCTCCAAACTTTGTCTTTTTCACCTTACTTCTGGTCTGAACAGATGAAATAGGATCACCAAGAATTAGAGATTGGGGATGTACAGTGTTAATCATTTTAGTAGAATTAGGACTAACATCAACTGAGGTTGGAAGGTTGTTAATAGTAGGGCCAAAATCATCATCATATGAGGAAGAATCACAAATGCCTGTTCTTGACTGATGATGAATGCCTTCCAACTCAGAGCTTGAAGATTGGGAATTTGCTAAATCAGATGGACATGGAAATCGAGTGGGAGAATCATTGAAACCTAGAGAATCAACAGATGGAGTAGTTGAGGGAACCGCAGGAATAGCATCACTACCAAGAGGAACGGGAACACTACTAGCAGAATTGATATCAGCAACAACTGAGCCACTACCAGCAGAATTGACATTACTAACAGCATCCTGACCAATAGGAACAGTAGCATTACCGTGACGAAACATTATCAGCAGCTTCAAAGTTCCTGCGGGCTTCAATAGTTGCATGCCTTAAGAGTTCCTATGTGTCTTTGGAGAATTCATAACCACCAGCATCATTCTTAGCTGCATGCTCTTGGCGTTGAAGATTCACAAGTTCTTCTGCATACCCTAAATCACTTTGAGTTACACCAGAAGAATCCTTATCCTCGGTACCTGAAAAGTGGTTAGTAGGAAAAGAAGGAACAACAATAAGTTGTTCATCACAATCTGAGTCTGAATCATCATCTGAGGAACCTGCAATGTTAGTTTGTAAAACTTATGGACCTGCAGAATGATTAGATTTGAAATGAGTATAACCTAAATGATCATTTAAATAGTCAAGATCAAAGTACCATTCTTGACCAGCTCCCAGAACATTAGGTTTATCCTCTAGAAATCTTAGATTCATTATTTCTTCTATCCTCTTGGCAGATATATTACACACCCTGTAAGCCTTACTATGAGCAGAATAACCCACTATAAAACCTTCATCAGCTTTCCCTTCAAATTTGCCCAAATGATCAATGGTGTTCAAGATAGTCACATGACAACCAAAAGGATTAAAGTAACTAATGGTAGGAATCTTCCCAGACAGAAGTTCATAAGGTGTCTTATTGTGAGGAGTAGTTATCAAAACCCTGTTCAAAACATAACAGGCAGTGTTGACAGCTGATGCAGGTTTTACGGACCAGGTTTTAATATTTATATAGTCTCGTTATACCTATGGTCTACCCTAATGCACTAACGTGGGCAAGTGTAATCTTGCGATGCGTGTGTAGTGTAGTATTCGGAAACCGAGGTAGATCCCAAGAGCTATGTGTGTTGGATTATTACTAAGTCTAGGTGTCATAGTTTTTAATATGATTTCGATAAGGAATTAATTAATTAACTACTAAAGCAAATAAAAGCAGATAAAAGGGAAAGGTTTAATCAATAGAGGAGAGTGGTGCTAACCTAGTTATTCCTCCCAAATGAGTAATGTCTACGCTTCTACTTACTTCCAATTACTTGGTGGTCAAATTCTAGTAGGACAACATTTGGTCAATTCAATTTAACCTATCGGCAAAGATGCCACCGAGAAGTTAGGTGTAAACTCGCCTCATAAGTCCATTGTTCCCACGGTCCTCTAAGCCAAGTCATTAAGTACCGCTACATGCTAGATTTATAATAGTGAGTCCTCTGGCGTTAGCAACTTATACACTCACCCCCTAATTCTTAAGTTTATCCAAACGGTAGGTGATCAGTTGGTCAAATCATACAAGTAAAAAGGGTCTTCAGTTGGTCATATGTTACCCTTCCGTCTCGGCCTCTACTCACTTAGAATTGGGTTGGTCATATCTCCTAAGCAACTAGCCTCTACCGCCATTCAAAACTACCGAAACAAGGGTAGCTACCAATAAACTATGCATGCATACACTTAGACATAATTATATGGAAGTAATGTAAACGCAAACAAAACAATTAAGGAATCATAACTAGGCCAGCACCAAGAGGTTCTTAGCCGCTCATACTAACCATACAAATAATTTCAATATTCAAAGTTATGAAATACATGAATCGAAAGTAAAGAAAAGATAAAATGCTAATGCTTATCGTAGGGGAGTGATTTCTACCTTGGAGACAGCTCCGTATGCTCCTCTAGACCTGCCTTTGGCTTCTTCCCACATTCTTTGGTTGTGGTGTGTGGAATGGGATGATTTGAAATGCTGGAAATCATGGGGTATTTATAGGCCAGATCTGGGTTACGGCGTAACAAATATAAGAGTTACGCCGTAACTAATATAAGAGTTACGCCGTAATCTTTAATTTATTCGTAATTTGCACTAGATCTGCTAGTTACGGCGTAACCTTATGAGTGGTTACGCCGTATCTTCAATATTACTTGGTTAATACTGTTGAGTTGGTGAAATAGTTACAGTAGTTATCGTGTGGAACCTCATTTGACCTAATAAGTTACGTCGTAGTCTTTAGGGCAAGTTACACCGTAATCTTCTAATGAGTTGGCTTTCTGAGTCACACTTTAGTTACGGTTTAATGGGAGAGATGAGTTACGCCGTAACTTCTTCAAAGTCAGCATATTATGATAAATCTTTGATATTTCTCCAATTTCGCGTCTCTTTAGTTCCAATGCTCGTAATTTTCCTGAAAGTGGTAAACAATAGAAAACAAGCGTAAATCCATATAAAAGATATAAATTACAAGCATTATCGGGGGAAATTGACACTTAATATTTAGGACTATTTGATGTTATCAAATATCCCCCCACTTGAACTCTACTTGCCCTCAAGTTGACCTTATTAGAAAGATTCCTAAAAAGATATCTCCCATAACCTTGAAAATATAAGTTTACAAGTCCCTTATGCTAGAATAAAACAAAGCCGAACAGCTCACGAAATGGGAACGAAACACTCATATCTCTCAACTATTCTAAGTGTCAATTTTGGGGTGATCACTCAATCACACAGTCATAGCATGTATTCTATCATAAGCTTGGCGGTTACACAAATCTCCACCACTAGAGTTAAGGGCTAAACAATTCTCGAAGGCAATATGGGAAGACACGACAAAGGTTAAGGGGTGACTTGTCATTACTAAAATGCACGGAGAAGTGGACAAAATCAATGATACATGACCAAATCTATGGCCAAGACACCAAAGACTGCTCGCTGCATCACCTAGACACGCTTCACGACTATAGGGTAGGATAAGACATGGGATATATAAATGATGTAAAATAAAAAAAAGCAAGTAGTCTAAATCTATAACCAAGTCATCACCACTTACCGTCCGCCCAAAGTTCAAGCTTTGAAGTCAAGAAACCGGATCATGAAATACTAGGTAGATGTGTCAATAGAGGACGTCGTGATGGGTACACTACCTTTTCTCCAACTGCTGGCATAATTACCAACTCCAATCTTTGAATGTGACCGAGGTGGCCTCCTCGATACTAAATCTATAAAGCTCATAACATAGTGCTTATAACATCGCACTTTACAATAACTAAATAACATAACAATTTTTTTTAACATAACAATAACAACTAAACATAATATCCCCCCACTTGAGATGAACATCGGGAATTGGGGGGTCTTCAATGATCTTTAGGAATATTTCATCGACGAAAGTTTGATTTCCGAACCTTTCTACTTAAGCCTTGAACTTAGGCAAATGATGACTTCCCAATCACAAATAAAGACTATAGGGTAGGCTAAGGTGTATAGGTGTATCGAAAAAACATATTGGGTTAACAAAATGAAAGGAATGGTTTGGGATGGGTGTATCTAGGGTATCTTGCACTAAAGGGGAGTGCAACAAAAGGGTTTCACATGGAGGTCGAGAAGTCAGCGTGACTAATCGATAGACACACAGTGATAGGCTATTTGGGTGATAATCCTATAATATTGCCTTCTAAAACTTAAAAGTCCAAATACATCAAGCTAACTCAACATACCTCGCCTATGGTCTCGAAATGATGCAAAGGCCAAGTTCTAAAGTTTACAAGCTACCCGCACACTCATAATTTGGTGGATTTAGGTAAAATATTGAAAATGGATAAGGCTAATCTCACCATATAATATCAAGGGTTGTATGTGCTCGGATAAGGTCTAATCTAGTTAGGTTAAGAAAAACATGTCAAAATTTTAAAAATGGCATAATTTTTCAAAATAAACTAGAAAAACGATGGCAAAATAAAGTTCAAGAGATACTTCTACTCCCGTCCCCCCAGTTGAATTTTAGAAAGTCCCTTTTGTACTAAGCGTTAAATAAAGGTGAAGAGAAAAGTAGCATTAGAGTGAGAACTTCCACTAAATTTGCCCCAAAAGGAAGAAGGCCCACGAAAAATAGGACGCCTCGTGATAATCATCCATGAGCAAACTTCAATGAAATTACACTACCGACAAGCATAATTTCTAAAAAGAAAAATAAAACAAACCTAACTCACTTTTCGAGGAATCACTTAAATTTAGCATATACAACAAGCCTTTTAAACCACTTGGTGTCCCAAGTGGACGAGTGAAGTCTCGCGAGGGTTTATAGGGAACACACCCACAAAGTTCATTTAAAATACTAATACAAGGTTATTGTGTTTTAAAATGAAAGAAGTAAAACAGAGAAAAGTAACGTCGTAACTCTTTGAGGGAGGTAAGTAACCGCAGAACCGACATAAATTTTTACGACATGAAGAGTGGCTACGGTGTAACCACTAAGATGGTATTACGTCGTAATTGGTAATGCGTCTAAAATTCTTCTGCAAAGGTTTGGTTACGGCGTAATCACAGAGATGATTTACGCCATAACTATGGTCGACGAATCGACAAAGCTGGGCAGCAATCATTTCCTCGTTTCCTGCAAAAATGGTTAAAAACACAAAACCCTAGAGAAATGGAAACAAAATAAAAGAAATGGATAATTCGGGCTGTCTCCTGAAAGAGCACCTTTCTTTATTTATGAGTCTTTAAGTTAGACTCAGAGCAGCGGGGCTTTATGGGGGCCTTAGGACTTGGCCAACCTCCTCTATGTCTTTCATCAAGTTATGCCTGACCCAAGCAACATTCGTGGCAGTGCGGAGGTATTCTTTAGTCTCGATCTTCCAAATTTTGCAAAAATTTTCCTCCGGCCCCAAGTGGTAGCGAGTGAACTCATATTTTTCGACAATAATTGGTGGCGGCCTCTTGTAGGGAATCCCAAGGAGTTTGCTCCTCCTTTGATCATATGCTTCATCATCGGGGTCAGTAAATTCCTCATTCCATTGCAACTCAAGGTAATCTAAAATCCCCTCAATGTCATCGTCGTCAGAATTAGTACCTTTAAACCATTCTTCATCGAGCAAATTCTCCACTAGTACACGCTTGCATTCCTTCTTTTCATTTATTACCATTTCCTTGTCATCTTCAACTGTTATTTCACTCGAGTTGTTAGGACTCTCGTTGTTTAAATTTTCTTTGCTCATGTATTCCTTCAAAATATTTTCTTTTGTCCATACTTAATCTTTACCCAACTGTCAAATCCCAAGTTGTCCAACCAAGGCAAACTTGTTCTTTCCTTATCGTTGGTTGAGGTCCAAATGAATTCGTCCTCTCCCATTCTCGATAAGCTGGTTCCCCCGTTACATATATCGTCATAAGGGTTGCATGATGCCTAGAAAACTTCCCCAGGAGATTTTATCCTTTCACACTAGTGACTTCGGATTTCATTGTTGCCAGTTCGCTTAAATGATCTTCCATGCAGTAGATGTCATTATTAGCCACTTCCTTTTTCTGATTATGATCCTCGTAGTCAATCTTGAGCTTTTTAAGAAGATTCGGGTTAATCTTAGCATTCCCGAATTCTATTGCGTACCAATCATCAAATGTCAAATCCTCGAAATTGATATTATGTCTTTCAAGATTGTGAGGGCACGTCCATTCCTCTTCTTTAACATTATCCCCACCGTTGCAATACTCGCGGAAGGGGTTGCACGTAGGCCATGCTCTTGCGGATTCATCGTTGATTATGATTATCGGAGTACACCAGTGAGTGATAAGTGGCTCCTCTTCGTCCTCGAAGGAGAGTTTTTCTAGTCTTTCATCATCAGTATATGCAGGCCACATGAATTTGTTATTCTTGACCCTATCCTTATCGCTACCTCCATCGCAAATTTCATTTCTCGGGTCACACGAGGCCCATAGATCATGCCAATCCCCCTTAGCTATGGGTATCTTTTTGCACCAGTGATATTACCTCTTAGATGGGGACAGAGGGCATAAGTTAATATCGTAGGACCATTCATTAATATCCGGTGTTCCTGATTCATCCACTTCGAGGAATTCGATGGCCTTTTATCGTATCCCCATACCCGTAACCGGATTTTTAGTTCTGGCGTAACTTGCTAGAATCGTCCTTATCAACATTCTTCATAACCCCTTTATCGCTGTCAAAAACATGGTTACTGCCAGTAACTCTTGAGCAGTTACAGTAACTTCCGGGACTGTCGGCGGATTTTTACTAGAACTGTATATTTGGCGTATCTTTGAGTCATTATCGGAAAAATCACTTTACATTCCATTGTGGGTTTTGATCCTTCGTGCTTTATTGTTAGTCATTCTCACTTTCTCACTAAGCTTTTCCACCATAGATTCAAGGTTTTTTAGGGTTGTGTCGTGATTGGAAAGGCTTCTGTCAGTGTTTTCCTAGAATTCTTTTAACCACTCATCTTGTTCCTTTTGTCTTTGGGCTGAACTTTCCAGGAATTTGTTAATTGTTTCTTCAAGATTGGGCTCTCTTTCTCCATAAGGCCCACGGTTGTAATTTCCACGGTACCCGTTACTATTTTGATTATCTCCGTAAAACGGTCAATTTTTTCCATATTTGGCTTCTTCAATTATATTTTATTCTTCAACGTGAGGACAATTCTTCGTGAGATGTCCTCCCCATAGCTTTCACAACCCACTTGGATGGCATGAACGGTTTCTCGACTTTCAAGATATCTCACTTAGATTTTCAATTTTACTAGCTTCATTTGCAATTCCGGCCAAAACTTCCACTTTGGTTTCTTTTGCTTCCTCCGTCGTGCCATTTTTGAGAATGATCAGCCATTTTTTGAATGGTTTCAATTGCAAGGGTAGGAGTCATGTTCGGAATAGGTCCTTGATAGTCCAAAGATTTGTCTCGTAGTTACGTTGATTCCTTTGTAAAAGATGTTGACCGTTTGCTGGTTGTTGAGATTATGTGTAGGACATTTGTAAAGGAGATAATTGTATCTATCCTGGCCTAATACAACGCTTTCATCGTCTTTTGTTTGAAATTATGGATCTCCAAAAGTCTGGTTAGAAATCTTCACGGAGGACAATACCTTTGAATGAAATTCTTAAGTAGAGCCCAAGTATTAATTGCCCGTGAACAATCTTTCAATCCATCTTACGGCGGCTCGGTAGAAGAGTCATGGGAATACCCTTAGCATAACAAAGATCATGAGACACGTCCAGAAATGTTTAAAAGGCTATGCCATATGTATAGGACATTTTCAACATGCTCATATACCCCTCGTCACCTGCTTCCGAAAAAAGGGTTAGCACGAAATTCCCTCATAAATTGGTCTTTAATTTCGAAATAGACATCAGCTCCAATTGCCGGTCTTACGAGACCCAGCCCTTGTTCTGCTCTTGTCAACGCCAAATATTCCTGAAGAGTGAGGTCATCAATGTTAACAACACAGTACACAAACTTGAATAATGTTCGTGAGAAATTTAAAACAAAACGAAAATGAAAGACTTAATAGCAATCGCTACCTCCATCGCAAATTTCATTTCTCGGGTCACACGAGGCCCATAGATCATGCCAATCCCCCTTAGCTATGGGTATCTTTTTGCACCAGTGATATTTCCTCTTAGATGGGGACAGAGGGCATAAGTTAATATCGTAGGACCATTCATTAATCTCCTGTTCTCATTCATTCATCCACTTCGAGGAATTCGTCATCGTGATCCCGATTCCACGCCGTAGAACCTCGGATTTTGTTACTGGCGAACTTGCTAGAATCGTCCTTATCAACATTCTTCATAACCCCTTTATCGGTGTCAAAAACATGGTTCTGTTACCAGTAATTTTCGCAGTGTTACTACAGTAATCCCGGATCTGTCGCAGGATTTTTACTAGAACTGATATTTGGCTCATTGGATCTTTGAGTAGCATTATCGAAAAATCACTTTACATTCCATTGTGGGTTTTGATCCTGATTTTATTGTTAGTCATTCTCACTTTCTCACTAAGCTTTTCCACCATAGATTCAAGGTTTTTAGGTGCCAGGTGTGAGGCTTCCGCCGCCGTGGAAGGAAAAACGGCAATTCCTCGGTGTTTTCCTAGAATTCTTTTAACCACTCATCTTGTTCCTTTTGTCTTTGGGTCAACTTTCCGAATTTGTTAATTTTTCTTCAAGATTGGGCTCTTTTCTCCATAAGGCCCACGGTTGTAATTTCCACTACCATTTACTATTTTGATTATCTCCTGAAACGTTAATTTTTACATATTTGGCTTCAATTATATTTTATTCTTCAACCGTGAGGACAATTCTTGGTGAGATGTCCTCCCCACAGCTTTCACAACCCACTTGGATGGCATGAACGGTTTCTCCGACTTTGATATCTATTATCGATTTTCAATTTTACTAGCGATTACTTGCAATCTACGTCAAAACTTCCACTTTGGTTTCTTTTGCTTCATTGCATTTTGAGGAATGATCACCATTTTTGAATGGTTTCAATTGCAAGGGTAGGAGTCATGTTCGAATAGGTCCTGATAGTCCAAAGATTTGTCTCCGTAGTTACGCTTGATTCCTTTGTAAAGATGTTGACCGTTCTTTAGGTTGTTGAGATTATGTGTAGGACATTTGTAAAGGAGATCATTGTATCTATCCAGCCCACATACAACGTTTCATCGTCTTTTTGATTGAAATTATGGATCTCCAAAAGCTGGTTAGAAATCTTCGACGGAGGACAATACCTTGAATGAAATTCTTCGTAGTAGAGCCCAAGTATTACCATTGCCACGGTGGTGAATCTTTTAATCCATCTTACGGCAGCCCGGTAAGAGTCATGGGGAATACCCCTAGCATATGGCAAAGATCATGAGACACGTCCGAAATGTTTAAAAGGCTCTATGGTGTATAGGACATTTTCAACATGCTCTATATGCCCTCGTCCCCTGCTTCTCGAAAAGGGTTAAATTCCCCATAAATTGGTCTTTAATTTGAAATAGACATCAGCTCCAATTCTTGCCGGTCTTTCAGACCCCCTTTGTTCTTCTGTCAACGTAAAATATTCCCAAGAGGTAAGGTCATCAATGTTAACAACTTACATGGTTTTTGAAAACTTGAATAATGATCGTAGAAATTTAAAACAAACTAAAATGAAAGACTTAATAGCAATCACACCTCCATCGAAATTTCATTTCTCGGGTCACACGAGGCCCATAGATCATGCCAATCCCCTGCTATGGGTATCTTTTTTGCACCGTGATATTTCCTCTTAGATGGGGACAGAGGGCATAAGTTAATATCGTAGGACCATTCATTAATCTCCGTGTTCCCGATTCATCCACTTCGAGGAATTCGCTCACGCTCGATGATCGCTATTTCCGCCAGAATCGATTTTTAGTTCGGCGTAACTTGCTAGAATCGTCCTTATCAACATTCTTCATAACCCCTTTATATTTGTCAAAAACATGGTTACGCCGTAACTCGCATGTGTTAGACATAGAATCATAACTCCAGCTGACGGATTTTTACTAGAACCAGTGATATTTGGCCTCATCTTTGAGTCATTATCAGGAAAAATCACTTTACATTCCATTGTGGGTTTTGATCCTTCAGTTTTATTGTTAGTCATTCTCACTTTCTCACTAAGCTTTTCCACCATAGATTCAAGGTTTTTAGGGTTGTGTCGTGATTGGAAGGCTTCGCCGTGGTTTTCCTAGAATTCTTTTAACCACTCATCTTGTTCCTTTTGTCTTGGGCTAACAACTTTCCTGTGAATTTGTTAATTGTTTCTTCAAGATTGGGCTTTCTTTCTCCATAAGGCCCACGGTTGTAATTTCCACGGTACCCGTTACTATTTTGATTATCTCCGTAAAACGGTCAATTTTCTCCATATTTGGCTTCTTCAATTATATTTTAATCTTCAACGTGAGGACAATTCTTCGTGAGATGTCCTCCCCCACAGCTTTCACAACCCACTTGGATGGCATGAACGGTTTCTCTGACTTTCAGCATATCTCGACTTAGATTTTCAATTTTACTAGCGATTGCTGCAATTCCGTCAAAACTTCCACTTTGGTTTCTTTTGCTTCCTCCGTCGTGCCATTTTTGAGAATGATCAGCCATTTTTTGAATGGTTTCAATTGCAAGGGTAGGAGTCATGTTCGGAATAGGTCCTTGATAGTCCAGCATTTGTCTCGTAGTTACGTTGATTCCTTTGTAAAAGATGTTGACCGTTTGCTGGTTGTTGAGATTATGTGTAGGACATTTGTAAAGGAGATCATTGTATCTATCCCGCACCCAACGCGCTTTCATCGTCTTTTGTTTGAAATTATGGATCTCCAAAAGCTGGTTAGAAATCTTCGACGGAGGACAATACCTTTGAATGAAATTCTTCGTAAGTAGAGCCCAAGTATTAGCCCTGCGTGGCAATCTTTCAATCCATCTTCACGGCTCGGTAAGAGTCATGGGGAATACCCTAGCATAACAACATAATGAGACACGTCCGAAATGTTTAAAAGGCTTGCGATGTATAGGACATTTTCAACATGCTCATATCGTCCTCGTCCATTTCACGAAAAGGGTTAGCGAAATTCCCTCATAAATTGGTCTTTAATTTGAAATAGACATCAGCTCCAATTCTTGGTCTTACTGGAGACCCGATTGTTACGCTCTTGTCAACGCCAAATATTCCTGAAGAGTGAGGTCATCAATGTTAACAACTTACATGGTACCTGAAAACTTGAATAATGATCGTGAGAAATTTAAAACAAAACGAAAATGAAAGACTTAATAGCAATCGCTACCTCCATCGCAAATTTCATTTCTCGGGTCACACGAGGCCCATAGATCATGCCAATCCCCCTTAGCTATGGGTATCTTTTTGCACCAGTGATATTTCCTCTTAGATGGGGACAGAGGGCATAAGTTAATATCGTAGGACCATTCATTAATCTCCGGTGTTCCTGATTCATCCACTTCGAGGAATTTGTCTGCCCACGTATCCCAGTTACGCCGTAACTCGGATTTTTGGTTACGGCGTAACTTGCTAGAATCGTCCTTATCAACATTCTTGATAACCCCTTTATCGCTGTCAAAAACATGGTTCTGTAGTAACTCTTGAACAGTTCGGCGTAACCGGATCTGTCGACGGGATTTTTACTAGAATCCGTATATTTGGCCTGTATCTTTGAGTCATTATCAGGAAAAATCACTTTACATTCCATTGTGGGTTTTGATCCTTCAGTTTTATTGTTAGTCATTCTCACTTTCTCACTAAGCTTTTCCACCATAGATTCAAGGTTTTTTAGGGTTGTGTCGTGATTGGAAAGGCTTCTGTCAGTGTTTTCCTAGAATTCTTTTAACCACTCATCTTGTTCCTTTTGTCTTTGGGTTGAACTTTCCAGGAATTTGTTAATTGTTTCTTCAAGATTGGGCTTTCTTTCTCCATAAGGCCTACAGTTGTAATTTCCACGGTACAGTTACTATTTTGATTATCTCCAGTAAACGGTCAATTTTCTCCATATTTGGCTTCTTCAATTATATTTTATTCTTCAACGTGAGGACAATTCTTCGTGAGGTCCTCCCCACATTTTCACAACCCACTTGGATGGCATGAACGGTTTCTCTGACTTTCAGCATATCTCGACTTAGATTTTCAATTTTACTAGCGATTGCTACAATTCCATCAAAACTTCCACTTTGGTTTCTTTTGCTTCCTCCGTCGTGCCATTTTTGAGAATGATCAGCCATTTTTTGAATGGTTTCAATTGCAAGGGTAGGAGTCATGTTCGGAATAGGTCCTTGATAGTCCAGCATTTGTCTCGTAGTTACGTTGATTCCTTTGTAAAAGATGTTGACCGTTTGCTGGTTGTTGAGATTATGTGTAGGACATTTGTAAAGGAGATCATTGTATCTATCCCAGGCCTGATACAACGTTTCATCGTCTTTTTGTTTGAAATTATGGATCTCCAAAAGCTGGTTAGAAATCTTCGACGGAGGACAATACCTTTGAATGAAATTCTTCGTAAGTAGAGCCCAAGTATTAATTGCCCCGGCGGGCAATCTTTTAATCCATCTTCTGGCAGCTCCAGTAAGAGTCATGGGGAATACCCTTAGCATAACAGCATAATGAGACACGTCCGAAATGTTTAAAAGGCTTGCGATGTATAGGACATTTTCAACATGCTCATATGCGTCCTCGTCCTCATTTCACGAAAAGGGTTATACGAAGTTCCCTCATAAATTGGTCTTTAATTTGAAAGCAGACATCGGCTCAATCGCCGGTCTTACGAGACCGGCCTTGTTCTGCTCTTGTGAACGCCAAATATTCTGAAGAGAGAGGTCATCAATGTTAACAACTTACATGGTACCTGAAAACTTGAATAATGATCGTGAGAAATTTAAAACAAAACGAAAATGAAAGACTTAATAGCAATCCAAATATAACTCCCAGCGTGGCAAAACTTGATGTAGGTTTTTGACGGGTTTTAATATTTATATAGTCTCGTTATACCTATGGTCTACCCTAAGGCACGGGCTATACCGATCGGTGTGTAGTGTAGTATTTGGTAAAACGAGGTCGTCCGGGAGCTATGTGTGTTGGATTATTACTAAGTCTAGGTGTCCGATTTTTAATATGATTTCGATAAGGAATTAATTAATTAACTACTAAAGCAGATAAAAGCAGATAAAGGCAAAGGTTTAATCAATAGAGGAGAGTGGTGCTAACCTAGTTATTCCTCCTAGCTCTTAATGTCTACGTCTACTTACTTCCAATTACTTCAGGTGGGGTCAAATTCGAGAGGATGGTATTTGGTCAATTCACCCTAACCTATTAGCAAAGATGCCACCACTAGAGAAGTCAGGTGTCCCTTCAAAAGTACAGTTGTTCCTGGTCCCCTAAGCCAAGTCATTAAGTACCGCTACATGCTAGATTTATAATAGTGAGTGCCTGGGCGTTAGCAACTTAAACACTCACCCCCTAATTCTTAAGTTCATCCAAACGGTAGGTGATCAGTTGGTCAAATCGAACAAGTAGAAAGGATTGTCAGTTGGTCATATCTTACCCTTCCCGTCTCAGTCTACTCACTTAGGGTCAGTTGGTCATATCTCTAAGCAACTAGCCTCTACCGCCATTCAAAACTACCGAAACAAGGGTAGCTACCAATAAACTATGCATGCATACACTTAGAAATAATTATACGGAAGTAATGTAAACTCAAACAAAACATAGCCGCTCATATTGACCATACAAATCAATTCAATATTCAAAGTTTCGAAATACATGAATCGAAAGTAAAGAAAATATAAAACGCTAATGCCTATCGTAGGGGAGTGATTTCTCCCTTGGAAACAGCTCCGTATGCTCCTCTAGACCTACCTTTGGCTTCTTCCCACGTTCTTTGATTGTGGTGTGTGGAATGGGATGATTTGAAATGCTGGAAATTGTGGGGTATTTAAAGGCCAGATCTGGGTTACGACCTAACTAATATAAGAGTTATGCCGTAATATTCAATTTCTTCGTAATTTGCACTAGATCTGCTGGTGATGGTGTAACCTTATGGTGGTTCGTACGTATCTCTCTTAATATTACTTGGTTCGAGGGTGGTGAAATAGTTACGGTGTAGTTATCCAGTGGAACCTCATTTGACCTAATAAGTTACGTCGTAGTCTTTAGGGGAGTTACGCCGTAATCTTCTAATGAGTTGGCTTTCAAGTCATGCTTTAGTTACAGGTAATGTGAGAGATGAGTTACGCGTAACTTCTTCAAAGTCAGCATACTATGATAAATCTTTGATATTTCTCCAATTCCGCGTCTCTTTAGCTCCAATGCTCGTAATTTACCTGAAAATGGAAAACAATGGTAAACAAGCGTAAATCCATATAAATGATATAAATTACAAGCATTATCGAGGAAATTGATACTTAATATTCAGGACTATTTGATGTTATAAACTGCTTCAGTCTAGAACATGGTAGGTAACTTAGAGTCATCAAGCATAGATCTTGCTGCTTCAGTAAGGGTTTTGTTCTTCCTTTCAGCAACTCCATTTTGTTGTGGAGTCCTGGCATTGCTTTAGTCCCTTTTTCTCCCCTTAGACCCACAGAGTTCTATCAATTTTGCATTTTTGAACTCTGTCCCATTGTCACACCTTATGGCTTTAACCTTTTTATTCAGCTGGTTTCCAATCAGGGCACTAAATGTTTGAAGAACCTGAAATGTTTCATCCCTTGTCCCCTAAAAGAATACCCAGCAAAACCTGCTGTAGTCATTAGTAACCACCAGAAAATAATACTTGTGATCAATGCTTCTGATAGATGTAGGACCAAAGAGGTCCATGTGAAGAAGCTGTAGAGGTTCTGATATTGTGCTGACTACGGTAATAGACTTGTAAGAAGCCTTGTGCAACTTTCCCTAGTTGCAGGCCACACAATTATGCTCAATAGTGAAGACTTTGGAAGGAAGTCCATGGACCAAACCATGTTTTTCCAGCTTGTTGATAGTTTTGAAGTTTACATGAGCCATCCTTCTATGCCATTTGTTAGATTCATCCAAGTATGCTTTTGCCACCAAACAAGCCAAATCTCCTTCAGGCTGGACATCATTAAGATTGAATGTATACAAATAATGTCTCATTGGAACCTTCAAAGCTACTTGTTTGTTATCAGGGATCTGAAAGTCTTTAAAAAGCACAAGACATTCATTATCAGTGAATAGAACACTATTCTTCTTGTCACAGATTTGTGACACAGAAAATAGATTGAATTTTCTCAGTTCTTTCACATAATACACATTTTCAAAGTCCAACTTGGAGGTCCTAATGGTTCCTTTCCCAGTTATCTTGCCATCTCCTCCTCCAAAAGTAACAGTGCCTCCATGTAGAGAAACAAAATCATGCAATATTTCTTTGTTCCCTGTCATACTCCTAGAACACTCTCTATCAACAATACCTAAATCTTTATTCGTATGCGGATCATCCTATAAGTTAGAAAAAATATACAACAACATTAGTATTCATGGAGACCCAAGTCATGACTGACTTGGCCTGCCTTATGGATCATAGACGAAAAACCTATAGATTGATGAGATCCACCATTGTTCTTGGATTCCTTCCCTAAGTGTGGGTCGCATTGTCTTGAAGAGCAACCTGCTGAGGGCTTAACAGCAGTATCCCATCTTGCCCCCTTTTATACAATGGGTCATTATTAACAGAACTATATCCATTCTGAAAATACGTGCTAGTAGGTCTGATTAATGGCCTAGGAACATTACTTATCCAATATGGTGAAAATGGTATGTCAGCAAAAACTGGCTTACCAGCATGAACTAGTTTACCAGCAGAAACTGGATTACCAGCATAAACTGGGTTACCAGTAGAAACTGGCTTACCGGCAGGCCCGGTCTACCAGTTGGATTGGGTTTGCCAGTCCTCACATGTTTTTCCAGTAGGAACAAATGGAGGAATATTAGTCACATTATTCCATATTGGTCTTGGCTTCTGTTGGTCAGTATACACACCCATTCGTTTTTCATAAAAATCACAATCTTTAATAAGATGAAATGTACTACCACAAACAAAACATAATTTCTTCTTAAAAGGCTTGTTCATAACATGAGATGTCTTGTTACAAACAAACTTATTCAAACCACAATCAAAAACTGAATTGTTTTTAACAGAATTAAAAGAACAAGAAATGTTGTTAAAAGAAGCTGATTCATCAGCAGCAACTCTTAGGCCAAGGTCAACAGGCTTGGGTAAGGCAGACTTGGTAGAGGTTGACTTGTCACTTGAATCACAACTGGCAAAGTCATTGGAATGGGTCTCTGAGGTCCTATCACTAGAAGAACAAGAGAAAAAATCATTAGTTTCACTGCCAGTGTCAGGTAAGTCATTGGACTTTTTGACATAGGTCATTTGTGATTCATCTAAGTCTGTGTCAGGGGAGGGTAGCCTAACAATTCCATTAATTGAAGAGGAAACTGAATGCATTTCTCCTGTTTTTAAAAACTTAACAGGTTTTTGATACTTTTCTTCCTCAGCATAAGTGACAGAGTCAAAAAAACTATATTCATTAGGGTCATATACATCATCTGGACCTATATAGTCCTTGAAACCCAACCCAATCTTAGTTTTTACAGACATAGAATTGTTCCATAACTTAGATAGATGCTTAGATTGTTCTTGCCACTCTTTATGTCTAGCCACCTCACTTTCTAACTTAGCCTTTAGATCCTCTTTTTCTAAATTTACCTTTACATTTTCATTCTTAGTAAGTTTTAATATGTTAGTGGTGTATTCTAAATCTCTTTCTAGCACCCTAGTTTTCTCTTGATAGGCCAATTGATTTTGTTGGTACCAAGCCTTTTCTTTTTCCAAAGTTTTAACAATATTTTTATAGGCTTGAACCTGAAAAAAGTATTCTTTATATTGGCCTTCAATGTCATCAAATTCCCTTTTAAGGGCATCATATTTATCATTACACCCAAATATAAAAGTATTTACCTAAGATGAGATACCCATTAGGGCAAACTCCTCAGCAGCATCTCCAATCTCAACAAGCATTCCAAACTGAGAAGAACTACCCTCCTTATCTTCAGTCTCATGAGCAGTCCAGTCAAGCATTGAATCCACAGACACCAGGGCTTTAGGTTCCTCATGTTTCTTGAGCTTGAATGCTGAGTATCTTTTCTTATCACTTCCCTTCTTATCTGGGCATTCCCTGGCAAAGTGACCCAATAGTTTTCATTCATAACACCTCACCTTCTTCTTGCCGATGCCGAAGCTGGCTTCATCCCTTCGCTGGAAATTGATCTTCCTTCCAGACTTCTTCTCAAACCTGTTGACTTTTACAAAAAGCATAGCCATCTGCCACTTTATGTCCAACTCCTCCAAATCCCACTTATCCACCTGATCAAAATCCTCATACGCAAGTTGCTGTTGAGGTTCACTTTCAACAACAAATGAATAGAGCACATGTTCCATCACATTACAAGACTTTGATTTTCTTTATCCAGAAGAGGTGTATGTGGTTGCTGCTGATTACGAGGTGGGGCTCTTAGCATAGGACATCTTGGTGTTAGTACTAGTAGCACTAACAAATGCTGAATTTTTTGGAGTGAGAGAATAGCTGGAGTGACCCTTGATATCAATTTCAATAGTTCTGGCTTATTGTACAAATAATCAAGCTTAAGTATTCAAGGCCACCCTTTGCCTTGAGAGTGAGGGAAACCTGCCTCCAGGAAGAAGGTAGAGCCCGCAGGAACTTGGTGTTGCAGTCTTGATTATCAGGTTTGGACTGCATCTGATTAAGCTGGCTCAAGATTTTTTGAAACCTGTCATACCCCGTGTGTATTCCTTCCTCTTTAGATATCTTAAACTCCTGAAACTCCTACTTGAGCATTTTCTTTCTCTTCTTCTTGGATTCTTCGTTACCTCCAAACCTTGCCTTGATTGCTCTCCATATTTCCTTTGCATCATCAAGGTGATGAAAATCACCCATATGGTCATCTGGAAGTGCTTGGAGCAAGATAGCCCTAGCCTTGGTTTCCCTCTGAAGTGGAATATGTTCTTCAGTAGTTCTTCTTGGAAAATTATCACGTTCCTGAGTATCTTTTCTTCTTCTTCTTGTTACCTTCGAAACAATGTTCGAGATGGTAGTCACTTGGTAATCCAATTTTCCATCTTCATTGCCCAGATTTCATATTCGTCCTTTTAAGATAGGAAACTTAGCATTGTTGTTTGACATGGTGGTGGTAACAACTTTCTTTGACTGTTTAAGTCTGAGTGCTGCTCTCAGGCTTTTCCATATCATCTTCTCCATCTAACATTGTTAGAGACTTTTCGGGTTTTGAGCGAATCAGGTTATCTTCTTTGAGAGATTCTCACCGGCTCTGATACCACTTGTTGGATCAGTCCCAGATAGATCTTTTCCAGCCTTTAAGAAACAGATAGAATACCTGTGTAATCACAAGCAAACTATAGAGAACCTCTAATAAACTTATACTCATGCGGAATATGAACACAAGAGTTAAAGAAGATAATAACAACTAAACTTTTGATCCTCTATGGATCTATATTAATTCACTAAGAATGTTTTTCAAAAGCGTATATAACTCATAGCCGCAGGTTTCTTTTATACTATAAGAAACCCTAGTACAGCTGTTTACAAAACGTGTAAAAGATATGCACTATCTCTTCCTAATATAACTCATGCATATCCTAACTAATTAA
This sequence comes from Chrysanthemum makinoi, assembly GCA_910596185.1. NCBI lineage: Eukaryota > Viridiplantae > Streptophyta > Magnoliopsida > Asterales > Asteraceae > Chrysanthemum > Chrysanthemum makinoi. The sequence goes on from OU343222.1 coordinate 75,256,347, forward strand.
TAATAATACAGATACTACTATCCGCAGAAATACTACTATCAGCAGGAACTGCACTATCAGCAGAAACACTAATACTAACAGCTGGAACCTTATCAGTAGGAACCGCTCTATTCTATTACATTTATTTTAAATAATTCCTAACACTATCGTTGTGTTTGAATTCTTGAGTAATCTTTGTGAACCTTAGTTTATAGATCACTTAGCGGAATTGTAGACTAAACATCCAAAGATAGCCTTAGAGTTAGTTTATGAATCCTAGAGATTTCATAGGCAATAACCTCAAGGTAGTCTCAAAGAGTTAGGGATAAAAGGATACCCTACGACCTTAGAAAACACAACGCGTTAAGAATAAGGATGTGACAATTCAACCACTAATAAAAGATAACTATGGAGTAATAGTATCTAGGTAGACACATGTTTAATCATCATACGAGCACACATCAATAGACATAAGACTACCCATTAGTTTAGATAATTAGATAGTAGAGTAATCGGTAGAAGTACCATACCCCCAAATCCAAACCCCGAGATTTTACCCCTAGCTTTATAAAAAAAATATAAAAAAGATTAAAAAATAATTTTCCTCAACCTCAACCTTAGCGTAGTACAATTCTCACTAGCATTTTTATTCCCCTAGAGAACGATATTAATACCCGAGGCTTATACTACTACACTACATTAGGTTCCTTGCCAGGGTGTTGAAAAACTTGCTCGACGAAAAGGAATTTTCTTTGACCCCGAACGCATTATACATGCATCAAGTTTTTGGCGCCGTTGCCAGGGAATAGAATAGCTAGTTAGATTTTTATCTCGTTTAGGTTCCCTTGCTTGATTCCTATCAAGTAAGATTTTTTCTCATTTTTAGCTTCCTTGTAGTCTATCCCCCTTTTTTGTGTTTGTGTTCGTAAAACCCTATTCATTTGTCCCTATGGCAAGTGGAGTTGCATTTGAATCATTAACAAATGAGGAACAATTGAATTTCACAGATATGATTGCTTTTTATTGTTCTAATGAATTTCTTAGAGATATCCAAAAGGAGACGGGTGTAAGGTTAGATGGATTTGATAAATTTTGTGCTTGTGTGGCTTCTATTCAACAATCATTGTTAAGCTCAACTCCTTTTAGTGAGACCCTCTGGAAAAAAATTGAGAAAAGCTTCCTAAGCATAAACCATCAGTTGAATGAAATCATAGGCTTCTCTACATCACAACTTACAGATAATCTTAGGCTCCATGATCAAAAAGACCTAGTTTTTAAGAACATGGAACCTAAACCCGAACAAGATTGTGAGATGGTTAAAGTTGAACTACCTAGTTGCATATGTGGGATAGATTTCAAAACATATGACACGCATGAGGAATCCATTAGGCAAATAGAACATAGTGATCAAATTTTTGAGAATGATTCTTGTGAATCGGACCAAGAATTTGAAATGGCTAAAGAAGGATTTGATATACTTAAGAGTGTATTTGGGTTAGATCATACTAAAACACATGATGAACATTTAGGAGATCTAGATATAATGGAGAATGAGGTGGAAACTCCAACCCCACAAGCCCTACCAACACTTGAAGAACACACACCGCCTATAACTTACCCGGAAGAAGTATAAGAGACTATCAGAAACCCGATTGATATAGAACCTTTGGACCAAACACCACTAGAGAATGTAGGTTTAGATGCTTGTTGTTATGACCTCTCTCTTAGTCCTAGGGAAGTTCCTAGTTTTCATGAACCGGAGCCTCAACCAAAACCCTTACCTAATTTTCTATCTTTAGATGCGAATCTAGGAATTGAATTAGGCCCCAATCCACCCATCAAAATAAATAGTCCAGGTAGTTTCGTTATGAAGGTAGTAGACTCTAGGCCATGTAGAGTGGAAGCTAATATAGGAGTAACCCATGACCTTACACACTTACATCACCCATTCATGGTTGATAACAAGAAACATTATGTGTTTAAACCGGGTTTATTAGGTCAAGATGGATCCTTAACTAATAATCTTTTGAAGTTGATAGAAGATGATCCATTTCTAGGAGAAAGATTTGATTCACCCGCTACACCAATTGAATTAGGTAAGGCTAGTATGATAGGAGCACACCCCTTTGAGCATAAGTATCACCCATCACCCTCTCCTTACGTAGCAAATTTCCACCCTAAGGTTTAGTATCGCTACTATCACCCGCACTTAAGCTTAAGTGTAGGAAAAACTTCCCCTTTATTCGTTAAATAACAGTAGAGTCAAGCTCGTGACTCGAACAAAAACAAGCGCTTCTTGGGAGGCAACCCATGTGTATTTGTTTTTCATTTTTATTTGTGTGTTTATATATCTTTTTCATTATTGTTTATTCTCATGTTAGACTTTGTGAAAATGCTTTATTTTGTTTTTAACCTCGTCTTAATTACATATAAAGGTATTTTACAGAAAGATAAGTGTAGGGAAGATCAAATATGTTTTTAAGAACATGAACATGAGAATTACAATTAGTGAAATTGATATATATGTGTGTTTGTTAGAGTCAAATGCTTGTATCGAGGCATAATGGATGCTTTGCAGGAATTTTTCCAGATTTTAAAGGTGTAATTTTTCGCAATTTTTCCTAAAACGCAGTGAGACCGCTTTTGTTAGGATAACTCGACGTGGCGGGGGGATTATAACTGACGACGCCGTCGGAAGGATCGAAAGCTTAACTATCTAATTTCTCTGTTTTCAGGTTACTTATAAATTTTTGGTAATTCTCATGTCTTAATTTTCCAGAAACTCTGCAAATATCCATTCCACAAGCATTATATCCTAGTGTAGTTGAGTCATATATAGTTTTACCACCTATTTTACGCGAAGGTTTCGTCTATTTTCTTAAAGTGTGCAGGTTTTGTTTATCAAGAAGAAGAAACATAGCATTGGATGGAGCCTATCACACATGCATTTTTCTTGGAAAAGAATTTAACCACTACTTCACACGGATCCTACCGAGCTAATCAGGGGAGTACTAGTTTCTTTCTCTTTTAATTACCTTCCGTTATCATAACTTTGATACTTTCGGGGAACATTGGGGACAATGTTCAGTTTAAGTGTAGGAGGGAGAATAAAACAGGAACTTTGAAACTATGATTATCCTTGATTATTTGTCTTGTCCTATTTCATTTGTGTAATAAACCATGAGAAATATTTTTTAGGGCAATTTTAGCGCCAAATTTAAAATTTTTCATGACATGTACGGGTGGGTCTTTAGTCTTAATAAAGCGTCTGATGGATAGGAGTTATATGACGAGCACAAAAACCTTTTACCACTCAAATTCCACCCCAAAAATGTGCGGTTCGCCCCTAGATCTATAGGAATTAAAGCATTCACCTTTAATGCTTCGAGTGTGTACCGGTAGTATAATAGATTCTAGAACTTGTTTTGTGATGCATCCCGAGATTGCTAGTGAGACTACACTTGTGTAGTTAGGAATGACTAAATGATAAGAGGCATTAGGATAACCCTTGTTTGATACCCGTATTATAATTACTTCTTCCACATCGGTCGAGTAATTACCCCACACCCTTGCAATGTACTCATCTTTAGTACACGATACCCCTAGTTAACACCTCAGAGCCTATCCTTTTCGCGGTTCTCATGATGTTTCAGTTTTCTGGAATATCAATGAAGAGCATCATTTACAATCCACCCCCAAATGTACACCCAAATCGCCTTAACCTACCTTGTATGCACTCACCTTTAGTGCATTATTGTTATCATACTAAACCCTTTGTTCAATTATCTAGTTACTTGCATGGTTGCTAAGTCGATCCATATCTTTTGTACATAATTTTGGGACGATTGAGACTCATGGGTAAAGATAAATTTTATGGAGTGATGGAAAAGAACGTTAAATTCAAATTCCTTTTATTTACGTAATAAGGTACTCCAAGTGTTTTCATATTTTCAATTCGGGTCAAATTAGTGTTAGAGTAATAAAAACTCAAGTGTAGGGATGCTCCTATAAATCCCTTATGTTGAACCTTAGACCTTGATAGATCTTTGAGCTCTCGTGGATCGTTAGTAATGTTTATGTAATCACAAACACACTAATAGAAAGTCTCTATTACTTGTATTCTAAAGTGGAAATCAAACACAAGTAAGAACACAGATTAGTAAGAATACTTTGATCCTCTATGGATCTTTTAATAAAACTAAAACTTGTTTTTTCAAAAACTCGTACATTATACATACTAATGTGTTCCTTTTATAGACAAGGAACCCTAAACCGTTTCCCAAGAAACGTATATTCTTAAAACCAAAAGAGATATGCATTATCACTTCCTAATAAAACTCATTCATATCCTAACTAACTATAAAATACGCGGAATATCTATATCCGTAGAAACAAACTTCACGATTTTACTACTTCTGCGGAATCACTTCTTCAGCAGAATCCAACACTTCAGCAGAATCCGTCACAAGATATTATTCAAAGATAATTCTTATTCAGTAGAATTCCCAACAATCCTCCCCTAATCTTGAATTTGACACGGTTAAGTTCAAGATTCTTGATAGATCTTTAACACTTTAGAACAAGAGGATTGAATTCGAACATCAGCAGCAAAGAATCAAAACAACGACATCTCTATGATGGCAAAACTGTGAAACTTTAGATCTTTCCAGCAATAAATGACAAAGTGTACATCAAAACATATTAGTTTCAGACTATTCTCATCACATCCAGGTGTGTTAACTCCTGTGAGAGGTGAATCATTGAAAATAGTGGATTTGATGTCTCTTTACCAATAGCCATTACTAATAGAGTAGCCAAATGTTTAAGTTTGAAAACTATGGTACACTGATAACCATCCGATTTTTAGCAAATCAGCAGCTACAAACGGATTTGAAATGTCTTTACCTAGTCGCCATTTGCTCAGGACAAGTCAATTCTTAGGTGGAAAGAATCGCCTTTGGTGAATTGATTACCAAATATGGTATTCCACTGCCTTTACCACAAGCCATATACTCGTGGGCTAGCCAATTCTTGGGATTCCAAAAAGGAATAATCCATGGTGAATTAATGACCATACAACCCTCAGAAATTAAGCATGGGTGAGTTGCATACCCTATGGTTTTTAGCAAACCATTACAACTATCAACAGATTTGATGTGTCATTACCAAAGCTGTACCCTTTGGACTAGCCAACTATTTGATGGACATAAGTCACATCTTGTGAGTTGATAACCATCAACAGAGTTATATACAACAAACCTAAATATACAATTTTTTTTATTATTATTAAGAATTAAACAAAGAAAGAAATGATAAGAATTAAACAAAGAAAGAAATGATACAAGATACCAGAATCAAGTAGAAGCTTTGTGTTGCAGAAGCTTGGACTTGATCAACCCAATCAATTGTTTAGCATGGGTCATATCATTCCCCACTGGATCAGGAGGAACTTCCAATTTCCTTCTAGGAATACATTTCAGCAGTTTAATGGACAAAGGATAATGCTGATCAGAAAACATACATACAGAAATTCCACACTTTGTCTCCACAACATGCACATTTGGGATAGGGTAAAATTGCCAAGTATCAACCTTCCACTTATGTGAATTCTTCCAAATTGAATACCCTTTACCATTTGGAGACTGATAATCAAAAAGAACTTGAAGATCTCCCAATAAGTACAAACCAAAACCCTGTGGTGTATGAGTGGCATAATACTGTATGACAAGGCCATGGAGAGTAATCAAATCTTGCCTATCCACCAAATGAAGTATGTCTTTCAAGAAAGTAAACTGCATACAGGAGTTATCTATCCTATGAATGGTGTTAAGCTGTCCATCAGTCAATGTCCATTTTGTCAACACACTATAAGAACCCTCAGGAAAAGTTGCAGAAGAACCCACTTTGATAAATGTTGGATCAAAGAACCTTTAGGTCCAAATGCTTAGAAAAACCACCCTTGTGAGATTTAGGAACTCCAGAGGCCTGTGTCCCAGCTAATCTCACAGATCTCCTGATGGCAATGTGTCTCCTTTTGGACATCCTGTTCCCCCTCCTACCAGGTACATAAATGCCCATAGAAAAAGAAGAAGGTACCTTCTCAGATGCACCAGAGGCATCTTCAGTAGGAATAGAAGAGGTAGAAATAGAGGGAATTGGAATAGAACCACCCACTTCATACAATTTATCAAGTTCTTCTCTGGACTATTTAGCTCTAGCAGCTTCTTGTTCAGCTCTCTTAACCATGTCTGCATCATAATTAGAAAGATGTGCTCCTTCTTGTTCAGCAGATGCATCCATAGATGTATCAAAGACGGGTGAAGCCGGAAGTCAGAGAAATAACAATAGGTGCAGCAGATTGTACTCTCTCAAGAGAATGTACACCTTTAGTAGGTTCCTCAGCAAAAACAGCATGAGTGCTCGGTTGTGCTCTATCATCAGCAAAAGAAGTCACAATCTCAACTGTCTTGGGTCTTTTGGCTTTTGGAGCATCCATACCACCAGCAATCCTTTTCAATTGAGAAGCTGGTGTAATATTGTTGGGAATAATTCGTTACCACGGATAGTTGTGGTTTACACTGCTCGGATTAACACTAGCAGTGGAAACATATTACCACTGCCAGTACATTATTACCACTGCTATTAGATAATGTTTAATTAAACGCGTCTAGATAAGTATAGAATAGATCTTGTGTATATTCTATAATGTTAGCTTTATACTTATCTTGTAAAGGACTCCTTGTTGTATAAAAGGAGGTCCTAGGTCATTGTCTTAGGTGCTTGTCTAATTACCTACGTGATACTCACAAAGGCTTCAAGGTGTAACCCTAGTGATAAGCAAGATCACTCGTATTATTCATCAATAATATTGGAGCTCAAGTTTTGTGTTTAATGCGTGTTTACAAATAATACATCATACAATCGATCTTCTAAGTATTACTAAGTAAATTCCGCGTGCTTAATAATATCATACAAAATATCATTGACACAAGGTGTGTGTCTAGATCCATCAAGTGGTATCAGAGCGAAGGTTCTGATATTTTGTTTTAGAAGATCCAAGGAATTAGCTTAACCTACTCACTTAATTCAATGGAAATGGAAAACAACCAGTCTAACTCTTCTACACCAAGGCTACCAAAGCTCAAACTAAATGAGTTTGAGATGTGGAGGATATTTATTGAGCAATAATTTCTCATTCAGGGACTATGCTCATGGGAGATCATTCAAACCGGTGATTCTTTCAAGTCTCTGACTAATACCTTGTGAAGGTTGGTGACACAGATGTTGTGAAAGTTTCGTGCTTCAATCTAGTATTGAAAAAGATTGCAGAAAAATGATCTTAAGGCTAGAAGTTTGTTGTCTGAGATGACTCTTCCTAGAGATCAAATCATTGCATTCGAAGCACAAGACCGCTAAAGAAGCTGTTTGAAGACATTTGCTCGTTGTTTGGTGGTAATGATGCTACAAAGAAGACACAAAAGACATTTTTGAAGCAAAGTTATGCAAACTTCTCTACTTCAAGCAATGACTCACTTGATAGCATCTTTACCAAACTTCAAAAGATTGTTACAACAACCGACTGTGTTTGGCATTGAGGTAGAAAAGAAAGACCTCAATTTGAAGTTTCTAAGAAGTTTGCCTTCAGAGTTTCAAACTAATGTTCTTGTCGGGAAAACAAATCGCACATAGAAACAATGAAGCTCAATGACCTTTACAACAACTTCAAACTTATTGAGCAAAGGTTGAAGAAGGCAGGGAAACTTGGTTCAATCTCTAGTAGCTTACATTGTTGTCAACCTCTCTGACATGTGATGATTCGAAGATGACAAGTGATGATGATGTTGTCATTGCCGGTTCTAAAGTTTCCACTTGTAATGTTAATGTTACCACGCAGATAAAAGAAGAAGGTTGCTAGTATCAGAGATCCTACCTTTTATGCTTTCATCTCTACTCAAGTAGATGGCTCACTTAACTCATGAAGACATAGAGCAAATTGATGAAGATGACTTGGAGGAGATGGATATTAAATGGCAGATAGCTCCTCTTAGCATGAGGGCTAGGAAATTCTACAAGAAGACTGGCAAGCCTATTCACATCAATGGGAGTGAAACTGCTGGTTTTGATAAGAAGAAAGTGGAGTGCTTTAACCGCCACAAGTTTGGACATTTTGCTAGAGAATGTAGAAGACCAAAGACCAAGGACAATAGGTCAACTTGGTACAAGCAAAAGAAGGAACCAAGCGTGGAAGAACCAAAGGCAATGTTGGCTATTGATGATGATTGAGTTTCATGGTCGATGAACAAGAAGAAGAACATATCGATGTCTTTGCTCTTGTTGCTAACGATTTTACTCTCATGGCTTTCTCGACTCTAAGGTACAAAACTTTGATAGTCGTTCTAAAACATGTAGGAATGCTAAAGAAGTTGAAAGGCTTAATGATTTATATTCTAATGAAAGACAAGAGTTATATCGCTAATTATATCGCGGTTCTAATCTTAGGAGAGCTATGGCAGATTAGAAAATCAAATAGAGCACTATCGTGCAAATGAGTCTAAATATGATGATGATATGATTCTTCTTATAGAGGTAGAACATAATACTGGTGTGAATGAAGCATACCAAAAGGAGTTTGAAAACTTCAAAAGAAAAATGAAAATGTCAATTTAACTTTAGACACATGTTATCACCAGTCTAAGTCAATTGATAAAATTTGGAATTCTCAAATATATAGTAAAGCTAAGTCTGGTATGGGCTATAATACGTGCTGCCTCCACCACTAAGAGGTGTTCCATCACCTCCGGTATAGACTTAGCTCATACAAAGGGCTTAGAAGATTTAAGGAACTTGAAAGAGAATATGGTCCTTTAAAGGACACAATGGTGAAAAGTGAGGAAGAGATTAAACATGATGATGATGTTTTTGAGAGTTCTAGTGACTCATCTGTTGTTGATGAGAATGTTAAAAGGAATGTAGAGGCTTCTATCCCAAAAGTTGTTAATCTTTTATTCTGAGAGGAACCTAGAAAACCGGTTAATAAACCTAGACCAAGCTGTAAGGTATCTTTGAGATGTATAGGAACAAGCCTACAAACTCCTAAAGGTAACAGAGGAGTTGGAATCATGTTACATCTCAACAACTAGGTAGTGATTTGGTAATGTACAATAAGGCATGCTATATCTGTGGTAGTTTTGATCATTTACATGCTTATTGTAACTATCATGTTAGGAGAAGGGAAGTCCATGGGAATAAAAGGGTGGAGACTAATAGGTTTCAAAATAATGTAAACCCTAATTCACATTGCAAAATGGTCCCAAGAGAAGTTCAACTTTGAAGTGGTCTCAAAACATTTGCCACTGCAAAAACTATTAACACTGCTCATCCTAAGTCACCTGTTAAAAGTGCAAAGTCCAAAACAACTTTTGCAAAATCGCACAAGCAGGGGAAAGGAACTTTTCAAGCCAAAGGTTAATTATAACCAGCGATGGGTGCCTAAAAAGACCGGCAGTTTCCTTTGCTCATTCAAAAGTTACCACTTCAAGGGTTATGAACGAAAGGGGGACATGGCAATCTTTGAAGGCCTCAACACGTTGGGAATGGAAACCTAAAGGAAATACCTCTACAACCAATCCCAATGGTGTATTAATGACCTTTGATAGATTTAACTATATTGATACACGAGGCGGATCCAAGTCAATCATGGCTTGGGTCCCGAAACTAACTCTTTACTCTTATGTGCGAGGAACATCCAAGGAAAAAAGATCGATCAAGGATATACGAGATAGTGGGTGTTCAAGGCACATGACCGCAACAAGTCCTATCTTTCTAATTTTGAGCACTATGATGGACAGTATGTTAGTTTTGGAGGTGGAGTAAATGGAAAAGTTGCTGGTAAAGGGGTGATCAAAACTGGTAACTTAGACTTCGAACCTATGTACTATGTAAAAGAGCTAAAGTACAATCTTTTTAGTGTGTCACAAATGTGTGACAAGATGAACAATGTTCTTTTTACCAAAGATATGTGCTTTGTTCTCTCTAAGGATTTTAAGATGCCTAATGAAAGTCAGATTCTTCTTAAAATTCCTAGAAAAGGCAATCTTTATAGCTTTGATATGAACAACATTGTAGCTAAAGATAATTATGCTTGCTTGTTTTCAAAGGCCACAGTGGATGAATCCATGTTATGGCATAGAAGACTTGGTCATGTTAACTTCAAAACCATTAACAAGATTGTCAAAGATGGTTTGGTGAGAGGTTTACCTCAGAAAAGATTTGAAAATGATCAAACCTGTGTGGCTTGTCATAAAGGCAAACAACACAGAGCTTCTTGCAGGTCAAAGTTGGTTAACTCTATTGCTCACCCACTTCAATGTTACATATGGACTTATTTGGTCCTACATCGTGGCGGCTTGAATCTAAAGAAATATTGTCTAGTGGTAACGATGATTTTAGCTTGCTTACATGGGTTTTCTTTCTAGGAACCAAGGATGAAACAACAGGCATCCTCAAGATATTTATCACGAAGTAGAAAACCAATATGATATGAAAGTTAAAATCATTAGGTGTGACAATGGGACGATTCAAGAATAGAGTTATGGACGATTTTTGAAGAGATAAAGGTATTAAAAGAGAATTTAGTGTAGCTAGAACTCCTCAACAAACTGGTGTTGCTGAGAGGAGGAACAAGACACTGATAGAGGCTGCTAGAACCATGTTGTGCGATTTTAAATTGCCAATCGGTTTTGATTTGAGCGATTAACAACTGCATGTTATGTGCAAAGCAGGGGTTTAGTGGTAAAAACAAAGAACAAGACACCTTATGAATTATTTAGGGTAGACCACCTATCCTTGACTTCATGAGACCATTTGGATGTCATGTATCTATTCTCAATACCATATATTATCTAGGAAAGTTTGATGAAAAAGCTGATGAAGGGTATTTTGTTAGGTATTCCATGGTTAGTAAAGCTTTCAGAGTATTTAACTTAAGAACCCAAAAGATTGAAGAGAATCTGCATGTTGAGTTCTTGGAAAACAAAGTGAATGTCAAAGGCGGTCGAGAAAGGCTTTTGATCTTGATTCTCTAACAAATACTATGAATTATGTGCATATTTCTACAGGAACATCTTCTTTTGATTTTGCGGGTTGAAGAGTTTCTTGATGATGATGAACCAAGCAAAGATCATGTAGATGATCAAGATGAATTCAGACTACCTCTTTGGGACTATGCAGATAATGATGATGTACCAAAAACTGGAGATGCTCATCCTTATAGTGATTTGGAAAAGGAAGGAAATTGTAACTTGAATGCTGAAAATTCTGAAAGTAGTGGAAATTGATTCCATTGTCGAGCAAAATGTTTCCAACTCGCAACACGGATGTGGAAATTAGAACTCCGATTCAGAGGCTCATGCCAATGATGTTGAAATCTCAAATATGCCAAGTGAGATTGCATTCCTCGACTCCGCACACTTCAATTCATAAATCACATCCTCTTGAAAATGTGATTGGGGATGTCTATTCACCTATGAAGACTAGAAGACAAACTAAGGCGCCGATGTCCATGGATTCATTAGTAAAATATATGAATCTAAGATTCATGAAGGCAAGAATGAATGTCTCTTTATGTGTTTTCTGTCACAAATGGAGCCAAAGAATGTTTACAAGGCACTTGAATATGAAAGTTGGGTGGAAGCAATGCAAGAAGAGTTGCTTCAGTTCAAGCTTCAAAAGGTGCAGGTGCTTTGTGATTTGCCTTACGGCAAGAAGGTAATAAGTACTAAATGGGTGTGAGAAACAAGAAGGATGAAAGAGGAATTGTTATACGAAACAAAGCTAGGCTTGTGGCTCAAGGATACACTCAAGAGGAGGGTATTGACTATGAAGAAGTGTTTGCCCCAGTTGCACGAATTGAAGCAATCAGGCTATTCTTAGCTATTCTTAGCTTATGCATCCTTTATGGGCTTTAAAGTCTATCAAATGGATGTGAACAGTGCTTTTCTATATGGGTAGAATGATGAGGAGGTTTATGTCTCACAACCTTCAGGCTTTGAAGACCCTGAATATCCTAACAAAGTATACTGAGTAGTTAAAGCTTTGTATGGCTTGCATCTGGCACCAAGGAAATGGTATGAAACCTTAACTACTTATCTTCTTGCTAATGGGTTTCATAGAGTGGATCAAACTTTGTTCATCAAGAAAGACAAGAATGATATCTTGCTTGTTCAAGTGTATGTTGATGATATCATTTTGGATCTACCAAGACAGAGATGTGCAAAGAATTTGGAAACGATGAAAGAAGAATTTCAGATGAGTTCTATAGGTAAACTCACATTCTTTTTGGGACTTCAAGTACTACTGAGAGGCCGGATGGTATTTTCATCAATCAAGATAAATATGTGGCTGAGATACTAAGGAAGTTCAAGTTCACCGATGCAAAGTCATCCAGTACCCCTGCAGACAAGACTACACATCTACTTCTGAAGGAAAATAGTGGTGAAGCTATTGATGTGCACTTGTTGTAAAACCCTAAAAATCGTAAACGTGCTAAGTGACTATTTTGCCCTTAAGCTAAATAATTATGAAGATTCACAAACACGTCCGACTCGTTAAATACGTTTTGCTTTAAATTAAATATGTGTAATTACAAATTTATGCAAGACAATAGAATTTATTTCCTTTCCCACTTATGAATCTAGCACATCATATAATTATACAAGTGATAAAACAAAATAAAAGATGAAAATGAGAATTATGGAAAGTAAATCAAACCTTGCTACTCCCCCCTAATTCTAGCACAAACTCGACCCTTACACACCCATTTACACGTTTTGGTTCCTAAATTATCTCCCTAAATCAATCACCACTTAGTTCTCATTAATTCCTTTCACCATTCAAACGTAAAAACCAAAGAAAAACCCTAATATCACAATTGCTCTCCCAAATATCATACAAGCCGCCATAAATTCTAAAAGTATTTTTCCTGTGATCTCTAAACTGCTAGGAAGCCAAGAAAATTGCCAATTCAATTTTGAAGGCTGTGTCTATTGTCGAATTTTGTTCATACTGTAGTAAAATTCATAATACTTCATACGACCCTCCATAAATTCATTTTCCATTTTTCCTGAGTTCCTTACATCATGTGTGATCTTCGAAAATTTATTTCAAGGTAGCGTTTCTATTCTTTTGGAATTTTGGAGTCGTTTTATCCTAGCAGGGAGGAATAATTTCATCCAGCGTGTTCTGAACGTTCTAAAATTTATATGGTATTTTTCTCATGTTATATTCATCCTATAAGTTCCAAATAAAATTATAAAAACGAACCATGCATGGTATACGAATTATTGGAGAATTAAACCCTAAGCGTGTTAAAACCCTAAATAATTAGAAACGAATTTTGGGCATATGAAGACTATTTTTCTTGGACTCTATATAATGTGTATTAACTCTGAAAAATGGTGTTTCGAATTTTGAAGCTTTGATCATGTTATATGAATTTATCCTAATCGCTATTTATGGAAAAGGGAAAATAAAATAAGGTTTAAGGATCGACCTAGGGTTTATGTTATGGTCTAGATCTGACCTTAATGATGAAATAATGATGGAATAATGATTGGTTTTGATTTGGGGAATTAGGGTTAGGGTTTGAAGATTTTATGTGATTACCGATTGAGTTTTCAAAATAAAAGGGGTTATTTAAGTAAATTATAAAACTTGGGGATTATTTTTGTAATATACTTTGGACGAGGGTGTTAGTATAAAATGTAATATGAGGACCTTTTTCAGTAAAATATGTGACTTAGGGTTTATTTTGTATCGGGTAAATTTGTAAACAAATGTGATTAGTAAAATAGAGGGGCTTGTTGGTAAATTCGGAAACTTGGGGTATTTCGTATAAATAAGGATAATGAGGGTGTAATATGTAAAATTGGACACTAAAGGGCTTGTTGTGTAAATATGCTAAATATGGAAACACACTAAATATGGAAACCTGCTAATTATGGAAAGTTGCTAAATATGGAAAGCAGCCTAAAATAGAAAGTTACCTAAAATAGAAAGTACTTAAAATGGAAAGAGTTCTAAAATGGAAGCCGCTCTTAAGCGAGTCGATTTAGAGTATAGGCGTTATTTAATTCATATAGGTTCCGGCGTAGGGTGATCTTCCCTCTTGATTTTACTTTCATTGTGATTTGCTCAGAATAAGGTACAGATATTAGACCTTACCTCTTAAGTTTCTCATGATTCATTATTCATATTTCGATTCTAGCTTGATATGTTATGCGTTACTCTAAGCCTCTTTATTAGGGCTTCCCTATGACTCTGCTATGCTCCCTTTGATATGAAACTATATGAACCTTTGAAATGAAAACTTCGATATGAAACTTTGATATGAACTTTGATATGGAAATTTTGACATGAACTTTGATATGAACTATGATATGAAACCTTATGATATGATATGATTATGTTTTGAACCGTCCGTTTGATACCCGAGCCAAGATTTGTTTCTAGTCGGGAAGGTAACTTTGAGTGTCATTGATGCACCAATGGCATGACTTTAGTGTGGTTGAGTGATGTTCCACACAGTCCCCATTTTGATATGATTATGAGCTCACTATATGTATATGATTTGGCCATTATATGTTTGGGGGGCGTATGGATGCATCCTAGATTTGATTTGTTTCGAGGGATTTAATCGATTGAGCTTTGTTTGGTGAATGATGTCGGGTGCAATCAGCGTCTTCACAATTGGGGAGTTAGCTACTCCATTTGTTACTGAGGTCTCCTCATTATGTATGGTATTCGAGGTCACCCTAGAATACAATGGCTACTTATGATATGATATGATATGATATGTTTTGGGCTCGGGTAGATTTACGATAAACCTTACACTTTTGATATACCTATATTGTACCTTCTACATTCCCAATACCCATATATGTATGTACCCTATATGACTCACTCTACTACCAAGATTTATACATTCCATTGCTTTGATCAGTCACACTCTTCATTAATGAAATTCCGATTATCGTTCCATGGCGTTGCAGTTGTTATGTTGGATTTGATTATGATATTCATGTTTATACGACTCTTGATTACTCTGTGATATGTATGTATGTGATATAAGATTCATCTGTTGTCATCGATGATATGCTATCTTGTTATGTGACCCTTTGATTTGTCCGTAAGTGCTTGTGTGAAATCGATTGTTGATCTGTTTATCTTTTGTACCTCGTTCAATTAATCTCGTGGACTATGACTATCCGTGGTGTCCTTATCACCTTGTTGTTGACCCTTCCATGTTTGCAATTATATTTATGTTACGGTTTGATTGGGTAAATGGTTCAACTTGTGAAGTCTAGCTTGTTAACTGGTTTAATTTCCCTGCTATGTCCCAAGTTCATTTAATTATAGTATTCTCTTGTATTCCTACTTATTACGTGCTATTTGCCATGTTTTGACTACCGTTATGATAATGATCATGTCTTCAATTAAGAGTTTTGACCGTGTGCGCACTCATGATTTTATTTATTCTTCGCTTCAGAATATCATTTGGCTTGTATGTATTTTGATTTCCTGAATTGTTTGTATGCCATATATGTTGTGTGGATGCTACGCCGCTATGTTTGCTTATGTTTCAGTTCTTGTATGTCTGGTTTGTATGTGCTTATTTATATGTCATCAATGCTTTGCTTCGCTTCGCTCTCCTTGTTATCATTCGTTTTGGATATGTATAATTGTGTTCTGCAGGATCCTCTTTGACTCATTACACTCATTTCGCTACGACTTGTTATCCTTTGCCTTTGTTTCATTTGCATTTGATTTTATTTAGCTTTCGTTTGTTATATCCTCACTTCCTTTGGGCTTTTTAAGCTCAGCCGCATTTCTTTTCTCTGTGAGGTTTTAGGTTTGAAGATGGGCTTTGATTGGGCTGAGAGGTGGTTTATCTGAGTGGACTAACCCTAGTTACCTTATTTTTGGACTTGCTTTGGCGGGCTTTTGTTTTGAGATTTCATTTTATTCTGACATTGGATTTTGTAATTTCCCTTGTAAATCTTTGGTTATTATGACTTGGTACATTATTATTTAAAGACTTCCGCTTTAAAATTTTACTTGTATGTTCGATATGACACCGAATGTGACACTTCTACCCTTTGGGTTGGGGTGTTTACAATTATGGTATCGAGCCCAGTTTCGTCTTGTTGACCTTAGGATTGACCTGTGAGGATTGGGTAGACATTAGGCTTCCGTCTGTTCCGATATATTCCGATTCCTTTTGATTGTCGTTCAGTTTTGACTTCGATAATCTTTTGTCTTCATTGTTTTGCTCTTCTTCTCTTCACATTTGATTTTATTATTTTGTCTTCGCACATCCGTTTGTCGAGCGTTAGATGGAGACTACCCGTGTAGCCGAAGACGATGGTGCCGAACTGCGTTGCTAGCAACAAGTACCCTTGGAGAGGTTCGTGAAGGCGAAGCCACACCGACGCCGTACTTTGTTGGAAACATCAGGATGCCTTGGGAGGGCTAATCAACCAAAGACGAACGACGAAGACAAGATTCAACCGGTGGTTGAGAAGGTTCATCTACTTCATATGATTTGGGCGCGATTTGTGTTCCAGATTTGTTGTCATGCATTGGTGGCGGTTTGATATTTTGCTATGTGATTTTGATCGGCATTGCTCTTCGTTGATTTGTTCAGAACTCGGTTTGAATCGTGAAGCGTCATCTTTTGGCATTTTGGTAATATCTCAGCTTTTCCTTTGAATCTTCCGTAATGAGTCATGAGGAACCGTTTTACGCAAGCTTGGTGGCGTTCTCTCCTTTGTGGTATGGTAAGTTGTTTTGATGTGATATATGCTATATATTTGTGATCCGTCCGCTTTGGTATGTTACTTGGTATCCGTGGTATGATATGTTTCGTGCGTGGATATTGGTTATGTGATTTGTCATGACCCGACGAAATATGATGACGATAAGGGCTTGTTATGTGATGCAAGTATTATGACGCCCGATCAACGTGATAATACCGAGATCATATAATTTGAACTTATTGAAATCATACGACGTGTTGGGAAATTCCTGGGGTTGGTACGTGAATGGAATAAGGCTTATATTCGTTATTTGACACTCCTCATGTTCGTTTGGAATTTTGTACCTCTTTGTGAGATTCTCACCGATATCTGATGCGTGTAAGATTTGTACGCTTTGAAACTGGTACGATTATGACCTGTATGAAACTATGGATTGCTACGTCTGCCTTAAGCCGGTACGTCTCTGTGTACCCCTGCGACTTCAATTTTCGAGGACGAAAATTTTCTTTTAGAGGGGAAGAGTTGTAAAACCCTAAAAATCGTAAACGTGCTAAGTGACTATTTTGCCCTCCAAAGCTAAATAATTATGAAGATTATGCAAACACGTCCGACTCGTTAAATACGTTTTGCTTTAAATTAAATATGTGTAATTACAAATTTATGCAAGACAATAGAATTTATTTCCTTTCCCACTTATGAATCTAGCACATCATATAATTATACAAGTGATAAAACAAAATAAAAGATGAAAATGAGAATTATGGAAAGTAAATCAAACCTTGCTACTCCCCCCCTAATTCTAGCACAAACTCACGACCCTTACACCCCATTTACACGTTTTGGTTCCTAAATTATCTCCCTAAATCAATCACCACTTAGTTCTCATTAATTCCTTTCACCATTCAAACGTAAAAACCAAAGAAAAACCCTAATATCACAATTGCTCTCCCAAATATCATACAAGCCGCCATAAATTCTAAAAGTATTTTTCCTGTGATCTCTAAACTGCTAGGAAGCCAAGAAAATTGCCAATTCGAATTTTGAAGGCCTGGTCTATTTGTTGTCGAATTTTGTTCATACGCAAGGTAAAATTCATAATACTTCATACGACCCTCCATAAATTCATTTTCCATTTTTCCTGAGTTCCTTACATCATGTGTGATCTGCGAAAATTTATTTCAAGGTTTTTGGAGTCGCGTTTCTATTCTTTGGAATTTTGGAGTCGTTTTTATCCTAGCCGAGAGGAATAATTTCATCCAGCGTGTTCTGAACGTTCTAAAATTTATATGGTATTTTTCTCATGTTATATTCATCCTATAAGTTCCAAATAAAATTATAAAAACGAACCATGCATGGTATACGAATTATTGGAGAATTAAACCCTAAAAACGTGTTAAAACCCTAAATAATTAGAAACGAATTTTCTGGGCATGAAGACTATTTTTCTTGGACTCTATATAATGTGTATTAACTCTGAAAAATGGTGTTTCGAATTTTGAAGCTTTGATCATGTTATATGAATTTATCCTAATCGCTATCTATGGAAAAGGGAAAATAAAATAAGGAAACCTTAAGGATCGACCTAGGGTTTATGTTATGGTCTAGATCTGACCTTAATGATGAAATAATGATGGAATAATGATTGGTTTTTGATTTGGGGAATTAGGTTAGGTTTGAAGATTTTATTGTATTACCGATTGAGTTTTCAAAATAAAAAGGGTTATTTCAGTAAATTATAAAACTTGGGGATTATTTTTGTAATATACTTTGGACCAGGGGGTGTTAGTATAAAATGTAATATGAGGACCTTTTTCGTAAAATATGTGACTTAGGGGTTTATTTTGTAAATCGGGTAAATTTGTAAACCGAAATGTGATTAGTAAAAATAGAGGGGCTTGTTGGTAAATTCTGGAAACTTGGGGGTATTTCGTATAAATAAGGATAATGAGGGTGTAATATGTAAAATTGGACACTTAAGGGCTTGTTGTGTAAATATGCTAAATATGGAAACCTGCTAAATATGGAAACCTGCTAATTATGGAAAGTTGCTAAATATGGAAAGCCGCCTAAAATAGAAAGTTACCTAAAATAGAAAGTACTTAAAATGGAAAGAGTTCTAAAATGGAAAGCCGTCTAAAACGAGTAATCTGATTCTTATTGAGCGTTATTTAATTCATATAGGTTCCGGGCGACGGAATTGATCTTCCTTCTTGATTTTACTTTCATTGTGATTTGCTCCGAATAAGGTACAGATATTCTGACCTTACCTCTTAAGGTTTCTCATGATTCGTATTCATATTTCGATTCTAGCTTGATATGTTATGCGTTACTCTAAGCCTCTTTATTAGGGCTTCCCTATGACTCTGCTATGCTCCCTTTGATATGAAACTATATGAACCTTTGAAATGAAAACTTCGATATGAAACTTTGATATGAACTTTGATATGGAAATTTTGACATGAACTTTGATATGAACTATGATATGAAACCTTATGATATGATATGATTATGTTTTGAACCGTCCGTTTGATACCCGAGCCAAGATTTGTTTCCTAGTCAGGAAGGTAACCTGACCGTGTCATTGATGCACCAATGGCATGACTTTAGTGTGGTTGAGTGATGTTCCACACCGTCCCCATTTTGATATGATTATGAGCTCACTATATGTATTTGATTTGGCCATTATATGTTTTGGGGGGCGTATGGATGCATCCTAGATTTGATTTGTTTCGAGGGATTTAATCTGATTGGAGCTTTGTTTGGTGAATGATGTCGGGTGCAATCCGCGTCTTCACAATTCTGGGAGTTAGCTACTCCATTTGTTACTGAGGTCTCCCCTCCTATTATGTATGGTATTCCAAGGTCACCCTCCAGAATACAATGGCTACTTATGATATGATATGATATGATATGTTTCTGGGCTCGAGTAGATTTCTGATAAACCTTACACTTTTGATATACCTATATTGTACCTTCTACATTCCCCAACGCACCATATTCTGTGTACCTTATATGACTCACTCTACTACCAAGATTTATACATTCCATTGCTTTTATTTGTCACACTCTCATTCGCTTATTCGATTATCGCTCCATTCACGCATCGGGTTGTTATATGTTATTGGATTTGATTATGATATTCATGTTTATACGACTCGATTACTCTGTATGATATGTATGTATGTGATATAAGATTCATCTGTTGTCATCTGATGATATGCTATCTACTGTTATGTGACCCTTTGATTTGTCTCGGTAACCGTGCTTGTGTGAAATCGATTGTTGATCTGTTTATCTTTTGTACCTCGTTCAATTAATCTCGTGGACTATGACTATCCGTGGTGTCCTTGTCTGCTTGTTGTTGACCGCCATGTTTGCAATTATATTTATGTTACGGTTTGATTGGGTAAATGGTTCAACTTGTGAAGTCTAGCTTGTTAACTGGTTTAATTTCCCTGCTATGTTCCTAGTTCATTTAATTATAGTATTCCTACTGTATTCCTACTTGTTACGTGTGACCATGTTTTGACTACCGGTATGATAATGATCATGTCTTCAATTAAGAGTTTTGACCGTGTGAATTGTCATGCTCAATGATTTATTTATTGCTTCCGCTTTTCAGTAGATATCCATTTTGGCTTGTATGTATTTTGATTTCCTGAATTGTTTGTATGCCATATATGTTGTGTGGATGCTACGCCTGCTATGATTGCTTATGTTTCAGTTCTTGTATGTATGGGTTTGTATGTGCTTATTTATATGTCATCAATGCTTTGCTTTCGCTCCGCTCTCCTTGTTATCTGCTCGTTAGTTTGGATATCTCGTATAATTGTGTTCTCAGATCCTCTTTGACTCATTACTCTCATTTCGCTTACTGACTTGTTATCCGTTCCTTTGTTTCATTTGCATTTCAGATTTTCTTTAGCTTTCGTTTTGTTATATCATTTCACTTTGGGCTTTTTAAGCTCAGCATTTCTTTCTGCTTGGCGGGTTTTAGGTTTGAAGATGGGCTTTGATTGGGCTGAGAGGTGGTTTATCTGAGTGGACTAACCCTAGTTACCTTATTTTTGGACTTGCTTTGGCGGGCTTTTGTTTTGAGATTTCATTTTATTCTGACATTGGATTTTGTAATTTCCCTTGTAAATCTTTGGTTATTATGACTTGGTACATTATTATTTAAAGACTTCCGCTTTAAAATTTTACTTGTATGTTCTGATATGACACCAGAATGTGACACTTCTACCCTTGTCGGGTTGGGGTGTTACACTTGTACAGGTCTATGATTGGTTCTTTGATGTATCTTACATCATCTAGACCAGATATTATGTTTGCAGTGTGTGCCTGTGCAAGGTTTCAAGTTACTCCCAAGTTCTCTCACTTGACTGTTGTGAAGAAGATTTTCAGATATCTTAAAGCATTTCCTACTCGGGATTGTGGTACTCGAGATTCTCCTCTAGATCGTTACTTACTCGGATAGTAACTATCTTTGAGCTAGCTTGGATAGAAAATCAACAACATGTGGATGCCAATTTCTTGGCAACAGATTAGTGTCATGGCAGTGCAAGAAGCAAACTATGATGGCTAATTCTTCAAACGAGTATGTGAGTGGCTGCTAGTTGTTGTGCTCAAGTTCTATGGCTTCATAATCAACTTTTGGACTATGGGTACAATTTCATGAATACCATCATTCATATTTACAATAGCAGTACCATTTTCATCATTAAGAATCCTGTTCAACACACAAAGACCAAACATATTGAAATTAGACACCATTTCATTAGAGATTGCTATGAAAAGGGACTAATTCAAGTTGTCAAAATTCATATTGATGACAACTATGTTGATTTATTAACAAAAGGACTTGATGTGGGGAGATTTCAGTACTTGGTAACAAGTATTGGAATGCTTAATCCATAACCTTTTTGTCAAAATGTTCTCTGGTGTTGAGGGGAGGCTGTTAGGTACTAAAATTGTTGTATGAGTTTGTATATGTTTGCTTGTATTCCTGTTTCTGTGTTTACCAAGCTTTGTTGGGAGTTGAATTTAAAAGGTGTATATCTGAGATACACAACAAATGGTTATTGATTCACCATGTCTTACCCACATAAGAATCAACTAGTCCAGAGCAAACGGCTACTGGTAAAGACTTGTCAAATCCGTTTATGGTTGATAGTTTACCAAAAACTATATGGTTATCAACTCACCATATTCTTTATGATTAAGAGTTGGCTAGTCCATAGCAAACGGCTCATGGTAAAGACATATCAAATCCGTTGATAGTTGTTAGTTTGCTAAAAACTATGATAAGAGCAGTCTAGTTTTCAAATGATTTTATTTACCACTGCTCTTTGAAATTTTTGTGAAAAATTACCACTGCTAGTTCACAGTTTCCACTGACAGTGTTATTTTACCACTATTTTTCTAGCCGTTCCAACTGATTATGTCAGTAACTTATTTTTTTACTAGCCGTTGAAAGTAACCACTGATTGTTATATATATAGGGTTAAAATTTTAAGTAAATTATCTTCTTTCCATATTATGATAAATACTTTCTAAAGATAATTTTACTTGCGCAATAATTCTAAACCCTAACCCTATATATCTTTTTCTCTCAATTGGCTAGTTATTATTTCGATTCTTACTGACACAATATCGTTTTTCATCAAAAGTTTCTATGGCATCTTTAACCTTTGAAGATGAGCACAACCTAGTGGCCTACCTACAAAAGTCTAACGAGAAGAGTGGCCCTGTTTTTCATCAGATTGTGGACTTTCTCCATACCACACATATAAGGTATGCTTTGCTTTTAAAACCCACAATATATATCTCTCAAATCAAACAGTTTTGGACTTTTGCTCAGTCCATAACACTTGCAAATAGAGATACACATGAAACAGTGGATGCTCTAAGAGCCACTGTGGATGGGGTAACTATTGATGTTATTGAGGCATCCTTGAGAAGAGTACTCCAATTGGGTGATCTCAATGGTCTCATCACATTACCTATGCCTGAAATTCATGATACTTTATCATCCATGGGGTATGATACCACTGACAAAAGGCTACTTTCAAAAAGAGTGGTTTTTGTCCCCAATGGAGATTTTTTATTCATACACTGTTGCATTGTCTAAGTCCAAAGAAAACATCTTTTGAGCAATTTAGTTCAACCATGGCTTATCCTTTGGTTTATCTAGTCACTGATAAGATTTTTAACTGGTTAAACTATATTTTTACAAGTATGAAAGGCAATGTACAGAGTAAAACAAAATTTTTAATGTATCCACGGTTTGTGCAAGCAGTGCTAAATGAGTTTCAACTACAACCCCATACTAATGTTTATCAAATCAGTTGCCTAAAGCCTAAAGTTTTTCAAAATTTGAACAAAGATGGAAATATGATTTTTACACCTCTCCTTCCCCAAATGCTTGCTAAGATTACATCTGAACAAAACACACCCATAATTAATGTTCCAAACATTGATTATACTCCACCAGTTTCAAACACCTATGAGAGAAGGTCTAAACAGCCAACTCCTCTCATGACAACACAACAAGTTTCTGAACCTTTTGGTCTAGGAACAAGCAGTGGTGGTTCTAGACTTCAACCTAGTCCAACTAGGGAGGATTCTGAGCCAATGCCCCATGATTCACCTCTCCCAACAGGTAACACAGTTGGAAGTGATGAGGGCAGTGGGCAACACTTGAAATTGATGGTTTTGTGTACAAAGTTAGCCAAGCAGGTTGAATCTCTACAGAAGGATTTGGCAAATGTCAAGAAGCAGCATGCCAAGGATGTTAAACATTTAAAGGAAGAGATTCAGACCTTAAAGGATGAGTTGCAGGGGTTGAAAAAGCACAAGAAAACTGCAAAGTTGGTGATCTCATCTTCATCCTCACCTACCCTTGATGGTGATTCCCAAATGATCATGATTTGGGAAATTCTCCCATAAGGGGAGGAAAACGGTCGACACTTAGGGAGGCAAATTGATTTTGAAGATGAAGGTGATACAAGTAAAGGAGCAAAGGAAGCTAATACTCAAGGAGAGCAGCAACTTGATGATCAAGACATTTTCTCATCGCAACTGATTTTACCAGCGATTCCATTTCCACTGCAGAGCCAAATATTGCCACTGCAAGTGAAGAATTTGATAAACTGAAGATAGACAAAGGTAAAGCAGTTATGGAAAGTGTAGAGCAAAATGGAAGAAAGATTTCAAAGAAACAACAAGCACAGATTGCTCTTGATAGAGAAATTGCTGAAAAGTTTAATGAAGAACAAGTTGCTAAAAAGAAAAAGCTTGAAGAATTGGAAGTTGCAAGCTTTTTGGAGGCTAAAAGGCTTGATAGATTGGAAAATCCAATTTCCACCTACAATTCTTAAAGAGAAGACTCCAGAGTTTAGTTATGTTCCTACTGAAGATGATATTGACTTCTTGATTGCTAATAATCAAATAATCAAGAAAAAGGCAGTTGACCTAGTAGCTGATGCATCCTTAACGGCGAAGAACAAAGAACTACTCAGTTGAAGGATTTCATTCAAATGAAGAACAATCAAGCACTTGAAGATGTGATTAGTACCTTAAAAGGGCCAAAAGAAATCAAGACAACCAACCAAAGCACAAATTCTTTCATATATGAAGACTTATTGTTGTCATGTTGGTGGTTGGAAGAAGCATCAATTTAAAGGAATGGCTGATGATCAAGTTGAAAAGGCTTACTACAGAGTTCAAAACAAGATAAAGATTTTACTCCAATGGGCTCTGAAGAAGAAGCAAGAAAGTTTCCTAAATTGAAGAGAAAGGCCAAAGAAAGTGATTCTCAAACTGTTAAGAAGACCAAGATTGCTGAAGAACAAGAAATTCCTACTCAGAAATTCACTGAAGAACAATTGACTGGAATGATTGTGATTGTAGAAGAAGATTTTTATCCGAGAACCCCTGCAAGTAAGACATCCTATCATTGATTGGGAGGTTTACACTGCTAGCAATTTTGCTCCAACATGGAAGATCACAAGGCTAGGTGGTGAAACTTCATCATTCATTCAAGTTGAAGATCTTATAAAAGCTTTTGACAGAGATGACCTTGATACACAAAGGAGATGCAGTTGTGGATTAATCTTAGAAGGCTCTATGAACCAAATGTTGATGATGATTTTTGGAAATTCTCATGCACATGTCCTGGTACTAAATGGTTTTACTATGACTCATGTGAAGTTCATCATGTCTCTACAGCAAATGGTGTCACACCCCCAATTTACCTGTTTTGCAGCGGAATGGAATTCCTGGGGACTGACTGTCATAGCATCACAATCACAGTTATATTGAACGACCTAAAGTGTCGTTTGGAAAATACATCGTTTGATTTAATAAAATAATCAGAGTTACGAAGATAGGTCCCAAATGAAAGTTACTATGCACGGAAAATAAGTTTAGTACAAGTCAAACGATGTTTTTAAAGTTCATAAAACCCAAGTGAGACGCGTCGTCACCGCGACTCCATGATGTGTCCAAATGCATGCCATAAATTGAATGCCTTAGATACCTGAGATAAAACATGCTTAAAAAGGTCAACACAAAGGTTGAGTGAAATCCATAGGTTTAATTAATTCGTTTGAACACAATAATCGTAGTGTGAGTTAAATGGTTCACACTCATCGTTGAAAACAAAATCGTATTTATTTCACTAAGTTCATGACACCAAAGCGTAAACATCGCACCAATAAAAATTGGTAATCATCGTTTCATCGCCGCCCTAATAGGTAAACTTGCCAATTTACCTTACTGGTTCAAATATAGTGCGCTCGATTTCCCCTAACCGGGTCAATAAGAGCGGGAGTGTTAATTCCAATAGGCCTATTCACAATATTCGTGCTCACTCGCAAGTGACTAATGGTGCATGATGTAGGGACTTCGAACATGGCAAATACTTAGTGACAATAAAACATTCGGATATAGCATGCAGTTCAAAGCATTTGTGTTCGATTAAAAATGTAGCATGTATCTCCCCCAAGAGTTTGTAAAATAGTTAAAAGAGTAAAAGTGGGGCTATGAACTCACCTGTTGCAATGATTACGATGACAAAAGTGGATACACTGAAATATAGCGTGAATCTCGAAAATGACCTATTATGAATGATATGATATGTAATGAGTTAAGATGTAATGTTATGCATGCATTTCGTATGTTATTTATACCATTTGTGAGTTTTGAAAAAAAAATAATATTTATCGTCGAAAAATACTCTTTTGACGTCTTGACCATTCTTAAATTACTTTACAAGTATTCACGTCAAAATGTCATCCTACAATGGTTTTGTAATGATTTATAGTGAAATTTTAACTTTTCGTCGTAAAATAAAGTCGTTGGAAATTTTCATGAAAGTGATAAAAATGGCTTCGAAAAACTAGTCGTAAAATGGTGTACGTCGATCGTTAGGAAACGAACTCGACGGTTTTGAAAAGCTTGTATCAAAATCTAGAAATTTTAGTACATGAGTTTTCGTCATAGAGGTCTCGAACATAAAGATAATAGGGGTTAAATATGGTGATTTTAGTTACCGTAACACTTATCTCGTAAAAATAATATAGTTTTTCTAAAAATAATAGTTACGGCAAGTTTATGAAAACGTGTATATCTTAGTCGTTTCAAATCCGTTTTCTACGTATTATACGTCCTTAGCTTCGTATCAAAGTATACTAATAGATTTTTGACAAGTCGAAATAATTTGTAAAGCTTAAGGCTCGTTTTTGACTCGAAATAAACAATAATAGGTTGCTGAAATTTCAGAAAAATATATATTTCGTCGTCAAACTTGAAAAATTCATAACTTCTTCGTTATAACTCCGTTTTAATCCGTTCAAGCGGCCACGGATTCGTTTTAAAGTATATTTTCTAAATATCAAGGCCAAAATTTCGTGCCTACTGTCGGATTTTCCAGAAAAACAAAATAAGGACAGACCACTTTATATACTTGTCGAAAATAGTTTTTCTCGTACTAAACCTATTCCAATCCCTTCAAATCAACTCCAAAGCTATTCTAATCCTACCATACACCTTCTTAGGGTGTCATGGGTTCCTAAACATCATCAAGACCAATATATACCAAGGGAATAATTATAGGATGACTTTATATGTATAAAACTCTAAAAATCAATGAATAAATGGTATAAACAACAATAAGTCATGCATGTTTGCTCCAAATATGAAGAAATACTTATGAAATGATAAAGAAAAATGAAAAATGTAAATGATATGCTTACAAGTTAATATGATGAGGTGCAAAGAACCAAGGTTTAACTTAAACACTCTAGGTTTTTATTTCAAAACCTTATATAAGAGTGTAATCTAGATTGTAATTACTTGTGCTTGCAAAATTTTTGTGATGATCCCTTGGAAAACCCTTCTATGGCCGGTTATGAGGAAGAAAAACAAGAGAAAGAAACTTTACAACTTTGCAATAATTTGAGATTGAAAGAATGAGGTGATTTGGAGTATAAATGTATACTATCAAGAAAATTTTTCAACAAGTATTAATTGCCAACCCCATAGGGCCGGATTTTGGGGGGATGAATATCTCAAAATATCTTTTTTTTTTATTCTATATAATGTATAAAATTTGTAATAAATGTAAGTATAATGTACATGTAACATTACTTGTAAGATTTAATATACATTTGTGTATTTAGGGAAATTTTAGGTGAAAGTAATTTTTAATAGATCAAAGTAGAGTATAATGATATCATAAAAATTGTAAAAATACATTCCTTGTAAAATTTTAGTGATATAATAATCATCGTGTAGTTTTTAAGAAAAGTGTCGTAATAATATAACTTTAGCGATTTATAGACAAAATAAATTTAGAACACTAGGTAAACTCAAAATATAGTTTTTATAACTAAATGTAAGTATAAAAATATATCGGGATCATTTTTGGAAAGTAATGGATTAAATGTTCAAAATAATAACTCACGCGATAACGTTTATTTAATATAAAATTTACGCGTTTAAGGTGAAATGCAATGTCATGAATGAACTATCATGATGCAAATGATGCTAATGAAATGTAGACTAAACTTAGTCCATATGAAATGTTCGTGATGATATGATCATGAATTCGCCGCTAAACCATTAAGGTTACGCTAATTTGGAACACGTAAACCTAGTTTACGATAAATGTTGAAATAGTGAAGCATGAATTGTTTTGAGAAATGACCTGAAATTGCGAGTTGTCACATTCGCCCATCCAAAAAGGAATTCAGTCCCTGAATTCAGTTCGTGTTAGTCTCTCCGGTTTAGGTTTGATGTGGCAAACTTTCCCATTCTCGAGCAAAACCCTCAAAAGACTTCTTAGGTAACCGATTTTTACTTAATCTCACAACTCATCAAACAAGAACTGTCATGAGATTAGGCTAAATCGGTTTGAGTAAAGGGTCTTTTGAAAATTTGGCTCGGTCATAGAATTGCTTACACATATAAGCCTACTACTCCCTTCATTGCATGATTCTTCCTGAATTAGACATAGGTGATCAGGCTATGTATAATTTAGGAGTAACTATGCAATGCTTGGACTAATCGACTCATATGATGTTTGGTATTAAGTCATAAACCCGCATGTACAATGAGTATGCACTTATGATGAAATGATGAGATGCTATGATGATGTAGTTATAGTCTAGGGTCAATGACGTAACCTAGTTCTCTATAAAGCTCGATGCCAATCTGTCACACCCCCAATTTACCTGTTTTGCAGCGGAATGGAATTCCTGGGGATTGACTGTCATAGCATCACAATCACAGTTATATTGAACGACCTAAAGTGTCGTTTGGAAAATACATCGTTTGATTTAATAAAATAATCAGAGTTACAAAGATAGGTCCCAAATGAAAGTTACTATGCACGGAAAATAAGTTTAGTACAAGTCAAACGATGTTTTTAAAGTTCATAAAACCCAAGTGAGACGCGTCGTCACCGCGACTCCATGATGTGTCCAAATGCATGCCATGAATGGAATGCCTTAGATACCGAGATAAAACATGCTTAAAAAGGTCAACACAAAGGTTGAGTGAAATCCATAGGTTTAATTAATTCGTTTGAACACAATAATCGTAGTGTGAGTTAAATGGTTCACACTCATCGTTGAAAACAAAATCGTATTTATTTCACTAAGTTCATGACACCAAAGCGTAAACATCGCACCAATAAAAATTGGTAATCATCGTTTCATCGCCGCCCTAATAGGTAAACATGCCAATTTACCTTACTTGGTTCAATATAGTGCGCTCGATTTCCCTAACGGGTCAATAAGAGCGGGAGTGTTAATTCCAATAGGCCTATTCACAATATTCGGCTCACTGCAAGTGACTAATGGTGCATGATGTAGGGACTTCGAACATGGCAAATACTTAGTGACAATAAAACATTCGGATATAGCATGCAGTTCAAAGCATTTGTGTTCGATTAAAATGTAGCATGTATCTCCCCCAAGAGTTTGTAAAATAGTTAAAAGAGTAAAAGTGGGGCTATGAACTCACCTGTTGCAATGATTACGATGACAAAAGTGGATACACTGAAATATAGCGTGAATCTCGAAAATGACCTATTATGAATGATATGATATGTAATGAGTTATGATGTAATGTTATGCATGCATTTCGTATGTTATTTATACCATTTGTGAGTTTTGAAAAAAAAATAATATTTATCGTCGAAAAATACTCTTTTGACGTCTTGACCATTCTTAAATTACTTTACAAGTATTCACGTCAAAATGTCATCCTACAATGGTTTTGTAATGATTTATAGTGAAATTTTAACTTTTCGTCGTAAAATAAAGTCGTTGGAAATTTTCATGAAAGTGATAAAAATGGCTTCGAAAAACTAGTCGTAAAATGGTGTACGTCGATCGTTAGGAAACGAACTCGACGGTTTTGAAAAGCTTGTATCAAAATCTAGAAATTTTAGTACATGAGTTTTCGTCATAGAGGTCTCGAACATAAAGATAATAGGGGTTAAATATGGTGATTTTAGTTACCGTAACACTTATCTCGTAAACATAATATAGTTTTTCTAAAAATAATAGTTACGGCAAGTTTATGAAAACGTGTATATCTTAGTCGTTTCAAATCCGTTTTCTACGTATTATACGTCCTTAGCTTCGTATCAAAGTATACTAATAGATTTTTGATAAGTCGAAATAATTTGTAAAGCTTAAGGCTCGTTTTTGACTCGAAATAAACAATAATAGGTTGCTGAAATTTCAGAAAAATATATATTTCGTCGTCAAACTTGAAAAATTCATAACTTCTTCGTTATAACTCCGTTTTAATCCGTTCAAGCGGCCACGGATTCGTTTTAAAGTATATTTTCTAAATATCAAGGCCAAAATTTCGTGCCTACTGTCGGATTTTCCAGAAAAACAAAATAAGGACAGACCACTTTATATACTTGTCGAAAATAGTTTTTCTCGTACTAAACCTATTCCAATCCCTTCAAATCAACTCCAAAGCTATTCTAATCCTACCATACACCTTCTTAGGGTGTCATGGGTTCCTAAACATCATCAAGACCAATATATACCAAGGGAATAATTATAGGATGACTTTATATGTATAAAACTCTAAAAATCAAAGAATAAATGGTATAAACAACAATAAGTCATGCATGTTTGCTCCAAATATGAAGAAATACTTATGAAATGATAAAGAAAAATGAAAAATGTAAATGATATGCTTACAAGTTAATATGATGAGGTGCAAAGAACCAAGGTTTAACTTAAACACTCTAGGTTTTTATTTCAAAACCTTATATAAGAGTGTAATCTAGATTGTAATTACTTGTGCTTGCAAAATTTTTGTGATGATCCCTTGGAAAACCCTTCTATGGCCGGTTATGAGGAAGAAAAACAAGAGAAAGAAACTTTACAACTTTGCAATAATTTGAGATTGAAAGAATGAGGTGATTTGGAGTATAAATGTATACTATCAAGAAAATTTTTCAACAAGTATTAATTGCCAACCCCATAGGGCCGGATTTTGGGGGGATGAATATCTCAAAATATATATATTTTTTTTTTTTTATTCTATATAATGTATAAAATTTGTAATAAATGTAAGTATAATGTACATGTAACATTACTTGTAAGATTTAATATACATTTGTGTATTTAGGGAAATTTTAGGTGAAAGTAATTTTTAATAGATCAAAGTAGAGTATAATGATATCATAAAAATTGTAAAAATACATTCCTTGTAAAATTTTAGTGATATAATAATCATCGTGTAGTTTTTAAGAAAAGTGTCGTAATAATATAACTTTAGCGATTTATAGACAAAATAAATTTAGAACACTAGGTAAACTGAAAATATAGTTTTTATAACTAAATGTAAGTATAAAAATATATCGGGATCATTTTTGGAAAGTAATGGATTAAATGTTCAAAATAATAACTCACGCGATAACGTTTATTTAATATAAAATTTACGCGTTTAAGGTGAAATGCAATGTCATGAATGAACTATCATGATGCAAATGATGCTAATGAAATGTAGACTAAACTTAGTCCATATGAAATGTTCGTGATGATATGATCATGAATTCGCCGCTAAACCATTAAGGTTACGCTAATTTGGAACACGTAAACCTAGTTTACGATAAATGTTGAAATAGTGAAGCATGAATTGTTTTGAGAAATGACCTGAAATTGCGAGTTGTCACAAATGGAGTAGATGCATTTATGCTAGCTGAGAAAGAATATCCACTCAGAGCTGGAACTCTCACTGTGATGTTATGTACAACAATAAGAGTTCATGAAGACAATGAGAAAGTCAGAGCATTGTTACATAGGCTTCAAGATCAATGTTCAAGAGCCATACAGAAGTTAAGGAAGAAGTAAAGTGTTTGGTTGAATTCCGTAAATCCTTAAAGATAATGCATATTGAAGAAAATTATTGATTTGCAGAGAAATCATAAGTTTAGGGGAGGATTGTTGGGAATAATTCGTTACCACGGATAGTTGTGGTTTACACTGCTCGGATTAACACTAGCAGTGGAAACGTATTACCACTGCCAGTACATTATTACCACTGCTATTAGATAATGTTTAGTTAAACGCGTCTAGATAAGTATAGAATAGATCTTGTGTATATTCTATAATGTTAGCTTTATACTTATCTTGTAAAGGACTCCTTGTTGTATAAGAGGAGGTCCTAGGTCATTGTCTTAGGTACTTGTCTAATTACCTATCTATTACTCACAAAGGCTTCAAGGTGTAACCCTAGTGATAAGCAAGATCACTCGTATTATTCATCAATAATATTGGAGCTTAAGTTTTGTGTTTAATCTGTGTTTACATATAATACATCATACAATCCATCTTCTAGGTATTACTAAGTAAATTCCGCGTGCTTAATAATATCGTACAAAATATCATGGACACAAGGTGTGTGTCTAGATCCATCAAGTATGCTTCATAATCTTATGATACATACTGATCAAGTCAGATTCAGATAAAGCCCAGACTTGTTTCCTTGTCAAACCAGATTGATAGAGAGCAGTACTCTGATTATACACCAAATTTCTCCTATAATCTTTCTTCTGTGCTACAGTCTGTGGTTTCTCCCTCTTAGCTTTAGCCTTTTGTGCAGCAATAGATTTTCTCTTTGCAGCTGCAGCTTTCTTCTTTTGTTGTCCAATAGCCATCATTTGTGCAGCAAAGTTTTCACTGTCAAAATCAGCTCCTAAAATGCTTTGAGCAAAAGTAGGATTTGAAGCAGCTTGAAGAGTGTAAGAATCCCATTGGTCATCAGTAAAATGAATGGATTGACCATCCAGTTCTCTTTGTCTTTTAGGAGGAAAATGTGTAGAAAACTGATCTGCAAGCTTTTGTGCCAATGCTTGACTCTTCATCAAATCTTTATACTCTTTTAGCATTCTGGCTTGCTCTAGCCTTTCCTTTTCAGTTACAAGATCTGGAACAAGATCTTCATCAACCATAACTCCTTTGCCTTTTTTAGAAATATCCATAGCAGGAACATTGGTAGCAGGCTCATTAGAAGAATCCTCATGAGGAATATCAACAATTGGAATTGTGTCAATATTCTCAGAAGAAACACCAATTGAAGCATCAGGAGTAACATGTTGAGAAGGATCTTCATCATGTGTAGGAGAGACAACAACATCAGGATCCAGAACAAAAGTTCTACCAGCAACAAATATTACATGAGGATCTGCTGAAGGCATAGGACATGGTTGTTCTTGCACATATTATACATGACCTTGTTCAGAAGCAACATCAACCATTTGTGCAACAGTCATAAGATGATCACCAAAAATTGTAACATTAGCATCACTTGGCACCTTAGAAGATTCAGTGGAATCCTTTCTCAAAGACTGTCTTCTCCTTCTTCTTTTAAACTGAATAGGTTCCTTTTGTTTTGAGGAGTCAGCAACAATGGGAGAAGAATCATGAGTCTATTGAGCAACTTCAGCCAAGAATTCAAGAGAATCCAAATGTATATCCTCCTGCTCTTCATCAGAGGTAACCACAAACTTCCTTTTGCTGTTGTGCCCAAGTTGTGCTTCTAAATCCTGAACCTTCTTATTCAACATAACAATCTCACCACCAAGTGAGGATTTGGTATCTGCAAGCTCCTTTCTGAGATCATCAACCTCTTTCACATACCTGTTCAGCAAAGCATATACAGAGGTAAGTGTAATAGGGTCCTCAGCTCCACCAGCAGATTGCTCAGTGGTAATGGGAGCTTCATTGGGCCTTTCAGGAGAAACATGTACATGCTCAAAAATAGGAGAGCTTTCATCAATTGGCTCTCTAACTGGACTAGGTGTGGTCAGTCTTGTAAACTCAGGTTCAAGCTCATCAGGAGCAACATGAGTAGGTGATGGACTAGGACTAGGTGACAAAGGTAAAGGTGTAGGTGGAGGTTGGTCAGGAGAAACATTTGATGTTTCAGCAGTTAGGGAGGGTCCCTCATCAATGGCAACTGATGGATTACCATCAGCAGCAACATTAGGAGAGGGTGGAGCACCAGGAGCATTACCCTCACCAGCAGCATCATTTCCATATGGCAACATAGCTTCTAGCAAAGGGTGATGTGTCCCAACATAATGAGTTTTCATGGAAGAAAACAATTTAGCACTAAGAGCTCCTATGGGACAAAAGACTCTGTCTTGGGTTGTTATGTCTAATCTTATTTGTAAAAACCTAGGGTACATTAGAAACTTATGCTTTTTCTTTTGAATATTTTCAACCATATTATCAAAAATAAACTTAGAGAAATTATAAGTTAAACCCTTTGAAAGACATACAATACCACAACCCAATTGGGTAGAGAATTGATCCCATCCTCCTTACTTGTTGCTTATGCACTGAAGTAATGTATGCACCAAAAACCTCCACATGGGGCAAAACTTATTCTTGTGCCACATATCTGTGTTAGTACTTTGGTATCCAACAGCTCTTAACCCAGCAAGTATCTCTTCAGTGTTGGTGTGATAGACCCCACCTTCATCATCCAAATGAATTTGTGTCCTAATCAAATCCTCAGTCACCACGTACTCAGTTCCATCAATCATTGCTACAATTTTTGTGTCACTTAGTTTGTCAGCAGATGCCTAAAATTGTGTAACCAACGATTCAAATATCACATTTGGAGAATGTGTTAGAGCATAATGAATCTTGGAACGCTTCAAGAAATCCACCATAGGTTCATACAGTTCATGTCGCTTTGCTTTTCCCAGAAAAGCAACCTTGTTGTGATCTTTCTTAAATGGAAGTGCCGCCATGTGAGAAATTATGAGAATAGGTTATGAATCAAGCAAATGGAAATGTGTTTAAATTGATTGAAGAGGGAATCAGTTGATTTTGGTCGAAGATTATGCGAAGTAGGTTATAAATAGAAGTTACCCAATTATGGTAAAAAATATCGGAACAAATCGTTGACCAGATCTGACGTGTAAAGTAACTCTAACCAATTTCAAAATTAACGCTTCAGCAGAAGGGATGGTCAATCTGCTGATGGAAGTCAATCAGCAGAATCAACTCAAGTGTAAAAGTATCTTCAGTAAATATCTTGAGTTTTACTGTGCCACCCAACTCGCATTAATTACCATCAACCCTTGACTCCGCCTATAAGATAATCCCAATTCACAATTAACACATATCAATTACCCCCAAAATTACATCAAAACCCTAGTTTCTCAATAATTTCACAATCATCAACAACAAATATGTCTACCAAACCAGAAATCATCGATCTAACCTCCTCATCCTCATCATCATCATCCAGTGATGATTCACGCCCATTGTTTCGATACCCTTATCAAGATGAACCACGACCTTTGAAGTCCCCCTTTCTCCCTTCTTCTGAAGATGATAGTGTAGTGAATCCAAGTGATTCATCTAGGGGTTCTGATGACTCCACAGAGCGTCTAGAGCCTATCATTAACAGATTGGTGAGAGAGGAAGAGGAGAGGACATCAGCAGGTGTAGAGAAGCCCCAACCTTCACAACCCCAACCCCAACCAAGGCCACGTGCCAGAAATCCACCACTCCCAAAGACAAGAGAGGTGGTGATTGGTCTTCCTGCTCTAGGATCTGGTGCTTCATACCATGGAAGCAGGGGAAAGGGCAAGGAGGCAGAGGTGAAGGGAAAGGGAAAAGGGAAGGTGGAGTAGAAGATGGTGTGATGCTCTATGGTGGAACGAGTAGATGGAACAACTAAAGATTTCTCATATCACAAATGCATACATCATCGTTTTCATCAATCCATCCATTCCATTTTCATCTTCAGCTTCTTTATCGTACTGGTCATGCATATCCACCA
Source organism: Chrysanthemum makinoi (assembly GCA_910596185.1). Lineage (NCBI taxonomy): Eukaryota > Viridiplantae > Streptophyta > Magnoliopsida > Asterales > Asteraceae > Chrysanthemum > Chrysanthemum makinoi. The sequence continues at coordinate 75,291,977 of OU343222.1, forward strand.
GCTTTTGTAATAGATGATAGGAGCTAGAATATGTTTGGTAGATTTTGTATAAGGATTGTCTTTTATTTCAGTTGAAGTTGATTGTAAGCTGTAAATTGTTTCTTGAATGAATGAACAACATTTCTTTTATATCTCAATGATTATCACTTGATATTTACTTCAGTACTTCTCTTCAGTAAAAACAATGAGATCACTTGTACCAATGAGTATCACTTGAGCTTCTCTTCAGTAGAAACAAGCTTTAAGCTTACATGACCTTATTCCCATTTAATCAAACTTGGTGAACTTCAACTTAAGATAAGTAACTACTCATAACGGCATTCTGCAAAACAGACACAAAGAAGCAAACAAACCAAACCAAAACATACAAAACATAAAGATCATTAGCTGGTTAGTGTTAGAAAACAAAAACATAAACAATAATCTACAAAATTTACAAGTTTGACAACTATAATCCTCCCCTGAGGCCTATGCCTCCCCTCAAACCTTGCAGTTAAGGGTTAAGCATCCCAATATGGACAACTAGGTGTTGAAACCTGGGTCCATCAAAGGCTTTAGTCAATAAATCTGCCACACTATCATCTGTGTGAATCTTAAGCACCTTTATCAAATGTTTTTCACATGCATCTCTTATAAAATGGTGCCTGATCTCAATATGCTTAGTTCTATTATGGAAAACTGGATTTTTAACTATGCATATGGTACTTTGATTATCAATAAAGATTGTGGTGTTCATGAAATTAAACCCATAATCCAGCAATTGATTTTGTATCCATAGTACCTGACCACAACAATTTTCAGCAGCAACATACTCTGCTTCAGTAGATGAGGTAGCAACAATAGTTTGTTTCTTGCATTGACAAGAAATCAATCTTCTTCCAAGAAATTGGCAACCTCCAGTTGTGGATCTCCTATCCAGATTTGCACCAGCATAATCACTATCACTATATGCTTCCAAACGAAAAGGAGACTCTTTTGGGTACCAAATACCTAAATTGGGTTGGCCTTTTAGGTACTTGAAGATCTTTTTGACTGCTTTCACAGCAAATGTAAAGTCAGGCCTAGAAGCTGTCAAATACATCAATGAACCAATCATGGATCTGTATAAGTGAACATTCATAGCAGGATCTGGTTCAAGATTGTTCTTTGGTTTTGGAACTTCATAAGGTGTAGTGGCAGTTCTGACATTTTCCATATCAAACTTCTTCAAAATGTCTCTCACATATTTATCCTGACTGATAAAAATACCATCAGGTTTCTCCTTAACTTGTAGACCCAAAAAGAAAGTAAGCTCCCCCATAGCACTCATCTGAAACTCTCCCTTCATCAACTCCTCAAACTCCCTGCACCAAGCTTCTGTAGTGGACCCAAAGATAATGTCATCCACATAAACTTGCACAAGAATGATGTCTCTAAAATTCTTCTTTATGAAGAGTATTTTGTCAATGGCACCTCTTCTGTAACCATGCTTTAGCAAAAATACAGATAGCCTAGCATACCATGCTCTTGGTGCCTGATGTAGTCCATAGAGAGCTTTTACAACCTTGTATACATGCTTTGGATTATCTGGGTCTTCAAAGCCTTTGGGTTGAGTGACATATACTTCTTCTTCAATTTCACCATACAGAAAAGCACCTTTCACATCCATCTGATATACCATGAACCCCATATAAGATGCATAGGCCAAGAAGATTCTAATGGCCTCAACTCTAGCTACAGGTGCAAAAAATTCATCATAATCAATTCCTTCCTCTTGCCTGAACCCCTGAGCCACTAATCTTGCTTTGTTTTTTTACCACAATACCCCTTGCATCTCTTTTATTCTTCAAAATCCATTTTGTCCCAATTGCAATCTTCCCATCAGGTAGTGGTACCAGTATCCAAACCTGCTGATTCTTGAATTGTTTCATCTCATCTTGCATTGCTTCAAGACAACTTGAATCTTCAAGAGCTTAAGAAACACTGGTTGGTTCCACTTGAAAAAGAAAGCAAGCAAGCAGACAATGCTTAAAGTCTGTGTGATTGTCCCTTTGCTGTTGTGAGACATAGGAAAGAAAAGCAACTTGACCATACTTAGAACTTGTCACAGTACTTCTATTTTGAACAGGTGCTTGAGGATCACCAATAACATTTGATTGAGGATGAGCAATGTTGATCCTTTTTGTAGCAGTGGAGTTGACATCAATTGTGGTGTCAAGATTGTTCACAGTTGGTTCAAAATCACTGTCATAGGAAGTTGAGGTGAAGATTCCAGCTTTGGGTTGGTGATTACCAAGATATGAAGGACTTGGAAATCGTGTATATGGTTCTTCAAAGTCTGTGGACACACTAGTAGAAATGGGAGTAGATGCAGCAGGACTGTCAGCAGATTTGGTGATGTCAGGAGAAACAGGAGAACTGTCAGGAGAATCATGGTTTCCACTGACTGCTTGTGCTGATTGTCTGATTAGTGCCTCAGCATCTCTTGCAAACTCCACACCAAGCGCTTCTAGATTTGCTGCATGCTCTTGCTTCTTGAGTCTACCAAGGTCCTCTGTATAGTGTGACTCATCTTCATTCTCATCAGAAGTTACCTTAGAACTATCACCTGCAAAATGGTTAGGGGAAAAGGAAGGTACAACAATGGAATGTTCATCATGCTCAGACACACTATCTGAGTCATCATCCAGGGTACCTACATTGTCAGTGGGAGACTCTTGTGTATCTGCAGATTGGTTAGCAATATATCTAGTATAACCCAAATAATCAGTTAAGTAATCCAGGTAAAAGGACGAAACATGACCTTGACCCTGAACATTAGGCTTATCTTCTAGGTATCTCAAGTTAAGAGTCTCCTCAATCTTTCTAGCATTTAAATTATATACCCTATAAGCCTTACTATGAGCTGAATAACCCATAATATACCCCTCATCAGCTTTCTCATCAAATTTTCCTAGTGGATCACTAGTGTTCAAAATGGTCACTTGACACCCAAAAGGTTTGAGGTAATGAATATCAGGAACTTTCCCAGTGAGAAGTTCATAAGGTGTCTTGAAATGAGGTCTAGTAATTGATACCATGTTCAGAACATAACAAGCAGTGCTTACTGCTTCAGTCCAGAACATAGTGGGTAATTTAGAGTCTGCAAGCATGGATCTTGCTGCCTCTATTAAGGTCCTATTCTTTCTTTCAGCAACCCCATTTTGTTGTGGGGTTCTTGGATTGCTATAGTCCCTTTTTATCCCTTTAGACTTAAAGAGTTCTATTAATACAGCATTTTTGAACTCTGTCCCATTATCACACCTAATACCTTTAACCTTTTTGTTTAGCTGGTTTTCAACAAGGGTAATGAACTCTTTTAAAATTTGAGATGTTTCATCTTTAGTTTTCAAAAAGAATACCCAACAAAACCTGCTATAGTCATCAGTGATTACCAGGCAGAAGTACTTATGATCAATACTTCTGATTTGGGTTGGACCAAAGAGATCCATATGCAGCAACTGAAGAGGTTCTAAGATTTTGCTCACAGCTGTGATGGCTTTGTATGAGGCTCTATATTGCTTTCCTTTGTTGCAGGCAACACAATTGTGTTCATTGGTGAAGACTTTAGAAGGAAGTCCATCGACTAGACCAAGTTTAGAAAGCTTGTTAATGGTCTTGAAATTCACATGAGCCATCCTTCTATGTCATTTTGTAGACTCATCCAGGGATGCTTTAGCCACCAAACATGTTAGGTCACCTTCTGGTTGAACATCATTCAAATTGAATGTGTATAAATTGTGGTTTCTGGGAACTCTCAGCAGAATTGATGTATCTTCTGGAAGTGTGAAGTCTTTAGAGAGCACAAGACATTCATCCTCAGAGAATAAAACTTTGTTCTTGGTGTCACAAATTTGTGATACTGAGAACAAGTTGAAATGTTGCAGTTCCTTTACATAGTACACATTCTCAAAATCCAAATGAGGTGCTCTGATGGTGCCTTTCCCAGTGATTCTACCATCTCTTTCACCAAAAGTCACATTGCCTCCTCCTTCTATGGGTACAAAATCATGCATCTTTTCTTTGTTTCATGACATGCTTCTAGAACAACCACTATCTACAATGCCTACTTCTTTACTCTTCAGAGGATGATCCTACAACAACAACAAAATAATACAAAATATTAGTACACTTTGGAGACTCAAGTCATCACTGACTTGAGCCTGCCTTGTGGATCATAAGATTTAGGCCATGTAGATGTATAAGATCCACCATTGTTCTTGGGCCTCCTTTGAAAATTAGGTCCCTTTTGAGTCCAAGAACAACCTGCTGAGGGCTTCACAGCAGTATCCCAATATCCCTTTCCAACATACATTGAGTCAAAACATCCAGGCCAATAACCATTTTGAAAATATGAACTAGTTGGTCTCACATATGGTCTAGCAACAGATCTTCTCCAAGCAGATGGAGAAGGTTTATCAGCAGAATTGTGTTTGCTGGTTTTATGAGTTGCTTGTGGAACAAAAGATGGTATATCATTAACATTTTTCCACATTGGTCTAGGTTTCTTTTGACTAGCACATACACCCATTCTTTGCTCATGAAAATTACAATCCTTAATCAAATGAAATTTACTTCCACAAACAAAACATTTCTTCTTTTTAGAAGATTTATTCAAAGTGAAAGATGTTTCATTACATGCAAAAGCATTCAAACCACAAACATTAACAGAATTGTTTTTAACAGAATTAAAGACATTGTTTTGCAAAGAATTAAATGACAAGTCTTCAGAGGAAACTGTCTTGGAATTTGATTCCTCAGCAGCAACTCTAACAGGCTTGTAGGGAGTCTTGGGTGTAGGCTTGGGTGAGGTCTTGGGAAGGTCTGACTTTTCACTTGAATCACAACTGGTAGATGTAGTAGACCCTTGGTCAGAGGACTTGTCACTGTCAGAACAAGAGACAAAGTCAGTAGATGTAGAAACAGGGTCTGGCAAGTCTCTAGACTTTTTCCATAAAGATGGTGTGATCCATCAAAGTCTATTGTGATGGAAAGGTCAGTGGGCATATGTTCTCCTCTAATAGGTCCAGGTACAGCATGTAATTCTCTTTCTTTTACATAATTAGCTAATCCTGCTGGTGTAGTTTTACGTAGATCATTCCTAGCTTCTAAGCCAACATACTTCTTAAAACCTAAGCCTATTGTAACATATTGGATTTCACAAACACACAAACAATCATAAATATGGTGTATGAATAGATGGTTTAGAGAGAGAAAGTGGGATATTCTAGTAAGAGAAACTCATGGAAGGTTAGATTCCAAATGAACATCCAACTCTCTCCCTTGTAGGGAGAGGGCTATTTATACATAGAAACACGCCCTCCTTCAGGCTGTGGATCTGGCATACAATGGGTAAAGACCTGTCCTTCCTCCACGGTGTTGCACAAGACTAAACTATGCTAATAACTAACTAACAAATAACGTAATAAAAGATATGTCTATGAGCTAACTTAAGCTAGATAATATTTGGGGTGACCGATGCTTTAAAATAGAATTTCCAATTCCTAACAATCTCCCCCTAAGGGAGGTCACCCCATGATTTACATTTTAGCATCCTAGCATTCCAATTAATCTTCAGTCTTGAACTCGTAGACTTCACTTCATCAAAATAATCAATCTTTGTGCTTTCATGGTGATATTATCATAATCCAACTATAATGTACATTAAGTGGAGGTTATAGAGCTGATCCACATTATGATGACCTTTGAGCTTTATATGAGATCATCAGCCACAGTTGATCTCAGCATCACTCATTGTTGTGTTGCCCGCATATGATGTTGTGACAATTGGACCGACATGCTCACATTCTGGATCAAGATATCTTCTCATCAGAGTAGCGGAAGCTTTAGTTGATTTATGATATTTGCAGCAGCGTAGCAGAAGCATGGAGTGAAAATATTAGAGTCGTTGATGCACTTATCATGATTTCTTTAGAAATGAATGTGTTGTGTGAGCATGCGGCTATGGATTGACCTCTCCATTCGGATCAGCTAAAAACGTCGGGCGTACCTGCATACAACATTTAGCAATAAAACACACGAAAGTGTCTTTGATCACTTTTGTTGAATTGAGGTACACGGCCCACGATTCCCCGTTGATCAGTAAAAGTACTGCCTGTGAACAGGTATAATTCCGAAGAATCTCCTTGACAGGGTTTCGCAGCTGCTCTAGCTGTTCTCAAACTGGAATGTCTTAAAGAAGACAACACGGAGTGAGTGAACCAGGGAATTTGAGATTCGCTGATTGATGAAAAGAGATTTGAAAAACAATCGAGTACTGCTCATTAAAGTGTTTTTGCAATACAACGAGGGTTTTTGAGAAAAATCAATTATCAATCATAAACACCTTTTATATTTAAAATATTAATACACAGTCGATGTGCTAAAGAAAAGAATTTTTTAAGCACAACGACCGTTTTTTCAAAGGTATCCGTCAATCCATAACCTGAACCAGGATTGATTCATAATTTTGAATCGCCCCATTGTTTCTGTTTAGTTGTCACATGGTTGATCTATTGGATAGATCTCACATGCCACCTACCAAGAGCTTGTTTGATGTTGGCTCTATAAGGCTCTCCATCTTCATTGTGAATATGTTTGCATATCACTCAGATGTTCTGGAAATACCACAAGGATAATGCGTAGGACACTTAAGATATCATCTCTCTTTCCACATTGTGTGAAACAGAGAGTTTTCAAAGACAGTGTCCTAATGAGATTTATTTGATGATCTCGTGGCTCTAGACTCAATTGTGCACATTTGGTTCCTATGCTGGAGACTAGGGAGAGGGTCTCATTCTTCAATATCAACAATCTCTAAGAGAAAGTCGATAGATTATGTAGGTTCCCTGTGAGAATGAAACAAGTACCTTTTAAGAGAAACTTGAGTATCTTGGGAAGTTGTAGTGCAGTGTGTCACTGGATCCATGACGTCTTGTCTTCAATACCGGTGTTACCTTAGCAACAACCAGTAGCATATGTATTGAACCCGGTTTCTGCCCTAAGGTTGAATAATTAGAGGGCTATTTATTTTCACCATTTTCTCATTCAATTCTTTTTCATTCTTCAACCCCATCAGTGCTTACCGAGACTTCATAACTAGAACCTTGTTGGGTTTATTCCAGTTCTAGCTCTTTCTCAGTCCGCACTCTTCCCATATCTCACTTTTCTCCTTTTTTTCTCATACCTAACGACTCTACACTATCTAGTGTAATGTCCCTGGGTAGATCCCTCCGGCTCTGGCGGGATCGTGGGAACGAAAACCTAACCTAACCATCCTTATATCACCATACATAAAGTAAATTTGATCGGTCTATTTGGTATTGTACATTCTTCCACGAAACCAATTGAAAAATCATTTGGAATTTCAATCAAGGTACATGTGATACGAAATCAAAGCATTTTGTACCTTAATAGTTTTGATCATTTTGAAATGGTCCCCCTCAACATGTGCATATGATCTTAAAATTGTTTAGCACATGGAGGCAAGAGTTCTTTGACATAATTTCTTGATCACTATTTCCGTAGAAACAACCATTTGATTTTCTTGGTAAATTCTCCCCCTCAATATGTGCATAGGATATTTGAAATCATTTTATCACATAGAGGTAAGAGATCTTTTGAAATACATCCATGATTACCAAATATTTAGAAACCATTTAACACTCAATCAAGGTACATTATGTTAAAACATAGAAATCTTTGTACCTTGAAGGTTTATATTTGTTTTGAAATGCTCCCCTTTAATATATGCTTCGAGATTCGAAAAGAGTTTAGCACATATTAGAGAGCAGTATGCACTTTGAGGCAAAAATGGTCACCTTTTATCATCTTTCATATTTATATCACATTTTCTCCCCCGATCAAAAATTTCAAATCCTTTGAGATTTTGGATCTCAAGTGATTTAAATATGTATGAAACAAAACTTTGTTGGAGAAAAATGTGTTCGGTTTTATATGATCTGAAGTGGACTACACTGAAGTTCCCTCTTTAGATAAAAAGGGAAACCACAATACATAACCTATCACTACTACATACATTATAGTTGTTCATAGTACAGACACCAAATTTTACACATGAAAAATACAAAACAGAAACTACTTCAGGAAGATGTCTTTATTCAGTTCTTTGAAGCAGCTTGTAGTGACCTTCACGAAGTCTACCACCCACAAAACTTTCAAGGTTGCGATAAATCTTTCTAGTCTTTAATCTTCGTCCGATAGCAGCAATGAAATCTTCACACATCTTCAAGTCCTGTTCAGACCAGAATCTTGTTTTGTTCCACGGCTTCAGATCAAGTTTGATTTGCTTCACTCTCGAGTTCAATTCTTCTTCGACCATCTTGAGAGTTCCATCACTGAACTTGAAAAGCTCGCACAGTCTCATTAGCATACGTGACCTGTATCTATCGGTGAAGAGGATGGCTCTAGGGGTGTCAATCACTTTATATTCGTGACGAAATTCATGTCCTGAGGTTTCCCATTGTGGTCTTGTTAGGTTGACCCGAGTCTGGTAGCTTTCCATTCCTAGCTGAAAATCCCCAACTCTTTGTCGAATGACCAAGCCTCTGATCCATAGATTGAAAGCAGCAGAGAGAGCTTTCTTCTCATGAACAGGTAGATGGTCAAGATGTCCTTGGAGATTCAGAAGATAGAGATCTTCAAGTCACTTGGCAGCAGATGTTTGAAGTCGTTTTCTTCTATAACATGATCTTTCAGGTCTGCTCTTCGAAGAACGATCTTCTTTAGATAATCATACCCATAGATTGGGAAGATCTCTACACTAACAACACTTAGAATTCGCAGCTTGGATTGAACAGCTTTGCGACTCTTTTTAGCTGCATGTCTATCAATGTAGAATTTCTTCTTCTTGAACCACCAATGAGAAATGCCGTACGAAGCCTCGATGTCATATTCTTGTTCTTTGTCTATCTAGAATTGATGAGGTACCATTTGCTCAAGACCCTGATCTATGTAGCTAGCAGCTTTCATTTTAGAAATTGACAAAGCTGGTCTTCTTTCTGTAGTTCGAGCACATAGATAATCCAGGTCATGGTTGAAGAAGAACTCTGATTGAATAGTCATTTGACCTGGTTCACCACTGAGAGGTAGAGGCTTGTTCACATTGAAACGGCTGATCTGCTCACTGACTTGATCACTCAGCATCTTATGACATTCTTCCATCTGGTATTGAAGCTGATTGGCATCTGAGTGAAAGACTTTGACGATTTCAAATGCTGGTCCTTCAAGATCCTTTGGAGTGATGGACGAGATTCCCTTCTTTTCACAAAACCACTTCATAAAGCTGCCCATATCTCCAGTGATGTGAAGAAGAGAGTCTTCAGTTGGGGCTTCATAGTTGGTAGTGATGGTTGATGCCTAGTTGTTGTCAGAGATCATCGTGTCAGACTCTGGAATGGACCATGAAGGTTCAGGAGTTTGAGGTCTCTCTTCAGTGAGCCAGCTTTGAGTTATATCTTTTGAATGTGGAACTCTAGAGGTTTTAGCGCGTTCACCCGAAACGTATGCATCAAACCCATCCTCTTCTTCAGGTGGCTTAGGGATATGTTTTGTGGATGCATCACAATCATCAGATTCTGACTCTGCCATGACATAAGACTCTTCATGTAGTACCTGGTCTTTCGGGATAGTGGAGAAGGTGGGTGTAAACCTTAAATCAACTGTGGTCCATGCTGCAGACTTCTTCTGGTACCCTGATCACCGGATGAACTGGATTGATTTAAAGGTTTTGGAGGAGATGTTGGTGGTTGTGGTGAAGGTGTAGTGGTTGTGCCAGAAGATCAACCAGCACCAGAAGTTCCAACTCCTCCAGTTGGAGGCGAGGGAGGAGGAGGTTTAGGACCTTTACGCAATGTCTCCAACACCAAAGTCCTCATTTTCTTCTTAGCATCCCTTTCACGAATATCCTCCAGAAACTGTAGATGATTATCTTACTTAATCGATTCTTCAAGTGCTTCATATAGCTTCTTATGAACCACGTCCTGGTGCTCATTAGCATCGTACATCTTATCAGCCAGAACAACTCTCATATCAGAAATGGGCAAATCCCTGAATCGTTGAAGCAGTGGAGCCTGCATTGCCCATTCAACAGCATCTTTTACCTCACCCTCAATTGCATCTTCAACACCTTGATCGAAGTTAAGATTCTAACTTGTTGACACGTTGCTCGAGGACATTAACAGATTTAGGCAGTTGCCTCTCAAAAGCTTCAATTCGTTTTACTGCTTTGTCGAGCAGTTGATCAGATGTTAAAATTTGAGGTGGTGAAGCCGGTGGAGCATCCGTGTCATTGATTGTAATCACTGGTTCGAGTGATATATCTTTATCCGGTTCAGGTGGTGGAAGTGCGGTTGTTAGAGCAGGTTTGGGTGGTAGAAGTGCGGTTGCATGTGTAGGTGCTGACATCAGAGGAATGGTTGATGTGTCTTGCTGGATGTCGACTGTATACATGGACTCAGCTTCCTCTTTCTCATCATTAAGCTTATAAGACTCAGTATCTGATGGTTTGTCATTTAAGAACTGATCACCAAATGAGAAGTCAGCATCAAGATTCTTCAATGAGGATAGAGAACCTATAGACATGTTTGTTTCTTCCATGTGCCTGTGTTCATCAGATCTTGACTCAAGGATCTCCTGTGAGTCTTTCAGCAATTCTTTTCATCATTATTATCTGATTGGGTATCACTTGATGCAAGTGTCTCTTCCTGTGTTTCAGATACCTCCTTTTCCATTCCAGTTTGTTCTTGAGCTGAAGATGACTCAATGCCTCTTTTCTTCAGCTCAAATTGGTTGCTAGTTCTTGACGGTGAAGAAGAGATGGTGAGAAGCATGTGAGCGGCTTGTTCAGCTTCTACACCAACAATCCCTTTCCCTTTGTCTTGTGTGATTGAAGTTGTTTGACGTGGAATTGGCTCACTTATCACAACACCTCCAACTGGTGGTCTCATGTTCAAGCTTTCCAGGCTTTGTTTAATCCCTTGTTGCAAAGCATCATCGTCTTCATCAATCAATCGTCTGTCACCCTTTGAAGCCTCGGTTCCTCCAACATTCTCCTTTTCAACATCATTCTTTCTCTTTTTCTGCTTCTATAATGAAGTGCCGGTAGATTGAGATCTATCACGTCTCTTCTTCGGAAGGGCGGCATATGAGGTTTTAGAAGATGATTTAGTGCTGGAAGTAGACTTTGTAGACTTGGGCTGTGAGGGATTGGGAGCGTCATCAATATTGGATCTGGATGCCCTTTTCTTGTATAATCTGAAGTGGTCAGTCTTCTTAATATCGTCTGTGAGAAGAACATCAGGAATTGGCAATCCAAAGATCTCTTTATTGGCACCTCTGGCAACATATTTGAGGTTACCAAGTACAAATTCATCCCTAGCATTATGGAGGACTGATTCACTCCTAGGATTAAAGTTATGAGTCTGTTGTAAGAACTGGATGAAAAGCTTCGAGAATCTTATGCTAGGAATCACAAGTTTGTGTACTTTCTTTCTTCCTTGAGCTTGATTCTGAATATTTGTTCTATCGGTGATGAAAGTGTGCATCGACAACGAGAATTCTTCCCAAATACGTTCCGAGGCATCAATGTTCACCCCTTTGATGAGACCCCATAAGATCTGTAGAGTAGGTATCCTCACTTTATCGAACCCTGAGGTTTTGCCAGATAAGCATAAGTTGAGAATAGTAGTAATGGCTCTCTAGGGTTGATACATATGTCCGGTGATGATATCTGAAGCCCTTGTAACGTTGACTTGATAACCCAAATGTGAGATCGTTGTAAGCTCTTAGACGAGGTCTAATATTATATCTAGGAACACATAATAATGAAAGCGGAATATTCAAACATAGAATCAACATTATTATGAACAAGATTTTTCATTATCATAAACTAACTAACTAACTATAATAAAGATCAAAGACTTGATCTAACACTAACTAACTAAACCCTAAACCACTAAACCAGTAAACCCTAGGCGTTTATACGCTACGCCTAGGTTACACACACACACACCTTTAGACGTCTACATCTCGTACGTACTATAAAACTAATGACCCTATGTCTCTTTATATAGTAGAGACATCTAGGGTTTACAAGAGGAATCATAATATAATTAGGAAACAATACAATTAGGAAACTAAATATTCTTTTAAGCATATCTTCTATAATCTTCCAAATCCTCCATCTTTTTGTAGTTTCCCTTCTTGTCACTTTTAGTCCTTCATGTTTCATTCTTCTTGTTTTGTATCATCAAATCTATAATAGACCCAACAATCTTCCCCTATATGATGATCACAAAATAAACACAGTTCTTGTACGAACTTCCCTAGACGAAGTAGCATAAGTTGAGATAATTAAATCTCACCATGAATGAAACAATCTTCCATGCTTCCCCTTGACTTGAACATGTCACTCAAACATCTCTTCCCCTTTTTGTTATTATCTAAATAGGGAACGTATGCAAATAATGATCTTGACCACCACGAACCAATATCATACTTCCAATCTAAGACTTCCAATGCTTCAAATCGCCCACCATTACGCATCATAAGAAAAATGGATCCAAAACAGTAGAAAACTCCAACTAGCAGTAGTAATAATGATCAACAGTAGTAAAAATCAAACACTTCCCCTTGAGTGATGCATGTAGATCAAATGATTCTTCAAATCTGTAAGCTTTATGTAATGATTACTTGTGAAGAAAACCAAGTATAACGAATTTGATGAAGAAGTAGAATTTCCCAAACTTGTGTCTTAAATCTTGTACTATCCACGGAACTCCATACTTATACCCATCAAATATAAGTAGACCGCAATCCCTTGACAAGAATCCTCAACTAGTATGAGACACTGAACACTACAATGTAACTCCTTTAAGTGATAGCCAATGTGTGCATAGAGCATCATAAGAAAAATCACACATTGCTAGATTCAACAAGCTAGATGATAAGAACACAAACCAAGTAATTCCACTTCACCTTCAAATAAGTGATAAATAATCCTCTTCGTAATCAATTCTTAACTAGCTTGTTGGATCGATATACTTTAATCAAACTATCTTAACTAGCTTGTTAAGGTTTAATAACCTCGGATAAATCCTAAGTTATTAACAAAGAAACACTGAGTAATCTTTATTAAGTACGCGGAATTTACTTAACAAAGCTAAGAAGAATAACCTTTTATTATAAACTCTAAATCTGCTTATTATGCAGATACTCTAATACAACTCTAAGATAATCAAACTTTTCTCTAAAACACTAATTCGTAAACTCTAAAACTCTTTTTCTGAAATCGTACTTCTAATGCCAATCTAGGAGTCCTTTTATAGGCTCAAGGATATCCTAGTCGGTTTACAATTGATAACCTTGTACGACAAGTAATCTAAACATAGAATACAATTCTTTCTATAAACGAATATAACAGTTCTTTTGTTTTTGCAGTACTTTGACTTCATATTGCAGTACTTTGACTTTGTCTTTAACAGTACTTTGAGTCTTTGACTTCTTCCAGTACTTTGCAGCTTACAGTACTTTCATATCTTCAGTACTTTGATATCTTCAGCACTTTCATATCCCAACACCAAATCATTAAGAAAGTCCATTAGTTCTTCCGCACTAGGTGGAGGGACAGATTGTTTTGTAGGGTCACATGGTGTGATTCCTAGGGCCTTACTGAGAATGTCAGATGTGATTACAAATTCCTTATCGTCAAGCTTGCAAGAATAATTAGCTGTGATTTTGTCCCATGTAATGGTGTTCCAAAATTGTTGTAGGTAAATGGAGGGGATTGTGCATTGCTTCAAGGCACTAAAGAAATTAGTGTTTTTAAGAATATCAATTGCCACTTTGAAGATTGGATTTTATTGCAATCTTTCCATGTCCACATAGCAGTTGCTTTTTCCTATCTCTACCCATTTATCTTCTGGAAAAATTCCGTTGTCTGTAAGAACTGTGGGTGGAGCAGAAGTAGCAAGGTTCTCAGATGAGATTATGTTTGCCATTGAGAATCTAAAGAGACATACATACAACAACAGTGTTTGAGAGCATGTTAGATTAGACATGGTTAGCTAAACAACTTTAATGCAACCTCATGACAAAAACACAACGAGTAGCATACATGACAGATTACCCATAAACAGATTGAAATGCTTAGGAAATAGATTAAGTAGCTTTAGTAATTTTCAATGTAACAAATCATTTTGACAAAGTTTTCAAGAGACAAGTTGTTTTGAGTCAAAATTGTTAAAAACAAAGTTGCTATAATAGGATTTCATGAGACAAGTTGCTATTATGGAAGTGTTATAACGAGTTGCTAAAGCAAGTTGTCAAATCAAGTCACTACAAGAGAAACCAGATACAAATTGCTTAAACCAAAAATGTTATAGCAAGTCGCTATGAGTAATTCGTCAAGACAAATCGCTACAAGTAAACTTGAACCAAGTCGCTAGCATGAAATTATTATAGCAAGTTGCTTTAAACAATTTGACAAAACAAGTCGCCACAAGAAAAATAGTGACAAGTCGCCATTGTGAAAATGATATAGCAAGTCGCTAACTTGTCAAAATAAGTCGCTATAAGAAAAAATACTTAACAAGTCGCCTTTATGAAAAAGTTTAAGCAAGTCGCTAACTTGTCAAGACAAGTCGCTATCAAAAATTACAAGGCTAAGTCGCTACTATTAGTATCAGCCAGTTACAAAGCAAGTCGCTAGCAAGAATGTATTAAGATTTCACAACTCGCCATGAGGAATATGTAAACCAACTCGCTACCAAGAACACTTTGCTATCAGGTAAGTCGCTACCAAGAACATGACTTGACATACGCATAAAACAACAATCCAATCAACAGATATAACCATGACAACGACGCAACCAAATGGCTTCAATGAACCAATACAAACAAACCACAAGCACAAACATAATCAGAACATCACAACGCAACAAACTCATAGAAGAAAATTACAACTATGCGCGCAAGGACAACCTTTTAAACATACACTTGCACCATCAAATCTATCCCAGTGAACCCAAACAACAACCAATTTAATATCAAGAATTCCCAATAAACATATCTATTAACAAACCTAAACGAGGTATCAATTGTCGAAAATAAAAAAACTCGGTGGAATCTGTTAAAATGAGATGCGTTAGGGGAGGTATGAGATATACAAGATTTGAAACAAAAGTTGAGATTAACTTACCACAAACAAGTCGCTAGAAAAAATGGTTACGAGAGAAAGAAAGCTTTTGAGTTTTTGAGATTTTGTAACTTGTGACAAGTCGCTAGGGGTTAAGTATGGTTTCCAAGTTTAACAAGTTCACACTTTCAGTCCCTGTATTTGAACATAATATAGTATAGTTTCAAATAGTTTATATTCAAGCACACATGGTCAAATGAGTTCACATAGTAGTACATAACTTAATGTATCAATAGTCAATTGATATAGCACATAATTCGACGTAGAACAATAGATATAGAACAACATTCGGTTTTGAAACAATTATGATCATAATTCCACGTCTGTTAGTTCATGATTGTACCAAGTCCGTTAGTTCAACATTATACCAAGTCCGTTAGTTCAATATCATCCAAGTCCGTTAGATCGTGATCATACTAAGACAGTTAGCTCAATGGTCTATGATATAGAAACTCTAAGTATGGCAATACTGTTACTTCGTATGACTAAACATTCAGTTCAGATAAACATATAGTTTGCAAATAATCATGATAGACATAAAAGTTGTTGAGCATGTATCTCCCCCAAAGATAGTTCAAAACAATTAAAAGAGGGGCCATGAACTCACCTTTAATAAGTAAGACGGAGCAAGCACAATGAGTAACACTAAAGCAACCCTCGAACATAAACCTCTCGAGACGAGACAAGTAATTGTTGTCGTGTTAAAAATACTTGAACCGATCCTTTAGTGACAATTAAAAAAAATGTCATTTGCTATCTTATAATAAAAACACCTACTTCGTAAATATGTAAGTATGCATCTTTATATATATGTGACCCATGCGTACTGTGTTCCAGCTCATAAAATATGTGTTGTATCATTCTTTAAAGTATGAATTTTGGTTGAACAATTATCTAACACGTGTGAAGATAATATGTGTAACATTTTGGAAAACACTACACGTTTTATAATGTGTCATAACATTTGCTTAATACATTTTTCTTAGAAAAATGACGTGTAATAATTTCTATATGAATTTAGTAATTATTTATTATTATATACATAGTTTAGCGATTAGATGGTGCGGTTTGATCCCGGTAATTACTAATATTAAGCCTTTAAATTATGAAACTTAAAACCGGGTAACGTTAAAATAATACTTATAAAAATGTCTAAACTTATCAATATATTTCATATTAGCTAGAATTAAGAGACAAGTCGCTACCCTTTTAATAGGACCAAATCGCTACCCATGATCTAAGCAAGTCGCTACTGTTAGGAACCATTCCAAATTTTCAACAAATGACATATTTGCTCCTTGTTATTATGATAAATGGAGACAAGTCACTATCTATCTTCGTATCACACATAAATTTGTGCTATTGACACTTTCAATCCTTGTACTTATCAGATTGCATGCAGATACGGTGGATAAGAAGCATTCATGTAGAATAATATGACAAGTATCAAATAAGACATAACATGGATAACATGTAGCAACAAACAAGTAGGCACATCACATATATCAGACAATGATGCAGAGATATATTGAAAGATTCTCCCACTCAATCAATGTCACCAATTAAGAGTGAACATTGATTGAATTTCAACCTCCCGTAAAAAAAATAGAATATATCTTTTGTTCGAACTTCATCTATGGACCCGTATCATTATTGAATGACATTTCTAGGACCGTAGATGTTATCGATAACAAGAGATACATCTTTTATCAGATTGTGGGTAAAGATTAAAATAAAAAAAAAATTGATTTAAATAAAATTGGTTTGATTTTTTTTTTAAATACAAGTGAAAGTAAATTAGTACACGGATTCATGAGAACGAGTCCTGGTTCAAGTCGAACAGGAGTCAAAGTACGAGGTTCATCAATTCTGACTAGCTACAATTCCTGAGTGAGCAATCTTCATTTCTGATGGAAACCAGGTCATGATGTTCATGATTGAATTGAGCATTGTACCTGAAAAAGACTGAGGAAACTTTGCACTAATAGCACATGTAGTATTGCAAATGGATGAGTTAGTGACATGAGTATCCTCAATATTGGATGTTGCACAGTTTGGTCTAGGAGTGTCATTAATAGAAGTCTCTTTAGGTTCAATATTCTTGAAGATTTTTCCTGTGGGCATCCACTTAAGGCAAGACTAGGTGTGTAAGTCCGTTTGGATCCTGAAAACTTAAATAGTCTGCCAGTAGGAATCCATTTGAAACAACTGCTAGTATATTTGGATGTAGCCACTTCCCTGTTTTGAACATTGGTCCTTTTGTAATTAGTTTGTTTGTTAGGGAATTGATCAGCCATTTGATGCTTCTTATATAAACTAGATGAACTCCTAATATTCCAGATCTTAGGGCTTCGAACATTAAGCTGGGGATTGTTATTCATCGATCAGATCAATTAGTGAAGTGACTGGTTTTGTCAAAACTATATTCTCATCAACTTGGGAGGCAAGCTTAGATTTTGATGGTTTAAATCTTTCTGTTTTAAAAGCATTGGGCTGCCTAACTACAGCACGTTCTGAGTTGTTCAGTACAATTGGCTTTCCCAAGGTCGATGGTTTTGCAAACTTAGTGTTCACCCTATTTCCAATAGATTTCCTAAGCTCATTTTTTAAGGCAACTATGGTGAAGCTCTTATCCTGAATTTGGGCTTTGAGGGCATCAATGTCTGCCAACAAGGAGTTAGTTTGCTCTATCAACTTGGAATTTTTCTCTAATAAGTTCTTTCTCAAAGACTCATTTCCCCTTAAAAGGTTGGTCACACATAGATCCAATTCATCATTCCTAGATTTAAGCGGATCACTCACCTCATAGTTAGAATTGTTCATCCCTATATTACAACTCTTATGCAGATCTGAGAGTTGCAATTTCAGATTACAAATGGTTGAATCCTTGTCCTGAATCTGGGTTTTCAACTAGTTAATTATGGGAATTCTCGAAATTATGGGAATTCCGGATTTATGCAAGGAAATACATTGTTTTTCGAGAGTTGAATATTTGTTTGAAAGTTCATTAAGAAAACCTTTTTTCAACCATTTCATTTGTTTTAAAGATTTTAGACTCAGGCTCAACCAAGAAACATTTATCAATGTCATGTTCAGAAATAGGATCATATTGATCAGGTACATTAGCAGATGCATTATGTTGATCAGTTAAGAGTACCTCATCACATGACACCTGTTCATTTGTTGGTGTGACATCTGCATTCAAATCATGCATAACAGGAGTTACTGAAATGCCGGCTGTTTCTAGCATATCTGACTCTGAGCCTCTATATTCAGTACAACCTGTTTCATCATCCTTTGTTGTATCTGATATTCTACATTCAGCATCATCCGTCCGTTCAACTGATCCATTACCCGACATATCATAACTTTCACTTAATTTATCTTGACACCCATTCAAAGCATTCAAATTATCATTCTCTTGAGCAGCTTCCTTAATGTACTTTTCCACATTATCCATAAGTTGGATAAATGTGTTGATGAACTCATGAATCTCCATTCCAGTATATTTCTTGAAGGAAATTCCAGTAACGTGTTGATCGAAGTCTGCGGAATATTCCCCATTGATAAATGGCTGAAATTGGTTGTAGATAACCTAAAGTGCAGCATTGGAATCATCCATTAATACCTTCCTTTTGGTAATTTAAAGCTTTAGTTGTTCTAAGTTCAGCAACAAGGTTCTTGTCAATGTAGGTAAGTCCTGGCGGAAGAGAGCACTGAATGTTCGATCCCTAGTTGTGGATAACAGTTGTGTGAGGTGCAGATGAAGTAGTTGATAAGGCTCAATGTTGCATTCCATTTGCTCTGCATCATGTATCATTAACAGGTGTGATTCTTTGATATCTGACTCAGAATGTGAAGTATTTTGATCATAATCTGCTGAATCAATCATGGTTAAACATTCTGAGTAGCAAACAGTTTCTTTGTTTTGTGAGGTATCATAGAGTTCAAGCACTTTGGAGATTAAAGGGTCAGTGATGTAAGACATTGTGTTGATGGATATTAGGCACAACTTTCTTGCATTAATTCACCAAATCGCTAACTACCTTGAAGACAAGTCGCTACTTACCCAAGTCGCTAGGTACTTAATTTGCTATAAACCTTAAGAATAAGTCGCTAAGACACCAAGTCGCTAAGTAACAACTCGCTAAAGACTCAAGTCGCTGTGAATCAAGTCGCTAAACACAAGTCGCTAACACAACAAATCGCTAAGCTGACAAGTCGCTAAAGAACAACTCGCTGAGAGATCAAGTCGCTAAAGGGTAACTCGCTAGTTCAACAAAGACAAGTCGCTAGAAATAATAAAGACAAGTCGTTACGTCAACCAAGTCGCTAGCCGAAGTGGTGTCTCCACTACTTTGTACTGTTTGTCGTCTTGTCTCAATAGACAAGTACCACTTCAACTACAAGTCGCTACCAAATAACGAAGCAAGTCGCTACGAATAAAATTTATCCGAGAACCAAGTCGCTAGGAAGAAAAACTTAAACACAACCCTTTTTAATCCAAAAAAAGCTCAACCACAGTGATTCAAGCTTTCCAAATCAAAACCCAAGCACTTACAATGATTCTAAACACAAAAGTACACTCAAAATTCAAACTTTAACACAAGAAATGATCCAAATGATGCAAAAAAAACCACTAAACTTTTTCAAACCCAAAAACCATATAAAACCACTAGAAATCCAAGGATATGTAAGAGAGATGATCAAACCATGGATCTTGATACCATTTGTAACATATTGGATTTCACAAACACACAAACAATCATAAATATGGTGTATATGAATATATGGTTTAGAGAGAGAAAGTAGGATATTCTAGTAAGAGAAACTCATGGAAGGTTAGATTCCAAATGAACATCCAACCCTCTCCCTTGTGGGGAGAGGGCTATTTATACAAAGAAGCACGCCCTCCTTCGGGCTGTGGATCAGGCATACAATGGGTAAAGACCCGTCCTTCCTCCACAGTGTTGCATAAGACTAAACTATGCTAATAACTAACTAACAAATAACGTAATAAAAGATATGTCTACGAACTAACTTAAGCTAGATAATATTTGGGGTGACCGATGCTTTACAATAGAATTTCCAATTCCTAACACCTATCCCAGAGTTTACAGATTGACTACCATAGATTAAGCTAGCTAAATTGTCACCTGACATTAACCATTCTTTATGTTTAGCTACTTCCTCATCTAGTTGCTTTTTCAGCACTTGGTTTTCTGAAACTACATCAGCTTTTTCTTTCTCAGTACGTTTTAAATCAATCCTAGTACATTCCAAATCACTTTCTAACACCCTTATCTTTTCATCATAAGCAAGTTGATTCTTTTGAAACCAAATTTTTTGTCTTTCTAAAGTTTTTAAAGCCTTTTTGTAAGCCTCAACTTTGACATAACATTTATTATATTTAGGTTTCAATTCATCATAAGCTTCCTTAAGTTCATTATATCTTTCACTACAACCAAAAACACAATTATGTACCTGAGAGATGCCCATTAAGGCAACTTGATCATGCCGATCCTCTATAGTACAGCATGCTAGCAATACACTCTGCTCAGAACCAGAAGTGTCATCATTATCAGGCTCATGCACCTTCCAGTTGACATGGTCATCCAGAGTGACCAAAGCTTTGGAGGATCCAGCTTTGGTAGTTCCAGCTTCCATTTGATTATGCTGTTAGGTAGAATACCTAACCTCATCACCAGCCTTCCTATCCTTGCATTCTCTTGAGAAGTAACCCATCTGACCACAAGTATAGCACTTAACTTTCCTTCTGTCAAATCTTGCTGGATCTCTTCCCTGGAAACCAAACTTTCTCCCAGACTTACTCTCAAACTTCTTGATGTTCACTGAGAGCATGGCCAGTTGCCACTTCAAGTTCATCTCTTCCATATCAAGTGGATCCACCTGTTCAAAATCCTCAAAAGCTAGTTGCTGTTGATATTCATAATCAGCAACAAAAGAGTGAAGTACATCTTCCAATACACCAATGGATTTAGGTTGAGAATTTGATGTAGTGGTGATGTAGGATGATGATGCTGAGGAAATTGGGCTTGGAGCATAGGTCATCTTATTTGAGGAGGTGCTAACAAAAGCTGAGTGAGTGGGAGTGGATGAACGAAAGGGACTTCTGACATCAGGCTCAAGAGTTTTAAGTCTGTTGTAGAGATCATCAAAAGTGATCATATCTAGCCCACCTTTTTCTTTGAGTGCAATGCTTACTTGCAACCAAGATGGAGGTAGAGATCGTAAGAACTTTGAATTGCAATCCTCATTGTCTAGCCTGGCCTTCATCTGATTCAATTGACTCAAAATCCTATGGAACCTGTCATATCCCTTATGGATACCTTCTTCCTCAGAGATTTGGAATTCTTGAAAATGCTGCTTCAGCATTGATTTCCTCATCCTCTTTGACTCATCGTTCCCACCAAACCTAGCCTTAATTGCCATCCAGATGTCCTTAGCATTCTCCATGTAGTGAAAGTCACCCATGTGATCATCTGGTATAGCCTGAAGGAGAATAGTTCTAACTTTATTCTCTCTCTGAACAGCTAATATCTCTTCAGCAGTTTTGGGACCAACGATGGTAATAACACCATCAGCGTCTTTGACGCACTTCTTCAAACTGTTACCATTACGGAAAACTTCCCAAAGATTCCAATCAATATTGGAGATCCAATTCTGCATCTTCATAGCCCAAAATTCATACTCCTCCTTCTTGAGGTATGGGAACTTTGCATTGCTGTTTGTGAGATTGAGTTGTTGCAAAGATGTGGTGTTTTGATTGTGAGTAACTTCCTCTCCATCGTTTGACCCAGGCATTGTTATGGTTGTTTTGGTTCTGAGGGTGTAAAGAAAAGGATGTTCTTAGTATCACAGAGACTCTCCCGAGGCTCTGATACCACTTGTTAAACCTTCAACCTTGATAGATCTTTGAGTGCTCGTGGATCGTTAGTAATGTTTATGTAATCACAAACACACTAATAGAGAACACAGATTACTAAGAATACTTTGATCCTCTATGGATCTTTTAATAAAACTAAAACTTGTTTTTTCAAAAACTCGTACATTATACATACTAATGTGTTCCTGTTATAGACAAGGAACCCTAAACCATTTCCCAAGAAACGTATATTCTTAAAACCAAAAGAGATATGCATTAGCACTTCCTAATAAAACTCATGCATATCCTAACTAACTATAAAATACGCGGAATATCTATATCTGCAGAAACAAACTACACGATTTTACTACTTCCGTAGAATCACTTCTTCAGCAGAATCCAGCACTTCAGCAGAATCCGTCAGCAGTATTATTCAGTATAATTCTTATTCAGTAGAATTCCCAACACCTTATATTTTGATGTTATCGTAGAGGATGGTAGAGTAAAAGTGTATGCAAAAAAAAAAAAAAAAAAAAAAAAAACATGCGGGCTACTATTCTACATCTATCTTTATATTTATGTTTGTTTGTTTCAAGTATCTAGAGTTTAGAGAGTCGAGTCTTGGCTTAGCGACGCCATTCTTTTCATGCTTATAACATAAGATTTTTGACTTGCCACCACTAAATCGCCTATCCAACCAAACCCTTTGTTTCCTTACCGTAAGCCTAACGTTACAACCCTTTAAAAGACCTCTTAGATAGTTGTTCCTAGGTGCTTAAGCCAAAGCGGTGGAGGTTTGATCTAGTCTCAAGCCTATGGTAATCTATGTACTATGACCAGTTAATGAGTGTTTATCTTCCATTTCCATTTACTATATTTCATATACACCCGAGAAATGAGAGAATCCAAACACCCCTTGTTAGGTGCTAGTATATAATTTATGTGCTTGTTATGACTATTGCGGTGCTTTTACTTGTTATGAATTATGTTAGACCAATGCTTTATGCCCCCTAACTTATAAATTGATTGGCCAAAATCACATTTACTTGAGGACAAGCAAATACCAAGTGTAGGGATATTTGATAAGGATTTAAAACGTACACTTTTAAAGGGTCATTTAAGCCCTTAATCGCTCACTTTTATATCCGTTACTGCTTAATTTTGTTCCTTTTCACTTTTTAGGTCTCTTGGAAGCAAAATGTTGGAATAATGCATTTTTGGACGAAAAGAATTGAATATATGAAGAAAATGGCTAAGTCAAGATCAAGACACTCAAGCTGCTGGAATAAACACCTGACGGCGTCCAAACAAATGGGCGACGCCGTCCCTCTCTATGTAATTAAAGTTGTGATGACTCAGTAGAATTTTTGCTAATTTACACCTGACCTTTTCAGGCTTTGAAGAGTAAGGGCGTCACGAAGACTTTTCTTCTCAGACGGCCTAGATCCAGATTCAGACGACGTCACTAGTGAAGACTGGCGGCGTCACAACCACAACAAGACGTTGTCCCAAAGATGACTTGTCCAAGACGAAACCCTAATGACGGCGATCTGACGGCATCCCAACTATAAAGCGACGCCATCGCGAATGTAAAACTATGTATAGAAATCGAATTTTCAGAATTTTAGGAGGTAGACTTGTGGAGTAAAAACGTAGAACGATTGTAGTCTGGTTTGGACAGTATTTTAGGGTTCTCATACCCTATTTTACATCAAGATAAGTATTTTACTTCATTGACTTCATTATGTATTTGATTGAATGTGAGTATGCTTGCATGTTTAACATGTCCGGCTAAATTTCTTGTGTTTTTGCTTAGATCTATGAAACCTAGTTATTAATTATTGATTGGTTGTCTTTTATCTTAATTGTAATTAGCTTAGGAATGCACTAGGCTATCATTGTGTTTGAATGCTTGAGTAATCTTTGTGAACCTTAGTTTATAGATCACTTAGCGGAATTGTAGACTAAACATCGAAAGATAACCTTAGAGTTAGTTTATGAATCCTAGAGATTTCGTAGGCAATAACCTTAAGGTAGTCTCAAAGAGTTAGGGATAAAAGCATACCCTACGACCTTAGAAAACACAATGCGTTAAGAATAAGGACGTGAAAATTCAACCACCAATAAAAGATAACTATGGAGTAATAGTATCTAGGTAGACACATGTTTAATCATCATAAGAACACACATCAATAGACATAAGACTACCCATTAGTTTAGATAATTAGATAGTAGAGTAATCGGTAGAAGTACCAAACCCCCAAATCCAAACCACGAGATTTTACCCCTAGCTTTATAAAAAAAATATAAAATAGATAAAAAAAATAATCTTCCTCAACCTCAACCTTAGCGTAGTACAATTCTCACTAGCATTCATATTCCCCTAGAGAACGATATCAATACCTGAGGCTTACCCAATACTAAACTACAATGATTAGGTTCACTGCCTAGGGTGTTGAAAAACTTGCTCAACAAAAAGGAAGTTCCTTTGACCCCGAACACGTTATACGCGCATCACTCACTAAGCTTTTCCACCATTGTTTCAAGGTTTTTTAGGGTTGTGTGGTGATTAGAGAGACTTCTATCAGTGTTTTCCTGGAATTCTTTTAGCCATTCATCTTGTTCCTTTTGTCTTTGGGCTGAGGTTTCCAGATGTTTGTTGATGGTCTCTTCAATACTGGGCCTTTTTTCTCCATAATGCCCGCGGTTGTAATTTCCAGCAGGTCCTCCATGATAGCCATTACTATTCCGATTATCCCAGTAAAACGGTCGATTTTCTCCATATTTAGCTTCTTCGATTGTGTTCTCTTCGTTAATGTGAGGACAATTTTTGGTGAGATGTCCTCCTCCGCAGCTTTCGTAACCTACTTGGATGGCATGAACACTTTCTCTCAGCTTGAGCATATCCCGACCAAGATTTTCAATTTTTTTAGTTATGGTGGCAATTCCATCAAGATTTTCGCCTTGGTTCCTTTTCTTCCTCCATCATGCTCGGAATTGGTCCTTGGTAGTCCAACATCGGTCTTGTAGTCACGTTGATTCCTTTGTAAATGATGTTGACCTTTTGCTGGTTGTTTAGATCATGTGTAGGACACTTGTAGAGGAGATCGTTGTATCTATCCCAGGCTTGACACAACGTTTCATCGTCATCTTGCTTGAATTTATGGATCTTCGTGAACTGATTAGATTTTTTCGACGGAGGACAATATCTCTCGATGAAGTGCTTTTTTAGTAGAGCCCATGTATCAACTGCCCCGGCGGGCAATCTTTCGATCCATCTTCTTGCAGCCCCAATAAGAGTCATGGGGAACAAACGTAGCATAACAGCGTCATGAGACACACCAGGAATGTTGAAAAGGCTTGCGATGTACAAGATATTCTCAACGTGCTCATACGCATCTTCGTCCCTGTTTCCTGAAAAAGGGTTAGCACGAAGCTCCCTCATTAGCTCCAATCGCCGGTCTTACGAGCCCCGGCCCTTGTTCTTCTCTTGTCAACGCCAAATATTCCTCAAGAGTGAGGTTATCAATGTTAACAACTTCCATGGTACCTAAAACTTGAAAAAGATCATGAGAAATTGAGAAAATTTTAAAACAAAGCAAAAATGAAAGACTCAATAAAAATCCAAATATAACTCCCCGGCAGCGGCACCAAAAACTTGATGCAGGTTTTACTGACCAGGTTTTAATATTTATAAGTTCTTTTTATACCTATGGTCTACCCTAATGCACTAACGGGCAGTGTACCCGGTCGTGTGTAGTGTAGTATTTCGGTAAAGTCGAGGTCGTCCCAAGAGCTATGTGTGCGGATTTTAACTAAGTCTAGGTGTCACAGATTTTAATAGGATTAAGGGTTGAAATTATTAATTAACTACTAAGACAAGAAAATAAAGAAAGCAAATAGAGGTGAGGGTTGTGATCAATAGGTGAGAAGTGTGCTAACCTAGTTATTCATCCTATCAAGCTAAGTTCATGTTTAATTACTTCCAATTACTTCAAGTGGGGTGAAAGGCGCTAGGACAGCATTTGGTTAGTTCGTCCTAAACCTATGAGCAAAGGGTTCCACTGGAGATGTCAGGTGACCCGTCGAAAGTCCAGTTGTTCTTAGTCTCCTAAGCCAAGTCATTAAGTACCGCTACATGCAAGATTCATAGTAATGAGTGCCCGGGCGCTAGCATCTTAAACACTCATCCCTGGCTTCTTAATTTCATCTAAACGGTAGGTGATCAGTTGGTCAAATCGCACAAGCGAATAAGGGTCGTCAGTTGTTCATATCTTACCCTTCCTACTCAGTCTACCTACTTAGGGTCAGTTGGTCATATCTCCTAAGTAACTAGCCACTACCGCCATCCAAAACTACCGAAACAAGGGTAGCTACCAACAAACTATGCATGCATACACTAGAGATAATTATACGAAAGCAATGTAAACATAAACAAAACGATTAAGGAATCATAACTAGGCTAGCACCAGAGGTGCTTTAGCCGCTCATATTAACTAAAACAATCGACTCAATGTTTAACATTACGAAATACATGAATTGAAAGTAAAGAAAAGATAAAATGCTAATGCTTATCGTAGAGGAGTGATTTCTCCCTTGGAGATGGCTCCGTATGCTCCCTAAGATCTGCCTTCAACCTTCTACTCACGTTCGCTGATGTTGTGTGTGAAAATGAGATGATTAGAAATGCTGGATTTCGAGCGGTATTTATAGGCCAGATCTGGTTACGGCGTAACTTAAGTTGAGAGTTACGCCGTAACACCATTATCTTCGTAATTTGCACTGAAAATGCTTGTTACGGCGTAATATCTGGAAGAAGTTACGCCGTATCTTCAATAAATCCTGGTTACGCCATAGTTGTGACAATAGTTATGGTGTAGCTTGCAGCGGCGCGGAACCTCATTTGACCTAGTTAGTTACGTCGTAATCTTTGGAGAGAGTTAAGCCGTAATCTTCAGTTGAGTTGGTTTTCTGAGCCACGCTTTTGTTACGGCGTAATCTGAGATGGGAGTTACGCCGTAAAATCTTCAAAATGAGCATACTATCATATATCTTCAATAAACTCTCCAAATCAGCGTCTCTTTAGCTTCAATGCTCGTAATTTACCTGAAAGTGAAATATAGAGGAAAACAAGCGTAAAATCCATATAAATGATATAAAATACGAGCATTATCGGGGGAAACTGACACTTAATATTCAGGACTATTTGATGTTATCAATTGATCCTCTTCCATTGGTTCCAAACAGGTGGTTGGTAGTTGTTACAATTTCTCTGCAAATGCTCAAAACTACCACATTGAAAACAAGCCTTTCTAACAAACTTAAACTTACTTCCTATCTTAATGGAGATTAAGCCATTAAAGTTCCTTTGATTTCCCCTAGGTTTGTACCTGTTCATCTGTTCTCTAGGAATCTCGTTATACTCAACAACTTTCTTAGAGATAGGTGTTCCAAATCTAGGTTTCACAAATTTTGCTTGTTTTGAATCAACAGATTTAATGTTTTCCTTTTAAGATTGTGTTGACTCAGACTTATCATCCTCATTTTCTGACTCTCAATCTTCAATGATTGGTGCATCAGATGGCCTCTTATCAACTACCTTAGGTGACTTAGACTCACTATTTTCACATACAGATTTGTTGAAACTAAATTCTCTACTGAATGACAACTCAGTTCCAGGTGGTGCAAAAGCACTTTTCATGGGAGGTGCTACTTCAGTGTACCCTAAGCCAGAACCCTTTTTCATTAAGTGACTTTCTATTGACTTATTCACTAACTCAGAAGCATAATTTAGTTTTTCAACCCTAACTATATGTTTCTCTTTATCATCTAGGGCTTCTTATTTTACATTTTTAGCTTCTTCAAGTTTCTGCTTAAGTACATTGATTTCTCTATCTCTAATCTCAACTTCACCACCTAGTATGTTAATTTTATCAACATATTTAAACTCACACTTTTTACTAAACTCAAGTTTTTCTTCTACATTTTTAAGTCCAACTCTATATCATAAGTTATCCATTTCAAGACGTTCAACTTCTTTTCTAAGACTCTCATTCACAGCTTTAAGAGCTTCTAAAGTATCTTGACAAGATTTAAAAGAACAACCAGAACTATTTGAACTATTGGATACCTTAGAATCAGAACCAGATGATGATGAAGCATATGCCATGAGAGCAAAGTTGTGTACTTTGGAAGCTTCACTTGCAAGAAAAGCAGCATTAGGTCCTTCCTCAATCCGGTCACTCCAGTCATAGTCACCAAGTCCATCTTGAGCTACCAATGCTGAATAAGGCTTTGGTTCTTCAGTTCCCTTCTTGAAATTTTCACCATTCCTCTTTAGAGCCCTACACTCCCTTCAAAATGCCCCTTCCTTTTATAGCTGTAACACTCCATCTTGCTCTTATCGAACCCAGCTTTGCTTGGACCACTGTACTTGATCTCTCTACCAGTTCTCCTCATAAATCTCCTTGCTTTCAAAGTGAGCATAGCCATCTCCCACTTCAATTCAATTTCTTCAAGATCATAAGGATCAATTTGATCTAAATCCTGGTTCAACACTAAAGCATTGTTTGTGAGTTCAGCTAGAAAAGCACAAATAGCACCATCACTAACATTATCACTAGTATTGGAAACATTAGAGTTAGCAGTGGAAACTTCATAAGAAGCAGTGGTAGTTTCCTGAGAACACCTATTGTTGGTAGACAAAAAAGCCAAGTTATGAGTAGTAGAGGATGAACTAGCTACATTCTTCTCAGACTCATAGACCTTTAAGTTGTTATAGAGATTATCCGAGGCCAGTTTGTCAAAATCATGTTTGTTTCTCCAAACAACTGTGTGCATTGCCCATTCTGGTGCCAAGCTTATAACAAACTTGAGGTTGATGTCTTCTTGAGGAACTTTATAGTCAAGTAATTTCAAGTGACTGATGAGCTTCTGTAGTTTGTTGTAAGTTCCATCAAGACTTTCTCCACTGGTAGCAGAGAAGTTTTCAAATTGATGTTTAAGCATGTTCTTCCTTGATTTTCTGGTAGCACTGTTACCAGCGAATCTTTGTTCAACAGCATCCATCAACTCCTTGGCAGTCTCGTATTCTTGAAAGTCCAATGAATACTCATTGGGTACTCCCATACTGAGAATACTATGAGCTTTGATCTCCAGCTTCCTTTGAGCTTTATCAGTTTTAGCCACAATGGCGATTGCATTACCATCAGCACTAATCTTTGGTAGAGTATCACCTTTTACAATCACATCCCACATGTTATAGTCAATCATGCGAATGTACTGCATCATCCTCATCTTCCATATTTCGTACTCTCCCTGCTTCAAAGATAGGCACTTTAGAGGCAGTAACCATGTGAGTTTCGTCACTCATCTTGAATGATTAAATTAGAACAAATCTGAATCGAACATAACTTCTTCTTGATCACAGCTTCTAGATCACAAGCTCTGATACCACTTGTTGATCCCAGTTGAGCAAACGATCTAGTATAGAAGCTGACTTAACTAACACAATATATTAAACACTATACGGAATCTAGTGCTTAATCTTAAGAAGAATAATAATAATTGAATAGTAATTATCACTAAACACCTCAATATATTTATTAATATACGAATACTCTTGACAGTATTAGGGTTTTAAAACCTTGAAGTGATCGACTTTAGATATCACTAAAACATATATCTAACTCTAACCTAAGACCTCCTTTTATAGGCTAAGGATTCCTTTACAATATACAATACTTAATCTACAAGATAAATATCTTTTCTATATTTATCTAATACAAAACTTTCTACTCAAGACATTCTAGAATAATAAACACTTAAACCGACATAACACTTCTAGCAGTGGTAAATAACAATAGCAGTGGTACGCGACTTCTACTAGCAGTACTTTTATCTTGAGCAGTGGTAGCTTTTCTTCTAGCCGTGGTAACTCTTTCACTAGCAAAGGGTTCCACACTTAGAGTAATTCATCCAGCAGAACCAAAAACCCAACAATAAATAAGATTAATAATAAATAATTATGTGGCTGAAATTTTTTAAGAAAAAAATGAATTTTGATTGGTTAGTATCAATTAAAAGGAGCTAAAGGAGGTAGTAATGAAATCTATCATTCTTTATAGCATGTCAGAAAAACTAAATGCTACCAAACATATGATTTGATGCTTCTATGATTCGACACCCACCAATAACTTAATACCAAACGGGCCCTAACTTACCGCCCAATGTACGGGTATTTAATACTCGTTATAGGGCCAATGATAAGGGTCCGTTTGGTTTATAAGTGGGATTGGATTCGGATTTAGATTTGGTATAGGATTTGGATTTGAGGTAGATTTTAGAGAAGGAAATTATATTTATTTAAATATATTTTAGAGTAAATTACACCGTTCGTCCTTGTGGTTTGCGTTGACCGCAGGAGTTCGTCCTTTGACAAAAAAAGTTGCACCATCCATCCTTAAGTGGCAAACATTATGCATCGTTCGTCCCTCTATCCAACTGGCCCCACCAATTCCCACTAACGTCAGTTAACTCACTTAACCCATAAGGGCATATCCGTCATTTCCAAACCCCCCTTTTTTCCCGCCTATATTAAAACCCTAGATACTTATTTATCTACCCCACCCACCCACATAAAACTACCTCTAATCGCTTCCACCACCATTTTAAAAACAAATGGTTTTCTCAAATCAAATCAAATCTAATCATGGTTAGATGTCCTCGTTGCCAATCAGTTGCAGCTATGAAAACATCATGGACAAATAGAAACCCAGGTCGAAGGTTTTATGCTTGTTCCTAAATTGTATTTGTTAATGGTTTTACTTTGTAATTGAACAATATCTTGTGTTAATCTTCAAATCAATTAAGTATTTGTTGTTTAATTTTGTTTTACAGGATTGTAACAGATTTATTGATTGGGTGGACCCAGAAATGTGTCATCGTTCAATGGTAATTATACCTGGTTTATTAAGGTCTTTGAACAACCATCAAGCAATGCTACAAAATATGGAGCAAGAAAGATCAACATTGAAGAAGTATCTTATGGTTTCATGTATTTTACTGTTTTTATCTGTTATGTACAGCATATTGACTTAGCAGTATAGTATTTGGGTGTTAAGAGATAGACGTATTTTGGGTGTTTAATGTTAGATGTATTTTGTTTCTGTTATATACCACCATTGTAATGAAAGCAAGTTCTTGTAATGAAAGGAGTATTTTGTGAACATGATGTTTAATGCTAGCAGTATAGAATTTGTGTATTATGTTTTAACCCATTACCATAATATGTTTTGACCCATTACCAATTTAAAGTCAACAGGAATGGGTACATTTGGGTGATTTGGGTGAGTTACCAAATTAAAGGAATGGGTACATTTGGATGAGTTAAATGAATGGGTACATTTGGGTGAGTTCAAGGAATGGGTAGATTTTGGCTCACTTACCAAATTACCAACATAAAATACCATACATTTGGGTGAGTTAATCAAAGTAGTTGCCAACATTTGGGTGAGTCAAAAGAATATGTACATTTGGGTTTCATGTATTACCAGTTACCAACATAAGATACCATTAACTAATCAAAGTAGTTAGCAAAATAACATACCAAATTAAAGTCAAAAGCAACCATACCATTAATCAATCAAGTTTCAAGGCATATAATGCCATAAACATCCAAAATAACTTAATTGATATTGTGCATAACTTAGTGAACCCTAAACAAACACAGACATAAGACAGTTCAACTACAGAAACACAGACATACTAGACACAATCAAACACAAACATGAAAGATAGTTCAACCTAACATAGCCACTTTCTTCCTTGGTGTTGTCTTCTTTTTTGCACCATCTTATGTTGATGGTGCCTTCCCCTTATCTTGACTACCTGATATTTTCTTTGATTTTGAACCCGTAGGAGTATCATCATCTAAATCCACCCATTTGCTTGCATTTTTCCTCTTATTTGACTTTGGAATTCTTGGTCCAGTACAGGTTCTTTGTTTGTGACCTCTTGTCCCACATTTGTCACAAGTTACAGTCTTGTGCCCTCTTGAAAGCTTACCATCCTTAACTATCTTAAAATCCTTTTCAGTCCTTGGCCTTTTCCTTTCTTTCTTTGGTCTTCCAACTTGTGGATTATGTTTTGGTGGCAACAGAGTAATTGGAACATTGCACTTGGGCCAATGGACAGGACCTCTGATTGGTTTTATGTGAAAAGAATAGACTTTCTTCCAAATCTCTAACCTATAGCATGGATGTACCCATTCCTCTAGTAATCCAACCTCTTGATGATTAAGTGTCATGTTCCAATTTGTTGCAACAAGAGATGTTTGCAAGGGATGCTTGTCAATTCCCATCTTCTACAAGTGCATGTTCTAGCAACTACATTTACCACACACTGGACTTGATGATCTGCTTCATTTCCTTTCAGCTTCTTGCTTTGCTCTAAATGCCTTACTTTGTGAAATAGTTAGTTCATATTTTTGTGTTAGTTGCTCTTGAACAGCTCTAACAGGTATGTTAGGGTTTGTTTTCAACTGCTCAACTAATTCCTTTGAGAACCAATTGTAGGTGGCATAAAGGTTATCTCTTTCATGTGGACATTTATGAACTGACCTGTATGTTTTTACCTCCCAAGATTCAGTCTTTTTGACTTTGGAAATTAACACAACCAATGGACATTTATTATCATCCAACTGTTTCTGCCTATTAGGTTTACCCCCATTAATGAGTCTCTCCTTAGTAAATTTTCTTTTTGTTGGGCTAGGGTCCCCATTAACTTTTCTTTTTGGTTGGGTAGACTGACTTGGCCCTTTTTCACCCTGACTTAGCCCTTTTTCACCCTAGGTTGGGCCTTTTTCTTAACTTGGCCCAGTAGCCTGAGTTGGCCCACAATTATTGTCTTCACCAGTTGGTAGAGAAGGGATAACACCTTTACATACTGCCCTCACTCTCTCATTGTCATTCTTTTCCATTCTTATTTTTCTCCTAGGCTCAATTGAATGCTCTTTAATGTACTCCTTCACCTTTTCTCTGTTTGCAAATTTTTGACCCACATAGAAATATGTCTTGTAAATTTTCTGAGTAGCATGTGCTTGTTTCCCTAATTGCTTCAACTTCTTTTTCCTTAACCTACTACCTTCACTGTCACTACCTGATCCACTCTCAAAATATTCATTTTCTAATTCATTCACATCATCTCCATATGCTGCTTCATCTTCAATCTCAACTGCTTCCCTTTCTCTACACCGAACAGACTCCACAGTCTCATCAATAGTGTAGTTAAAGTCCCTCATGTCAACATCCACCTCATCTGCATTATTATTTTCATCTACTATGAAATCACTGTCTTGACTATCATCATATCCTTGACTATCATCCTCAGTTTCACCCCCTGCTTCACTCTCAGTTTCACCCTCAAATTCACTTTCAACATTCTCACTAGGATTACCCATTCCAACCTCAGGATTTGTTTCAAAATTCTCACTAGGATTTGTTTCAACCTCATGATTTGTTTCAACCTCAGGATTTGTTTCAACATTCATTGGTGGTGATATAATGTCCAAGTCAGCAAATGGGTCAAAGTTAGTGTTAGGAATTAGAAAATTCTATGTTAAAGTGTCGGTCACCCCAATTATAAGTCTAGCATATGTTAGCTCGTAGACGTGTCGTTTGTTACGTTATTAAGTAGTTTATTTGTTATTAATTAGTTTAGTTTAGCGTAGTGCAACACCGTGGAGGAAGGACGGGTCTTTACCCACTGTATCCCTGATCCACAGGCCGATAGGAGGTCGTTATGTTTGTAACTATAAATACCCCTTCCATCCATGGAAGGGGTGGTGCTTCTCATAATCTAATATTCAACATTTGTGTAAACCTCTAGCAAGAACACCCTCTCTCTCTACTTTCTCTATCTAAAATGGAAAACATGTATTTTGATCTCCCAAGACCACCCGAATCATCAACACAATAAAATAACGATCCTACAATTGGTACCAGAGCCAAGGTTTTGTGTTTTGATGATTTATTGAGGTCTTCGTACCATGTGTAGGCTGTTTGTGGTACTGTTTTTTTTGATATTTTGCATATCTTTTGGTCCAAAATAAAGTATCTATTGGTATTGTTTTTGATGTTTTATGGTCCAAACTGCTTTTATGTATGCCGTTGTGATGATTGTGGGTAAACAGCTTTGTATAAGTTTGAGTATATATTTGGTCATAACCTCCCGTATATCCGTGACATCTCTGTCTTCGTCATTTTCTTGACCATGTCAGTGTATTTATTTGATTTTGTGACTTGTGGTACCAAACGTGTATTTGGTCTTAAATGGTTTATTACATGTCATATGGTCATATTATTCAAAGTCCAAACCGGGTCAAAATGAAGTATTTTTCTCGCATAAGTCATTTTTTTCTCGGTATGCATGAACATGGTCTGAGCTGGCCTGGGAAAACTCATCGAAAATATGAATATTCATGCTAGCTTACTTGTATAATCGTGATAATCGCCTTGTGGTACTTTTGACTTTTGAGTCAAAATGTCATTAGCTTAATTTAGCTAGCGATTTAACACAAACCCGCCCTGCATGCACCGAACTTTTATAGCGACTTTGTATTTACAAGTCGCACGACTTAGCTCGGCGACTTGGCCTTGGCGAAGTTAGGCCGGCGACTTTGGCCTTACATGAAGTTAGCCGCGCTTACTGGCCTTGGCGAAGTTAGCAGGGCGACTTGGCCTCGCATGAAGTTAGCCGTGGCTTACTTGTGTTAAATGGTTTTGAAACGTAAATGTAGAATGAGAATACGAGACAAATGTTTGATGACACAACCACAACCATTACCAACATATCAACTACCATTCATCCAACTTCATACTATCATAGACCTATCCTCCATCATCTATTTCACTCAATCAATACTCGAACAAGAAAGTAAAATGACAAAGAATCTCGCTTAATTACTCATGCACACAAATGTTCTATCAAGACCAAAAGTCATGAGAGTCGAAGTATTTACATCATAGATCCTATTGTGATATTATTCGA
Organism: Chrysanthemum makinoi; assembly: GCA_910596185.1. Classification (NCBI taxonomy): domain Eukaryota; kingdom Viridiplantae; phylum Streptophyta; class Magnoliopsida; order Asterales; family Asteraceae; genus Chrysanthemum; species Chrysanthemum makinoi. The sequence continues at coordinate 75,327,142 of OU343222.1, forward strand.
AGACAAAGAAAGAGTTTAACATCAATGTTATCTCGCTTTTTATTTTCGCTCATAAATGTAAAATGAAAGAAAAGATCCAAACTATGTTATTAGATCTCAATTTTTTCTTAACTCGTGGAACTTAAAAGAAATAGAGGATCTCAGATTCTTATGGCTGTAATGGTGTCTCAAGACCCAATCATCTCCAAAAATATCATCACAGATCCGACTCAAATGATAATATCCGAAGAATATGAGGAAAGACAAAGCCATACGATTTCATCTTCTTCTTCGTTAATGTTTATAACTATTGATAGATCTCTACCATCTCTTGTGTGATTGTGTGAACAAAGAAACAAAGTTGAATCCACAAGAGAGGTTACATCATCGATCCATTATTTTGTGGAAGCATATGCTTCATTAATTTTCGAAACTAGTCAATCGGATTTATAACAAAAGTGTTATAATCCATTGATGTGTCGCTCAATTTAAACACAATATCTAAAATGTAACCTACCCGAAATAGTCTCGACGAAACCAACCCTCATGGCAAAGGATGTCGCGTGCTCGAGCCATCCCTGGCAGCCCTATGATTGATTGTCCTCATATTCGTTCTTGAAATGCAAGTATGTGGAGTGACATATGGTTATAAGATGGTGATATGATTTGGTTAGGTGGGTTTGAGAGACTTGTGTGGCCGCTGATTGTGAGAGTGATTAGGGTTTGCTAATTGAGTATGTGGGCGAAGTTGGTTGAGAAGAAAGAGAGGCGGATTTTATGTGAAGGATTAGGGTAAGATATGTGTTCATTTATATATCCCATGTATTTAGGATCATTGGTGGATCGTTTACTTGTTTAATTATGGGTCGAGATGTTATTAATGGTATGAACCGCATAGTGATTGATTGGGCTTGACTTAATGTGATTATGAACATAATAATATGTATTGTGCCCATTTTATAGACTTTATGATCTTGGACATAGGCCAATGTTATTAATTTAACTCGGTCTTGTGGTTATTTCTCGAATATGAATGGAACTCAAAGTTTGATTAATCACATTTTACTATATGTGATTTTACCACATGATGTTATCACATGGCCTTGTGGTTTTGGGTATATGTGAATATGGTTTGTGCTTAATGAAATGCGATATATCACAAAAGTCCCATCGAGAATTTGTTCGATTAATCTCTCATCACCGGATCATACTTGAAACTTAATGATGACATTTGAGATGTGCGAATTGTATATTAATGATGAGATTTGACGATAATGAGATTCGACATGAGACTTGGTATAATGATGCTGGTTGTGTAGTATGAAGTTTGGTACTTTGGTGTATGCACTTTCATGAATAATATTATGTCACGGCTTGAACCGAAAGTTGAAAATTGTTGACTACTGGTTGTTGTTCAGATTTTACTTGAGTTTGAAGTGAGGTTTTTCGGACGAAGTTTACTTATGATAACTTGTTTGGGCATTTATGAGGGTGATAAAGACTTCTATTTAGTTATGCTTGTGATTCTTTTCTCACTTAACCCACAACGTAGCAATCACTTCGGTGTCTCACTAAGTTGAGAATGTCAAGAGGTTTTGTACATTGGGTACACCATTTCTTGTTCACGAGGATTAGTACAAGTTTAAGTAACAAATCTGGAGAACTTTACTTCATGATCAAGTTTGGCATATCGGTTTACTTCCATGTTGTTACCGCAATAGCCGCATGAATGCGTGTTTACCAAAGTGTTGATTGGTTGGTTGATGATGTTGATGATGTTGTGGATGTTGGTTACAGAACCGTTGATGAACCGCTGCATGTTCCCCTAAAACAGATATTCACCGAAACCAAAGTTGTCTTAACACATTCAAGCTGACATTGTTTACGGTCTTGTCTTGATTTTGTAAAACTCCCGAAAGAAATTATTTCTCGGTTTAAATCATAGACTTGTAAAATCCCGTAACAATGGAAACATCCAAGTTAAAGTAATGAGCATTCCGATCTATCTTGGCGGTTTATTCTTGGTTTTGTAAAACTCAAAGAAACTATTTCTCTTTAAACCATAGAACTTGAAAACTCGTATTGATGGACCATCCCGAGTAAGGAAGGTGTATTTCGATCTTATCCGATGCCGGTACTACAATTTCTACTCGAAGCGGATAAAAGGGGTGTACTTCATGAATTGGATGTGTGTTTGGATATTCGCTATGGCGCTTTGGTTATTATATGGTTTTCCCGGTTATGTGTTTTAACCATGGTCGGATGAATCCATTATCATTGTTCACTTAAAACGCCAAAGGAGGCTAGATTTGAACTTTTAACCGTAAGATGTGACAACGGCTAATTCAAGATATTTATTTGAGGTTGAAGTGAAATATCACGCAGGCAGTGTAATTTTAGTATCCGGCTGGGGATGGTTGGATGAAGATTCTTCGAGATCCTTGTTTGAGATTATTATCAAAAACGAAGACTTGGAAATCTAGTTATTGTTGGGTGTCTTTTACCTTTTCTTTTACCACTTAGGGGAATTGGGCTCACAACACCACAAAATAACTATCACTTTAAGGAGTTACGCAGGTTGCCAAAGTCACATTCAATTGTGGATTTTCAAGAGGTGATGTACGTCTATTACTTGATGGTTGGTTGAAGAGTATAGAGTACTTAGAGATTCAAAGGGGCATGAATTCTCACCATTTTGTTACATATGTGCAAGTTTAAGTCCCAAGTTCGGGTAGTTTACTTCTGTGGTCAAATTCATCATATGGTTTTCCATCACCTGTCACTACAAAGAGCCTAACAATGATAATGGGGTTGATTACAAGTTTCCAAGAGAGTTGAAAAGAGAGAGATTATGACGCCTGCTCACACGCCCGTGCCTGTACTCCAAAGAAAAGAAATGTACGCTTCGCGATATCTTCTCAAGAAGAGAAATCTTCTTATGACGCTTGAACATATCGTTCAAGCCTCGCTTCTAAAGAAAAGAAAAAGTGTACGCTTCGCTGCGCTTATCTTCGGAAGAAGAGAAATCTTCTTATTATGACCATTCTCACCAACATGCTTGATGCTTTTTCCATGCGCCATCAATGTGGATCTTCTTCTCATGTTTTTCTCAATGGTGATCTACTTAATGTTGATGGTTTTCTATTTTTCAATAGCTCAATTAAATGGCGATACACATCATATGCAATTTTTATGGGGAGAAGTAAATAGACTACACATGGACGAAGTTCATTCTTGTTTAATCAAGAATGGCAACTACGATGCAATTCTCTGGGGGAGAAAATGTGAAATTTTTGCATTGTTGATTGAAATTTGAGAATATATGGTCAAACGGCTCCTAACTCATGTAAGAACCGAGATTCTTCTTATCGGATCATCTTCACATGTAGTTTCTTCTAAGAGCTGTTGGTTGACATCTTCACCGCCGATATGATTAAATGACAAAGTGCTTCTAGTCAATGGCTGATTTTTTGATGAACATCTTCTCTTGTTTGATTGGGAAGGATTTCGCTTAAGGAGATTTGCTACATACAAGGTAATTGGAACGCATTTGGTGAGATGAAGATGTTAACTATCTATTCCCAACCGACAATCTTGAAGAAGGTCAGTCTACACTGTTCTACATTTTCTCACATGTTAGAAGACTAAAGACGAGGTGCATTTAACGCATCTAAAGACTTCTTCTTAACTGCATTTATCAAACAGATTGTCGGTTTAGGGGAGAGCACTAATTGGAGGAGATTGAAATGCCAAATTTAATCCCCAATTAAACTTGCTCACATTCTACAAAGAAGTTGATTCTCACATACATATGAGCTAATGATGTTCTTCTCAAATGATTTCTAGTACATGTGCTTAAAATATGTTGCCGACTCAAGTATCAAAACCAATAAGGGGAAGGAGACACATATCTAAAGCGAGTAATCTTGACGAGCTTACTTCTAAGTGATTGAAGATATCCCGGAAGACTATTGTCCACAAGAGAAACTCAAGATTTGACTCATGGCGCTCAGCTGTTTTTATTCCAACTATGTGGGGAAGAGATGGAAGAGTTAGTTTTCAAGATAAAAGAGGTACTAGTATGTGGTGATTTCATGGTGTCGCAAATGATCGTGGGAGAGAGATTGTGTACATTGGGGATGCTCACTGTTTCACTTGAGTGCTTAATCGATTCGATATAATCAATTATTCCGTGTTGACATCCCAGAGATTGTCACCCGCAGAGATAATCGCGACTTGGCATGCTTCTTCAATGTTATCGCTATTCATTCCTTGTGTATTGGTATACTGATACTTGAGCTTCATACACTATCGGACGAAGATGTGAACATAGGGGAGGGTTCTACATTACCCTCTTGATGTATTCGGGAGAGTTCTTGGATATTGGTGTATCGTTCTTGAGCTTCATACACGCTCATCGGGAAGAAAAAACATGGGAAGGTGTTCTTCATTTCCCTCATGAAGTGTATTTGGGAGAGTTCTAGAGCATTATACAAAGAGGCCGATCATAAACAATTCAACTACTGGGGAATTGCTCTCTTGACACCTTTTGGAATGGATCGCCGCACTTCAAAGAGTTAATTTGAGAAGATTATTTATGTGGGATGATACGTTGTCGTTTTATGGATGATATAACCTCAATGGAGATTCTCGACATCGGTCTTAAAAGGAGCAATGGATTTATGATAATGGTGTGCTTCTCGCTGCACCGCTAAGGAAAGCTTGAAATAGAGCTTCAATCCGCTCATCCAAAGGATTTTCGGTTTGGGGAAGCCGCAGAGTCTCACTTTAGATGGTTCAATTTCTTTCTTCAGTGCAAGAGCCTTGGAAGCTTTGGTGGTGAAAGTTTTAGGGATGATGACTTCTATCTTCTACAACTGGCCGCTTGATATCCTTATCTTGCATCAGATCATCATCTTCTTAAACTATATCATCTACTCTATCCTTGTAAATATTTATTCGAAAAACAAAATACAAAAATATAAAACCAACAAAAAGAAAATAGAAAAATATAAAACCAACAAAAACCCATAAAAATCATAAAATTTCAAAAACACCAAAAATATGTTTTCCTAGACATGTCTTCTGGTATCGATAACATCTATGGTCTTAGAAATGTCATTCAATAATGGCACGGACCATAGATGAAGTTCGAAGTGAGGTGTAAATATTTTTTCTAAACATGTCAAATCGTGGCTTACGCTATTTCGCATCAGAACTAAGCTTCAAAAAATGGCTTACAATTATTTTAGATCAGAACGCAAGGCCAAATGATGGCTTGCAGCTATTTCCATCGGACCCGCTAAACCAATGGCTTGCTATTATTTCTGATAGCAACCCGTTCTTCATGAAAGGAAAGTGTTGCGCTAAAACAATTTTTCAAATATTTCGTGCACTTATCCTAAAACTATTTAAGGAAAGTAAGTCAAGGATCTGCTGCCCTACACAAATGTTTTTCCGCCTAAAATTCTTCAGAAAAATATTTGTTGTTTTAACAAAATGGTGGTAAATGAGTTGTTTAAAATCAATCTTATTCGAGTCTTCGAAATAAATTGAAAAACTCAATCAATGACTTCAAAGACTTTTAAACTTTTCATAAAATGAGTCATGGATTGAGGGGGATAATGTTTTTCAAATCTACATCGTCTAACGGGCTTTCTTAATTATCCTAATATGCTTAATTAAAAATTATGTTAACCTATGTTGAAGGACTAGGTGCCTAGGATATGATTGCTAGGAATAGATGATTAGAGTTTACATTATTCCCATACATTTATATGATCTCGATATGTTGTATTGACTTTTATTAGTCGATTGTTGTTTGGGTGATGTCGACCACCATATATTTGTTTGTGTTCACTACGATGCGGTATTTTGGTATAAGAATGTTCCCATCCGATCCCACATAATATGATGATTGGATGCCGAAAGGAAAGGGTAACTATTTCTTGGGTTGACAAATGAAGAAACGGAGCTTAATTGGACTTCTATGGAGAGTTGGCATAAATGCAACATAAGAAGTCTCACTGCATCTGCAGACGGTTTTCTTCCAAGCCCTACAACAACAACAACAGAAGCTTCTCAACCACCTAACGATCTTTATAGATACCATTTTAAACAATTTTGAATAATTTGATTAAATTGTTTTGAAAATGGAAAATATTGTTTTGAAAATATATTGGACTAATTTTTTTAAAAATCACCGGACTTCTTGTTATCAAAACCTAAGTCACTCAATTATTGACTTCTGTCATGGATTGAGGGGAGAGTGATTTAAAATAAAATATTTTCAAATGATATTTCTTCACAAAAAGTTCTTTGTACAAAATAAGTGGTGATCTAAAGATTTAATGTTATGTCATGGTATGATTTTTTCTTTAGAATCAAGGTCTTTCAAAATGAAATTTTTTCTGCTCTTGTTTGATTGTGAAATTGTTTTGTTTTACTTAAAAGATCTCTTAAAAAACTATCATACCTGACACTAACAATCTTTAATGTCTTATAATGGTCCTATCTCGTCATATTTCAAAATTGAATCTTGCCACGTCTTTCCCCAAATTTTTCTAAATGATTTAGATCAGTTGGGATCACAAATCTCAAATGGTTTAATATTTCCGATCGGGTAAAGATCGTTTTAAATCTCAAATTGCTTTTAAATGGAATTGGTTTTAGTCCTTTAAAGGCACTCCTGCCTCCATGTGCCAAACGATTTCAAATACATAATGCACATGTTGAGGAGGAGGATTTATCCAAAAACCATATGAGTATTTAAACAAGGCCACATTTTCTCCCATGTTTTCTAAACCTAATTAAATCACTTGGGATCCAAAATCTCAAAGGGTTTGATATTTTGATCGGGGGAGAATTTGTAATTTAATAATGAAATTTGATAAAAGGTGATCGTTTTTGATTTAATTGTGCACGCCGCCGCTTCATATAAAGCAACGCCAATCTCAAGCATATATTGAGGGGAGCATTTTAAAAGAAAATAAACTATCAAAAAGCTTTTATGTTTTAACATAATGTACCTTGATTGAGTTTTCAAATGGTTTCTTAAATGGCTTTTTGTAATCGTGGATGTGCTTCAAAAGAACTCTTGCCTCTATGTGATAAAATGATTTCAAATATCCTATGCACATATTGAGGGGGAGAATTTTACCATGAAAATCAAATGGCTTTTTTCATATGAAAATTGTGATCAAAGAAAATATTTCAAAGTCCTCTTGCCTCCTTGTGCTAAACAATTTCTAATCATACGCACATGTTGAGGGGAGGTTTTCTAAATGATCAAAACTATTAAGGTACAAAATTTTTTGATCTCGTATCACAAGTACCTTGATTGGTTTTCCAAATGATTTTTTCAATTGGTTTCGAGAAGGAATGAACAATACCAAAGACCACCAAATTCACTTTATGCATGGTGTTACAAGGATGGTTAGGTTAGGTATTTGTTCCCACGATCCAGCCAGAGCCGGAGGGATCTACCCAGGGACAATCCACTAGATAGTGTAGAGTCCTTAGGTATATTGAAAAAGGAGAAAAATGAGAAAATGGGAAGAGTGCCGACGAGATTGAGCTAGAACCGAATAAACCCAACAAGGTTCTAGTTATGAAGTCTCTAAGCATAATGAAGGTTGAAGAATGAAAAAGAATTGAATGTGAAAAGGGTGAAAATTAATAGCCCTCCAATAATTCAACCTTGCGTAAAACCGGGTTCAATACATATGCTACTGGTGTTTACTAAGGTAACACCGGTATTGAAGACAAGACATCATGGACCCAAGGATGCATCTGACCTAACTTCCCAAGCCACTCAAGTTCCTCTTAAAAGGGCTTGTTTCATTCTCACGGGAACCGACATTATCTATCGACTTTCTCTTAGAGATTGTTGATATTGAAGAAGGAGACCCTCTCCCTAGTCTCCGGCATAGGAACCAAATGTGCCCGATTGAGTCTAGAGCCAAGAGATCATCCACAATATCTCATTAGGACACAAAATTAATGAAGACTTGCTGTTTCACACAATGTGGAAAGTAAGTATATATTTAGAGTCCTACGCATTCTCCTTGTGGTATTGCAGTAACATCCGAGTGATATGCATACATATTCACAATGAAGATGGAAAGCCTTCTCGAGCCAACATCAAACAAGCTCTTGGTAGGTGGCATGTGAGATCTATTCTCTAGAGCAACCTTGTGACAACTGATAGAACGATGGGGCTTATTCACTTGAATCAACCTTGGTCCAGGAAATGGATTGACGGATGCTTTTGGAAAAACCGCTCGATGTGCAAATCTTTTCTTTTCTCTAGCACGTCGAATGTGTACTTATGTTTTCAAATTCAAAAGTATCTCTGATTGAAAAAATACTTTTGGAAAAACCGCTCTGTGCAAAATTCTTCTTTCTCTAGCACGCCAACTCTTTTCAAATAAAAAGTATTTTTGATTGAAAATTGATCTTTCTCATAAAACCTTCGTTGTATTGCAAAACTCTTTTTCCAAGCAACGCTGATTGTTTTTCAAATCATTTTTCATCAATCGAATCTCAATTCGCCGTTCACTCACCCGTTGTTGTCTTTGAGACGCTCCGGAGAACAAATTAGAACAAAATAAACCCTCACAAGGAGATTCTTAGGAATCCTACCTCGATCACGTGCAACATTTGTACCGATCAACGGGAACCGTGGCTGTGTACTCAATTCAACGAAAGTGATCAAAGACACTTTCAGGCGCTTTATTGCTAATCGTTGTTTGCGTGTACATTCGACGCTTGTACCATCAATTGAGGAGTCAATCCAGTCCGCATGTTCACAAAGATCCACACTTAATTTGATGAAATCATGACGGTGCATATCTACATAATCCGCTCGATATTTCATATACTATGCTTCGCTTCACGCTACAAATATCATGAACCGAAGGCTTCCTACTCATGGAAAGATGTCATGATTCAAAAGTGTGAGCATGTCGGTTCGAAAGTCACAACTTCACATGATGGAAACACAAAAAGGGTGATCCAGAGATTTATCGGGTGATGATCTCAATGAAAGCTCAAGATCATCAAAGATGTGGATCGCCAAAGACCTCCACTCAAAGTACAAATCTATGCAGACTTTGAAGAATCGCTACAAAAGCACAAAGATTGTTAAATGAAGAATTCATGTCTACGAGCTCAAGAACAAAGACAAAGATAGAATGCTAGGATGCAAAATGTATTTCATGGGGTGACCAGGGGGAGATTGTTAGAATTATAAAATTCTATGTTAAAGTGCCTCACCCCAATTATAAGTCTAGCATATGTTAGCTCGTGAGACGGTCGCTTGTTACGCTATTAAGTAGTTTATTTGTAATTTATTAGTTTAGTTTAGCGTAGTACAACACCGTGGAGGAAGGACGGTCTTTACCCATCAGACCGATCCACAGCCGATAGGAGGTCGTTATGTTTGTAACTATAAATACCCCTTCCATCCATGGAAGGGGTGGTGCTTCATAATCTAATATTCAACATTTGTGTAAACCTCTAGCAAGAACACCCTCTCTCTCTACTTTCTCTATCTAAAATGGAAAACATGTATTTTGATCTCCCAAGACCACCCGAATCATCAACACAATAAAATAACGATCCTACAGTTAGGTTCTTGGGACTCTACATATGGGTCATAAGAAGAGTAATAATCATTTACAAACTGACTAAGGACTTGAGAAGACTCATCATTAGCAACTGCAATACTTTGCCCTTGGTCTTTACCACTGCTTTGACCTATACCTTTACCTACACACCCTTCATTCACATCCAAAACTAGTTTCTTAGCCACTAGGGTAATCCATGCCTTTGATGTTATTGGTTCATTTAACTCTTCTATTACAAGTTTTTTTTGCTTTGGTTGTATGTAAATGTCACGATTGGTCTTTTCATGCTCAACATATACATCAACTAGCTTAAGACCTTCCATCACATATCTTTCATCCTCTTGCACACTAACATCTTAGCCATTGTTATTGTCAAATCAGGTTCCAATGGTAAAACATCAACCTATGAATGACCTAAGTCTTCTAGCATGGAATCAATTTCATGGATAGAAAATCATCATCAACTATCAAATCCACAAAAGTAATCTTACCATTCTTGTAAATCCTGTTAAGTATTCGTGAAAAACCACCATGATTGAGCTTGACAACAGGTAGAGTTTGTATCTCAAATATTAAAGGGTTGGGAATAATATTAATACACACTGCTAGGCTTGTGGAAGACATCACAAGAATGCACTAGTAGTGGAAACACATTACCACTGATAGTACATATATTACCACTACTATTAGGATAATTGTTATGTATTCGTATATGGATAAGTATAGAAAAGATCTTGTGTATATTCTATATTGTTAGTATTATACTTATCTTGTAAAGGAGTCCTTGTGTTATAAAAAGAGATCCTATGTCATTGTTTAAAAAACGAAAAACTCACGTAAGCTTTAAGGTGTAACCCTAGTGATAAGCAAGATCACTCGTATTGTTCTTAATAATATTGAAGCTTTGTGTTACATTGTTCTCACTTACAATACATCATATAAATCCATATTTTGAGTATTGCTAAGTATATTCCGCGTAGTTATTAATATAAATCAATGTATCACTAACACAAGGTGTGTGTTTAGATCCATCAAGTGGTATCAGAGCTCTGGTTCTAATACTTTGATTCAGAAGATCCAAAGAATAAGCTTAACCAACTCACTCAAATCAATGGAGATGGAAAACAAACTACAAACTCGCCTAAGGTTTCCTAAGCTCAAACTTAATGAGTTTGAGATATGGAGGATAATGATTGAGCAATACTTTCTCATACAAGACTATGCTCTATGGGAGATCATCTTAAATGGTGATTCCTTCTAGTCTCAAAGAAGATCGAGAAAGGTGACACACGTAGTTGTAACAATTGCACTGGAGACTAATGATGAAAGAGCAAAGAAGAAGAATGACCTCGGCCAAGTTTGTTACTAATGATTCTTCCTAAAGATCGTGATCATTGCCAAGAAGTTCAAGTCAAAGAAAAGAATTTTGAAGAGATCTGTTCACGTGGCAATGATGCTACTAAGAAGACTAAAAAGACATTGTTGAAGCAAAGTTATGAAAACTTCTCTGCTTCAAGCAATGAATGACTTGAGAGCATCTTCACCAAACTCCAGAAGATTGTCACACAATTGATGTGGTTTGGAATTGAGGTAGATAAGAAAGACCTCAATCAAGTTTCTAAGAAGTTTGCACCGAAGTTTCACACTAATGTTACACTGAAAATAAACTAGAGATTGAAACTATGAAGCTCAATGATCTTTACAACAACTTCAAACTCATTGAGAAAAGATTGAAGAAGGGGAAATTGGTACAAGCTCTCAGTGCTTGCATTGTTTTCAACCTCTCTGACAAAGTGATGATTCTCAAGATGACAATGATGATGATTTTGCCACTGTTGGTTCTATAGTTTCCACTGGTAATGCTAGTGTTACCACTGCAGGTTCAAAGAAGAAGGTTGCCGTATTGGAGATCCTACCTTTATGCTTTTATCTCCACTCAGTTAATGGCTCTATTTTAACTCATGAAGACATACAAATTGATGATGATGGCTGGAGGAGATGGACATAAAGTGGCAAATTTCTCTTCTTAGCATGAGGGCTAGGAAATTCTACAAGAAGATCGGCAAGCTAATTCATATCAATGGTAATGAAACGCAGGTTCATAAAAGAAAGTAGAGTGTTTCAATCATCACAAGTTGGGGCATTTTTGCTAGAGAATGCAGAAGACCAAAGAACCATGACAAAAGGTCAACTTGGTACAAGCAAAAGAAAGAACCAATTGTGGAAGAACCAAAGGCAATGCCGCAATTGATGGTGTGAGCTATGATTGGAGTTTCATACGATGGACAAGAGTAACAACCTTCAGATGCTGCTCTGGTTCGTTTAACATGCTCTCATGGCTTTCTCTGACTCTGAGGTACAAAACTTTGAAAGTTGTTCTAAAACATGTAGGGCTTCTAGAGAATGTGAAAGGCTTATTGAATTATATGACAAACAAAGAAAGAGTTGTTTGCTGCTAATTATACTCTGTCAAACCTTAGAAGAGGCATAGCCGTATTAGAGAAACAACTAGAGCATTATAGAGAAAATGAGTCAAAATATAATGATGATATGATTATTCTTAGAAGAGAGATAAATCATAAGACATCAGTGAATGAGGTACTAAAAGAAGAGTTTGAAAGACTTAAAAAGATAAATGAGAATGTCAATTTAACTGTTGACACCTGCTATTATCAATCTAAGTCAATTGATAAAATTTGGAATGCTCAAATTCTTAGTAAAGTTAAGTCCGGTATGATACAAGATGTTCTCCACCACTGGGTGGGTGTTCCACCTCCCATATAGATTTAGCTCATACAGGTCTAGAAGAATTTCAGGATCTAAATCTTGAATATGGTCCTCCCAAAATTGTGAAAAGTGAGGAAGAAGTTTGTCACACCCCCAAATTCCCTTTTGCGGAATGGAATACGAGGGGGATGACTGCCATAGCATCACAGTTACAGTTATATTGAACGACCTAAAGTGTCGTTTGGAAAATACATCGCTTGATTGAGTAAAATAATCAGAGTTTACAAAGTATAGGTCCCAAAATGAGTCAACATGTAATGGAAATAAGTTTGATACAAGCCAAACGATGTTTTTAAAGTGTATAAATCCCATGTGAGACGTGTCGTCACCACGACTCTATGATAAGTCCACATGTATGCCATGAAGTGTATGCCAGATACCGAGATAAAACATGCTAAAAGTGTCAACACAAAGGTTGAGTGAGTTCATAGAGTTTGTGTTGTCATGAAAAACCTTTAAGAACGCTCATGCAAACAGGCATTGCAAATCCACTCTCACATTTCCTACCATACAAAACTTGCAACTTGTGTGTTTACAACCCATTGCACAAAATATGTATTTTATGTTCAAGCACACATCGTCAAATGAGTTCACATAATAGTACATAACTTAATGTATCAATATTCAATTGATATAACACATAATATAGTATAGTTTCAAATAGTTCCAAGTCCATTAGTTCATGTTTGTACCAAGTCCACTAGTTCAACATTATACCAAGTCATAGTTCAACATTACATAGTCCTAGACCGGATCGTACCAAGTCAATTAGCTCAATGGTCTATGATATAGAAACTTAAAGGCAATATCTGTTATTGCATTGACTAAACATTCAGTTCCGATAAACACATAGTTTGCAAATAATCATGATTGTTGTTGGATATTGGATTTCACATACACATCAAACCATAACACAAAGTGGGCGTATAATGGTGAGTTCTAGAGAGAGAAAGTTAGAGGTTTAGGGAACTTAGTGAGAGAAAGAAAACTATTATTATGAGCTCCAAATCTCTACCTTGGGAGGTAGAGAGTATTTATAGTCTTATATAAAACGCCACACAACGCCGCGGGATCGTGCATACAAGGTAAAGACTGTCCGTCCTCCACGGTGTTACTTAACTAAATACTACTTAACTAAATATAACTATGACTACGAGCATTCTAACGAATATATATACTTGAGGTGAACCTCTTTAATACCGAATTTCTAATTCCTAACAATCTCCCCTAAGGGAGGTCACCTCAAACATATACTAAAATGACATTGAATACAATCAGATATTACATTAACAATTGATCTTGCATACTTGATGTAGTACTTGCTCAAGCTCAGAGTCATTGATTCCACTCATTGCATGTTTGGTTAATCCAAGTGGAGGTCTTTATCGATCCACGGATAATAATGTTGAGTACCTTTGAGATCATCAACTAATAGAAAATCTCCGACATCCATTGTGGTGTTGGTATTATGTGATGTTGTGACTTTCGGACCGACATGCTCACATTCTGGATCTTGATATCTTCTCATCGAGTAGCGAAGCATTCGTTGATTCATGATATTGGCAAGCCAGAAAGCGTAGCATGGAGTTAGAATATCGTAATCATTGATGCACCAATCATGATATCTTTTGATATGAATGTGTTGTGTGAGCAAGCGGGTATGGATTGACCGCTCCATTCCGATACCGCAAACGCCGGTGTACTCGCATACAAGCTTAGTAATAAATCGCACGAAGTGTCTTTGATCACTTTCATGAATTGAGGTACACGCCCACGGTTCCTCGCTGATCAGCATAAGTACGCTTCGTGATCGAATAATACGAAGAATTTCCTTGACAGGTTTCAAGCTGCTTTAATGTTCTCAAACCGAACGCCTCAAAGAAGACAACACGAGTGAGTGAACCAAATAATTTAAGTCCACCGATTGATGAAAAGAGATTTGAAAACAATCGTGTATTGCTCAATAGAAATTGTTTTTGCAATATAACGAAGGTTTTAATGAAAATCAATTATCAATCATAAAACACCTTTTGATTTGAAAAATTAGTACACGCTCGACGTGCTAATGAAAAGAGTTTTAAAGCACAAAGACCGTTTTTCAAAGGTATCCACAATCCATAACTGAACTAGTGATTGATTCAAAAGAATGAATCGCCTCATTGTTTTCGCTCAGCTTGTCACATGGTTGATCTAGATAATAGATCTCACATGCCACCTACCAGGAGCTTGTTAGATGTTGGCTCCATAAGGCTTTCCATCTTCATTGTGAGTATGTTTGCATATCACTCGGATGTTCCGCAATACCACAAGGATAATGCGTAGGACTCAAGATATAATCTCTCTTTCCACATTGTGTGAAACATAAAGTCTTCATTGAAAGTGTCCTAATGAGATTTATTGATGATCTTGTGGTACTAGACTCAATTTGTGCATATTTGGATCCTATATCGGAGACTAGGGAGAGGGTCTCCTCCTTCAATATCAACAATCTCTAAGAGAAAGTCGATAGATAATGTCGGTTCCCCGTGAGAATGAAACAAGTCCTTTTAAGAGGAACTTGAGTGGTATGGAAAGTTGAAGTGCGCAGGTCACCGGGTCCATGACGCCTTGTCTTCAATACCGATGTTACCATCAAGAGTATATGAATTGAACCCAGCCGCCCTAAGGTTGAATAAATGGAGGGCTATTTTTTTCACCCTTTTCTCATTCAATTCGTTTTAATTCTTCAACCCCTCTAAGCTAATGAGACTTCATAGCAAGAACCTTGTTGGGTTTATTCCAAAGACTAGCTCACCTCACCGCACTCTTCCCATATCTCATTTTTTTTTCTCTCCTTTTATCATCATACCTAAGAACTCTACACTAATCTGGATAGTTCCCGGTAGATCCCTCCTGCTCAAGCGGATCATGGGAACACATACCTAACCTTATCGTCCTTATATCACCATACATAATGTAAAGTTGGTCGGTTTTTTGGTATTGTTCATCTGCCATAGGAACCAATTGAAAACCATTTGAAAATCAATCCGTATACTTATGATATTTTATCAAAGCATTTTGTACCTGAATTGTTTTTGATATTTTTAGAAGAAGAACTCCCCTCAACATGTGAATCAAGTATTTGAAATAGTTTTCCACACGGAGGCAAGAGAAAGAATTAACTTCTTTGATTACCATTTAAAAAATATCAACATCACTTCCCTAATCGAATCAAGTAGATAAAGCATTTTGGGGAAGGATGAGGTTTTCATGATTTTGCTCCCTCAATATGTGCCTCGAGATTTGAAAAGAGTTTTGCACATACTAGAGGGAAGACCTTGAGATAAGTTATCACGTTTCAAATCATAGGTTTAAGATAGATGCTCCCCTCAACATGTGCATGGAAAATTTGAAATCGTTTGTCATATGTGGGAAGGGGAGCTTGTACATTCTTATAAAACCATTTCAATTATCGCTTAAATCCAATATTCTCGATCACAATTATCAAATCATTTGAGATTTGTGATCTCTTATAGATTTAAATTGATTTTGAAAGCTTTTAAGGAGAATTGTGACTTGATTATGAAAGCGTTTTAACCGATAATGATCGGATTTTAAGACTTTAAACTCCATTGATAAAACATGCTTGAATATCTTTTGAAAACAATTGAATGCCAAATAACTTTTAATTTAATTGAAATCATTCTCCCCTCAATCAATGACATAGGTTGTTGATTGAGAGATTGATATTTTGACAAATAAGTCCGGATGATTATCAAAAATAGAGACTGAGTTATTTTTCAAAGCGATAGTTTTCGCAGATAAATGATTAAAGAATCGAGCATGGAATTTTGAAAACATGATAAAGTATGGCTCGTTCTTTCTTTGAAAAAGCTGGTTATCATCAAATGACAACAATAGCTTTCTTTTTTTTTTGAATTTTAATTGAACATTAAAGTCCCGTAAGTCATTCTTTTGAATGACAAAGACAAAGACCGTAGATATTATCGAACCTAGAAAACGCATGACAAAAAGACAATATTTTTGAAGATTTTTCAATTTTTCGCATTTTTATGGTTTTGAAGGTTTTATAATTTTGTATTTTGATTTTCGAATAGATATATACAAGAGATAGATGAAGATAGACCTTTACTCCTCGCCTTCCTCCTCAAGACGCTTGAGTGTTTCGTTGAAGACTTTTCGCGCCCTCAATACTGCTTTCTTTCACAAGCTTCCGGCCAATTTCGCATAACGGCCGAATCGCAGAAATCCAAAACGCCGCAAACCAAATCAATGAAGATCCAGAGTAGAGCTCCTGCCCGTTATATGTCCCAAATGAAATTTATGAAATGGACATCAACGATAGGATCGAGAAATTTGAATCTAAAAAGAGATTATGAATTGATTATTATAACTACGAAATAGCAAACAAATTACAAGGCTAAATGCAAATTAAAGGAAATTTAAAAGATAAAATCTATTAAATAAACGCTATCACTATAATTAAAATGATGTTTTTGTTGTTATGTTTTTACAAACCTAAATTAAAAACTACGACGCATAAAATTAAAAAAAAAAGTAAAACTTACACAATATTAACCCTAAAAATATGAAAATGATATTTTTACAAACCTAATGATAAAAGAAAATATATAGAAAAATAAAATTATTTTTATAACTAATTATCTAATTAAAACTATTTTAACTATTAAATAATTACCAAAAATACAAGAAAATAGGAATTAGGCTAGAAAAAATAAAATTATGAATTGTGAAAAGTCTAAAATATCAAAATAGAATTTTCAAAACTATTTTGTATTTTTAGATTGTTTTTCTATTTTCTATGAATTTTAAACTATTAAAACTAATTAAATTACTAAAATTATAAAATAAACTATGAAAAATATGGAAATCACTTTTTCATTTTTATATTTATCTAAACTTAATAAAAATGAAAAATTATTTTTTTGATACTTTTCTGAATTTTTTGTATTAAAAGCTATTTAAAAATGCTTAAAAACTAATTTAAATTAAGAAAAATAGTAAACAAGCTTGGAAAAAATCAAAATTTCGGAAAAACTCTAAAATTATATTGGGAATCTGAGAAAAATGGAAAATAGGTGCTGTGGTGTAGAAAATAGAATCGATGTGGAAATGCTATGAAATAAGCACTTAACTAAGCAAATGGAGTCCAAAAGCTACCAACCGAGCAACAAGCTACAATAAGCCAAAAGAACTAAAATGGAACAAGTAACAAAGTTAATACCAATGTAATCACAAGATGCTAAGATTTGATGTTTGAGCTTATGTATGAAAAATGATTCGAAAGAAGCTACTTTAAAGACAAAATAAGCAACACTATAAGCTAAAAGTGAAAACTACCAATTGTAAACCAAAGTAGACCATGCAGAAAGCAAATACAATGTGGTTCGATCATGACCAAATGATTGAAAGCCCATAAGCACCTTGCACAAAAATTCGGAAAGCAAATCTCAAGATCAACCGAGACAAAGGAGCAAGTGAGACAGTACAACTTCACAAGCTTGTTTAGAGCTTTTAAAAATTTGCAAAATTATACAAAAATGGTTATAAGAAAGAGGACCAGTTGAAGTTTTATAACAATGTTTTATCATTTTGACTTAGGAATGAATCCTAGAAAAATCTTTCCATTTGCTCAAAACATGATTTTCTCGATTTTGACTTTTGATGAAATAATGAACTTTGACTTTTTCCAACTTTGGATCCAATTTATCAATCAAGTTGATGTTATAAGGTAGAATAAGCACAATGCAAGCTATGTTTAACACTTTTGAACACAAAAAGAGATTATGCAACTCCAAATCCACAAATGGGATCAAGAGAGATAGTTGGATCTAATGTTGACTTGGAGATGTTGCACCCAACCTAAGAACCAAATGAACTCAAATAAAACTTAATAAACATGAACCACTAGGACTTAATCACCATAGACCATTATGACAGAGCAAATCAAGAAACCCAAACACCTCTTTTCAAACTATTATGAGCTCAAACTCACCCAAACCTTAACCAACTTGTACTTATGATCAATCTAAGTTTACTTAACTAAACACTAACAGAAGCATACAGATTGAAAGGCATTATTACTACAAAATAAGAATGCAAGAATTATAAAATTACTTACTAAAGTCCAAAACTGCTATAGCTTGAAACCATGAACCATGAACCACTAATCTATTTAATATCACCCCAAATGAATCCAAAACAACTCCAATCCACTCAAAGATCAACCCATGTCCATCCAGATTCCCATTTTTGACCCCGCTTGACTTTTGTTGACCAAGGATCATAATGATGAAACTTGAATGCGAAGCTTGTATAAGGCTTCACAAGCTCACAGTTTGTCAAGCCGATAGATGAGATTTATAAAGCTTTTAAATGAGATTTTAACTTTGGAAATTTCAACAAAGACATAAAATCGAGGATTATAACATTAAACCGAAATTGGTACTTGAATCGGGCCAATACATTTAAATACTTAAAGTTAATACACTTTAATGTAACATTACAAGTTTTACATCAATTGAAAGATTTAACATAAAACGACTTAAGTAAAAAAATGAAAAACTAGTAGACTCTTCTAGCTCCATTTGCCTTTCATATCCAAACTCATTCTCTCTCTCTTCTCGATGAAATCCCACTCAACCTCTCCATCGATGGCTCGAAATGATCACAACCGCTTAAAATGAGCTTTTGCGCCAAATCTTGTTTTAAATACTGACAGATCGAGATGGTTGAGGGTACATTTATTGCATTTGAGCTCAAGGTAAGCGGGGACATGGGAAGGATATTAAAGCTAAAGTATGCACGCGCATGCGGGAGGAAAGAGGGAAAAGGGGATGGGGGTTGGTATTTGTTTGATGGTTTCAATTGGGGTTCTGGCAGGGGGTCAAAAGGGTATTATCAGGGTCCAGGGTTTTGATAGGTCCAAAATAGGTTTAAAGTATTAAATAAACAAGGACCTATGTTGTACTTTCTCAAAAAATAGAGGACCTATTCCGCCAATTCAAGTTATTCTAAGGGACCATGGTGACAACCTTCAAAAGTATAAGGACCAAACTTGCCATTTTGCAATTTCCAAAATATTTCATTTTCAAAGTTGAAGGACTAAACTTGTAATTTTCTCAAACTTTTATATTTTTCACCAAAGGACTAAATTTGACAACTTATGATTTTAAAGGGACCTTTGGTGATTTATCTTTGAAATTATGTGCTCAGGAATTTTGCCATTTTCTGAAAGCCTGGACCGAAATCGCCAATTATGCAAACTTTGCTCGCTTTTCATCCGATTTTGAACATTTTGCATCCAAACATATAAAATGCATTTTTAAGATATTTTCAAGATTTTGATGCATTTGAAGCATTTTAAACGCTTTGCGGCCGATTGACCAAAAATGATGAGTATTTACACACTCATCACTTTTCAAGCCAAGACGTGGAAGAATAAACTCAAAACGCTCTCTTGGAAGAGCTTTGGTGAAGATGTCTGCTAACTGATATTCAGATCTCACAAAATAGAGTTCCACCACACCTTTTCCACTTGTTCCCTGATGAAATGATGCCGAATGTCGATGTGCTTTGCTCTTGAGTGTTGAACGTTGTTGCATGAGAGAGCAATGGTACTTTTATTATCACAAACAGAGGATTTTGTTGAATTCAAAGCCATAGTCGATAATTGAGATCTCATCCATAGGATTTGAGCACAACAAGATGACATGGCTATGTATTCAGCTTTTGTAGAAGAAATAGAAGTACTCATTTGCTTCACCACTCACAAGCTTATCACCCAAAAATCGAAAGCACCTCCGTGACGCATTTCGACGGTATCTTGACATCCGCATGATCGCATTCGCATAGGTCGTTAGTGACATACCGGTCCTCCGTACCAAAGTCCCATATTGATGGTTCCTTGGAGATACGAAAGACCCGTTTAACCGCTTCCAAGGTGCTTTTAGTAGGCTTAGCTGGTATCTAGCACACATGCAAACAAATGAACAAGATGTCTCGGTCTACTAGCTGTGAGGTACATCAGGGATCCAATCATACTACGATATTTTGTTTGGTCAATCATGATCCCCGAGTGGTCCTCATCTAGTTTGGTTCGATCAATCATGGGAGTGTCAACAGGTCACTTGAATCAAATCCAAATTTCTTTAAGATCTCAGTAGCATATTTAGTTTGATTTATGAAAATCTCCGGACTTTATGAAATTTGTAATCCCAAGAAAAATGACATTTGTCCCATCATTGACATTTGAAATTTTGAACTCATTTCATTAGAAACACGATCACATTCCATTGGGTCAGTCGAGGCAAGAATAATATCATCAACATAAATTTGAACATGAGTTAAATGTTTGCCTCGACTTCCGTGAACAATGTTGGATCAATCGCTCCTTTGCTAAATCGGTTGATAGAAGAAACTTTGACAACGATCATACCATGCCCTGGAGCTTGCTTTAAACCATAAAGGGCCTTCTTCAAACGATAAACGTGAGGATGCTCTTGATTTACAAATCCTTCGTGTTGGCGTGACGACTTCTTTAAGATCTCCGTTCAAGAATGCCGTCTTTACGTCCATTTGATAGACTACCATGTTCTTACTTGCAGCATTAGCCAAAAGATTCTAATTGCCTCGATTCGAGCCACCGGAGCAAAAGATTCTTCAAAGTCTATACCCTCCTCTTGACGGTATCCTTTAGCAACTAATCGAGCCTTGTTCTTCAACACATCACCATGCTCATCAAGTTTCACTTTGAAGATCCATTTATAGCAATAATCATAGCACAACTGGAGCAGTACTAATTTCCATACATCTAGTCGATCAAACTCATGAATTTCATCTTGCATAGCATTGAACCAGCTATCTTCATTCATGGCGGTTTTAACATCTTTGGTTCGATCTTAGAGAGTACGGAGTTGAAGAAGCACCATAAGGCATCTTTTGCAAGTTGTTTCCGTGTGGATACCGGACGAGAGGGATTTCCAATGATGTTGTCTAATGGATGATCGTGAGTCCATTTTCCGAGGTGTTCATGTGGTAGTTGTTGAGGACCAAGTATAGAGTCGATGTCTCAAGAGGATGGTTCTCAAGAAGATTCAGAGCAAATATGTTTTCAAATGGAGCATCTTCGAGATTAGCAAAGGATTAACTTCATCATTGATGCCGTAAACAGTTCCATGATGTACATTTGAAGAATGATGATTTGTTGATGAGACGGAAGGATCGCCAGGTCTTGACTTAAAGATATTGAGATCGAGGGATTGACTTCATTCATCGAATATGAGCAAATTGCTGTAGGGATCAACACCTCATTAGTACTCGGATCATAAAGTTCATCAAACATAGGATCAAACAATTTCCTTAAATCATCTTCAGATGGAGGTACATATGGCATTTCTTGAGAAGAGTTTGGAACAAGGGATGAACCAATTGGACTGATTTGAAGTGGGTCCCGAATCGATTGTTCAGAGCCGCTTTGACCGTCACCATCAAACGTAACGTGAATTGTTTCCATGATGTTTCGGTTCTTTTGTTGTAGATTCTAGATCCCTTTTGTTTGGTGCATACCCTACAAATACTCAATGTCGCCTTTAGCTCTAAGTTTGCCTAAGTCTTGACCCTCATTAGTTGGATAGCACAAAGCTCTAAACACACGAAGGAAAGAGAGATTAGGTTTTCTGTTGTGGACAAGTTCATATGATGTCTTTCCATGAACAAGGTGAATCGGAACGATTTTATGTGTAGCATGCAAAGTGGCAATAGCTTCACCGAGAAACATTGGAACTTTTGAGTAAATCAAAGATTGTTCTACCGGCTTCTACAAGAGTTCGATTTCGACTTTCAACTACACCGTTCTGTTGAGGAGTTCGTGGAACACTTCTTTGATGGCTGATTCTAATGCTTTCATAAAATTCACTAAGTTGTTTGTTAACAAACTCAGTTCCATTGTCTGTCCGGATAATTCGGACGGTTTTGTTAAGTCGAACCTCCGCACTGTTTGATGAGTTTGATGATGATATCGTGAGTTTCATCCTTTGTCCTTAAGAACTTGACCCTGTGAATCTAGAGTAATCATCAACTATAACTAACACATATTTCTTCCCAAAGATATTCTCACTCTCATTGGTCCACATAAATCCATATGAATTGTATGAAGAACTTCTGTGACAAAGTTAGTAGGTTTGGGTTTATGGGCATACTTCTTGCTTTTTCCCAATTGACATGGTGAACAAAGATGATCCTTTTCATACTTTAGTCGAGGTAAACCTACAACTAAGTCCTTTCTGGAGAGATCATTGATGGTGCCGAAGTTCAAGTGATTGAGACGTCGATGCCATAACCATGACTTTGTTTTTGAAGCCTTTGAAAGCAAGCAAATTGGAGAAGACTTCATCATATCTTCTATAGAGATGGTGTAAAGATTTGAACCACGAGTTCCTCTTAAAAGTTCCTTACCATCAAGTTCTCTAACAAAACAAGTATGTTTTCTGAAGGCTACTTCTAGATCGAGTCACAATTGACCGACAGAGAACAGATTATGACCAAGACCTTCCACATAGTATACTCTAGAGATAACACTATCACCAACAACATAATCACCATAACCCTTAATTGCACCTAAATGATCATTACCGAATCTAACTGTCCCGATGATTTTGCTCATGAAGTTCATGAGCCGCGACCGTCTCCAAATATATGCTTGGAACGCCTGAGTCCGGTACCACGTAACGATTTGAATGATTGCAGTTGAACACAGACAAGAATGGATAACCGGATAATTGGGATCCCCATGCAAGAATGGGTTCCACTTGGTTAGTAACAGTAAATGGAACACCCACATCGAAACGAAACATCCATATCGTAAGTGCAATGGAATCATTGGGAATAGATGCAATGCGGTGTCAGATTTGACCTATTCAAAGTATGTTCACTTCTTAAGGGAATAGTTCTACCAATAGGCATCCATTTTCTAGTGGGCATAATCTTAGTAGTTTGAGAGCAAAACTGATTATTCTTATGGCCAAAAGGTATCCAATAATAACCTATCTTTATAAAAGTTCTTCCTGTGGGTTTCCACGGTTTTCTAACAATCTTTTTCCTTTTGCCTTATTTGCACGATTATTAGCATTAACAATTTTAACTGGCATTTGATAGCATTAGACAAATCATTCACACCACATTCATGATTAGCAAATGTAATTCAAGCATCATTACAAGGTTTGCAAATAGTATCGAATTCATTAATTACAAGACGCCTAAGGCTAATACTAGAATCAACACGATTCGTTTTATTCAACTCAAGCTTAAAGTTCCTAGATTGGTCTTCTACACTCTTCCAATGCACATTCTTAGCTTGCAAGGTCCTATCATTCCTTGTATTGTCTTGAGACTTTGACCAGCTCGCTTTAAAGTCACCGACATCCTCGTAGGGAATGGAAATTAGTTGGTTGATCTAGTTTTGCATTCCCTAACTTGATGTGCAAGGATCTGAAGTACTAGAAGGCACATTAGTGTATACTTTCTTAAGAGTGTGATTTGAGCTTTTTGCAGGCACACTGACGTTCACTTTCTTAGTACTAACATATCCGGAATCTGAACTACTTGAAGGCACATTAGTGTTTCCTTTCTGATGGGCATAGAACGGATTTCCTGCTTGGAACTAGGCATAGAACAAGGCATCACAGCTTTGCCTTTTGCACCTAAGGTTAAGGATTTGGGACATGTTGCAATTACACATTCTAGCATCCTCCCATCTTTAACAGTAGCTTGATTGTGTGGGTTAGATGCTGTTCTGAGGTTGTTATTGGTTTGTGGGAGAGAATTCATGTTTTGACTGATCAGAAGAGCTAGTTGATTAATGAAATTACCCACATGTGCATCAGCATCAGCTTGTTTGAACATGGGATCAGGAATTAGTTTGTGATTACCATTTCCCATGGGTATGACTTGTGAGGCTTTGGTTGTGTTTCCGATGTTTGAATAAGGAAGTGAGTCATTAGACGAGCTTGTCTCTCCTCGGTTGGTTTTGAACCGATTAAGAACCAATTTTTCAAACATAGCATGTCTCTCATTCTGAAGGAGGAAGGCATAGAGTTGCTCATAGTTTGTATTCTTCAATCCTTTAGTGAGCTTCAAAGAGGTGACAAACTTGCCGCTCGGATCTATGTTGTTCACAAATTTTGAGTTCAATTTAATGTTAGCATCATTCCTGATGTTCCTCATGTCATTCAACACCGCTATGAAATCTCACATAGTACTCATAGACACTCTCATCCGGTTTCATCTTGAAGTGTTCAAATTCGTCATAGAGTTGTGATTCTCTGTCTTCCATAGTTAATTTCGAGCTCGAGAGAAGCATCTTGACATTATCCCATACTTGCTTTGCTTCGGTGTTGTGATAGATCAGCTTGTAGATGTCTTTAGGAAGACCTTGAAGAACAATGTTAAGCCCCGATACAAAGATCGAATCTTTTTCTCCTTATCATCAAGCTCATCATACATCTTTGGTCCGTCCATTCCGTAAATCGAGTTCCATCTTCGCAGTATCAAGTACATCTCTAGTCGTCTCAACTCGACACGTCCTTCATCAATGGATTTGAGAATGTTGACACCATTTTCCTTTCCAAGGCGTACGCATAATCACGTTGAGCCCAAGAATCGTAGTCAGTTCTGTCAAGCATGGGTGGACGAGTATCCGAACCACTGCTTGAACATCCCTTAAATGGAGATGATAGTAGGAACGTTGGTAGACATGTTAACAGATTATAAGGATTTATAACTCTATGATTAAACCGAAGTAGATTCTTTTCACGGGATTTTACTAAATCAAGAGAAAACCGTAAAGAAATCACCCAAGTCGCTAGAAGATAATGCACCAAGTCGCTAACACCTAATTCGCTACACCCCCAAGTCGCTAAAGTCCCAAGTCGCTAGACAAATGCAAGTCGCTAGTAGTAACCGCTAACCCTCAAGTCGCTAGCAAAATTTTGGCGTTAATTCGCTACTGTCGCTAAAACTTCAAGTCGCTAAAGAGCAACTCGCTAGACGCAAGTCTCTACCACTGTCAAGTAAGCTACATTGCGTAGTGGAGAGAGTCCACTACTTGTACCTTTAATCGCTAGGTCTAAGTTAAGCTAGCTCCAAAACTGTAACTCGCTACAAAATTGTGAAGCAAGTTGCTACGAAGAAAGAGATCCGTATATCAAGTCGCTAGCAAGAAAAACCACATAAACATCACTTTTCAATCCAAAACAACCCAACCAAGATGATTCAAGCTTACCAAATGAAAACCTAAACACTTGTGATGATTCTAAACATAAAAGTACTAACAAAATCCAAGCTTTAACACAAGAAATCAACCAAATGATGCACAAACCACTAAACTTTTTCAAACTCAAAAACCACCTAAAACCACTAGAAATCCAAAGATGTGCAAGATATGATCTAACATGGCTCTTGATACCAATTGTTGGATATTGGATTTCACATACACATCAAACCATAACACAAAGTGGGCATATAATGGTGAGTTCTAGAGAGAGAAAGTTAGAGGTTTAGGGAACTTTAGTGAGAGAAAAGAAAAACTATTATTATGAGCTCCAACTCTCTACCTTGGGAGGTAGAGAGTAGTTATAGTCTTACATAAGCGCCACACACAATCCGTGGATCGAGGCATACTGAGTGGGTAAAGACCCGTCCGTCCTCCACGGTGTTACTTAACAAAATACTACTTAACTAAATATAACTATGACTACGAGCATTCTAACGATTACATATACTTGAGGTGACCGACTCTTTAATACCGGGATTTTCTAATTCCTAACAATTGTCATAAAAGTTGTTGAGCATGTATCTCCCCCAAAGAGTTTAATAAAAGTATTAAAAGAGTAGGGGTTATCACTCACCTGATGCAATGATTATGATGACAAAAGTGGATACACTGAAATGAGGTGCAATCTCTATCTGCAGCCTAATATGAATGATATGATCTATTATGATTCATTAATATATATCGTACATGCAAATCCACATGTAATCTATACTGTTGGGAACTATATTTAAAGTTGATAAGACGAAATACATGAAAGATGAAGGACTGTTGAAGACAAAGAAAGACCAGGGACCTACTTGTCAAAGAAGTATTTATTATCTAGTCCCTTGTAGTCATTTGTAACCCTAGTATCTCTATTATATAAAAAGATACAGGGTATTAGGTTTAAGTATGTCAAACAATGTAAACATCAGACGAAGGTGTATGTGTGTGTAGGTCTAGGGCGTGAGTATGTAAACGCCTAGACTAGGTGATAGTCGACTTATAGTGTTTAGCCTCAAGGATCATTGATCCCTGTTGTGTAACCGTCTTAGAGTTGATTGTCTAGGATTGGGGCTGTGGATGTGTTTTGTAGAACACATGATGATGTTGAAGAAACCTTAATAATAACAATGATAGTTTGATTATTCCGCTGTGCATATATATTGTTCATTGTTATTTGTGCTTTATTGATAATCCTAGATAAGGTCTAAACAACCTAGAGCATTGATTCTAACATGTGGTATCAGATCCAGGTTGGCTATTGATATCTAGGATCTACAAGGTTTCTCAAAGAATATGGCGAAAAGATGAAGAAATTCGAATCTGAAAATTTTCGTATATGTTTCTGCAACACTGTTTTGTAACGATCATAACTTTTTCCTTAACCGTTGGATCGTGACGAAATTTTAGGTGGACGTTCTATATATAATCATCTAACTTTCCACTGATGGGATCGTCGATTTGAGCTTTTATGCGAAAGTTATTCACTGTCGAAGTTAGCTGCTGACAGAGTTTTTCAAGGTCGAATTTTAGGGTTTTTATGATCTCAACTTCTTTGATTTCGTGCATAATTGTTCTAAATTCTCATTGGAAGTTGGTTATACTTGTTTGGAGTCTACTAACCCTGGATGAAAGCAGCTTTTGATTGTTGGTTTTGAAGTTTCTTTATCTGTTAGAACTTTAGGTAACCCTAGCTTGGATGTTCGTTACAAGAAGCTGCTCATTCTGATTCGTTCATGAACTTCACAAAGTTGTGCAAAGCATGTGATGTTGGAAGTTAGGGTTTCTGAAAAACCTAGCATCTGTCGTTTGTCAAGGTTCAAGTAGTTGTGACTTGTGACTACTGCTTCTAGGTCAAGCGATAATTCTGTTTGGACACAAGAACCACAGCAGGTGCCAAGGGTGACAGCGAAGGAGCAATGAAGCACACGAGTTCGTTTCCACTGCCTTCAAGAAAGTTACCACTGCTATGTTCACTCGTTTCCACTGCTAGGCTACTCGACCACTGCTAATGATTTGGTTTCCACGGAAAGTCGTTCGAACCACTGCTATTATGTTTGGTACCACTGCTAGGTAACTTTTGTGCTATTCGAATATGGAAAAAGGTGAATGGTATACTGATCAGTAAGGTTTGCTTAAATTTCTTGGTCATTGATATTTTGCATTTAAGGTTTGCTTAACTTGCATGGTGTGGAGGATTGTACGCTTGATATTATTGACCAACGATTGATTTTATATTATTGATCTAACATTCCTTTCATATTATACACATGGGCTGGTGGATGCTTGTACAACGGTTATTTAGTGTTACCTCGTGCTGATGTGATGGGTAATATTATTATCATGAGCAGCGTATATATCCCATGATATCTATACTTTGATTGGATAATGTTTTAAGTGGGTCGGTGGTGATTTATTTATCCACTGTGTTCGTATAGTTTTGGATTTGAGGGGAAGTCGAGCATGGTAATTGTTATAGATTTTTGGCGACACACACATGGGATTTGGTTCACACAAACAAGAGGATTTTGGTTTTTGTTCTTAACAGGTTCATGGCTCATTCTTATTGGCATAATTGATTACGAAGAAAGGCGTTTATCACCTATTTGAAGATGAAGTGGAATTATTTGGGTTTGTGTTTTATCATATCTTAAAGTGGGGGAATACACTTTTAAGGTAACTTGTTCGTGCTTAAATGATTGTGACGACGAAGAATTGACATAACACTTAAAGGAGTGACGTTATTGTACTCAGTGATTATTGTCAAGTGCGATGTCATCTTTAGTGCAAGATATAAGACACAGGTTTGGGTTGTTCTACTTCAGCATCAAGTTGGTTATACTTGGTTTTCTTCATCAGTAATTATTACATAAAGCCTACATTCTTCAAATGGTTAACATATGGGTTTCAGGGGAAGCTTAATGTTAAAATGTTTAACCATTTGCATGCATCATTCGAGGTGAAGGTTTTTTTACAACTGCTAGTTGTTATTACTACTGTTGATTTTGATTTCTACTGTTTCAAATTCATTTTAAGATGCGGAAAACTTAATGGTGGGTAATTTGAAACATTGTAAGGATGGATTGGACGTATGATATTCATTCGTAGTTGTGAAGATCAAGGTTGCTCACTTATGACCCCTAATTGAATATGACAAAAAGGGGAAGAATATTTACATAGAAGATTGCAACTTGAAGATTCTTGGTGATTGCATGTTTAAGGGGAAGTTTGTTTATCTTTCATGA
The DNA here is from genome assembly GCA_910596185.1 of Chrysanthemum makinoi. Taxonomy (NCBI): domain Eukaryota; kingdom Viridiplantae; phylum Streptophyta; class Magnoliopsida; order Asterales; family Asteraceae; genus Chrysanthemum; species Chrysanthemum makinoi. Next base: position 75,356,115 of record OU343222.1, read on the forward strand.
CATACTTGTTCGCGCTTATTTGGTTTTGTCATTATCAACTATGGGAAGATTGTTGGGAACTATATTTAAAGTTGATAAGACGAAATACATGAAAGATGAAGGACTGTTGAAGACAAAGAAAGACAAGGGACCTACTTGTCAATGAAGTATTTATTATCTAGTCCCTTGTAGTCATTTGTAACCCCTAGTATCTCTATTATATAAAGAGATACAGGGAATTAGTTTTAAGTGTGTCAAACAATGTAAACATCAAACAAAGGTGTGTGTGTGTGTAGGTCTAGGGCGTGAGTATGTAAACGCCTAGACTAGGTGATAGTCGACTTATAGTGTTTAGCCTCAAGGATCATTGATCCCTGCTGTGTAACCGTCTTAGAGTTGATCGTCTAGGATTGGGGCTGTGGATGTGTTTTGTAGAACCCATGATGATGACGAAGAAACCTAAATAATAACAATGATAGTTTGATTATTCCGCTGTGCATATATATTGTTCATTGTTATTTGTGCTTTATTGATCATCCTAGATAAGGTCTAAACAACCTAGAGCATCGATTCTAACATATACCACTTGAGCAGTTTTGAAAATAGAGTTTATCGTCGAAATATATGTTTATGACATCTCGTCATGTTATAAAATACTTTACAAGTGCTTACGTTGAAATGATATCATACGATAGTCATTTAGTGATTTATTAAGAAATTATAGTTTTTCGTCATAAAACAATATAATTTGACAATTCATGAAAGTGACTAAATGGCCTCGAAAAGCTAGTCGTAAAATAGTGAATATCGAGTGTTAGGAAACAAACTCAATGGTTTTGGAAAGCTTGTCACATTATCTAAAAGTCTTAGCATTTAACTTTTGATCATAGAGGTCACATTATCTAAAATATATATGAAGTAGGGTAGTCGGACAAAAAATATTGTTTAAGGTTAGTTTTCGGCAAAGTTTGAGTGACCGTATATTATTCGTTACAACTCCGTTTGACAAACGGTTGAACATTTTGGAAAATAGGCTAGGTAAAATCACTTTTACTAGAATACATCATTTTCTCAAAAGTATTCTATCGGTGTGAAATACGGCTCCAAACATGGTCACTTGCGATAACTATTTTGACTAATAGAAAATATATAAGTGTTTATACTTGTATAAAATAGTTACGATAACTCTATTTAAATCGCGTGTAACTTAGTCGTTATAACTCCGTTTTCTACGTTTTATATATCCTTAGTTTCGTTTTAAAGTATACTAATATATTTTTGAGAAATTGACTCGTTTATATAATGTTTAAAACTCATTTTTGCCCCTTAAATAACACTTGACAGCTTTGAATTTTCCAGAAAATTAACTTTCGTCGTTAAACTTGAAAATAACGTAACTTCTTCGTTATAAATCCGTTTTAACCCGTTCAAACGACCACGGTTTCGTTTTAAAATCTATTTTCTGAATATCTAGCCCAAAATAGTCCATGACCTGTCGAAATTTCCAGATTTTATAGAAACGATCAGACCTCTATTTCATGTTGTCGAAAATGATTTTTCTAGCGTAATACTTGTTTCAATCACTTCAAATCAACGCCAAATCTATTCTAAACCTACCATACACCTTCTTAGGGTGTCATGGGTTCCTAAACATCATCACCAATGATATGTTTCAAGGGATTAATTATAGGATGATTAAAACTCAAAATAAGTACTAAAAACAATTAAAAGTGGTATAAATATATATGATACTTGCATGATTTCTACTAGAATTATAAAAATAACTCGTGTAAGATAATGAAAGATTAGTAAAGATCATAAAAATCTTACTAGTTATATAATGAGGTTTAAGTAACTAGGTTTCCTAAATACTCCTAGGTTTTTATTTCAAAACCTAAATAGAAGTAATCTAGTGTTTATAAAATCACTTCATCTTGAAAAAAAATGATGATCCTTCTTGGTTTTTATGCTTGGCTGGCCATGGATATGAAAAGGGAAGAGTTTGATTTTTATTTTCACCTTGAGAATGTGTGAAACTATGTGTTTTTGATAAAATATCATGTATATTACTAGCCTAGTCATACATAAGTTTATGTGTACATTTACTTAGCCAAGATATTTTGTAAATATGATGACTAGGGGGGGAGGTGGCAGCAAGATTAAAATGGGGAAGGATTTGATGAGTTTTGATAATCAAATGTATTATTTGTTAAGTATAGTGTGTAATTTGTAAGTATAATTAGTTATTAAATGTAGCGTTAGCTAGAAATCGATTTTAACGGAACAAAATAAAATATATCGAAGTCATAAAAATTATAAAAATGCATTTCTTACAAGTATTGAGTGAAATAATAATTATCGAGTTAAATTTACGAAAACCGTCGTAAATATCTATATATAACAATTTATATACAAAATAAATTCAAAACATCGGGTAAACTGATAATATAATTTTTATAGTCTTAAAATGAGTATAAAAATATATCAGGATCATTTTTGGAAGTGTCGAATCAAATATTAAAAATAAATGATTATGCGATAGCGTTTATTTAATAGGAAAATATACGTTACTGAAATATGCAAACCCATGCATGAACTAATATGATGATGACGTTCCTGATGATATGTAGACTAAATCTAGTCTATATGAAATGTCCTCAATGATTTTTCATGAATTCACAGCTAAACCCTTACGGTTACGCGAATTTGATACTCGTAAACCTAGTTTACGAAAAATGATGAATAATGAATCATGAATAGTGATTTTTCTCCGGGAATGAATAGTGTTTTGTGAATAGTAAAATTTTAAAATACACTCTCAAAATATCAAATCGACTTCAAAAACGATGAATAGTAAAATGATGAATAGTAACCGATGAATATTAATTTTTTTAAAGTTTGTAAAATGACCTGAAATTACGATTTGTCTCATTCGCCCACACAAAAAGGAATTCAGTTCGTGTTGGTCTCTCAGGTTTAGGGTTTGTGATGAATAACGAGGAAGGAAGGCATGAAGAAGTGTCGTTACGGCTATCTATGATTAAGAGTGTATAAACATCGCGCTAGAGAAAATATTGGAAGAATCTCCCATGAGTATCACTTTGACTTCTAGGAATATGTGAAAATTTTGCTTGCACTAAGATTTATAAATAACTGCTCCCAACATAACATGATCCCTCCAGAATTAGACATAGTTAGCCAGGCTATGTATAATTAAGGAACGATAATGTGACATTCGGTTTAGTTGTTATAACTCTCAATGTTTAAAGAGATTTAAACCATGTCGTTCAATTGGCAGTTAAAGTAATGGAAGTAAAATTTTGGTAAGTGATAACAAATCAGAAGGAAAATAAAGTACGATAGATGAGAACATTACACAACGAGTGGTTTATCAAACAGTAGATAGTCTTAAGTCCTTAAGATACGAATACTAAGAAAGACATAAACTTAGTACGACATAGTACATAAGGAAATAAGACTGCTAAATTCTAAACTTCATGAGTCTGTAGCATTGTTGAGACCATGGCGAGCTTCTCCTCCTTCTAACACGTATGCTTTCCCATGAGCTCCTTCAACTTGTTGACTTTGGTTTTGGGGACATTGGTTCCGATAGTGTCCTTGCTCCCCACATCCGAAACATGTAATTATGGCCTTGCCTCTACAATTCCTGGCAAGGTGTCCCAGTTTTTGACAGCTGTAGCACTTAGCAGGGCAAAGACCCGAGTGATGATACTTACATCGATTACATAGTGGGTAGGTTCCAGCATAACCTCTGCCTTCTATTGGTGCAGCAACATAAACCATTGCAGCTTCTTGTCCTCTATTCTGTTGTTGATGATGGTTAGTGTTATGGTTTTGGTTGTCATAGTTATAACCTCCCTGGTCATTTTCCTATTTCCTTTTGTTGTTGCTAGTTTGGTTGTTGTTGTTTTTGTTGCGGTTATTGTTGATAATGTTTTCCCCTTTCACAACTTGAGCCATGAGTTTTTGAGTTATCCTGATAGTCTCTTCAATTGTTTGTGGATCAGAAGAAGTTACATCTCCTTGAATACATTGTGGATGTCCTCCAATTAAGTTTTCCAGTAATTTCTCATTGTCCGAAACCATCGATGGACATAGTGCAGCCAACTCTTGAAACCTCCTGATGTAGGTCTTGATGTCATAACCAACAGTTACTAACTCATAAAATTCTGTTTCTAATTTCTTCACCTCTGTGCGTGGACAATATTTCTTAGTTACCAGCTTCTTGAATTCATCCCACGTGAGCTTGTAAGCATTTTCGATACCAATAGGCTGCGCATATGAATTCCACCATGACATTGCGCCATCTAAGAGTGTACCAGTGGCAAACTTCACCTTGTAGTCATCTGGGTAATTGCATAGAAGAAATACAGACTCCGTCTTCTCAAACCAACGGATCATAGCAGTGGCTCCTTCAGTGCCTTTGAACTTTGTGGGATCACAGTTCTTAAAGTCCTTGTATATACAATTTCGAACTCCAGACCCTCCTGCAACTCCTATAGCTGCAGCAAGTCTAGCAGCTTCAGCAGTAGCCGCAGCCTCGGCAGTAGCAGCTACCGTTGCTCGTTCTTTCCTTAGTGCCTCGGCTATACTATCCTCTACATACTTTTGGATAGCAGCTGGTGTCATATCTGGTGCAGCTTTCTTTGGTGCCATAACTCTTCAAAATAAGAGGAAGGGTGAGACGTAGCAAACTCCTATGTTAATAATAAGCGCTCTAAAGAAATGTCATAGGAGGTGATAAGTTTGGGGTTATTTTTCAAAATGAGTGACGGTTTAGTGACTTAATGTGTGAATAGCGTATAACTCGACATGTTGGTGGTGAAACAGAGGAGTGAGAGCGACTTCACCCTCCTTGAAGGTTCCGTCTCGGCATCCGATGATATCGGTGATGAGTCAACTGATGTTAAAATTGTGATAGGGAATGACAAGGCATTCTCCACGTTAGAATCTGAAGAAAGGATAATGGAATGGGTATCTGAGGACATCAATGTGACAATCGATTTGAAATGAAAGCAAATAACTCGCAAAATGTATGTATGAAACCGCAAGTATAGTGAATGTGCACTTATGATGAAATGATGAGATGCTATGATGATGTAGTTATAGTCTAGGGTCAAAGATGAAACCTAGTTCTCTATAACCGAAGCTCTGATACCAATCTGTCACACCCCCAAAATACCTGTTTTGCAGTGGAATGGAATACCAGGGGGATGACTGCCATAGCATCACAGTTACAGTTATATTGAACGACCTAAAGTGTCGTTTGAAAAATACATCATTTGATTGAGTAAAATAATCAGAGTTTACAAAGTATAGGTCCCAAATGTGAGTCAACATGTACGGAAATAAGTTTGATACAAGCCAAACGATGTTTTTAAAGTGCATAAATCCCATGTGAGACGCGTCGTCACCACGACTCTATGATAAGTCCACATGCATGCCATGAAGTGTATGCCATAGATACCTGAGATAAAACATGCTAAAAGTGTCAACACAAAGGTTGAGTTAGTTCATAGAGTTTGTGTTCTCATGAAAAACCCTTTAAGAATGTTCATGCAGCAAAGGCATTACAAATCCACTCAGTTCCAAGTTCCGCCCATACAAAACTTGCAACTTGTGTGTTTACAACCCATTGCACAAAATATGTAGTTTATGTTCAAGCACACATCGTCAAATGAGTTCACATAATAGTACATAACTTAATGTATCAATATTCAATTGATATAACACATAATATAGTATAGTTTCAAATAGTTCCAAGTCCATTAGTTCATGTTTGCACCAAGTCTGCTAGTTCAACATTATACCAAGTCCGCTAGTTCAACATTATACCAAGTCCATTAGACCGTGATCGTACCAAGTCAATTAGCTCAATGGTCTATGATATAGAAACTCTAAGTATGGCAATACTGTTACTTCGTATGACTAAACATTCAGTTCCGATAAACACATAGTTTGCAAATAATCATGATTGTCATAAAAGTTGTTGAGCATGTATCTCCCCCAAAGAGTTTAATAAAAGTATTAAACGAGTAGGGGCTATGACTCACCTGATGCAATGATTATAATGACAAAAGTGGATACACTGAAATGAGGTGCAATCTCTATCTGCAGCCTAATATGAATGATATGATCTATTATAATTCATGAATATATATCGTACATGCAAACCCACATGTAATCTATACCACTTGAGCAGTTTTGAAAATAGAGTTTATCTTTGAAATATATGTTTATGACATCTTGTCATGTTATAAAATACTTTACATGTACTTACGTTGAAATGATATCCTACGATAGTCATTTAGTGATTTATTAAGAAATTATAGTTTTTCGTCGTAAAACAATATAATTTGACAATTCATGAAAGTGACTAAATGGCCTCGAAAAGCTAGTCGTAAAATAGTGAATATCGAGTGTTAGGAAACAAACTCAATGGTTTTGGAAATCTTGTCAGATTATCTAAAAGTCTTAGCATTTAACTTTTAATCATAGATGTCTCGATCATGGAGAAAAATATAGATGAAGTAGGGTAGTCGGACTAAAAATATTGTTTAAGGTTAGTTTTCGGCAAAGTTTGAGTGACCGTATATTATTCGTTACAACTCCGTTGACAAACGGTTGAACATTTTGGAAAATAGGCTAGGTAAACTCACTTTTACTAGAAGACATCGTTTTCTCAAAAGTATTCTATCGGTGTGAAATACGGCTCCAAACATGGTCACTTGCGATAACTATTTTGACTAATAGAAAATATATAAGTGTTTATACTTGTATAAAATAGTTACGATAACTCTATTTAAATCGCGTGTAACTTAGTCGTTATAAGTCCGTTCTCTACGTTTTATATATCCTTAGTTTTGTGTTAAAGTATACTAATATATTTTTGATAAATCGACTCGTTTAGATAATGTTTAAAACTCATTTTTGCCCCTTAAATAACACTTGACAGCTTTGAATTTTCCAGAAAATTAACTTTCGTCGTTAAACTTAAAAATATCGTAACTTCTTCGTTATAAATCTCTTTTAGCCCGTTCAAGCTACCACGGTTTCGTTTTAAAATCTATTTTCTGAATATCTAGCCCAAAATAGTCCATGATCTATCGAAATTTCCAGATTTTATAAAAACGATCAGACCTCTATTTCATGTTGTCGAAAATGATTTTTCTAGCGTAATACTTGTTTCAATCACTTCAAATCAACGCCAAATCTATTCTAAACCTACCATAAACCTTCTTAGGGTGTCATGGGTTCCTAAACATCATCACCAATTATATGTTTCAAGGGATTAATTATAGGATGATTAAAACTCAAAATAAGTACTAAAAACAATTAAAAGTGGTATAAATACATATGATACTTGCATGATTTCTACTAGAATGATAAAAATAACTCATGTAAGATTATGAAAGATTAGTAAAGATCATAAAAATCTTACTAGTTATATAATGAGGTTTAAGTAACTAGGTTTCCTAAATACTCCTAGGTTTTTATTTCAAAACCTAAATAGAAGTAATCTAGTGTTTATAAAATCACTTCATCTTGAAAAAAAATGATGATCCTTCTTGGTTTTTATGCTTGGCCGGCCATGGATATGAAAAGGGAAGAGTTTGATTTTTATTTTCACCTTGAGAATGTGTGAAACTATGTGTTTTTGATAAAATATCATGTATATTACTAGCCTAGTCATACATAAGTGTATGTGTACATTTACCTAGCCAAGATATTTTGTAAATGTGATGACTAGGGGGGGAGGTGGCGGCAACATTAAAATGGGGAAGGATTTGATGAGTTTTGATAATCAAATGTATTATTTGTTAAGTATAGTGTGTAATTTGTAAGTATAATTAGTTATTAAACATAGCGTTAGCTAAAAATCGATTTTAACGGAACAAGATAAAATATATCGAAGTCATAAAAATTATAAAAATGCATTTCTTACAAGTATTGAGTGAAATAATAATTATCGAGTTAAATTTACGAAAACCGTCGTAAATATCTATATATAACAATTTATATACAAAATAAATTCAAAACATCGGGTAAACTAATAATATAATTTTTATAGTCTTAAAATGAGTATAAAAATATATCAGGGTCATTTTTGGAAGTGTCGGATCAAATATTAAAAATAAATGATTATGCGATAGCGTTTATTTAATAGGAAAATATACGTTACTGAAATATGCAAACCCGTGCATGAACTAGTATGATGATGACGTTACTGATGATATGTAGACTAAATCTAGTCTATATGAAATGTCCTCAATGATTTTTCATGAATTCGCAACTAAACCCTTACGGTTACGCGAATTTGATACTCGTAAACCTAGTTTACGAAAAATGATGAATAGTGAATCATGAATAGTGATTTTTCTCCGGGAATAAATAGTGTTTCGTGAATAGTAAAATTTTGAAATACACTCTCAAAATATCAAATCGACTTCAAAAACGATGAATAGTAAAATAATGAATAGTAACCGATGAATAGTAAATTTTTTAAAGTTTGTAAAATGACCTAAAATTACGATTTGTCACAAAGTTAAGCATGAATCTGATGTGTTTGAAAGTGCAAGTGACTCATCTGTTGTAGATGAGAGTGTTAAAAAGAATGTAGAGGCTTCTATCCCAAAAGTTGTAAATACTATTACAGAGGAACCTAGGAAACAAGATAATAAACCTAGATCCACTATAAGGTATGCTGAGATGTATAGGAACAAGTCATCAGCTCCTAGGGGTAACCAAAGGAGTTGGAATCCTGTTAAATCTCAACAACTAGGTAGTGATTTTGTGATGTACAATAAAGCATGTTATATCTGTGGTAGCTTTAATCATTTACATGCTAATTGTGACTATCATGTTGGGAGAAGGGAAGTCCATGGGAATAAAAGGGTGGAGTCAAACAAGTTACAAAACAAAGTACACCCTAATTCACACAGCAAAATGATTCCAAGAGCAGTTCAAATAAGAAGTGGTCTTAAAACTTTTGCTACTGCTAAAACTGTTAACACTACTCACCCTAAATCACCTGTTACAAGTGCAAAATCCAAAACAACTTTTGCAAAATCTGCACAAACAGGGAAAAGGTCTTTTTCTGATAAAAGGGTTCAATATAACCAACAGTGGGTACCTAAAACTAAATCAGCAGTTACCACTGCTCAGTCAAAAGTTACCACTGCAAGGGTTGTAAACAAGAAAAGGGGTAACATGGGAAATGCTGTGAAGGCCTCAAAGACGTTGGGAATGGAAACCTAAAGGAATTACCTCAACAACCAATCCCAATGGTGTATCAATGACCTTTGATAGATTTAACTATATTGATACACGAGGCAGATCCAAGTCAATCATGGCTTGGGTCCCCAAAGGAAACTAACTCCTTTCTTATATGTGTAGGAACATCCAAGGATAAAGAAATCAGATCAAGGCTACACAGATAGTGGATGTTCAAGGCACATGACAAGCAACAAGTCCTATCTCTCAAATTTTGAACACTATGATGGACAGTTTGTCAGCTTTGGAGATCAAAGGAGTAATAAGTAACAACCAGTATGATGCAAGAAATTTAAAAGATAAAGCATGGATTCTTATTATTATTATTAAACAAAGCTGCACACAAAGTGCATAGGTTACATCCATCAGTTACAGACTACCAGCATCATTACACAAAAGGAAAACAGAAAACATCATACTACTACTACCAACAACTTCACAACCTAACCCCCAAATACCACCTAAGGCTTCTTAGGAAAGGCCCACTCAGGCATCACTTTAGGCGCCATTCGCCTATCAATCACCCTCCACACCTTGGGGCATGCTAACCCAATCACCTTTCCTTTGATAGGTGGTGAGGATGATGAAGGACCCTCTGGTAGTGGTGCTTGCAGATCTTCTGATGGGAATATTGTAGCCAAGGGAGGTACGACCAAGACTCTTGAAGATGTGTCATCATCTGTGCTTTTATATGGAGAAATATAGCTTGACATGGAATCTGAGCTATCCTCTTTGATGATGGCATCCTGTGGCATTGGTTGGAGTGGTGATGGACCAGCAACTGAAGGGGTAGTGCTCATGGCCAAATGAGTTCTTTTTCTTGAAGAAACTTATTCATACACCTCTTTCTCCACTCTACCTGGGTTGTTCAACACAAACTCATCCCAAACACTATCAGAAAAGTTGGTTATGCATATTCCTAGAATTATCCTAACACTTGCAGGTACATAACCAATCTTGGCTAGGAGTTGATCTTAAAAGGTGTGTAACTGAGACACACAACAAATGGTTATTGATTCACCATGTCTAATCCAAATAAGAATGAACTAGTCCAGAGCAAACGGCTACTGGTAAAGACTTAACAAATCCGTTTATGGTTGATAGTTTACCAAAAACTATATGGTTATCAACTCAGCATATTCTATATGATTAATAGTTGGCTAGTCCATAGCAAATGGCTCATGGTAAAGACATATCAAATCCGTTGATAGCTGGTAGTTTGCTAAAAACTATGATAAGAGCAGTCCAGTTTTTCATATGTTTTACTTACCACTGCTCTTGAAAATTTTTGTAAAAAATTACCACTGCTAGTTCACAGTTTCCACTGACAGTGTTATTTTACCACTGTTGATCTAGCCGTTACAACTGTTGTGTCAGTAACAAATTTTTTACTAGACGTTGAGAGAAATTGCTTTCCATATTTATAGGGTAAAATTTTTTAGAAGATTATCTACTTTCCTAATTGCAATTTATCCTCTTACGATAAATCTTTTCCTTAGATAATCTTTCTTGCGCAAAACTCTAAAACCCTAACAGTATATATCTTTTCTTTCAATTGGCAAGTTATTCATACAAATCATTCTAACACAACATATTTTTCAGCAAAAGATACTATGGCACCTATCACCTTTGCAGATGAGCACAACCAAGTGGCCTATTTGGAAAAGTCAAACGACAAGAGTGGCCCTGTTTTTCATCAGATTGTGGATTTTCTAAACACTACTCATGTGAGGTGTCCTTTACTTCTTAATCCCACAATCTATATCTCTCAAATCAAACAGTTTTAGAACTCTGTTCAGTCCATAACCATTGAAAATAGAGATACACATGAAACAGTGGATGCTCTTAGAGCTATAGTGGATGGGGTAACTATTGATGTTACTGAGTCATCCTTGAGGAGAATTCTCCAATTGGATGATCTCAAAGGTATCATCACATTACCCATGCCAGAAATTCATGAAAATCTTCCATCCATGGGGTATGATACCATTGACAAAAAGGCTACTTTCAAAAAGAGTGGTTTCTGTCCTCATTGGAGATTTTTGATACATACTCTGTTACATTGCCTAAGTCCTAAGAAAACTTCTTATGAACAATTCAGTTCAACAATGGCTTACCCTTTGGTTTGTCTAGCCACTGATAGGATTTTTAATTGGTCTAAATATATTTTTACAAGTATGCAAGGCAATGTAAAGAGTTCAACAAAAATTTTGATGTATCCAAGGTTTGTGCAAGCAGTATTAAATGAGTTTCAACTGCAACCCCATACAAGAGTTTATAAAATCCGTTGCCTTAAGCCTAAAGTTTTTCAAAACACTTTTTCCTCAAATGCTTGCAAAGATTTCATAGGTACAGGGTGAAGATGCAACAATCCTAGTTTTATCTCAAACCACACCCACACTCATAGTTCCAAACATTATCTACACTCCACCAGTTACTCATACTTATGAGAGGAGGCAAAAACAGCCAACTCCTCTCATCACAACACAGCATGTCCCTGATCCTCTTGGTTTAGGAACAAGCAGTGGTGGTTCCAAGCTTTCACCTAGTCCAACTAGGAGTGAGTCTGAGCCAATGCCCTATGATTCACCTCTCCCAACAGGTCACACAGTTGGAAGTGTTGAGGACAGTGGGCAACCTATGGAATTGATGGAACTTTGTACCAAACTAACTAGCGGGTTGAATCTCTGGAGAAGGACTTGGCACAAGTAAAGGAACAACATGCCAAGGATGTTACACAACTGCAAGAAGAGATTCAGAATTTGAAGAAAGAGTTGCAGGAGTTGAAAAAGAAAAAGAAACCTGCAAAGATTGTGATATCATCTCCATCCTCACCTCATGATGGTGATTCAGAGGGCTTCAGTGAAGATTTTGGGAATTCTCCCAAACAGGGGAGAAAAACAGATGCTGAAACCAATGGGAGGAAAATTGATTTTGGAGATGAAGGTGATGTTAATTTTGGAGTTACTGAGGAAGTTGGTACTCAAGAAGTTCCTCAACAGCAACCAGAGCAAGAAATTTTCATTCTGCAACCGCGATACCATTCCCACTGCAGAGCAAGTTACCACTGCTGGTCAAACTATTACCACTGCAGAGGAAGAAATTGAAAAGAAGAAGAAGGAGAAAGGTAAAGCAGTTGTGCAGAGTGAAGAGCAACAAAGAAGGAAGATTTCAAAGAAAGAACAAGCTCAAATTGCTCATGATGCAGAGGTTGCTAGAAAGCTCACTGAAGAACAAGTTGCAAATAAAAAAAGGCTGGATGAGATAGAGATCGCAGACTTCATGGAGGCTAAAAGGCTGGACAGGATGGAAACCACTGATCCAATGGATGAAAATCCAGTTTCCACTGTTCCACCTACAATTTTCAAAGAAAAGACTCCTGAGTTCAGTTATGTACCTACAGAACAAGAAATTGATTTCTTGATTGCTAATGATCCAGTAGTCAAGAATAAGGCAATTGACCTAGTTGCAGATAAATCCTTAACTGAAGATCAAAGAACTGCACAGTTGAAGGATTTTATTCAAATGAAGAATAGCCAAGCACTTCAAGATGCAATTGTTTCAGTCAGAAAGGGTCAAAAGAAACCAAGATAACCAACCAAGGCACAAGTTATTTCAATGATGAAAGCTTACTGTTGCAGTGTTGGTGGCTGGAAAAAGCATCAGTTCAAAGGGATGGCTGATGACAAGGTTGAAGGTATCTACTACAGAGTTAAAAGGCAAGATCAAGATTTTATTCCAATGAACTCTGAAGAAGAAGAAAGAAGATATCCTCATCTGAAGAGAAAAGCCAAAGAAAGTGAACCTCAGACACACAAGGAAACAAAGTTTTCTGAAGAACAAGAAGTTCAAACTGAGAAATTCACTGAAGAACAGCTAACTGGTATGATCCTAATTGAAGAAGAAGATTTTTATCCTGACCCACTGCAAGTCAGACATCATATAGTTGATGGGGAAGTTTACACCGATAGCAATTTTGCTCCAACATGGAAGATTACAAGGCTAGGTGGTGAAACTTCATCATTCATTCTATTTGAAGATCTTATCAAAGCATGTGACAGACATGATCTGGATACATTGTGGAGATTAGTTCAAGAAAGGTTTAATGCTGACAAGCTTAAAGATATGAAGGAAATGCAGTTATGGGTTGATCTAAGAAGGCTCTATGAACCAGATGCTAATGATGATTTCTGGAAGTTTGCATGTTCATGTCCTAGTACTACATGGACTTACTATGATTCATGTGAAGTTCATCATGTTTCTACAAGAGATGGAGTGGATGCATTTACGTTTGCTGAGAAAGAATACCCACTCAGAGCTGGAACTCTCACTGTGATGTTGTGTACAACAATAAGAGTTCATGAAGATACTGAGAAGGTCAGAGCTTTGCTACATAGGCTTCAAGATCAATGTTCAAGAGCTATTCAGGCGTTAAGAAGAAAGTGAAGTGTTTAGAAGAATTCCCAAATCCTTAGAGATGATGCAGATTGAAGAAACTTATTGATTTGCAGAGAAATCATAAGTTTAGAGGAGGATTGTTGGGAATAATATTAACAGTTACCACTGATAGGTTTGTGGAAGACACTGGTGAAGAATGCACTAGCAGTGAAAACACATTACCACTGATAGTATATATATTACCACTGCTATTAGGATAATTGTTATGTAATCGTATATGGATAAGTATAGAAAAGATCTTGTGTATATTATATATTGTTAGTATTATACTTATCTTGTAAAGGACTCCTTGTGCTATAAAAGGAGATCCTAGGTCATTGTTTAAAAAACGAAAAACTCACGTAAGCTTCAAAGTGTAACCCTAGTGATAAGCAAGATCACTCGTATTATTCTTAATAATATTGAAGCTTTGTGTTACATTGTTCTCACTTACAATACATCATATAAATCCATATTCTGAGTATTACTAAGTATATTCCGCGTACTTATTAATATAAATCAAAGTATCACTAACACAAGGTGTGTGTTTAGATCCATCAAAATCAATCAGACAAGGGTTTTAGACATTAAAACACCAAACAAAGTATTGCAAACCCAAAAATTCATACTCTAATGATTAAAAACATATGACACTTAACAACATTGTCAAAAAAAACTAAAAACTGTCACTTACGATACATGCAATAGGGATCTCGATCAAGAACATCATTTGCTCTAATTTCATACAATGGGGCCACCATCTGATTCTTTGCGAAGTATCAGCACAAATGTTACTGGGTTTTTCACAATTGCATTGGGGAAGAAGAAGATTAAATCTTGGGTTAGTGTGTGCAAAAGGTTTTACACTTTGGGGATTAGTCACGACTGACATGGTAGATAGGATTTAATAAATGCTATGTACTTGGGAAATGACGGAAATACCCCTTTAAAAACCTTAGTTAGCTGACGTTAGTGGGAATTGGTGGGGCCAGTTCGATGGAGGGACGAACGATGCATAACGTTTGCCACTTAAGGATGGACGATGCAATTTTTTTAGTCAAAGGACGAACTCCTGCGGTCAACACAAACCACAAGGACGAACGGTGTAATTTACTCTATATTTTATAATAAATATTAAATAAAACATTTTATTTATATTATAAAATAATAAAAGTGGGTCCACATATATAGACATATATAGGGAGATACAAAAGAAATTGGCCCATCAAGTACACAAAATCACATGAGACCTACCATATTGCCCAACTATCAATCTATGATTCAAACAATCTTTTCTTTTCCAAAAGCAAGAACCAAACAAGTAATAAATGTCTTGTCAATGCAAAAGTCATTCCAAAGTATCAAAACAAACGGACCCTTAAGAGCCCGTTTGGTTTGTAGGTGGGTTTAGGATTTGGATTCGGATATGGATTAAGATTTGGATTTTGATTTAGATTTAAATTTAGTATAGGTTTGAATTAAATAAGGAGAGTGAAAAATAAAATAAACAAATATATATGAGTGGCTGAAAATTTTAAATTTTTTTTTTGTATAAATTAAGTTACTGTATATTATTTTAAAATTAAAAAAAATAGGATTAATAATAAATAATTATGTGGTTGAAAACTTTTAAGAAAAAACAAGTGAATTTTGATTGGTTAGTATCAACTAAAAGGAGCTAAAGGAGGTAGTAATGAAATTTATCATTCTTTATAGCATGTCAGAAAAACTAAATGCTACCAAACATATGATTTGATGTAGAGGTGGCAAAACGGGCGGGCCGGGCGGGCACGGGCTAAACGGACACAGGCTAAACAGGCACGGGTCAAACAGGCACATATTATACAAATCGCTTAATAAAAGACTTAAAACGACAAAATAAATTCTTTATACGTAATATTTTATTTATATTAAAAAAAAACTTTAATATATTATATAAAAAAATATTTCTTTAAAACGATCGTAAGATTCTACAATTGAGAAAAAAAAATGTGTCCGTTAGTGCCTCTTTAAGTTTTCAATGGGCTATATGTGCCCATTTCAAAAAAATGAGGGGGCTAAATGTGCCCAAATCTTTTAAAAATTTGCCTATTTAGTCAATTTTTTTTTGCTTTTGGGCACATTTTGCCACCTCTAATTTGATACTTCTATAATTCGACACCCACCAATAACTTAATACCAAATGGGCCCTAACTTACCGCCCAACGTACGGGTATTTAATACTCGTTATAGGGCCTATGATATCTTAGGGCCCGTTTGGTTTATAAGTGGGATTGGATTCGGATTTGGATTTGGTATAAGATTTGAATTTGAGGTAGATTTTTGAGAAGGAAATATAATAAATATTAAATAAAATATTTTATTTATATACACATACAGTAAAATCTCTATAAATTAATACTCGATAAATTAATAATCTCCATAAAATTAATAATTTATCTAGTCCCAACTTGGGACCAGTATAAATTTGAACCTCAATCGATAAAATAATAAGATAATATTTTTTTTGAAACCCCAGTGTATATATATTAGTCCCAACGAAACTATAAATTAATAATTACCAATGTTGAAAAAATCTTGAATCGGTAGTCGGGCGGTCGACCTCCCTGTAGCTTGTAATCGGTCTAGGCGGATTGGCATTTCCGACAAGTTTTTAGTATTTTCGGCAAATTTTAGGTATTTTCGACAAGTTTTAGGTATTTTCGACAAGTTTAGGTATTTTCGGCAATATTTTTCTTGAAATACATCTTGTAATAGATATACAGAATGACCATAAGTTATTCAAACAATTTTATGGGTAGTTTTAAGTATTTTCGGCAAGATATGAAGGTTTTAGGCAAGTTTAACCACCATTAACCGTCATTGACCGCCATTGACCACGGTTGACCGATTTGTTTGACCGATTTACATAAATCGGAAAGGTTGGTGGCCTTGCAGCACCTAATCGGCGATTAATCGGCCTTGTAGGCCTTGTTTTGCAACACTGATAATTACTAAAAATTTTCATACATATATAAAGGTCATACGTAATTGGAACTTGTACAAATTCAATTAATTCAATTAGGGCCATATGTAATTGAATTATCCTAAAGAAACCAACTTTTTACTTATTCAAAAACATATAACTTGAAAAACTCAATTATATTGTGAATTAATAAAATGTTGATTGGAACTTGTTTTTCTAATTTATTTTTTCATCGTTAAGTAGTATACATTGTAACTAGTACATTGGACTTGAAAATTTAAAGGTCATACGTAAAAACTTCTTTAAATTAATAATTATTAATTTATCGATATAATAATATTTTGCTAAATTAATAAAATATCACGGTCCCAATATCATTAATTTATAGAGGTTTTACTGAGAGATACAAAAGAAATTGGCCCATCAAGTACACAAAATCACTTAAGACCTACCATATTGCCCAACTATGAATCTATGATTCAAACAATCATTTCTTTTCCAAAAACAAGAACCAAACAAGTAATAAATGTCTTGTCAATGCAAAAGTCATTCC
The DNA here is from genome assembly GCA_910596185.1 of Chrysanthemum makinoi. Lineage (NCBI taxonomy): Eukaryota > Viridiplantae > Streptophyta > Magnoliopsida > Asterales > Asteraceae > Chrysanthemum > Chrysanthemum makinoi. The sequence goes on from OU343222.1 coordinate 75,373,343, forward strand.
AAATTATCAAAACAAACGGACCTTTAGTAGCTAACCATGTTGCCAAGTACCATCATTTATACTACAGGGTCCTAAAGCATCTAATGAACCAAGTTCAGGGTCCAAAAAATAAACTTTAACCCTTATATAAGTTTATATCCGTCACCTTTCTTATATCACATACACTCCACCTTTTTTATATCACATAGAGTCAAGCTTAGTAAGTAGGCATTTCTGATTCAATTCATTTGGTTGGCTCTTGGCTCTTGGTTGATCATCGGTCCAAAACCACCCGAACCGACAAAATTGAAAACCGAAAATCATAAAAATCCTAAACCGAAACCGAACCGAATATGGTCGGTTCGGTTCGGTTTACGTGTGTTTGTGCATGTTTTTGTCGGTTTTGGGTCGGACCGAATCGACCCGAAACCGAAAATTGTAAAAAACAAAAACCGAAACCGAACCGAAGAGTTGTCGGGTCGGTTCGGTTTTTGTCGGTTCGGTCGGTTTCGTCGGTCCGGTTCGGTTTTGAACCTACCATGCTCAGCCCTCAATAATTAGTGATGATTTGTTTTTAATAATAAAGATTGATGATTAATCTTACTGTTTGTTATACTACAACATAGTTATAGTTTGAGTAATCAAGAAATCAGGTTTGTAGGATTGAAGTTATTTTAATGCACAAATTTTTTGAATCAGTATATACATAAGGCTTATTTATAAATGAATAATTGTTTCAAATGCATATCTAGAGGTCCAGAGCCACCATGCATAAATTCTTGACTGCATACTAACAAACTTGATGGCATTCTTAATTGATCACAAATTTCTAAATATTTATAGATCATGAAGATTGTGAAGATCACTATAAGAGATTCGGCAATGGTGAAACCGGCAGAGGAGACACCTAGGAGACACCTATGGAACTCTAACATTGACCTAGTGGCATACGATGGTTACATAATGAGTGTGTATTTCTACCGGACAAATGGCGCTGATAATTACTTTGATACCAAAGTGATGAAAGAGGCTCTAAGCAAGGCTTTGGTTGTGTTTTACCCCATGGCAGGGCGATTAAAGGAAGATGAACATGGCCGGATTTTTATCAATTGTGAAGGACAAGGAGTTTTGTTCGTGGAAGCGGAATCTAATAGTGATGTGGATGATTTTGGTGATTTTGCACCAACAACGGAGATCGAGAAACTTATCCCCGAGGTTGATCAATCACTAGGAGTCGGATGCAATCCTCTACTCGTCTTGCAGGTATTTCTTAGCGTATAATTTCAGACAATATAATTTCTCGAGCTATGCTAACAATGTTCAGTGAGGGATATAAGTAGCCTAAATTGATTACTTAACGCGGTGTTTAAAAACTGAACATAAAAAATATGATACTTTATTTTCAACATTTCCAAATGTCGTGTGACATGATAAATTGTTATTGTCTTTTTTCTGCGAAACATTTTACTATGGGCAATATATATTTTTTATAAATAATCGCTAGAACAATACATCTGGCCACAACAGCCCAACACTTCAACCACTTTAGCAATTATAACTGTGACAATCTTACGAACAAAGAAAAAATCTCAATCACCCAAACCCAACAAATACATAGCTACATCAGGGCAATCGACTTAATTAACCAACCCGTTTGACCGTTTCAGATTAAATATACATAGCTTGGGATAGTTAGGAAAAAAATAATTGACATGGTACGGACTTTAGACACCTATCTTCGACTCATCCCTCTTAACCCAACAATCTTAAATGCTAGCTTTTAGTTTCTCATAATTGCCATATAAAGCAATAAAATTGTATAAAATCTGCATTTTCACGCATTTCACTTCAAAAGTTTTGGTCAAATATAAAAGTAATTTAGTTTTAGTTAACTAATAAGTTCATAAGTTTTGGGCTGATATGATTTATGAATTTGAGCAGGTAACTATGTTCAAATGTGGGGGAGTTTCGCTAGGAGTTGGAATGCGACATTATGTTGCAGACGGTGGATGCGGGTTGCCCTTCATTAACACTTGGGCTAATATTGCTAGGGGCCTTGACATGATCATACCACCTTTCATAGACCGTACACTCTTACGTGCTCGTGACCCACCACAACCCATTTTCAAACATGTTGAATATCAGCCCGCTTTATCAATGAAATCGTCACTAGAGTCCCCTTTAGATGAGAATGTCAATGCAATTTTTAAAGTAACACGAGACCAGCTAAACATGCTTAAAGCAAAATCCAAAGAAGATGGAAACACAGTCAACTATAGCACATTTGAAATATTCGGGGGGCATGTTTGGAAGTGTGTATGTAAGGCCCGTGGGTTGTCCGATGATCAGGAGTCCAGACTATTCATCCCCACTGACGGCCGGGCCCGCCTTCAGCCACCACTACCACGTGGCTATTTTGGGAATGCTGTTTTCACAACCACTGTTATAGCAACAGCTGGAGAGCTTAAATCAAATCCTAGTTGGTATGCTGCAAGTAAAATCCACGATGCATTGGTTAAGATGAACGATGATTATCTAAGGTCAGCAATCGACTATTTGGAACTACAGCCCACTCTCAAGACACTTGTTCCTGAAGCTCAGATTTGTAATTATACTAATCTTGAAATAACTAGCTGGGCTAAGCTCCATATTCACGACTGTGACTTTGGATGGGGCCGGCCAATATTTATGGGGCCTGGTTGTGTTGCAACCGAAGCAGGTCTGAGTATTGTGTTACCAAGCCCGACTAAAGACGGGAGCATGTCTATTGTCATTGCGCTTCAACCAAAGCACATGAAACTTTTCAGCAAGTTCTTGTATGAAAATCTCATACGTTCCTATCTATGAATCTCTAGCGAAGGCCATTGCAATAAATTGATTTCACCCCCCCCCCCCCTCCCTCGGCGGATTGGGTTTGTTGCTGTTGTTGTTTGGTTTAATAATATGCGTGGGACTTGCTCACCAAAGTTGTAATTTTCAATCTCAGCTAGTTTCTTGCTATACTAGTCCAATCTTCTTTAAATAAATTTTAGTTAATTGTTTAAAAAATTTATTTGTGTTCAAATTCTGCCCGTACATAATATATTCCTTATCATCGCAAGCGTATCCAATAGTGATAATTTAGTTATAATGGCTTAAAAAATGTATCTATATCTATATTTTCACGGTGTCTTACTATGCTCTCTGTAATTATGTAGTCTAAACATGAAAATAAGTAATATATCTGACGATTTTTTGCTCATATTAACATATTTTGAAATTATCTGCTAAAAGAAATGTAAAATTTTATACTAACAAAACTGTAAACTCAACTTGAATCTCAATTCAAGTTACTTTTATTATCAACCAAACCAAACACAAGATCAGAGAGATACTGATCTCAATCAGTACACAACCAATAACCAAGAATACTCACAAATCTGCCACTGCTACACAGGTGCAGATCTATTGACTAACTTGCCAATAGTATCAATACAAACACTCAACTCACAATGAAATATAACAGGAATGATCAAAACATAATGATCAGAACAATCTAACTTGGCTGATAATCAGATGCTTTTATCTGCGTGTGAATAATGTGTGGAAGAAGATATGAAACCCTAATCCAGATATGAGCTTATATAGCCTCCAAATAGAACTTTCAGCTTGAGTCAACTTGAGCGCTCAGAGTTCCATCTCCTTGTCAACTTTGGCTGAAAACTATTCTTAAGCTATAACTGCAAAATTAGAAAAGGCAACATTAGTCCCTATACTTTATTATTCCAGGTTGAGTTAATAACTTCAACATCCCCCCTTAACACCAACCTGGAATAAATCAATCATGCTCAGCTTGCCAACAAGCTTTTCATGTTGAAGCTTGCTTAATCCCTTAGTTAAAATGTCAGCAGTTTGATCTGCTGTATTAATCTTTTCAGTCTTAATAACCCCTGCCAAAATTTTTTCCCTCACAAAATGTAAATCAATTTCTAAGTGTTTAGTCCTCTCATGAAAAATAGGATTAGCTGCTATCTTGATAGCAGCTTGACTATCACAAAAGAGCTTAACAGGTAAAAAATGTTCCCAATTCAAGTCATTTAAAATTTTGAGAACCCAAACAACTTCAGAAGTAGAAGAGGCTATAGCTCTATACTCAGCCTCTGCTGATGACTTAGAAATGGTATTTTGTTTTTTGCTTTTCTATGATACCAGTGAACCATTTAAAGATAAGCAGTAACCAGTAACAGATTTTCTAGTTATAAGACATTTAGCCCAGTCTGCATCAACAAATGCTTCAAGAGAAACATCTGGACATTTGGTAATATGAATACCTTTCCCAGGAGAGCCTTTTAAATACCTCAAGACTTTAAGTGCAATTTTCAAATGTGACCTAAGAGGCTTATGCATAAAGCTGACTCAAGCGAGTGAACAGAATAAGCAATATCAAGTCTAGTATGAGTTAAGTAAATCAACTTTCCAATCCACTTTTGATATTCAGTTAAGTTATCTATTACTGGATCACTAACTGTAGGTTCACTAGTTAAAAACAAGTTTTGTTCAAGAGGAAAGGCAGAAGGCTTACAAGCCAATAACCCAAATTCAGTTAACAAATCCAAACAATATTTTCTTTGAGTTAAACAAACACCTTTTTCAGTGTCAACAACTTCAATGCCAAGAAAGTATTTAAGTTTTCTCAAATCCTTAATTTGAAACTTAGACTTCAAAAAAACTTTAAAACTTTCAATTTCCTTCAAATTGTTCCCAGTAATTATTATATCATCCACATAAACTAGTAAAGCAACAAAGTTACCTGAGTCACTTTTGGTGAACAAAGAATAATCACTTTTACTCTGTTTGAAACCATTCTCAAGTAAAGCACTAGTCAACTTAGCATTCCATTGCCTGTGTGCTTGTTTCAACCCATACAATGATTTTTTAAGTCTACATACTCTTTTATCATTAACATCAAAATATCCCTCAGGTAAAGTCATATACAGTTTCATTAAGATCACCATAAAGAAATGCATTATTAACATCAAGCTGAAAAATAGGCCAACACATCTGACACAAGATTAACAACACATCTAATAGTAACAACTTTGACCACAGGAGAGAAGGTCTCATGAAAGTCAACACCTTCCTTCTGACTATAACCTTTGACAACTAATCTACCCTTATACCTTTCAATCTCTCTTGTGGACTTATACTTAATCTTATACACCCATCTATTTCCTATGGCTTTTCTACCAACAGGCAACTCACATATCTCAAAAGTATCATTACTATAAAGAGCATGCATTTCTTTATCCATTGCATCTCTCCAGTCTTTGATGTTTAGAAGCTTCTTTAAAAGTTTTTGGTTCAACGAGCTTTGTTTAGTTCAACAACAAACGAAGTTTTCAGAACTTAGTTTTGAGTAATTAACAAATTTTTCAAGTCCATACTTAACCTTAGACTCAACCACAAAATCATTATATCTATTTGGAAAAACAGAAGTTCTATCGGACCTTCTTAAAGAGGCTGACTATTACTTTCCAAAACCAACTCTTCTGCTTGATCGTTAAGGGATTTGTTTACACCCTCAGAACTGCTTACACCAAGAGGAGTTGCAGCCATCTCACTTGTACTGGTAACCTCATTGGAACCATCAGAGTGCCCCAAATCACCCTGTTCATGGTCAATAATTGGGCTGCCTAGATGCAAGGAGGGGCTGCCCTCACTCTCATGATGATCATTATGAGTACTATCATCATTGGGTGTGTCGAGTTGTCAAAGCTACTTCATCAAAGAAGTTAACATGATTCAAACTCGTGAGAGGTCAGGAAGCAGCAGAAGAGGTTTTAATCTTGAAAGGAAAAACATTTTCAAAAAATCTTACATCTCTAGAGAATATAAACTGTTTCCTTTCAAGACTATAAAGCTTATAACCTTTTTTGAAAATTGGAATATCCAACTAAAACACATTTTTCAGCCCTACTACTAAACTTATCATTATTGGCAAGAATGGTAGCAAAGCAAAGACAACCAAAAGTTCTTAAATGATTTAGTTCAGGTTTTCTATTAAAAACAAGATTAAAAGGAGATAATCCATTCAGCACTGAAGAAGGAAATCTGTTAATCAAGTAAGTAGCAGTTAGAATGCATTCAGACCACAAATATAAAGGAAATCCCCCTGAAACATAAGGGATCTGGCAACATTTAAGAGATGCCTATGTTTCCTCTCAACAACCCCATTCTGTTGAGGTGTGTAAGTACAAGATGTTTGATGAATAATACCATTTTTCTCACAAAATCCATTAAATTGAGTATTAACAAATTCAGTACCATTATCACTTCTAAAGATTTTAACACACTTTTCAAACTGTGTTTTAACAAGATTATAAAAGATTTGAATATAATAAAATACCTCTTGCTTACTCTTAAGTAAGTAAACCCAAACTGCCCTGGTGAAATCATCAACAATAGTTAAAAAGAATCTGTGACCTTCTTTACTTTTTATTTTATAAGGACCCCAAAGATCTAGATGAACTAAGTCACCTATAGCCAAAGTTTTATGATCATTTAGAGGAAAGGGCTCTCTGGTTTGTTTAGCCTGTTGACAAATGTCACAAGGCTCAATGTCATCTTTATTTTGAAAATTGATTTCACCCTTCAACACTGTTAAGACTTGGTGGAGGGATTACCAAGTCTGCAATGCCAAGTTTTCTTAGTCAAATCACAGGCAGACTTAAAATTTTGAACCCCTAGGTCAATACCTTGATCTCCATCAAAGTAATATAAACCATCCATCTGTCTACCAATCCCCAGAACATTCATTCCCCTCAAATCCTGAGGTAAAACATAACATTTGTTCTCATCAAAAGCAACAACAAACTTACTATCTCTAGCTACCTTATGAACAGACATTAAACTGACACAGTATTCAGGAACAACCAACACATCATATAATGTTAAATGTTTAGTGAGAACCATATTTTCAACCTTAGTAAATAAGGCTTCAGTCCCATTAGGATGAGACACCTTAATACCAAGCTTAGAAATATCAATGACATTCACTAAATATTTATCAGTATATGTAAGATGTTGATTAACACCAGAATCAACAATAATACCTGCTGCAACCAATGCAGCCCTCATTTTACTATTATGACGAAAGAACCTTTTAAAATTTTGATTAAAATTTTTACTTTTATTGAAGACAATACCTGCCATATTGGCATGCACAGTCTTCCCATTTCCATTATTATTAACAGAGTTCTCCTTAATCAAAGAAATGAGTTTAGATATTTGTTCATCAGAAAAAGCAGAGATAGAACTAGATCCAACAGAATTATTATTGTTCACAAATCTCTTATTAAAATTCTGAGCACCCTGATTGTTATTATTCTTTCTATTTTTCCCAAAATCAGAAGGGTACCCAATGATCTTAAAACACCTATCCACAGTGTGACCATTGAAGCCACAATGTTCACAAACTAAAACAGGACCACCAGCTGTCCTTCTAGTATCATTATTTCTAAGCCATTGTTAGGTGCTGAAAGAACAGCCAGAGGTAGAAGGCCTCTGTGTGTTCCCTCTATTTGGAACACTGGAGTTGAACACAAATGAATGAGACTTTTAAGAAGTCCCACCATCTGAACCAGTGACCACAGACCTGTGAGATTCCTCACTAGAAATGACAGCAAAATCTCCTTTAACATCAGGGAGAGGGTCTCTAGACAAAATATTACTTCTTATTTGCATATAAGACTCATCTAATCCTATTAAGAACTGCATTAATTTCATCAATTGATTATATTTTTTAAAATCATTAGCAGCATGACAGGTACATCTAGGCAACTGAACCAAGGCATCAAACTGTTTCCACAGAGTAGACAACTTATTAAAATATTCAGCAATAGTACTACCATTTTGAGACAAAGAGTTGATCTTATGATGCAAATTAAAAGTAACAGAACCATCAACTCTGTTGAAAACTAGAAGACCTTGATAGATCTTGAGCTTCGTAGATCGTTAGTATCGCTTGTGTAATCACAAACAAACTAAAAGAAAATCTCTACAACTTGTATTCTGTAGCAGAATATAAACACAAGTATGAAACATAGATAACTAAGAACTTCTTTGATCCTCTATGGATCGTTATATTAATAACTTGTTTAAGCACACCTTATAATTCATTCTATTGTGTTCCTTTTATAGACAAGGAACCCTAAACAAAACCCTAAACCGTTTCCCAAGAAACGGGTAAACATAAAACTAAATAAGATATACACAATCACTTCCTAATAAAGCTCATGTATATCCAAACTAAATATACTAAACACGGAATAACAACTTCCGCAGAAACAAACTAATCTAATATAACTTCAGCATAATCATGTCTTCAGCCGAATCCAGCTACACTTCAGCAGAATCCATCAGTAGTAATATCAGCATGATTCATACTTCACATAATTCCCAACAATCCTCCCCTAAACTGGAATTTGACTAGGTTAAGTTCCAGTTACTTGATAGATCGTTAAAACGTCAAAACAAGAGGATTGTACTCAAACATCACCAGCAAAGAATCAAAACAAAAACATCTCTTTGATGATTAAACTCTGAAACTCCAGATCTTTGCAGCAACAAATGACAACATGTACATCAAAACAAAGTAGTTTCAAACTATTCTCATCACATCCAGGTGTGTTAACTCCTGTGAGAGGTGAATCATTGAAAATAATGGATTTGATGTCTCTTTACCAATAGCCATCACTACTGGAGTAGCCAAATGTTTAAGTTCGTAAATTATGGTACACTAATAACCATCTGATTTATTAGCAAATCAGCAACCATATAACGGATTTGAAATTTCTTTACCTGTAGCCGTTTGCTCAGGACTAGTCAATTCTTAAAATTGGTGAACTGATTAACAAATATGGTATTCCACTGCCTTTACCACAAGCCATATACATGTGGGCTAGTCAATTCTTGGATTCCAAAAAGGAATAAACCATGGTGAATTGATGACCATACAACACTCAGCAATTAAGCATGGGTGGTTGCAAACCCTATGATTTTGAGTAAACCATTACAGCTATCAATAGATTTGATGTGTCTTTACCAAAGCTGTACCCTTTGGACTAGCCAACTCTTTTATATACACAAGGTATATCTGGTGAGTCAATAACCAGCAATATGATACAACAAACCTGCAATAAAAGTTAGTAAAAACAAAACATAGACATAGACATAGTTTTTTTTTTAAGAAATAAACAAATATACAAAAATTACAAACCATACAAATTATCATAATCATGATGAACTTCTATGTGCCATAATATGATTCTTAATAACACCGACACATTGTTCAGCATACAAAAGATCATTGCCAACAGGATCAGGAGGTACTTCCAACTTCTGTCTAAGCATTCTTTCCATGAATGAAACAGACAAAGGATAAGTCTTATCCGAGAATATACACAAAATCATGCCACATTTTGTCTGAACCACATGAACACATGGCATAGGATAAAATCTCCAACTCTCAATCTCCCACTTATTTGAATCCTTCCAAATAGAATACCCTTTACCATCTGGAGAATGAGAATCAAACAAGACTTGAAGATCACCCAATAAATATAAACCAGAACCCTGTGGTGAATGAATAGTATAATGCTAAGTAACATGTTCATACAACATCTTCAAATCATGTCTATCCACCAAATGAAAGATTTCCTTCAAGAAGTTGAACTGTATAGTAGAATTATCCAGTCGATAAACAGTATTAAGCTTCCCAGCTGTCCAATTGATCAATACAGCATGTGTTCCTTCAAGAAAAACATCAACTGATCCTACTTTAATAAAAGTTGACTCAGCATCCTTGAGATCTAAAGGGATATTCTTGGAAAGATGTTTCCTAGCTAGTTTCACAGATTTCCTTAAGGAACAAAGTTTCCTTTTAGTCATCCTTTCCTTACTCAATGTATCACCCAAATTATCAATAGATTCAACACTAGGTGAAGCTTCAGAAGAAACAGTAGAAGGTTCAGCAGATAAAACCATATCAGATGAACTTTTCTCCTCAACATCAGGATTAACTACAAGAGAACTTAAAATGGGTGCCACAGCATCAAAATTATCTACAATTTCAACTTTCTTGGGTCTCTTTGCTTTAGGAACATCAGACATATCAGCAATCCTTTCCAATGTAGAAAAAGAAGTAGAACCAGATGAAGAAAACTTCATAATCATATTATACTTTCTGATCAAATCATCATCAGATAAAGCTAAGATTTGCTTCATTGACATACCAGTAGAGTATATAGTAGTACTATGATTCTTCACAATCCTCCTCATATAATCTCTCTTCTGAGCTACAGTCATTGGTTTATCCCTTTTTGCTTTATTCCTTTGAGCAACAATAGCTTTCCTCTTTGCAGCTGCTTCTAGCTTCTTTTGTTTTCCAAGCGCCACCATTTGAGCCACAAAATTCTCACTATCATATGCTGCACCTAAAATGCGTTTAGCAAGATTAGGATCAGATGCACCTTGATTAGTATAGGCATCCCATTGAGCATTAGTAATCGTAGGAAATAATTCATCAAGCTCAAGTTGTCTCTCTGTAGACAAATTAGAATCAGACTGAGCATGAAGAAATTCAGCCACTGCACGACTCTTCTGCATATTTTCATAATCAGCAAACATCCTAGCTTGAGCAAACCTTTCTTCTCCAGACACCAGATCTGAACCAATCACTTCATCAATCACATTTTCCTTTCCTTTATCAGAAGTTTCAATAACTGAATCATTTAGAGGAATATGTACAAAAAGATCTTCAGAAGAAACACCCATATCAACATCAGAAGAAACATGTTTAGAAAATGCTTCAACAGGTGTAGAAAAGACTTCAACATTAGAATCCAAGTTAAAAATTCTGCCAGCAAGAAACACTTTAGAATCATCTGCTGAAGGTTGAGAACTTGATGATGCTTGGACAAATGAAGCTTGACCATGTTCAGCAGCAACATCCTCCATTTGAACATCAGTAGGCACATCTGCAACACTTTGTCCCTTTGAAGCTTCAGTAGATCCCTTATGCAAAGATAGTCTTTTCCTTTTGCTAGTATATCGAATAGGTTCCTTTTTCTTTGAAGATTCAGCAACAATATGAGAAGAAACATGAGTTGTTAGAGCTGCATCAGCCAAAATTCCGAGTGATGCAAGCTGAGTATCTTCTTGCTCCTCATCAGAAGAAACCAAAATTCTCCTTTTGCCCCTTTTTCCAAGTTGTTCCTCCAAGTTCTTAACTTTATTCTGCAACTCCACAATCTTACTACCAAGAGTAGACTTGGTCTCTGCAAGCTCTCCCTTGAGATCAGCCACCTCACCTGCATACCTGTTCACTAGAGCATATATCGATGTAAGTGTAATAGGGTCCTCAGCTCCACCAGCAGATTGCTCTGTGGTAATGGGAACATCATCGGGCCTTTCAGAAGAAATATCAATATGCTCAAAGAATGAAACATGATCATCAAATGAATCTCTAACAGGACTAGAAGATGGCAGTCTATCAGTTTCATGCTCAACCTCATCAAGAGTAACTTGTGTAGGTGGTGGACTAGAACTAGGTGAAGGAGTGGATAAAGGTTGTTCAGGAGTAACAAGATGTGCTTCAGCAGCATTAGAAGGGCCTTCATCTATTGTCACTGATGGATTCCCATCAGTAGCAACAGTAGTAGAAGGTGGAGAACCAACAACATTCCCCTCATCAGCAGATTCATTGCCCTGAGGCAACATAGCCGCTAGCAAAGGATGATGTGCCCCCTCATACTTAGTCCTCATTGAAGCAAATAGTTTAGCAGTTAAAGCTCCTATGGGATTAAAGGATTGGGCTTGTGTGGTAATGTCTAAAATTATATGAAGAAACCTAGGGTACATCAAAAACTTATGCTTTTTCTTATCTATATTTTCAACCATATTATAAAAAATATACTTAGAGAAATTATAAGTCAAACCCCGAGAAAGACAAACAATACCACATCCCAGCTGTGTAGAAAATTGATCCCATCCTCCAGATTTATTGCTCATACATTGAAGCAAGGTGTGAACCAAAAATCTCCACATAGGACACAACTGATGCTTCAACCACATATCAGGTCCTTTCATCCGATATCCAATAGCTCTTAGTCCAGCAAGAATGTCCACCGCATTAGAATGCGAAACCCCATTTTCATCATCCAAATGAAGTTGTCTTCTTATCAGCTCCTCTGTCACCACATGCTCTGTTCCATCAATCATTGCAACAATCTCTGTATCACTCCGTTTAGTAGCAGTCGCCCAAAATTGAGTAACCAACGATTCATATATTGCATTCAGAGAATGTGTTAAAGCATAGTGAATCTTGGATCACGGTAAGAATTCTACCATTGGTCTATATAACTCATGACCCTTAGCTGTTCCCAGAAAAGCTACTTTATTATGATCATGCTTGAATTGAAGCGCCATGAGAAAAATCGTAAGTTAGGGTTAAGAGTCACACAAGTGTAAGTGTTTTGAATGTGAGTAATGAGGGAAACTTTTAATTTGAGACGAAGATATGCGATCAGAGAATAAGTAGTAGTTTCCCAATTTTGGTCAAATGTTGACCAGAGCTGACGTGTACTGCTACTTTTCCCCAAATTAACTTTCAACTTCGGTAGAAACACTAATCAATCTGCTGAAGAATACTAATCAGCAGAAACAGATCACGTGTTCAAGAAGCTTCAGTAAATATCTTTTTACTGTTTCACCTACACACATTAAATCTCATTAAGTCTTGAAACTGTCTATAAAACAATCCCAATGCACACATAACTCTTCATCAAAAACCCCAAATATCGTCACAAACCCTAATTTCATTAATGTTCCAAAATTAACCACAATCAACCATGAGTACTAAACCTGAGATTATATATCTCGCAACATCATCCTCATCATCATCATCATCAAGCGATGATCCAAACCCCTGGCTTCATTACTTTCATCGACCATATCCACGACCAAGTAAATCACCCTTTCTCCCTTCTTCAGAAGATGATAGTGTAGTGAATCCAAGTGAATCTGCTGATGATTCTGATGACTCCTATAAGGAGAGAACATCTTACTCCCAACCTCCAGCACCTCAGCCTCAACGAAAGCCACGAGCCAGAAATCCTCCACTCCCTAAGGATAGAGAGGTGGTTCTTGGTCTTTCTGCACCAGGTTTTGGTGCATCATCACACATCGTATAAAGGAAGTACTTAGGGATGGTGGATGGATTGCATTTTGGTTGAAATCAGTAGATGAATCACAAAGGACATATTATTTTTCTTCATCATCATGTGTGGTCATCGTCATCTTCATCGTTTTCATCAATCCATCCTTCCCATTTTGATCCTTAGCTTCCTCGTCGTACAGGTCATGGATATCCAGCCATCAAGATAGAATGAATGGGTGGTTATGCAAGTCCTGATAAATACATATCTAGCATTTAGTGTGAAAGATGTGAGCAATCATGCATATCCAACAACCTGTTAGATGTTGGAATAGATGATATTAACAAGATTCAGATTAGCAGATCATGTATTGCTCTTTTCTTGTAGTTGCATTTGATGTTGATTGTACTCTCTAAGCTGTAAGCTGTAAACTGTTTCTCGAATGAATGAATGAACAATTTGCTTCAGTACTTAGCTTCTTTAAACATTATAACTTCAGTACTTTGTCTTCAGTGGAAACAAATAACTCACTTCAGGACTTTGAATTCAGTAGAAACAAGCTTTAACAACCATGGTAAATTCCAACTCGAATATCCAATCTTCAAAACAGAACAAACACAGAGAAACACACAAACCAACAAAGAAAAACAAACTAAGATTACATTAGCTGGTTAGTGTTAGTAAACAGAATCAAAAAGTATACACAAAAATCAAACAAATTTACATAAAAGTATTACATAAAAGTATGCAAAGTGTACACAAATCCTCCCCTGAGGCATATGCCTCCCCTTAAACTTTGCAGTTAAGGGTTAAGCATACCAATATGAACCACTAGGTGTTGAAACCTTGGTCCATCAAAAGCTTTTGTTAACAAATCTGCCACATTATCATCAGTGTGAATTTTAACCACTTTTATCAAATGTTTGTCATATGCATCTCTTATAAAGTGGTGCCTGATTTCAATATGTTTTGTTCAACTGTGAAAAACTGGATTTTTAACAATGCATATGGTACTTTGATTATCAATAAAATTGTTGTGTTCATGAAGTTATACCCATAATCCAACAATTGATTTTGAATCCAAAGAACACGTCCGAAATTTTTGACAGCGTACTACTTGTAGATGAGGTGGCCACAATAGTCTGTTTCTTGCATTGCCAAGAAATCAATCTCTTTCCAAGGAATTGGCAACCTCTAGTAGTGGACCGTCTATCCAGTTGCACCGGCATAGTCACTATCACTATATGCTTCCAGCCTAAATGGAGATTCTTTTAGGTACCAAAGGCCTAAATGAGGTTGGCCTTTGAGGTACTTAAAGATCTTCTTAACAGCATTGAGATGGGAAGTAAGTGGAGTAACTTGATGGCGAGAACAAACACTCACAGCAAAAGTAATATCAGGCCGTGAAGCTGTTAGATACATCAAAGAACCAATCATAGATCTATAAAGATGGACATTCACTGGTGGATCTATTTCATTGTTGTTCTTTGACTTTGGAGCTTCATAAGGTGTAGTGGCAGTTCGTACACTCTCCATTCCAAATTTCTTCAATATGTCCCTCACATATTTGTCCTGACTTATAAAGATACCATCAGGTTTCTGCTGAACTTGAAGACCCAAAAAGAAAGTCATTTCTCCCATGGCACTCATCTGAAACTCTCCCTTTATAAGCTCCTCAAATTCCCTGCACCAAGCTTCCTTTGTGGATCCAAAAATAATGTCATCCACATACACTTGCACAAGAATAATATCTGTGGAATTCTTCTTAAGGAAAAGAGTCTTATCAATTGCACCTCTTCGATAACCATGCTTCAGCAGAAATGTTGAAAGCCTAGCATACCAAGCTCTGGGTGCCTGATGTAGTCCATAGATAGCTTTGACTACCTTGTAAACATGATTAGGATGATCTGGGTCCTCAAATCCTTTAGGTTGAGTGACATAAACCTCATCTTCTATTTCACCATAGGGAAGGCTCCTTTAACATCCATTTGATACACCATAAATCCCATGTAAGATGCATAAGCCAAGAATATACGTATGGCCTCAACTTCGTGCCACAGGTGCAAACACTTCATCATAATCAATCCCCTCCTCTTGTCTATAACACTGAGCAACCAATCTTGCTTTGTTTTTAATGACAACACCTCTTGCATCTCTCTTATTCTTTAGAATCCATTTAGTCCCAATTGCATACTTGCCATCAGGTAGTGGTACCAATATCCAGACTTGCTGATTTTGAAATTGTTGCATCTCTTCCTGCATTGCCTCAAGCCAACTTGAATCTTCAAGAGCATGAGTAACACTGGTTGGTTCCACTTGAGAAAGAAAACAAGCAAGCAGACAATGTTCATAGTCTGTGTGATTGTCTCTTTGCTAATCTGAGACATAAGAGATAAAAGCCACTTGAGCATATTTAGAACTTGCCACAGTACCCCTTGTTCTAACAGGGGCATTAGGATCACCAATAATATTTGACTGTGGATGAGTATTGTGAATCCTTTTAGTAGCAGTAGTGTTGACTTCAATGGAAGAATCAAGATTAGTCATAGTAGGTTCAAAATCAGTGTCATAAGAAGGTGAGGTGAAGATTCCAGCTTTGGGTTGATGATTACCAAGATCTGTGGGTCTTGGAAAACGAGTATAAGGATCTCCAAAGTCTGTGGACACTCTAGTAGAAATGGGAGTAGAAACAGCATAGCCTTCAGCAGAATTGGTGATGATAGGAGAAACCGGATCACGTTAAGTAGAATTGATGTTTCCACTTATTGTTTCACTTGCATTCTCCTCAGCATTCCTCTCAGCATCTATATTAGCTGCATACTCTTGTTTCTTCAGCCTAGCAAGATCCTCTGCAAAATTAGACTCGTCTTCACTCTCTTCAGTAACTTTGGAAGTGTCACCTGTAAAATTGTTAGGGGAGAAAGAAGGCACTACAATAGGTTGTGTTGGGAATTATGTGAAGTTTGGATTATGCTGATATTACTGCCGAAATGATTTTGCCGAAATGATTCTGCTGAAGACATAGTGGATTCTGCTGAAGACATAATCTACTGAAGAGTATTAGTTATTAGTCATTTTTTCTGCGGAAGTGTTTATTCCGTGTTTAGTATATTTAGTTTGGATATACATGAGCTTTATTAGGAAGTGATTGTGTATATCTTATTTAGTTTTAAGTTTATACGTTTCTTGGAAAACGGTTTAGAGATATTGTTTAGGGTTCCTTGTCTATAAAAGGAACACATTAGAAAGAGTTATGTATCGATTGAAAAACTCAGTTTTAGTTAATATAAAGATCCATAGAGGATCAAGAAGTTCTTAGATATTACTTGTGTTTATATTCCGCTGCTAAACATAAGTTGTAGAGATTATCTTTTATTGTGCTTGTGATTACATAGGCATACATAACGATCCACGAGCTCAAGATCTATCAAGGTCTATTTGTTTTCAACAAGTGGTATCAGAGCCTCGTGAGAGTCTCTACGATACTAAGGACAAGCTTTTTCTAAACACCCATACAATCATAACAAAATCATCATGCCTGGTTCAGATGTTGATACTGAACTCACCAATAACCAAAACTCCACCCATCTGCAACAACTAAGTCTCTCTAATAGCAATGCTAAGTTTCCTTACCTTAAAAGGGAGGAATATGATCTTTGGGCGATGAAGATGCAAAACTGGATTTCCAACATTGATTGGAATCTATGGCAGATAATTCTGAAGGGGAACAGTTTAAAGAGAACCACCACGGATGCTGCTGGTAATATGATGAATGTTCCTCCCAAAAGCTGCTGAAGAGTGCTGGCGTTCAGAGAAAACCAAGGTCAGAACTATTCTTCTGCAAGCTATTCCTGAGGATCACTTAAGTGATTTTCACTTCATGCAAGATGCTAAGGATATATGGTTAGCAATTAAGGCAAAGTTCGGTGGGAATGAGGAGTCTAGGAGACTGAAGAAGTCCATGCTAAGACAACAGTTTTAGGACTTTCTAATCTCTGAAGAAGAAGGAATTCACAAGGGCTATGATAAGTTTCACAAGATTTTAAGTCAGTTGAATCAGCTACAGGCAAAGCCGGACAATGATGACTGTAACTCTAAGTTTCTGAGGTCATTACCTCCATCCTGGCTACATGTAAGCATAGCTTTAAAAGCTAAAGGTGGTTTGGACATGATGACCTTTGATGAGCTGTATAACAAACTTAAAGCTCTTGAAAATGATGTAAGAAGTCCTTTTCGGTCATCCTCTACTGCTAGTCATACTGCCTTTGTTGGAGCCTCTACTCCAAAGTCTAGCTATGGTCCAAATCCATATCCATCATCATCTAATGCTGCTCCTTCATCAAGTTCTCACTCTAAATCAAGCAACATTATGGAAGATGTACTTGGATCCTTCTTTGCTGATTATGATCCTCAGCAGGAACTAGCTTATGAGGATTTTGATCAGGTGGACCCGCTTGAGATGGAAGAGATGAAGTTGAGGTGGCAAGTGGCCATGCTTTCCATGGATATCAAGAGTTTTGAAAGAAAAGCTGGAAGAAGGTTTGGATTCAAAGGACGTGATCCAGCAAGGTTTGACAAGAGGAAGGTTAAATGCTTCACATGCCAACAGATGGGGCACTTTTCTAGAGAATGCAAAGACAGGAAAGCTGGTGATGAGACAAGATATACTTCTTATCAGCAGTATCAGAAGGAGGCAGGAACATCAAAGGGATCATCTGCTTTGGTCACTCTGGATAGCAATGTAGACTGGAAGCAACATGAGGAGTCTGAGAATGATGGTCTTGATAATGTTGGGTTGATTGCCAGCTGTACTTCAGAGGATAGGCATGATCAGATTGCCTTGATGGGCATCTCTCAGGTACAAAACTGTGTGTTTGGGTGTAGTGAGCGTTATAATGAACTTAAGCAAGCTTATGATATTTTGGAACCTAAATATAATGAATACTTTGTGGAAGTTGAAGCATATAAACAGGCTTTAAAAACTCTAGAAAGACAAAAGGTTTGGTTTCAGAAAAATGAAATAGCTTATGATGAGAAAATAGGTGTCTTAGAAAGAGATCTCGAATGTGCTACAAATGAATTAAAATGGTCTGAGAAGTTAAGAGCAGATGTAGTGTCAGAAAATCTAGAGCTTAAGGAGAAAGTTAAGGAGGAAATTGCTAGGAATAATGAATGGATGATGAATGGTAATAAGTTGGCTAGTCTCATTTATAGTAGTCAAGCTCCCAATTCTACAGTGGCTTTAGGTTTTAAGAAATATGTAGGCTTAGAAGCTAGGGATGACACACGTAAATCTACACCAGCAGGCCTAGCTAATTTTGTGAAAGAAGGTGACCTACATGCAGTTCGTGGACCAATTAGAGGTGAGCACATGCCCATTGACCTTTCCACTCTTAATGACTTTGATGGATCACACCATCTGTATGGCAAAAAGTCAAGTGACTTGCCAGACCCTAATACTTCTACTAATGACTTTGTCTCTTGTGTTCACAGTGACAAGTCCTCCAAGCAAGGGTCTACAGAGTGTGATTCAAGTGACAAGTCTGACCTTACCAAGTCTGCCCTTCCCAAGTCTTCACCCCTGCCTGCACTCAAGCCTACCAATAAGCATGCCAGAGTTGCTGCCAAGGAATCCTCTTCCAAGACAGTTGCCTCACGAAGACTTGCTTTTAATTCTTTGCATAATAGTCCTGTTAAAAACAATTCTTTTCATAGTTGTGGTTTGAATACTTCTGCTTGTAAGAATACTTCTTTTGGTTTGAATAAATCTTCTCCTCAGAAGAAATGTTTTGTGTGTGGAAGTAAATCTCATTTAATTAAGGATTGTGATTATCATGAACAACGAATGAGTAGGTATGGTGACTCTAGGCATCATAGAAATAATAGACCTATGTGGACCAATGTTAATGATATACCACCTTATGTTCCACAAGCTACTAATTATAATACTTCTTTTTCTTGGAGAAAATCAATTGGAAAACCATATGTTAAACCAACCAGTGAATATTTTAAAAATGGTTTTTGGCCTAGATATGTTAACCCTATGACTGATGGGAAAGGGTACTGGGATACTGCTGTCAAGACCTCAGCAGGTTGTTCTTGGAATATACAGAGACCTAAGTTTCAATGGAAACCCAAGAACAATAGTGGATCTTATACTTCTATATGGCACAACTCATATGATCCACAAGGCAGGTTCAAGTCAGCAATGACTTGAGCCTCCATAGTGTACTAACTTTCTGTATATTTTGTTGTTGTTGTAGGATCATCCCCTTAAGCATAAAGATGTTGGAATTATTGACAGTGGTTGTTCTAGAAGTATGTCAGGAAACCGGGACATGATGCATAACTTTGTGCCCATTGAAGGAGGAGGAAATGTAACCTTTGGAGGAAGTGATGGACGTATTACTGGAAAAGGGACCATCAAAACACCTCAGCTGGATTTTGAGAATGTTTATTATGTCAAGGAACTTCAACATTTCAATTTGTTTTCAGTCTCACAAATCTGTGACACTAAAAACAAAGTACTCTTCACAGAGGATGAATGTCTTGTGCTGTCTAAAGACTTCAAACTCCCAGAAGAAACCTCAATTCTGCTGAAGATTCCTCGCAGTCACAATCTTTATACATTCAACTTAACCAATGTCCAACCATCAGGTGGCTTAACATGTTTGGTGGCTAAAGCATCTGTGGATGAGTCCACCAAATGGCACAGAAGGATGGCCCATGTCAATTTCAAGACCATAAACCAGCTCTCTAAACTGGGACTGGTTCAAGGACTTCCTGCCAAAGTATTCACCAATGATCATAACTGTGTTGCATGCAACAAAGGCAAGCAGCACAGAGCCTCCTACAAAGGTGTTCCTGTTACAGCAGTAAGCATTATTTCTGAACCTCTTCAGCTACTTCATATGGATCTGTTTGGTCCAACTAAAGTGAGAAGCATTGATCATAAATATTTTTGTCTAGTGATCACGATGGTTATAGCAAATTTTGTTGGGTATTCTTTCTAAGGACCAAAGATGAAACATCTGAAGTATTGAAAGACTTCATTACCCTTATTGAGAATCAGTTGACTAAAAAGGTGAAAGGAATTAGGTGTGATAATGGTACAGAGTTCAAAAATTCAATTCTGATAGAACTCTGCAGGATCAAGGGAATAAAAGGGACTATAGCACTCCAAGAACCCCTCAACAAAATGGGGTGGCAGAAAGAAAAAATAGAACATTAATAGAAGCTGCAAGATCAATGCTAGCAGACTCTAAACTTCCTACCATGTTTTGGACTGAGGCTGTTGGTACGACTTGTTATGTACTCAATAGAGTGTCCATTAGAAGACCACACCTTAAAACACCATACGAACTTCTTTTTGGGAAAGTTCCTGTTATTCATTACCTTAAACCGTTTGGCTGCCAAGTGACAATTTTAAATACCAGTGATCCATTGGGCAAGTTTGATGAGAAAGCTGATGATGGTTACATTGTGGGGTATTCTGCTCATAGTAAGGCATACAGAGTTTACAATGTATCTGCTAAGAAAATTGAGGAGACATTGAATCTGCGGTATCTTGAAGACAAGTCTAATGTTCAAGGACAGGGACATATTTGGTCATTTGACCTTGATTACTTGACGGATTACTTGGGCTATGCTAGACATGTGGCTAACCAAAATACAGATTCTGAAGCATCTCCGACGTATAGTGCAGAAACCTTGGAAGCTCATTCTGAAAGTGGGTCTGATGATGATGAACAACCCATTGAAGTGCCTTCTTTCTCTCCTAACAATTTTGTAGGTGATTCTTCTAAAGATAATACTGATATGGGTGAAGATGAATTCTATTATGCTGAGGACCTTGCCAGACTGAAGAAACAAGAGTATGCAGCCAATTTGGATGCTGAGAGGAATGTTAAAGAAAGTTCAAATGAAGCACTCGGCAGAAACTCCAATTCTGCTGAAAGGGAATCTGTTTCTCCTCACCTCTCCAATTCGGCTGAAAGACATGTTGACTCTACTCCTATGTCTACTAAAGTGTCAACAGACCTTGGAGAACCTTATACAAGGTTTCCAAAACCTTCAGATCTTGGTCATCATCAACCTAAAGCAGGCATCTTCAACAGACCTTCCTATGATACTGACATTGAACCTACTATGACTAATCTTGATTCTTCCATTGATGTCAACACCACCACTACAACTAGGATCAACAATGTTCATCCACAGTCTAATATTATTGGTGATCCTAATGCACCTGTTAGAACAAGAGGTACTGTGGCGCGTTCTAAATATGGACAGGTGGCTTTTGTCTCTTATGTCTCAAATCAGCAGAGAGACAATCACACAGACTATCAACATTGTCTGTTTGCTTGTTTTCTCTCACAAGTAGAACCAACCAGTGTTACTCATGCTCTTGAAGATTCAAGTTGGCTTGAAGCTATGCAGGATGAGATGCAACAATTTCAAAATCAGCAGGTTTGGATATTGGTACCACTACCTGATGGTAAGTATGCTATTGGGACAAAATGGATTCTGAAGAATAAGAGAGATGCTCGAGGTGTTGTCATTAAAAACAAAGCCCGATTAGTTGCCCAGGGTTATAGACAAGAGGAAGGGATCGATTATGATGAAGTGTTTGCACCAGTGGCAAGAGTTGAGGCTATAAGGATTTTCTTAGCTTATGCATCCTATATGGGTTTTATGGTCTATCAAATGGATGTTAAAGGAGCCTTCTTGTATGGTGAAATTGAAGAGGAGGTGTATGTCACTCAACCTAAAGGATTTGAAGATCCAGATCATCCTAACTATGTGTATAAGGTAGTCAAAGCTCTCTATGGACTACATCAGGCACCCAGAGCCTGGTATGCTAGGCTATCTACCTTTCTGCTGAAGCATGGTTACAGAAGAGGTGCAATTGATAAGACTCTTTTCCTAAAGAAGAATTCCACTGACATAATTCTTGTGCAAGTATATGTGGATGACATTATTTTTGGATCCACAAAGGAAGCTTGGTGCAGGGAGTTTGAGGAGCTTATGAAGGGAGAGTTTCAGATGAGTGCAATGGGAGAGATGACTTTCTTTTTGGGTCTTCAAGTTCAGCAGAAACCTGATGGTATCTTTATCAGTCAGGACAAATATGTGAGGGACATCTTGAAGAAGTTTGGTATGGAGGGTGTAAGGACTGCCACTACACCTTATGAAGCTCCAAAGACAAAGACCAACAATGAAGCTGATCCACTTGTGAATGTTCATTTGTACAGGTCTATGATTGGGTCTTTGATGTATTTAACAGACTTCCGGGCCTGATATTACTTTTGCTGTGAGTGTTTGTTCTCGACATCAAGTTACTCCACTGACTTCCCATCTCAATGCTGTTAAGAAGATCTTTAAGTACCTTAAAGGCCAACCTCTTCTAGGTCTTTGGTATCCAAAAGAGTCTCCTTTTAAGTTGGAAGCATATAGTGATAGTGACTATCTTTGGTGCTAATCTGGATAGGAGGTCCACCACCGGAGGTTGCCAATTCCTTGGAAAGAGATTGATTTCTTGGCAATGCAAGAAACAAACTATTGTGGCTATCTCATCTACTGAAGCAGTATGTGGGCTGCTGCTAATTGCTTGTGGACAGGTTCTTTGGATTCAAAATCAGTTGTTGGATTATGGGTATAATTTCATGAACACAACGATTTTTATTGATAATCAAAGTACCATATGCATTGTTAAAAATCCAGTTTTTCATAGTCGAACAAAACATATTGAAATCAGGCACCACTTCATAAGAGATGCATATGATAAAAATTTGATTCAAGTGGTCAAAATTCATACTGATGATAATGTGGCAGATTTGTTAACAAAAGCTTTTGATGGACCAAGGTTTCAACACCTTGTGGTCCATATTGGCATGCTTAACCCTTAACTGCAAAGTTTAAGGGGAGGCATAGGCCTCAGGGGAGGCATATGCCTCAGGGGAGGATTTGTGTATAACTTTGCTTTTTGCTATGTAAATTTGTATGTTTGGTTGATTTTAACTAACTCTAACCTGCTAATGTTATCTTAGTGTGTTTCTTTGTTGGTTTGTGTGTTTCTCTGTGTTTATGTGGTTGTTTTGCAGAATGGTTGTCCCTGATCAGTTGAGATATGGTCAAGAAAGCTTAAGCTTGTTTCTGCTGAATTCATTGTGCTGAAGTGTATGATTTGTTTCCTCTAAAGATGATGTACTGAAGTTATTTGATTCATTCAAAAGAAGTACAAAAGCAAATAGATCATTCATTCATTCAAGAAACAGTTTACAGCTTACAGCTTACAGAGTACTAGCAACATCAAATGCATCTACATGATCTACTAATCCTAATCTATTACATATCATCCGTTCCAACATCTAACAGGCTGTTGGATATGCATGATCGCTCACATCTTTCACACTAAATGCTGGCTACGCTTTTGTGATGAGCATAACCAACTCTAACAGATGCTAAGGATCAAAATGGAGAGGATGGATTGATGAAAACGAAGAAGATGAAGCTGATTGTGGTAGAGAGATGAGAAGGAAAGATTTTCATTTATGAATCATCTACTCTTTCATCATACAACAACTTACATCATTTTCCTTTTTCCGTTCCTCGATACGATATGTGATGATGCACCAAAATATGATGCCAAGAGACCAAGCACCACCTTTCTACCCATAGGAAGTGGTGGATTCCTGACTCGAGGTCTACATTGAGGCTGAGGTGCTGGGGGTTGGGAGTAAGATGTTTCCTCATTATAGGAGTCATCAGAATCTTCAGCAGATTCACCTGATTTCTCAACACTTTTATCTTCTGATGAGGAGAGAAAGGGTGATTTCTTTGGTCGCGGGTATGGTTTTGGAAAGTAATGAAACCATGGATTGGTATCTTCACTTGATGATGAGGATGATGATGTGAGATCAATGATCTCAGGTTTGGTACTCATGGTGATTATGGCTAATTTTGGGGTTTTTTGATGAAGTAGTATGTGTGCTTTGGGATTGCTTTATAGATGGGTTCAAGTGGTAAGAGAATTAATGCGTGTGGGTGAAACAGTAAAAGATATTTCTTGAAGCTTCTTGAATAAGTAATCTTTTACTGCTGATTATTCTACTTCAGCAGAATGGTTTCTGTTTCCACCGAAGTTAAAAGTGAATATAAGTACAAGTAGAAATCCACGTCATCATTGGTCAACTTTGACCAAAATTGGGAAATTTTCATTTATTCTCTACCGGCATATATTCGCTTCATATTAAGTGATTTGATTTTTAACTCATTCAAAACACTTTCTTTTGTGCATATTGTAACCCTAATCTTCACAATCTCTCATGGCGCTTCAATTTAAACATGATCATAATAAGGTTGCTTTTCTTGGAACTGCTCGGGGAGATGAGTTGTATCGGCCGATGATTTCATTTTTACAAAGATCAAAAATTCAGTATGCATTAACGCATTCTCCAAATGCTATATATGAATCTTTGGTTACTCAATTTTGGGCGACGGCAGAAAGAAGAAGTGATTCTGAGATAGTTGCAAGTGTTGATGGAAAAGAGTATGTGATAACGAGGAACGATCGGGAAGACAACTTCACTTGGATGATGAAAATGGAGTTTATCATTCTGATTCTACAATGGTACTTGAAGGGATTCAGGCGATTGGATATCAAAGTACGAGAACAGATATGTGGTTAAAAAATAAGTTTTGTCCTATGTGGAGGTTCATGGTTCATACGTTGCTCCAGTGTTTAAGCAATAAGTCTGGAGGATGGGATCAGTTTTCAACTCAAATGGGATGTGGTATTGTTTGTTTATCTAAGGGTTTGACTTATAATTTCTCTAAGTTTATTTTTGATAATATGGTTGAAAATATAACTAGGCAAAAGGGTAAGTTTTTGATGTACCCTAGGTTCTTACAGATGATATTGAATGTTTCTACTCAAACCCAAGCTTTCTATCCCATAGGAGTTTTGACCTCTAAGTTATTTGCAACGATGAGAACTAAGTTTGAGGGGACACATTTTCCTTTGTTAGCAGCAATGTTGCCTCCAGAAGAGGTTACTGCTGATGAGGGTAATGTTGTTATTGTACCCTCTGTCAATATTACTGATGGTAATCTTTCAGTAGATGTAGATGAAGGTTTTACTGCTGTTGCTGAGGCATCCATATCTTCACCTAGACCTTGTCCTAGCCAAGAACTTACACAAGTTTCAAATGATGAAGTTCAGAATCACATTGATGAAGTTGAGGTTGATACTGATAGATTGCCTACACCAAGTCCTGTTAGGAATCCATTTGGTGAAGGATGTTCTAATGTTGATCAGGTTAATGTTGCTCCTGAAAAGTCTAATGTAGTTCCATTTTCAACTGAGCAATCAGATGATACTGATGTGGATCCTATTACACTTGCCTCATTATATGCTCTGATGAACAAGCTTACAGGTGAGGTGATTGATCTTAAGAAAGAACTTACCGAAACCAAGACTGTTTTTGGTAAAAAGATTGTGGCATTGGAGACACAAGTTGAACACTTGGAGGAATTACTAAGTCAGAAAGGTAATAAGAGAAGTCTGATTTCTTCTGAAGAAGAGGACGAAGAGAATCTTCATGCATCCCTTGGAATATTAGCTGATGCCGCTCTTACATCAGATGTTTCTTCTCCTATTGCTAAATCTTCAAAGAGTAAGGAACCTATTATATATGCTAGCAAAAGAAGAAGACAATGTTTGACTAAGGTGTCTGCTGACACTTCAATGGAGCCGCATATGGATGGTGCATCTGCTGATGTTATAGTTGAGAAGGTTGCTTCTGATTATGGTCAAACTTCATCTATACCAGAACAATCAAATGTTTCGCCTTCAGTAGATGATGATGAGGTTTTTGTTGCTGGGAGAATGTTTAAGTTGACTTCTTCTTCTGAAGTTTTCTCTACATCTGTTGAGGATTTGTCACAACCTGTTTCCTCTGATGTGGGTTTGTTTGTTTCTTCTAAAGCTTACGTTGGTTGTGCTGATCTTGGTTCTACTGAGACATTTTTTGATAAAGAACAGGATCATGTGATTGATGATATCCTTAATTTAGGTATTGTGACTGAAGAAGAAAATCAAGCTCAAGCTAGATTGTTTGCTAATTATGAGAATATGCAGAAGAGTCGTATTGTTGCTAAATTTCTTCAAGATCAGTATGATTCTAATTTGACTCCTGAAAGGCAATTAGAGCTTGATGTATTATTTCCTAAGATAACTGATGATCAATGGGATGCATATACTTCTCAAGGTGCATCTGATCCAAATCTTGCAAAACTTATCTTAGGAGCATCTTTTGATGATGATACTTTTGTGGATAAAATGGTGGCACTTGGTAATCTAAGGAAGCAAGAATCTGCTGCGAAGAGAAGAGCTTTAATTGATCAAAGAAATAAAGCCAAAAGAGAAAAACTTATGACTGTTGCTCAGAAGAGGAATTATATGAGGAGTGTAGTGAAGAATTCTGCTATGTATAATTCTGGTATGTCCATGAAGCAAGTCAATGCTTTGTCTGATGATGCTTTGATTAGACAGTATCATATGGTTATGCAGTTTTCTTCTTCTGGTTCTACTTCTTCTACTCAATTGGAAAATATTGCTTCAATGACTGATGTTCCTACAGCCAAGAGACAGAAAACAGTTGAAATTGTGGATAATTTTGATACTATGTTGCCTTTGGTCATTTCTCCAGTTGTTACTTCTAATACAACTTCAGTAGCTACTCTTTCTTCTGATGTGGTTGTTGCTGCTGAATCCACTTTGGTTTCTTCTGAAATATTGTCTAGTGTGGATTTAAGTGATTCTCTGATTCAGGGAAATGATCTACAGCTTGATACTGATAATATTCTTGGTACGGGACAACAGAGCTTGGTTACACGGAGTTCTGACAGGTTGGCTAAGAAACATTCTTCTGAGAATACTACTTTAGATCTCAAGGCTGATGAATCTACCTTTATTGAAGTTGGATCTGAGGAAGTTTTTCTTGAAGGAACTCATGTGGTCTTGGTTGATTGGAAAGCTGGAAAGCTTAACACTGTTTATAGGCTGGATAATACTGTTCTTGAGTTTAATTTCTTGAAGGAAATTCTTCATTTGGTGACCAGACATGATTTGAAGATGCTGTATGATCATGTCATTCAGTATTATAAGTCTCATTCAGCAACAGGTTCTGGTTTATATTTGTTGGGTGATCTTCAGGTTATGTTTGATTCTCATTCTCCAAATGGTCAAGGGTATTCTATTTGGAAGCATTCTAATAAGTGGGAGATTGAGAGTTGGAGATTTTATCCGTTGCCTTGTGTACATGTGGTTCAAACTAAATGTGGGATGGTTTTGTGTATGCTCTCAGATAAGCTTTATCCGTTATCGGTTACTTTTATGGAAATGTTGCTGAGACACAAGTTGGAAGTGCCTCCGAATCCTGTTGGAAATGATGAACTTCATGCTACTCAATGTGTTGGTTTGATTAAAAATCAGCTTCTATCACATAAAGGTTCATCTTGATTGTACCATTTTGTAATATTTGTTTTCTTTATTATTAGTTAAAAAATTTTTTGTGTTTTTGGTTTTCTAACTCTTCTTGCAGGATTGTTGTATATTTCTCCTGGTTATTGACTCACCAGATATACCTTGTGTATATTAAAGAGTTAGCTAGTCCAAAGGGTACAGCTTTGGTAAAGACACCTCAAATCTGTTGATAGCTGTAATGATTTGCTAAAAATCATAGGGTATGCAACCACCTCTGCTTTATTGCTGAGTGTTGTATGGTTTTCAATTCACCATGGTTTATTCCTTTTTGGAATCCAAGAATTGACTAGCCCACATGTATATGACTTGTGGTAAAGGCAGTGGCATTTCATATTTGGTTCTCAATTCACCAATTCTAAGAATTGACTAGTCCTGAGCAAACGGCTACAGGTAAAGACATATCAAATCCGTTTATATGGTTGCTGGTTTGCCAATAAATCAGATGGTTATCAGTGTACCATAGTTTACGAACTTAAACATATGGCTACTCCAGTAGTGATGGCTATTGGTAAAGAGACATCAAATCCATTATTTTCAGTGATTCACCTCTCACAGGAGTTCACACACCTGGATGTGATGAGAATAGTATGCAACTAATTGTTTTGATGTACCTATTGTCATTTGTTGCTGCAAAGATATGGAGTTTCTTCATAGAGATGTTCTTATTTGGATTCTTTGCTCATGTTGTTAGTGCACAATCCTCTGGAGCTGTTTTGTTAAAGATCTATCAAGAAACTGGAACTTAACCTAGTCAAATTCCAGTTTAGGGGAGGATTGTTGGGAATTATGTGAAGTTTGGATTATGCTGATATTACTGCCGAAATGATTCTGTCGAAATGATTCTGCTGAAGACATAGTGGATTCTGCTGAAGACATAATCTACTGAAGAGTAATAGTTATTAGTCTGTTTTTAGGAAGTGTTTATTCCGTGTTTAGTATATTTAGTTTGGATATACATGAGCTTTATTAGGAAGTGATTGTGTATATCTTATTTAGTTTTAAGTTTATACGTTTCTTGGGGAAACGGTTTAGAGATATTGTTTAGGGTTCCTTGTCTATAAAAGGAACACATTAGAAAGAGTTATGTATCGATTGAAAAACTCAGTTTTAGTTAATATAAAGATCCATAGAGGATCAAGAAGTTCTTAGATATTACTTGTGTTTATATTCCGCTGCTAAACATAAGTTGTAGAGATTATCTTTTATTGTGCTTGTGATTACATAGGCATACATAACGATCCACGAGCTCAAGATCTATCAAGGTCTATTTGTTTTCAACAGGTTGTTCATCATTTTCAAACTCACTGTCAGAATCAGCATCCAGGGTATCTGCACTGTTAGTTGGAGACTCTTGAGTACTTGCATTTTGATTAGCCATATGTCTAGAATAACCCAAATAATCAGTTAAGTAACCAAGGTCAAAAGACCAAACATGACCCTGTCCTTGAACATTAGGCTTGTCTTCTAGAAACCTCAGGTTCAATGTCTCCTCTATCTTCTTGGCAGATAAATTGTAAACTCTGTACGCCTTACTATGAGCTGAATATCCCACAATGTAACCATCATCAGCTTTCTCATCAAATTTTCCCAATGGATCACTTGTATTCAGAATGGTCACTTGACAGCCAAAAGGTTTAAGGTAATGAATAGTAGGAACTTTCCCATAGAGAAGTTCATATGGTGTTTTGAAGTGTGGTCTACTAATGGACACTCTATTAGTACATAACAAAGGCTGTGCCTCGACTTCAGTCCAAACATGGTGGGTAGCTTAGAGTCTGCCAGCATTGATCTTGCAGCCTCTATTAAGGTCCTATTTTTTCTTTCTGCCACCCCATTTTGTTGTGGGGTTCTTGTAGTACTATAGTCCCGTTTGATCCTTTTGACCTCTGAGTTCTATAAGGATAGCATTCTTGAACTCTGTCCCATTATCACAACGAATTCCTTTAACCTTTTTGTTCAACTGATTCTCAATAAGGGTAATGAAGTCTTTTCGGCACTGGAGATGTTTCATCTTTGGTCCGGAGAAAGAATGCCCAACAAAATTTGCTATAACCATCAGTGATAACCAGACAAAAATACTTTTGATCAATGCTTCTCACTTGAGTTGGACCAAACAGATCCATATGAAGCAGCTGAAGAGGTTCAGAAATAATGCTCACAATAGTAACAACTTTGTATGAGGCTCTATGTTGTTTTCCCTTGTTGCAGGCAACACAGTTATGCTCATTTGTAAAGACTTTGGAAGGAAGACCTTCAACAAGACCCAGTTTAGAGAGCTTGTTTATGGTCTTGAAGTTGACATGGGCCATCCACCTATGCCATTTGGTAGACTCATCCAAGGATGCTTTTGCCACAAAACAAGTTAAATCACCTTCTGGTTTAACATCAGTTAAGTTGAATGTATAAAGATTTTGATTCCGAGGAACTTTCAGCAGAATTGAAGTGTCTTCTGGGAGTTTGAAGTCTTTAGATAGCACAAGACATTCATCCTCAGTGAAGAGTACGTTGTTCTTGGTGTCACAAATTTGTGAGACTGAGAACAAGTTGAAGTGTTGAAGTTCCTTGACATAGTATACATTCTCAAAGTCCAGTTGAGGTGTTCTGATGGTCCCTTTCCCAGTAATCCTTCCATCACTTCCTCCAAATGTTACATTGCCTCCTCCTTCAATTGATACAAAGTTATGCATCATATCCCTGTTTCTGACATACTTCTTGAACAACCACTATCAACAATGCCAACATCTTTATGCTTAATAGGATGATTCTACAACAACAAAAATATACAAAATATTAGTACACTATGGAGGCTGAAGTCATTCTGACTTGAACTTTGATCATATGAATTATGCCATGCAGATGTATAGGATCCACTATTGTTCTTGGGTTTCCATTGAAATTTAGGTCCCTTATTATTCCAAGAACAACTGTTTGAAGACTTGATATCGATTCCCTTTCCCATCGATCATTGAGTCAACATATCCGGGCCAATAACCATTCTTAAAATATGAACTTGTTGGTTGTACATATGGTCTGCAATTTGGTCTTCTCGGGGAAAAGAATTAGTTGCTTGTGGAACATAAGGTGGTATAGCATTAACATTGGTCCACGTTGGTCTAGATGTCCTAGAATCACCACAACTACCCATCCTATGCTCATGATAATCACAATCCTTAATTAAATGAAATTTACTTCTACACATAAAACATGTACGTTTTAGAAGATTTATTCAAACCAAAGATGTTCTATTACAAGCAGAAGTATTCAAACCAAAACCATGAAAAGAACTGTTTTCAACAATATTATTATGCAAAGAATTAAAAGCAAGTCTTGAGGAAACTGTCTTGGAAGAGGATTCCTTGGCGGCAACTTCGACATGCTTATTGGTAGTCTTAAGTGCGGCGGGGGTGAAGACTTGGGAAGGTCGGACTTGTCATTTGAATCACACTCTGTAGACCCTTTCTCGGAGGACTTGTCCTTTGTTAACACACGAGACAAAGTCATTAGAAGAAAGTATGAGAGTGCAGCAAGTCTTTGACTTTTGCCATAGAGATGGTGTGATCCATCAAAGTCATTGATAATGGAAGGGTCAATGGGCATGTGCTCACCTCTAATAGGTCCACGTCTGCATGTAGAGCACCTTCTTTCACAAATTAGCTAGGCTTCTTGGTGTAGATTTCGCGTGTGTCATCCCTAGCTTCTAACCCTACATACTTCTTAAAGCCTAATCCTATAGAATTATTTGGAGTTTGACTAGCATAGATGTGACTCGCTAACTTATTTCCATTTAACAACCATTCGTTATGCTTAGCAATTTCCTTATCTAGTTTCTCTTTAGCTCTAGATTTTACGACACTACATACGCTCTCAACTTCTCGGGAATATTTTAACTCATTCTTAGCACATTCAAGATCCCTTTCCAACACACTTATTTTCTCATCATAAGCTATTTGATTCTTATGAAACCAAACCTTTTATCTTTCTAGTGTTTTTAAATCGTTTTATAAGCTTCAACTTCTACAAAGTATTCATTATATTTAGGTTTCAAAATATCATAAGCTTATTTGAGTTCATTATATACTACAACCAAACAAGCGTTTTGTACACGAGAGATGCCCATCAACAATCGATAATGACTATCCTCTGAGAATGCGACTTGCAATCAAACCAACATTATCAATGTCGGACCATTATTCTTTTGCTCATGATTTGTCGGTCCACATTGCTATCAAGAGTAACCAATGATCCTTTGAAGTTCCGGCGTCTCTCTGATCTGGCGATAAGTAGAGTATCTCGTCTCATCACCAGTTTTCATGTCTTTGCACTCTCTGGAGAAGTGACCCATCTGTTGACATGTGAAGCATTTGACCTTCCTTTTGTCAAACCTCACTGGATCTCTTCCTTGAAGCCAAACCTACGCGACTTTGCGCTCAAAATTCTTGATATCCATAGACAGCATAGCCACGCCGCCGGCTTCATCTCTTCCATCTCGATTGGATCCACTTTGATCTAAATCCTCATATACCCGGTTCTGCGAGGATCATAATCGACAAAGAAGGATCCAAGCACATCTTCATGATACCTCGATTTAGAACTTGATGGAGTGGTAGTGTAAGATGATGATGAGTAAGTTGGACTTGGACCATGACTCATCTTTGGGATAGAGGCTCCAACGAATCTTTGTGTGACTTTGCGGTAGATGATGATCTAAAGGACTTCTTACATCATGTTCAAGAGCTTTAAGTTTGTTTATGCGGCTCATCAAAAGTAAGCATATCCAAACCACCTTTTGCTTTTAAAGCAATGCTCACTTGTAGCTAGGATGAAGGTAAAGACCTCAAGAACTTAGAATTACAATCATCATTATACGGCTTTCTACTTGGTGATTTTGACTTAAAATCTTGTGAAACTTGTCATAGCCCTTATGAATTCCTTCCTCTTCAGTTATTTGAAAGTCTTGAAGCTGTTGTCTAAGCATGGACTTTCTCATTCTTCTAGACTCCTCATTCCCACCGAACTTTGCCTTAATTGCTAACCATATGTCCTTGGCATCTTGCATGAAGTGAAAATCACTCAAGTGATCCTCTGGAATAGCTTGAAGATGTTTGCCTTGGTTTCTCTACGAGCCTTGATAACTCTTGGCGGTTTTGGGAGGAACATAAGTCATCTTACCGGAGTAGGTAGTTTTCTTCAAACTATTTCCCTTCATCACTATCTCCCATAGATTCCAATCAATGTTGGATATCGGTTCTGCATTTTCATGCCAAAGGTCATACTCCTCCCTTTTAGGTAGGAAACTTAGCATTCTTTGTTAGAGACTTAGGTGTTGCTTGGATGGGTGGTGTTTTGGTTGTTGGTGTTTTGGCATCAGCGTCGATCGGGCATGGCGAGTTTTGTTTTGGTTGTATAGGTGTTTAGAAAAACCTGTCCTTAGTATCGTAGAGACTCTCCACGAGGCTCAATACCACTTGTTGAAAACTAGAAGACCTTGATAGATCTTGAGCTTCGTAGATTAGTTATAAACTTGTGTAATCACAAACAAACTAAAAATCTCTACAACTTGTATACGTAGGGAATATACACAGAGTATAAAACCTGATAACTAAGAACTTCTTTGATCCTCTATGGATGGTTATATTAATAACTTGTTTAGCACACCTTATAATTCATTCTATTGTGTTCCTTTTTATAGACAAGGAACCTAAACAAAACCCAAACCGTTTCCCAGAAG
Organism: Chrysanthemum makinoi; assembly: GCA_910596185.1. Taxonomy (NCBI): domain Eukaryota; kingdom Viridiplantae; phylum Streptophyta; class Magnoliopsida; order Asterales; family Asteraceae; genus Chrysanthemum; species Chrysanthemum makinoi. Next base: position 75,406,791 of record OU343222.1, read on the forward strand.
CGTAAAATAAACTAAATAAGATATACACATCACTTCCTAATAAAGCTCATGTATATCAAACTAAATATACTAAACGAATAACAACTTCCGTAGAAACAAACTAATCTAATATACCGGCATAATCATGTCTTGGCCGAATCGACTACCTTCGGCAGAATCCATCAGTAGTAATATCAGCATGATTCATACTTCACATAATTCCCAACAAACTCTATCAAACATTTCTTTTAATTCATTCCACACATCAGAAACTCTTTTAGAAAAAATTTGTCCCAAAACAACTCTTCGATACGAATTTAAAATCTATCCCAACAACGGCATTCAATTCTATCCCATTGTCTACACAGAACCTCATCGGCATTAAATCTTCTACAAGACCCATCTACAAAACCAATTTTATTCTTTCCTTCTAATGCTAACAACCGCAGCACAAGACCACACATTATAATTTCAGTCCTTTTAATTTGATAGATACAGCGGTGATTGCGAGAGTCATTAGGATGCAAATGCAATGCATTACTAAGATCATATGCTAATCAAAGTAACAGAGTTCATGACCTCATATTCATCATCAGTATAACCATGAACGAGACATCTTTGGAAAATAAGCAAATACAACAAACACACAAGAGAAAAACAAGAAGGTAGTTCCCAGGCTTCCTTGCCACTCAAGGTGGTAGGTCAAGGCGGATCACTCGAGGTCAGGCACAACTAAAAGAGACAAACCACACTCCAACCATGAGTCACAATCACCTCCACAATTCTCAACTCCAACTCCCCTCAATCTAAACAAGAAATAAGAATAAAGAAATATAAAGTGCGAGAGGTACTTTTAATCCGAGGAAGCGGTGACAAGAACCTGATTACAATTCTTGAGACGAGAATCACAACCCACGATCCAATCAACCCATAACCACCAAGATTCACCAGAAAGAATCAAGAACACCAAGAACCAACCACCAATCGAAGCTAGAGATCAAACCCCCGAAAATACCCAAACCCTAATTTTCTCAAAAATAGGCGTTTGGTAAATCTTTTAGAATCGATCAATTAGAGTCAAAAGACACTAGTTAATCCTGAGTTAATTAGGTTTAATCCAACTAATTTGAAAAACCCCAAATTTTTGAAACCTAATTTTGTCGAAATCAATTTTATCGAGCAAGGTTAAGAACACGGCTCACGCCACCATGTAATTTTTATAACAAAGCACTCAACTTGGCGAATCTCAATTCAAGTTACTTTTATTATCAACCAAACCAAACACAAGATCGGAGATGTTGATCTCAATGATGCACACCATAACCAGATATACTACACAAATGCGCCCTTTACACGGTGCGGATCTATTGACTAACTTGCCAATAGTATCAATACAAACACTCAACTCTTGTGAAATATATGAGGAATGATCAAAACATAATGATCGAACAATCTAACTTGGTGATAATCAGGATGCTTTTATCAGCGTGTGAATAATGTGTGAAGAAGATATGAAACCCTAATCGGATATGAGGCTTATATAGCCTCCAAATAGAACTTTTAGAGCGGTCAACTTGGCTTCGAGTTTCCATCTCCTTGTCAACTTTGGCTGAAAACTATTCTTAAGCTATAACTGCAAAACTAGAAAAGGCAACATTAGTCCCTATACTTTATTATTCCAGGTTGAGTTAATAACTTCAACAAGAAATTATCAACATGATAGAGATCCTTTCATAGTCATTATGATAGAATCTCAATCCCTGTTAAAACTTCGGATAAAGCTCAATGTGCCCTGAAATAACCTCTGGATGAGAGTTGAGGTGAAATTTCAATATTAATACAAATTTCATATCTTCCCAAACTTGAATTTTTTTTTAATGTTTATTTCGTTTCATATCTCGACGGTACAAGCTCAAATTCAGTTATTTTATGGTGCGTTTGGTATACGTTACCTCCACCTTTACCAAAATGAACATCTTTTAAGTTTATAAATAAACACTTTACCTTCACCCTAATGAACCATTTAAATCCGTTTTACTAAAATCGGCACTTTGAGCGAGCAAGCATTTGTTCTCTATATTTTGTGTCTTGTAACGAGGCGGAGAGCAACTTGGAGGGAGAGCAAAGCATTTTCTCTCCATGTTCTTTGTCTTGTAGCGAGACGGAGAGCAATTGAGAAGGAGAGCAAAGTATTTGCTCTACATGTTCTTTTTCTTATAACTAGGATATGTGGGTGAAATGAATTGAAGATCAAATGATTTGCTCGTTCAAAGTATTAATTTTGATATACTCCTTTAAAAGTGTAAATTTTGTAATTGAGTGTGAAAAGTGTTTGTTGTGATAATTAATTTTCTTTTAATCCATGTAAAATATCTTCAACATATGTAAATTTGATAGCATTTTCATGCCACTTTATTGTGCACTAAGTGGTGATACATTAAACAACTCTCGACATTCGTTCTATGTAATTAAATGAGCTAATAACCTTTTAAAGCACTATACTTATAAAAAATGACAGTTTTGCATAGCGAACAAAAAAAATAACTCTTTTAGACATTAATGTTGAATTTGTTGTCTTTCTTTAAGTATTATGACCATAATATGACCATTTTACCCTTTCTGAATTTTTTTCGAAATATTTTTTTTTTCGAAATTTTTTTTCCAAATTTTTTTTTGAATTTATATTTTTGAAATACTTTTTTTTTTTTTC
>OU343222.1:75409579-75716789 GCA_910596185.1 Chrysanthemum makinoi
AGAAGCACCATGATGATCGATTACTGAACACCATTCTTTCAGGCTCGTACTTTGAATATTAACCTTGCTAGGTACTTTGGGTTCATCTTCTTTTCTTCATAAAATTCAGCATCTTCTTTCAAATTCTCTTGCTCTAAATTCCTCCCCATTGGACGTAGAAGATTGCTTGGTGAACCTTTTTGCGTAGAAGTCTTCTTAAAAGCTTTCGTTTCTTCTTTTCACCTTGACCCATAATCTGTGATGTTTGACTAAAGCGAGACAGACCTCTTAAGTCTTCTAAACTTGGTCTTCAACTGGGCTGCTATGACTTGAGCCTCGGTTGTTTTCTTTAATCGACTAGCTCCCTTGTCAGAACATAATTATCCAAACTAAACGGGGGTATATGTTGCATCTCCTCTAGAGGATGATGAGGGAATAGGGATATCTGGTTCTGACTCAATAGGTGGAGTATCATGGTGAGATGAGGTAGGTGAAACTATAGTACCTTCGTGTGCATCAGTACCTTGAGAAGCAGTATCTTGAGATGCAGCATCTTAAGAAGCAGTACCTTGAGTTGAAGCAGTACCTTCTCTTGCATCACTAGCTGCATCCTCATCTCTAATTACTTGAACAATTTCCATCATTTATGTAGTCAATGGAGTGTTCCTTCCAGTAAACATATCACTCTTCCTAGCTATGAAGGTGAAGATCTTCGCCGGTTGTACCACAACAGGTAATAAACTCGAAGGCTTTGGTACATCTTGAATTTGTTTATTCAAGAAGACTTGAATAAATCTTGGATACATCAACCACCGTGATCCATGAGATATGTGAGATAGCATACCATCTAGAATTAGCCTTGAAAAATTGAAGATACGATTTGTAGCTAATCCCACTATAGCAGATGCTATATTAGATCCAAATTGCTCCCATGAAGTACTTTTAGAACTAATACAATGAAGTAGGACATGAACAAAGTACTTCCAATGCGGACTAAATAAGGGTTTCTTGAATGTTGTTTCAGTTAAAGACCCTTCATACCCAATGTCTCTTAATGTATCCCAAAGAAGTTGTTTATCAAATCGAATAGCTCCTTCTGCATCATCAAATAACAAATCTTCTCGAATTGTGGCTTCACTAACTTTGACAATCCTTCCAGAAACCTTAGCCTGTATATAGGACTCATCATTCTCCATGTGAGTTCTAGCAGTTGCCCAAAATTGTTGAATCCATGGCTCAATAATATCTGGTTCTACCAAAAGTGCATAATTGATCGGAGAGCCAGTGAGAAAATCAATGATATCATGGAATGCAACATTAGCTTCAGTTTTATCCAAATTAGCCACCATGTTGTGTTTAGAAACATTGTTTCGATTCGCCATTGATTGATTGTTTACAAAGAAAGTGGTGTGATGAATAGTAATTGTGAAAGAGAGAGAAATATGGAAAAGATTGTTAAGTATAAAGATGAGAGGGAAATTCGGAGAGTAGTTATTTATAGGTAGGATTTGAAAAATCACATCCCATAATAACAAAGTTACCATTATTTTATTTTTACCCCTCTTTTTGACCGTTGGAACGATGCGTTGATAAGACAAGCGATTGCTTTCCACGTAGCGATACTCAAAGCAGGTACTGATGCGATACTTTCACATAACCAAAAAGCATTACTTTTCCATTCTCCTCTTGACAATGGCAGAAACTTGTAAATAGGCATTGAATTGCCTCCCCTCAAGCAATGCATGGGATTGTCTAATTAACCAATCAGTCCTCCCCTTAAATGTAGCTTAATAATTAATCATCCCAATGCTCACCACCAAGTGATTGAATCGTGAAACATCAAATCCTTGGGTGAGTAAATCAGCTACATTATCATCTGTGTGAACCTTGACAACATTAATGAGCCTATGCTCATAACAATCTCTGATAAAGTGATGCCAAACCTGAATATGTTTGGTCTTGGAGTGATAAACTGGATTCTTGACAATACAGATAGTACTCTCATTATCAATATTGATAGGAGTATTCTTGAAGTTGAACCCATAATCCAAAAGTTGATTATGTATCCATAACACTTGTCCAGAAAAGCTTGCAGCACCACAATATACGCCCAGTAGATGATGTTGTGCAATAGTTTGCTTCTTGCATTGCCATGAGACTAATCTTCTTCCAAGATATTGGCCTCCAGGTGGTTTATCTTCTATCATAGTTATCACCTGCATAATCACTATCTGAAAAAGCTTCCAAGTGAAAAGGTGAATCCTTTAGATACCACAACCCCAACTTAGGTTGTTGTTTCAAATAACTAAAAATTCTCTTTAATGCATTCATATGAGAGACCTTAGGTGAGACTTGATATCTTGCACATAAACAAACAACAAACATGATATCAGGCCTAGATGCAGTTAAGTACATAAGACAGCCAATCATAGATCTGTACAGCTTGACTTCAACAAGTTGACCATCTTCATCCTTGCCCAATGAGTTGATAGATTTGATAGGTGTAGTGACAGGCCTAGGTTGTTGCATTAGGGTCATTCCCAAATGCAACTCTTCCTCCACAATAAGATCTAAAATCTGACAGAATATCTTTATCTCATGTCATGCTTCCAGAGCAACCACTATCCACAATTTAATGGTCTTTAAGCTCCTCTTCTGGGTTGCCCTGCACAAAGATAAAAGAGTTAGTTAATTTTAGGAACCCAAGCCATTACTGACTTTTGTTCCCCTTGTGGAGTTACATACTTAAATTCTTTAAGTATGTAATTTCCACTATCTTTAAGCACATGATCAATTATCTTTGGTTGTTCCAAAACTTGTGTTGGTTTTTCAATAAAAATATCTTTTTCATCCAAGTTTTCTTTATTATTTTCAACGCAAATCTCTGTTTCACTCTCACTTGCTGAGAATCGTTTGTTCCCCATCGTTACTTTCCTTCTAACCCATTTGGTTTTAACTTCTGGTGTAGAGTCCCTTGGTCTAGCCACTTTCTTTGAGTTGTAACGCCTTCTAGATTGATAGTAATTAGATCTCTTAGGGTTCCTATTCCAAAAGTGTTTGGTGAAAGCGACTTTGAGAAGGTCTTGTTTTTGGCTTATCGTACCTTGAAAAGTGTTTGAATCTGGGGGTTTTTGAAAAGGTCTTCTCTAGTGAGGGTACCTATAGTCTTGTGAGAAGTTGCTATGGTTAACCCTATGTGAGTGATTCTAGACTGGTTTATTCTCCCTAGCCTTATGGTTGGTAGATCTGGTTTTTGGGAACTTGCTTAGATATTCTGAGTGAAAGTCATAGTTCTTAATCAAATGATTAGGACTATAACAAACAAAACACAATTTTTGACCTGTAATCCCAAAATTGCTTCCTCTATGTGTATGACCAAACCTATCCTGTCTTTTTGGTGAATGATGAAAACTGTTTTGACCAAAATTATCCCAGAAAGGTTTAGCAGTATTTTGAAAAGGTTTTCTTAAAGGTACTGTTGTTCTTGTAGCAGTACTTTGAGTTGAAGGTACTGCATGACTTTTAACATCGTCATCCTTAGTTTTTTTAACTATTTCTTTTGAGATTTCAGAACTAGATTAACCAATAAGCTTTTTCCTAAACTCTAAGTTGTCTACTCCAAAACGAGAAACATCTGGCCTAAGTGGTTGAAAACTACCAGTAGGATGAGGCTGCGATAACCTTTGTCTTTCTTAAACTCAAGAGGTGTTTGACTACTTGATTCCTCATTACTAGATGTGTCTACATAGTTAATGAGTTCATCATCACTAGTTGTTATATCCTCAAACTCAAAATCAATCATCCTTATCTAGGTGAATTTTCTTCATTACTAAAGTCCATACCAAAACCTAATCCAGTTTTAATGTAAGCTCTTCTCTGTTTTTCAACATAACTAACATGAGAAAGACCAGATTGTCCAAGCACAAACTTTTCTAACAATTCATCTCTTTCCTTAGTTGGCTTCTCAATTTCAGAAATCTTACATCCTAGCTTCCATTCACTTAATTTTAACTGATAATCCTTTGTTCATACTTTTCTTGCGTTTCATTATTTTCATGTGTTATTATTTTGGCTTCCATTGACTCTAAATTAATTTGATAATCAGCTACCTCAGACCTAGCCCTTCTATAGTTATCTCTTTCAGTCACATAATCATTAAGTACTTTTTGATAAAAGTCATGACACTTAGAACATACCTCAGAGATAGGGGGTGAACTTGGTGAAGTAGCTACCATAGCAAGCAGAAAAGGTTCATCTTCACTCCCCATGCTCCAATCAAAGCTTCCTAAACCATCTCTGGACTCCAAAGTAGCGAATCCAGGTTCCTCATCAAAGGCTGTGCTCCAGTCATACTCTTCCACTGGTTCCTCCACTGCAAACAATAGGTTCTGGTTCATCATCAAACTCGACTCCAGTCAACCTCGATAGATTTTCTTGAGCAACCAAAGCTTTTGTTTCATAATAGGATTTCCTTTAGTTCAAGCTTGGGTTTCTCAGTCATTCTATTTGCTTGGTATTTAGCAAACTTGCATTCCCTTGCAAAGTGTCCAGTCCTTTGACAATTAAAACATTCAATCTTGGACTTGTCAAAAGTTATACCCTTCTTAGGCTTGAAGTCAATGCCTCTTCCTGTTTTCTTCATGAACTTCTTGATCCTTGCAGTGATCATAGCAACTTGCCACCTGATATCAATTTCTTCAGAGCATCCTCTTCAATCTGTGACAAATCCTCTTCATAGGTAACAGGTAAAGTGGCTTGCTGAGCAAAGAATGAACAAACAACTTTATCAGAATGGATGGTGTTTGTTGGTGTGACTTTGAGCAAAGTACGGGTAGAATAGGCAACGATACTTTGAGGCAGATACTTTGAGTGGGAGAAGCGACTTTTACAGTGGAACGCCTCTCCAGAGAACACAAAAGCAATCTGTGAGATTTTGAACTTGCTAGTCCATTCATCTCATGCTCATACACCTTCAAATGGTTGTAGAGATCATCAAAGTCCATAACATCAAACCGGTTCTCCTCGATCATAGTAGCAATCACATGCCATGTCGATGGCAAACTCCTTAAGAACTTGATTTGCATCTTCACAGATACCTACGCCTTGTATAACTCCACATCTTGAGAAGATTTTGGAATCGTCATAGCGCACATCAAGTCCTTCTCTTTCACCAACAGTGAAAGTTTCAAACTGTTGTTTCAACAGATTTCTGTGCATCTTTTTGGAAGCATCATTACCTCCAAACCTTGTCTTGAGAGCAGCCCATAGTTGTTTAGCATCCTTAGCATCATGAAACTTGAGTAGGTGAGCATCAGGTATAGCAGACAATATGATGCTGAGAGCCTTTTCTTGATTTCTTATTGTTGCTGCTGGTAAGACTGCCTTAGGTGGTTTTGTTTGTCCAGGTATTTTAATAGGGTCTACAACAACTTCATTACCATTGAAAATTACATTCCACAATGCATGGTCTGTAATAGCAATGTACTGTCTCATCTTCATGCTTCATAGGTCATACTATCCCTTCTTGATAATAGGTATTCTGAGTGAGGTGATGGATGGTGGTGGTGCAGCTTCAGTCGACATTTTTAGGGTTTGTTGTTAAGTAGGTTTTAAGATTTCTTCTTAATCAGAGTTTCCACACAAGCTCTGATACCACTTGTTGGATCAATGTACTCTAATCAAACTAACTTATATAGCTTGTAAGGGTTTAATAACCTCGGATAAATCCTAAGTTATTAACAATGAAACATTGAACTAACTCTATTAAGTATGCGGAATTTACTTAACAAAACTAAGAAGAATAAACTTTAACTTCAACGATTTTATTAATACTTATAACCTGCTTGTTATACAGATTCTTTAACAACTCTAATACTCTAATATCGTACTCTCTAAAAACGCTAATATTGCACGTACATCTAATGCCAATCTAGGGGTCCTTTTATAGGCTTAAGGATAACCCTAGTCGGTTTACAATTACAAACCTTGTACGAAAAGTAATACTAAACTAATCTAAGAACATTCTAGAATTACAAGATAATCCTTAATGATTTTGCATATCAGTCCTTTAAGCATGCAGTACTTTGATGAATCGAACAGTACTTTGACTTCATTCTTTAACAGTACTTTGACTTCAGTACTTTGACTCTTCAGCACTTTGATTCTTCAGTACTTTGACTTTTTATATCCCAACATCTTTGCCCTACTCCACTCCCCGAGTCACCTACTCGAGAGTTCGTAATCACTACACCAACTCCTTATGGCGGAGAAGCCTTCACAACGTCGCCTACTCTTTTTCCGGTACTAGGCTAACCACCGGGTTCTTTCACACCAAGGTGAACCACACCTACCACAACGTCGCCTACCCTTTATTCGGTGCTAGGCTAACCACCGGGTTCTTTAACTCCAAGGTGAACCACACCTATCACAACGTCGCCTACCCTTTATTAGGTACTAGGCTAAGTACCTAGTTCCATTACAATGGAGGAACTACTACCCAACACTACACAACACCTAAACCCAAAGGAGACCCACTCCTTATTACAACACCATCAAGGATATCACCATCCTTTGACCCAATACTAATCTATCTTGTACATTGAATCACACCATATCGAATGTACACCTTAGGCACCTTTCACTAATGCCTTAGACTCGATCTCTAGGCACCCTTCACTAATGCCTTGTGACTTGACTTCTATGATACCCGTTATGTTTTGTGGCCCAACATAACAAACCTTGTGTTTTATGGCACAAACACATAAACCATCTAGTCTAGTCATACATACAAGAATATGATACTAGACAATATCCAAGACAATGTGTCTAATGGATATGAAGTCCTAAACTAAACATCAAGAACACAAAGCATGATGTAGTTAGTCTTCTACGAATGAAGATGACAAGTTTCCCAAGCTTGTTGTAGAAGATCTTCATGTGCTTGTATGCTTGTGATGGGTGATCACTTCAGTAGGTAAGGATGCAAGATCTCTAAGTTTGCTTTGGAGGATCACTTCGGGAGTATGCTTACAACAAATGAAAGTTAGAAGCATTATGATCATATGAGATGAGGGTGGTTTACATGTTTCCTAATGATCTAAATATCCTAGAAATGGTGGAGAGAAACTATGTGTGAAGGTGTGTTAAACAATGAATAAATGGCTCACTATTTATAGAAGAAGAAACCTTGTTCCCGGATCCCACGGATCCCTCCCTGAGGATCCGTCGTATATTGGGGATCCGTGGGGCCTTCCTTTTACCCATGGGTTTTGGGTCATGGGTCATGGGTCATGGGTTATGGGTTATGGGTACCAAGTAGATTCAATGTACCTACAAGATGCAATGCATAGTCTATGGTTTGAGTGCCCACAGGGGTACAATGTATCTAGACATTGGGTATAGGTCATGGGTTATGGGTACTAAGTAGATTCAATGTATCTACAAGATGCAATGCATCTAGTCTATGGTTTTGAGTGCCCACCAAGGGTACAATGTATCTAGACATTGGGTATGGGTCATGGACTTTGGGTTTTACCCAACTACATTCAATGTATTTGGTCAATGGGTCAAATACTTAAGTTTCTACCCATTTATATTACCCATTATAATACATACTAGTTATGTATGTATTTACCCAATATGTAAACACTAGTTGTTATACATAAACTATTTAACTAAACATGTTTTAATGGTTTGTTGGGGTTTGATCATAACGTAACAAACAAATATACGAACCAGTATTAGACATACAAGGACTTGAGTCGTCGAGAGTTGTTGAGAGTATGTTGAGACAAAATATAATTACAAGTAACTTATACATTTTACATTATGTATTACAAGTTACATGTTTGTCATCAACAAAACAAAGGAGAATGTATAGATTAAATATCGTAATATTTGCACTAACAATCTCCCCCTTTTTGATGGTGACAAAATATATGTAAACGTAATAGATAGGTAAAATGTCAAAGTAACTTGTCATTTCCCTATACATTACCTTCTCGTTTACACTCTTCTCCCCTTTTGTCCGAAACAAAAGGGTGTGTCCTTTCTCCCAAGAATGGCGAGTTTGCATCATCCTAGTGAAGTTAAAATAAAAACACCTTATTGCTCCAATTGGCACACCACGCCAATACTTTCAACACGAAACACTAATGACGAAGCTTAGCAACTCATGACCTTGAGCTTGCACGTCTTCAAAAGGTGGTGATCTCGCCTTTAAGAGGAACCTAGAGAATCACATACAAAAAAATAGAAAGATCCTTTGAATTTTAACCATTATTGCCACAATGGATCAAATTTTTTAGGCTTAACCTACATCAAGGTTAGTGTTAAAAAAAAGAAAAAGGAAAATATGATGAGAAAGAAATCTCCCTTTTGTTGAAACATAAAGGAATTTTGAAGAATGAATGTGTGCATGCTCCCCCTTGACGGTTGCTCCCACTTGTTAAAGGCGTCAAGTATTTTAGGAAGGCTAAGACGAAATTATTGCAAATTTTGCAATGTTTTAGTTTTAATGAAAAACTCCCCTTTATTGAGGCGTCAAGTACTCTAGTGTGTTTTGAAAATCTACAAAACAAAAAGTTAGTGCAAAATTATATTCGGCCTTGGACGAGTAAGTCATATGATGCACTTTATAAATGCTTTCGACCGGAGCTAGCTTCGAGGCGTCAAGAAAACCTACAAAAAATAATATAAAAGTTCGTCCATAAATAGACGAGAATCCCATACACATCAAAGTGTATATATATATGAACCTCGAAGAAAGTTAGTGTCAAAAAGAGAATAATCCTACTCACGTGCATCATCATGGTTGGTTTAGGGTTGTAAGGTTTGTTCAAGGAAAGAAAAATATGCTTGGGATGAGACGCATTTTCATTACGAAATTCACTTGGCTTTTGACAACACAGATGTTTGTGGAGGATGGTTGAGCGACCATGAATTGTAGTGGTAGTGAGACACTTGTAGGATGTGATTGACATAAGTAGCTTGTGTTTGAGTTGTGGTTGCACAAGTAGGATGGTAGAATATGAGACATACTTTAACGTAGTTCATGAACTATACTTGGACACGGTGATAATGATAGAAATCATCATTATGACTTAGAGGTATGGAAGTTGTGGTAGAGGTGATGAAAGGTATAAAGGTGAATCTTTGACTTGGTTGATGACTCACTATAGGTGGTAGACATGATGACTTTGTGAGTAGTGATAAAACTGGAGTAAATGGTTGGGATGATGCAAGATTAGGAATAAAAGAAAATGTGCGAATGAGCACAACTTGACTTGATGATGAGATCGACCATTGTCATCCTACAAGAATCCAATAGAGTTAGTACAAAAGGAAAACATTTATACAAATGAATATGTTAATACAAATATCGTCATTAAACGTTATTTATATTTTTGATCTTTACCTAAGTTTTGTTAACGACAAAAGTAAATTTAATTTTTATAAAGCTTAAAGCTTGTCAAGTTTAATAGATATTAAAACAAGCTTTTTTAAACAAATATCTTCATCATTTAAGCATTTACATTGTGACTAATCATATCTTAATATGAGTCTAAGCATAATGTATGATAGTAGTTTTAGAATGTTTTAGTTTCTTAAAACTAAAATTACTTATGTATTTGCATATTTCTAAAAATAGAAAAACAACACATGACATCATGTGATGCATCATGGAAATCATTGGAAGATTTCATTAGATATTTTGTGTAGATTTGTACTCTTCATATCTTATACAATCTTGCATAGATATGGTTGACTTTGGCAAGATCTTGATATCTTGCTTTGTCAGACCCAAACGGCACCAAAATGTATATACGGAGGAACCCCAAGGGGTCCGCCGTCCGTGGTGCCTTGATGGTTTAATATAAATAGCAAATCCAACCAAGTAGTTTTTCATCCCTTTCTATCATACTCTCTTTATATCTTCAACCTTTCTAACTCGGTTTCATATCAAATTAGTGATCTCTTTTGTAGCAAAGAAGATCAAGTCACATTCAAGCTTCAAACGAGAAGTTGGAAGTCTTGTTTGTTTAGTGTTGTATGATCTTATGTTGATTCATACTTCATTGTTTCATTAAACCATCATAATCTTGTGAGTGTGAGTGGTTAGTATTTTAGTCCTCAAAATACATTGTGTGTGGGAGTAGTTGTACCCTTGGAAAGAACTCGACATCTAGCTTAGTGTCGGAAATATTGTTAGCGAAGTGTAAAGGTTTCTCCGCCGGTGAAAGGAGCTTGTTGACTAGTGAAGTTAAACTCTCGAGTGTGAGACTCGGGGAGTGGAGTAGGGCAAGGAAAAAGAGTCCTTGTAGACGAACCACTATAAACAACTTGTTGTGGTTTGATCATTTCTTTCCTTATTTACTCTTTACATATTGCTTGCATATTTCATTAACATATCTAAGATCAATATCAATTGATCTTTCAATAAGTTTCAAAAAAAAATTTAATTGGTAAACTATTCAACCCCCTTCTAGTTTTCTACAATTGGTACCAGAGCCTCGTTGCTCAAGGATTTCTAAAATAACTTGTATTTTATAAACTTGAAACGATCCATGGATTCTGAAAACTTTAAAGAAGGGCAATCTATGCAAAGACCACCAATCTTTGAAACCAATGGATTTATCTATTGGAAAAACCGTTTTGAAACATATGTAAAATCAAAAGATATAGATCTTTGGTTTGTTATTGTTAATGGGGATTTTAGTTCTACAACAAAGGATATTTCCGTTGATGAACAAAAGAAATTAGTTGCCAAAAATAATGAAGCTAAAATGATGCTTTATAATGCTTTACCTAGAAAAGAATATGAAAGAATTTTATGTGTGAAACCGCCAAAGATATTTGGGAATCTTTGATTGTTACACATCAAGGTAATTCACAAGTCAATGATAACAAAATTGATCTTCTTGTTCAACAATATGAACAATTTGTTATCCTTAAAGATGAAACCATTGATTGTGGCTTTGGTCGCTTTAATACTATTATTACATCACTTAAAGCACTTGATGAATCTTTTCGTAGTAAGAACTTTGTCCGGAAATTTCTTAGAGCACTCCATCCCAAATGGAGAGCTAAAGTGACCGCTATTGAAGAATCAAAAGATCTCTCAAAAATGTCACTAGGCGAGCTAATGTCAGTAACCTCAAAGTAGCGAAATGGTGATGGAGAAAGATTCGAGATCATCAAAGAATGGAGAAGATCAAATCCGTTGCTCTAAAAACAAAGCGAATCAAGTGATGATGACGAATCTTGCTCGATAGTGAAGATGAGGTATGCCATGGCCGTTAGAGACTTTAAGAAGTTAGAAGAAGAGTTGTAAGAAATCGAGAAGAAAAACCATTCGAAAAAGATCGGGATGACAAAAAGGATAAAGGTGAAAGAAAGTGTTTTAGATGTGGTGATGCAAGTCATCTCATAGGAGAATTTCCCAAGCCACCTAAAGCAAAACTCAACGAGCTTTTGTAAGTGGTGCTTGGAGTGATAGTGAAGATGATGAAGAATCAAGCAAGGAAGAGATCGCTCTAATGGCACATGAATCAAACGAGGTACTTTCGATCTTCTTATTCTTCTATTGATGATGACACTTTGCAAAAACAATATAATCAATTGTGTGAGCTAAGTCTAAAAATCATTACTAAAAATAAATTTTAAAACAAAAAGAATTTTGGAAAATGAAGTGAGTTAAAAGAAAAATAGAAAAGAAAAAAAGCGATGGTTGTAAATCATGTCAAGAGCTTAATCTCGAAATAGAAAAACTAAAGCTCACACAAGATGTTCTAATCGAACAAAACTCTAAATTTAAAAGGTTTAACAAGAACATCGCTCTTGCCGATGAAATAGTTAAAATTCATAAAACACCGGGAGACATGAATGGGCTAGGTTTTAATGAAGTATTAATTCCAAAAAGTCAAAACAAAGCGGCCGGAAAAGACGAACAAACATTCAAAATTGCTGCAGTGCAGACACGGACCAGACGAAACCAAAATAAGGGTTCATCCGTTGAAAAGAATGGTGTCGTGGGTACTTTAGCAGGCAGAATGTTTATATCGGACCATCTTGAATTTGTCAAAGTAACAAAGAAAACCAAGGATAGTGTTAAACTAAAACCAACTGTTACATCGGGAGTAGGACTTACCAAAAATGAATTTAGATCAAAACTACTCAACAGCACGATATAAAACACCTTTTGCCAAGCGCCCTTTCCTAAGAGCAACCACAGCGCACAACCAACTACCAACACAACGGTTGGAATCAAAACTTTCTAGACCATATCAAACTCAGTTACATGTTATGGAACTCTTACCCATCGTTTCCATACATGAATCAAATAAATGGTATGTTTAACCTAAACGGACCCATGAGATATTGGGGACCAAATGTTTGAGTTATTTGTTTCTTAGGTATGCTTGAAAGTTGGATTGGAACCTGATGAATGGATAAAAGATAGTGGATGCTCACGGCACATGACGGGCAACAAAAGTCTCTTCTCATCATACAAAGAGTATGGCGGGGTAATGTCACTTTTGGTAGCAATCTCAAAAGCAAAATCATTGGCAAAGATACGATCGCTCATAACTCCCTAACTATTGAAAATGTTGCTCATGTGGATTGGTTAGGATTTAATCTACTTAGTATTAGCCAACTATGTGATAAAAAGTATAAAGTACTATTTGATGAAAATGGTAGTAAAATACTAAAAGATGGTATCACCATAGCTAAAGGAGTTAGGAAAAATAACATATACGTCATGAAAATAGATAAAACATCTAATGACAAACTTTGCCTAACAAAGTTAGATGATAGCTCATCTCTTTGGCATAGACGCTTAGGTCATGCTAATATGAGACTTATATAAAACCTATCTTCAAAACTGAGTTAGGAATTTACCAAAACTAAAATATGACCAACACTTTTGCGGCGCTTGCAAAATTGGTAAACAAACCCATAGTAGTCATAAATCTAAAAATATGGTGTCCACATCTAAGTGTCTAGAATTATTGCATATGGACTTGTTGGGTCCATCCGCTATAAACTCTGGAGGCAACTTATACACTTTGGTCATAGTAGATGATTACTCAAGGTTTACTTGGACGTTGTTTTTGAAACCAAAAATGAAGCTTTTGATAAATTTGAAATTCTTAGCAAGAAAATTCAAAATCAACTAGGTGTAAAAATTGTGTCAATCGAGCGGATCATGGTCGTGAATTTGACAACGAAACTCAATTTGGAAACTTTTGTGATACAAATGGTATAACACATAACTTTTCCGCTCCACGAACACCTCAATTAAATGGAGTAGTAGAACGTAAAATAGAACAATTCAAGAAATGGGTAGAACAATGCTTAATGAACAAAACATTCCTCAAAAGTTTTGGTGTAACGCGATTGACACTTCTACATATATTTTAAATAGAGTCTTAATCCATACTTTCCTAAACAAAACACCATATGAGCTTTATAAAGGTAAAAAGCCAACTTTAGGATATTTTAGAGTTTTTGGTTGTAAATGCTTCATTCTTAATACTAAGGATTATCTCACCAAGTTTGACCCAAAGTCTTATGAAGGTGTATTTCTTGGTTACTCTCAAACTAGTAAAGCTTACATTGTCCTAAACAAAGAAACAATGATAGTAGAGGAATCGTGTGAGAAAAACATTAATGAAGCAATAAAAGATGAATCATGGGTAATGCCATTTTGAAGAGTTAAACCAATTACGTTAGAAATGATGTTTGGAAATTAGTTTCCTAAACCCAACGATCAAAACTATAATTGGAACGAAATGGGTTTTCAAAATAAAATGGATGAAAATGGTGTAGTATCTAGAGAAACAAAGCTAGGCTATTGCACAGGTTATAATCAACAAGAGGGATTGACTATGATGAAACTTATGCACAGGTAGCTAGACTTGAATCTATTAGAATATTACTTGCTTATGCATGTGCTTATGACTTTAAATTATTTCAAATGGATGTTAAAAGTGCATTTCTTAATGGGTTTATTAACGAAGAAGTGTATGTTGCTCAACCTCTCGGTTTTACCGACTTTGAGAAACCACATCATGTCTTCAAACTCAAGAAAGCATTATACGGTCTTAAGAAAGCACCAAAAGCTTGGTACGACCGACTTAAGACTTTTCTTATTGATAACAAATACACTATGGGATTAGTAGATAATACTCATTTTACCAAGAAAAAGAACACATATTATCATTGTTCAAATATACGTTGATGACATCATATTCGGATCAACTTGTCAAGAGCTATGTGATGATTTCTCTAAAATCATGCACGACGGGTTTGAAATGAGTATGATGGGTGAATTAAATTTCTTTCTAGGACTTCAAATTAAACAACTAGAAGATGGCATATTTTTTAACCAATCTAAATATATAAAAGACATGCTTTAGAAATTTGGTCTTGAAGATTCCAAACCAACTAAAACACCCATGTCCTCGGACACTAAACTCACAGGGACGAGGAAGGTGAATCCGTAGATAACACTAAATATAGAGGAATGATTGGTAGCCTACTCTATCTTACGGCTAGTAGACCCGACATTATGTTTTGTGTTTGTCTATGTGCAAGCTTTCAAAACCCAAAGGCATCACACTTAGAAGCCTTAAAAGGATTTTTAGATACATAAAGGAACAACATGTTTAGGATTATGGTATCCTAAAGGAACGGGTGTAGAAACCATAGTGTATGCCGACTTCGGATCATGCGGTGACTATGTCGATAGAAAAAGTACAAGTGGTATTTGCACTTTTGTTGGACATTGTCTCACCTCATGGTTTGCAAAGAAGCAAGCGGCCTTAGCCATCTCAACTACTTGAAGCCGATGCGTCTCGGCCGGAAAAGCATGTCAACAAGCTCTTTGGATGAAGCAAGCTCTCGTAGATTACTGAATTCATCTCAACGATATTGTATACTTTGACAACAAAGGAGCCATCGATCTCAAAGAATCCCGTTCAACATGCCTGTACAAAGCATATTGAAATCCGTCATCACTTTCTTCGCGACAATGTTCAAAAGGAAACATCTCAATTGAGAAAGTATCCTCGAAGACAACATTGCCGACATCTTAACTAAGCCTCTTAAACGAGAACCTTTAATCTTCTTAGACTTGGTTTAGGGTTAATGGAACCAAACATGTAGGATAAACATAGCCCAAAACATTAGAATAGTCAAAACAAAAAAATTTTGTTTTGTATGCATCTGTATACCCGGCACCAGCGACAACCGGATGGAACCAAAATTTGGTACCGTCACGGTGTCTATCTAGAAGCAAAAGCGCTACCTACAAACATCTTCTTCCTCAAAACCCACTTTACCAAGCGTGTAAACATTAAACCAAGCTCATTATTGACACCTTCCCACTAATCACTGAAGATAACATCATTGTAAGTATCCTAACTACATTTTATCTCTTAATTCTGAGTCTAGGATTCTTATTTATGCACAAAACTATCACAAATCATTACATGGGGTTTTATGTATGCTTTTATACTAAATATGAATTCAATTGGCAAAATGCATAACTAGTTATTGAAATTAGGTACTACATTATCATATTGCATAAACAAATCATGCTTCCCACTAATCAATAGATAATGACTATAAAGCCCTATTCAAATAACCAAAATTTGAAAAAGCTTCTCACGCTTGTAGGAAAACAATTTTTTCATTGTTAATACAAATAGAAGCGTTAAGACTTCCATCACTTGCATGCTCTTGAATACTAAAGGTATTGCATAACTAATGCATCGGTTATTATTCAAATGAAGCCACATTGAATTAGGAGCATTTGGGTTATCTCATGGTATTTGCCAAACACCCAACTAAAACCATTTTTATGCATAAAATGAGTCGAGATAACCGCAACTCCAAATTGTTTTCATATAGGCACACACTAGAACCAAAATGTTAATGTTATTCTCATTTTTTAACATATTAATTCTTGCTCCTAGGAATAACCATGGTAGCAGCAAGATTCTATGATCACAAGGACACCCTTGGCTACATTCCCAAACATCACAAAACCAAAGGACTTTCCAAGGAACAAGTAGAAATCTTTAAGAGTCTAGAATCAAGGTATTTCCATGAGGGTAGAACCATTCACCCATCTTTCATTGAAAATACCAATCTCCGTGAAGAACTAGCCGCCATTCAATTCGATTGTCTTCTTGACATCGATGAACCAATTTGTCCTAGGTTTGTGTTAGAGTTCTATGCTAGTGTGACCGGCTTTAGTGATGAAGATGATGATGAATTTTGTCTTAGGTTTAGAATCAATCAAAACGACTACACCATCACCTTAGCCAACTTTGCTCAAGTACTAGGAATTCCCAACCGAGGGACTTGTGTCTACTCGGATAAGTGGTCACTCACTGCTCTTGATGCAATCAATGACCGCTCTTCCTAAAAACCTCTAGAAATAAGGATGTCATCCGTGAGCACCTATTTATCTCAAGGGGATCAACAGTGACTCAAAAGGGAAAAGAAGTGAACCGAGATCCATATGGAATGGAGCTAAATGAACTTAAGCCCGAATTTAGAAATGGGGGCTACTTAGAGCCAACGTCATTAGCACCATAGGAAATAGGGATCACATCAATGTTTGTCTTTGCCATATGCTCTACAACTTGTCCACCCGTCAAACATTCAATTTAGCCTACTACATTGCTAGGAGAATGATTGATATTCCAACTCAAGGATCGGTTGCTCTTCCATACGGGATGCTTCTCACCCGTCTTTATAGAAACTTTGCAATTCAACCAAACCCAAGGGATGCACCTTCACTATGAGCTCATCCCTCACATCTTTGTACCTTTGAGTGATGTGCGAGTTGCTAAGACAAAAGGCAAGAGAGCAAAACCTCCAACTCCATCATCATCATCATCAAATAGCTTCGATGATGGTCTTCCAAACTCTCGCCTTCCACCTCATGAGTATTATGCATCTCTTCCCGAGATTGAGAATGAATCGGCGGAGTTCAAGCAAACCAAGGGATGTTCAAATGCCTTGGTAGAAGATGATGACCAAGATCTACAAGAAGTTGGATAAGTGAATCACTTTAGGAGCGTTTGGAACAATACATTATCTCTAATGTTTGATACAATTTGGTTGTTTTTATCTTGTAGGATGATAATATAACCTGAAACAATGATGTATGCTAACAATCTTATGCAGGGAGATAGCACAAGTATGCTATCAAATTTTAACCATTTTCACTATAATGTGAAAATCACTTGGCCTTGCTCAAAATCTATGCTCCATTATGTTTATACATGTGTTATTTACTTTTCCTAACTAGAAATGTTTAGTGTCACATGTTTTGAGAAAATTTCAGGGTTTAGAATCCCGACACCTAAAATGTACTGTGAACTTTTCTACTCACGGATCGCGGCACCATTTTGGTTCCGTCGTTATAAGTGGTACACGTACGCAATGCGGTGACCGGCGGCACCCGGGGTCCGTCAGGTGTTGGTGTGCGTGGATCCTCCAGAATAACTTTCTGAATTTCGGTTCATTCGTTATTTCAAATTACCATCTATTGCTTGTAGGTCAATCTTAACTAGTTTGTACACTTATTAGAACTAGTATAATCACACTAGGCATATAAGAAATCCATTTCCCACCAAAATTCAAAATTTTGAAAAATTCACCCAATGAGCCCTTTGGCATAAAGGAACAAAATTTTGGTTTGAAATCGTGGGTATCGATTGTTAGGAACTTCCACTCATTAGAACACATTTATTGCAAATCTTTACTTCTTCACTCCATCTCTCTTGTATGGCTTGACTTGGGTGATAGGACTAGCATTTAACCCACTTCCAAATCATTAGGAACCTCATCCCTTCTATGGTTTAACATCAAATCAAACACATTTCTCCATAATTTTCACTTCTATAAATTGAGAGGTTTTACCATGATCATCCTCACACCTTCTTCATTCTTACCATCATCTAGCAAAGAAAAACACAAGTCAAAATGACAAAATCCTCTCCAAAACCTTGCAAGAAAACCGCTAGAATTAGCGTGAGGCCTTGTTGCTTAGTCAACGAGCTCCTCATCCGAGTCTTCTCACTCACAAAATCTCATCCCCATCGAGATGATACAAGCCTAACTTTGTCTACTCCTACTCAATCACCAATTGTGATCACCACTCCACCACCTACAAAAACACCAACTTCACCTCCACCGGCACCCATCCAAACATCCCAAACACCCTCACCACCCTCACCACCAAGTCTCCAACTCTCATTCTTTGGAGTTATTTTCCACACCACCCACCTCCGAATCCTTTCTTGGAGGACTTGGATGACTTGCCTCTAGGCCAATCATCCACCACCATTGCCATCCTTTGGCACAATTGAGCGGATTGCTCATGAGTCACCTAGGCCATCCTTAGACCCAGCGCCCCATTAGGGCCTAAACCTCTCTTTCACCCCATTTACAAAGACATTCCATGGTCCTTTGTGGGGACCAATCCTCCCTACATCAATGTCCCTTCACATGAGGGACATTGAGGAGTCCATGTGGGATGCTAATCCCATGAGAAGATTCAAGCGGAACTCCAAAACCTCCACCAATTCGAAGGCATGGTGGATTCTCACCTAAGTGAGACTATGCAAATGCAAAATGCTTTACTAGCCTCCATCATGACCACCCAAACATCACCACCAACACCAACACATCTACCATTCCACCACCACAACCTCACCAAACATACTATCCACTCAGGCATGGTTTGCTCAACTTGTGAGCAAGCGCCTTTCACCGCTGTGTCGGACGGGTTATGGTCCATGATTTCCAAGAGAAATGAAGTTCATCCTCATCACATCCTTGAGCGACTCAAGCTTTTCTCATCCACCATCTCATTAGAATGGTCATAGACTAGCTTTTCTAAGCATTTTTTTTTATTTTTTAGGATTTTTTTTATTATTGTACCAAAACACTTCATTGTGTTCTCTTTTCATGGTTTTTAAACCATGAAAAATTTTAACTAATGAATGATGTTTTCTATGTTGTTGGTTCTCATTACATAGTGTTTGGAAATGCTTGTGAATGATGATTATTACTAACAAATCTTTTTGTAGCTTTTCACAACCATAGTGTATGCCGACTCGGATCATGCCGGTGACTATGTCGATAGAAAAAGTACAAGTGGTATTTGCACTTTTGTTGGACATTGTCTTATCTCATGGTTTGCAAAAAGCAAAGGGCTTTGCCATCTCAACTCTTGGCAGAAGTACGTCTTTAGGAAAAAGCATTACAACAAGCTCTTTGATGAAGCAAGCTCTCGTAGATTACGGAATTCATCTCAACGATATTGTTATACTTTGCGACAACAAAGGAGCCATCAATCTCAGCAAGAATCCCGTTCAACATGCTCGTACAAAGCATATTGAAATCCGTCATCACTTTCTTCATGACAATGTTCAAAAAGGAAACATCTCAATCGAGAAAGTATCCTCCGAAGACAACATTGCCGACATCTTAACTAAGACTCTTAAACAAGAACCTTTAATCTCTCCTTAGACTTGGTTTAGGGTTAATGGAACCAAACATGTAGGATAAACATAACCCAAAACATTAGAATAGTCAAAACAAAACAATTTTGTTTTGTATTCACGCTCAGTAACCACGCACCAACGACAACACGGATGGAACCAAAAATTTGGTACCGGTGCCGGTTCCGTGGTGTCTACGTAAGCAAAAAACGCTACCTACAAAACAACTTCTTCCTCAAAACCCACTTTACTAAAACGTGTAAACATTAAACCAAGCTCATTATTGACACCTTCCCACTCACTAATCACTGAAGATAACATCATTGTAAGTATCCTAACTACATTTTATCTCTTAATTCTGAGTCTAGGATTCTTATTTGTGCACAAAACCATTACAAATCATTACATGGGGTTTATGTATGCTTTTGTACTAAATATGAATTCAATTGGCAAAATTGCATAACTAGTCATTGAAATTAGGTACTACATTATCATATTGCATAAACAAATCATGCTTCCCACTAATCAATAGATAATGACTATAAGGCCTTATTCAAATAACCAAAAAATTTGAAAAACTTCTCACGTGTAGGAAAACAATTTTTCATTGTTAATACAAATAGAAACGTTAGACTTCCATCACTTGCATGCTCTTGAATACTAAAGGTATTGCATAACTAATGTGCATTCCCAGGTATATTCAAATGAAGCCACATTGAATTAGGAGCATTTGGGTTATCTCATGGTATTTGCCAAACACCCCACTAAAACCATTTTTATGCATAAAATGAGTCGAGATAACCGCAACTCCAAATCATCTTCATACAGGCACACACTAGAACCAAAATGTTAATGTTTATTCTCATTTTTAACATATTAATTCTTGCTCCTAGGAATAACCATGGTAGCCGCAAGATTCTATGATCACAAGGACACCCTTGGCTACATTCCCAAGCATCACAAAACCAAAGGACTTTCCAAGGAACAAGTAGAAATCTTTAAGAGTCTAGAATCAAGGTATTTCCATGAGGGTAGAACCATTCACCCATCTTTCATTGAAAATACCAATCTCCGTGAAGAACTAGCCGCCATTCAATTCGATTGTCTTCTTGACATCGATGAACCCATTTGTCCTAGGTTTGTGTTAGAGTTCTATGCTAGTGTGACCGGCTTTAGTGATGAAGATGATGATGAGTTTTGTCTTAGGTTTAAAATCAATCAAAACTACTACACCATCACCTTAACCAACTTTGCTCAATTACTAGGAATTCCCAACCGAGGACATGTGTCTACTCGATAAGTGGTCACTCACAACTCTTGATGCAATCAATGACCGCTCCTCTTCCCTACCGTCTTCCTCTAGCAAATAAGGATGTCATCAAGTGAGCACCTATTTATCTCAAGGGGACACAACTCGGTGACTCAAAAAGGAAAAGAAGTGAACCGAGATCCATATGGAATGGAGCTAAATGAACTTAAGCCCGAATTTAGAAAAGGGGAAGAACTACTTAGAGCCAACGTCATTAGCACCATAGGAAATAGGGATCACATCAATGTTTGTCTTTGCCATATGCTCTACAACTTGTCCACCCGTCAACCATTCAATTTAGCCTACTACATCGCTTGGAGAATGATTGATATTCCAACTCAAGGTTCGGTTGCTCTTCCATACGGGATGCTTCTCACTTGTCTCTATAGAAACTTTGCACCAATTCAACCAAGCCCAAAAGGGATGCACCTTCACTATGAGCTCATCCCTCACATCTTTGTACCTTTGAGTGATGCACGAGTTGCTAAGACAAAAGGCAAGAGAGCAAAACCTCCAACTCCATCATCATCATCATCAAATAGCTCTGATGATGGTCTTCCAAACTCTCGCCTTCCACCTCATGAGTATTATGAATCTCTTCCCGAGATTGAGAATGAATCAGCGGAGTTCAAGCAAACCAAGGGGATGTTCAAATGCCTTGGTAGAATGATGACCAAGATCTACAAGAAGTTGGATAAGTGAGAATCACTTTAAGGAGCGTTTGGAACAATGCATTATCTCTAATGTGTGATACAATTTGGTTGTTTTTATCTTGTAGGATGATAATATAACTGGAAACAATGATGTATGCTAACAATCTTATGCAGGGAGATAGCACAAGTATGCTATCAAATTTTACCCATTTTCACTATAATGTGAAAATCACTTGGCCTTGCTCAAAATCTATGCTCCATTATGTTTATACATGTGTTATTTACTTTTCCTAACTAGAAATGTTTAATTTCACATGTTTTGAGAAAAATTTCAGGTTTCGGAAATATCCCCGACACCTTAAAATGTACTTTGTGAACTTTTCTACACTATACGGATCAGACGGCACCAACGTTTTGGTTCCGTCTGTTATAAGAAATGGTACCGCCGTACCTGTACAGGCGGACCAGACGGCACCCTTTTTAGGGGTCCGTCCGTGTAAAATTTTGGTGTCGTGGATCCTCCAGGTAACTTTCTGAATTTCGGTTCATTCGTCATTCCAAATTACCATCTATTGCTTGTAGGTCAATCTTAACTAGTTTGTACCCTTATTAGAACTAGTATAATACACTTAGGCATATAAGAAATCCATTTCCCACCAAAATTCAAAATTTTGAAAAATTCACCCAAGGAGCCCTTTGGCATAAAGGAAGGAACCAAAATTTTGGTACCTTGAAATCCGTAGGTAATCTGATTGTTAGGAACTTCCACTCATTAGAACACATTTATTGCAAATCTTTGCTTCTTCACTCCATCTCTCTTGTATGGCTTGACTTGGGTGATAGGACTAGCATTTAACCCACTTCCAAATCATTAGGAACCTCATCCCTTCTATGGTTTAACATCAAATCAAACACATTTCTCTATAATTTTTCACTTCTATAAATTGAGAGGTTTTACCATGATCATCCTCACACCTTCTTCATTCTTACCATCATCTAGCAAAGAAAAACACAAGTCAAAATGACAAAATCCTCTCCTAAACCTTGCAAGAAAACCGCTAGAATTAGCGTGAGGCCTTGTTGCTTCGTAAACTTGAGCTCCTCATCCGAAGTCTTCTCCACTCACAATCTCATCCCCCATACGAGATGATACAAGCCTAACTTTGTCTACTCCTACTCAATCACCAATTGTGATCACCACTCCACCACCTACAAAAACACCAACTTCACCTCCACCGGCACCCATCCAAACATCCAAAACACCCTCACCACCCTCACCACCAAAGTCTCCAACTCTCATTCCTTTGGAGTTATTTTCCACACCACCCACTTCTCCAAATCCTTTCTTGGATGACTTGCCTCCTAGGCCAAATCATCCACCACCATTGCCATCCTTTGGCACAATTGAGCGGATTGCTCATGAGTCACCTAGGCCATCCTTAGATCCAAATGCCCCATTAGGGCCAAAACCTCTTCTCTTTCACCCCATTTACAAAGACATCCATGGTCCTTTGTATGGGGACCAATCACTCCCTACATCAATGTCCCTTCACATAGAGGACATTGAGGAGTCCATGTGGGATGCTAATCCCACAAGAGAGGAGATTCAAGCGGAACTCCAAAACCTCCACCAATTCGAAGGCATGGTGGATTCTCACCTAAGTGAGACTATGCAAATGCAAAATGCTTTACTAGCCTCCATCATGACCACCCAAACATCACCACCAACACCAACACATCTACCATTCCACCACCACAACCTCACCAAACATACTATCCACCTAGGCATGTTTGCTCAACTTGTGAGCAAACCGCCCAAACCGTTGATCGGACACGGGTTATGGTCCATGATTTCCAAGAGGAAATGAAGTTCATCCTCAGTCACATCCTTGAGCGACTCAACGCTCTTTCTCATCCACCATCTCATTAGAATGGTCATAGACTAGCTTTTCTAAGCATTTTTTTTTATTTTTTTTAGGATTTTTTTTATTATTATTGTACCAAAACACTTCATTGTGTTCTCTTTTCATGGTTTTTAAACCATGAAAAATTTTAACTAATGAATGATGTTTTCTATGTTGTTGGTTCTCATTACATAGTGTTTGGAAATGCTTGTGAATGATGATTATTACATAATTTTTCGGCTCCACGAACACCTCAATTAAATGGAGTGGTAGAACGTAAAAATAGAACAATTCAAGAAATGAGTAGAACAATGCTTAATGAACAAAACATTCCTCAAAAGTTTTGGTGTAACGCGGTTGTCACTTCTACATATATTTTAAATAGAGTCTTAATCCATACTTTCCTAAACAAAACACCATATGAGCTTTATAAAGGTAAAAAGCCAACTTTAGGATATTTTAGAGTTTTTGGTTGTAAATGCTTCATTCTTAATACTAAAGATTATCTCACCAAGTTTGACCCAAAGTCTTATGAAGGTGTATTTCTTGGTTATTCTCAAACTAGTAAAGCTTACATTGTCCTAAACAAAGAAACAATGATAGTCGAGGAATCGATGAACAGAAAAACATTAATGAAGCAATAAAAGATGAATCATGGGTAATTGCCATGCAAGAAGAGTTAAACCAATTCGTTAGAAATGATGTTTGGAAATTAGTTTCTAAACCCAACGATCAAACTATAATTGGAACGAAATGGGTTTTTCAAAATAAAATGGATGAAAATGGTGTAGTATCTAGAAACAAAGCTAGGCTTATTGCACGAGGTTATAGTCAACAAGAAGGGATTGACTATGATGAAACTTATGCACCGGTAGCTAGACTCGAATCTATTAGAATATTACTTGCTTATGCATGTGCTTATGACTTTAAATTATTTCAAATGGATGTTAAAAGTGCATTTCTTAATGGGTTTATTAACGAAGAAGTGTATGTTGCTCAACCTTCCGGTTTTACCGACTTTGAGAAACCATATCATGTCTTCAAACTTAAGAAAGCATTATACGGTCTTAAGCAAGCACCAAAAACTTGGTACGACCGACTTAAGACTTTTCTTATTGATAACAAATACACTATGGGATTAGTAGATAATACTCTTTTTACCAAGAAAAAGGAGACACATATTATCATTGTTCAAATATACGTTGATGACATCATATTCAGATCAACTTGTCAAGAGGTATGTGATGATTTCTCTAAAATCATGCACGACGAGTTTGAAATGAGTATGATGGGTGAATTAAATTTCTTTCTAGGACTT
Source organism: Chrysanthemum makinoi (assembly GCA_910596185.1). NCBI lineage: Eukaryota > Viridiplantae > Streptophyta > Magnoliopsida > Asterales > Asteraceae > Chrysanthemum > Chrysanthemum makinoi. Next base: position 75,434,269 of record OU343222.1, read on the forward strand.
CAAATTAAACAACTAGAAGTTGGCATATTTTTTAACCAATCTAAATATATAAAAGACATGCTTAAGAAATTTGGTCTTGAAGATTCCAAACCAACTAAAACACCCATGTCCTCGGACACTAAACTCACCAAGGACGAGGAAGGTGAATCCGTAGATAACACTAAATATAGAGGAATGATTGGTAGCCTACTCTATCTTACGGCTAGTAGACCCGACATTATGTTTAGTGTTTGTCTATGTGCTCGCTTTCAAGAAAACCCAAAGGCATCACACTTAGAAGCCTTAAAAAGGATTTTTAGATACATAAAGGGAACAACATATTTAGGATTATGGTATCCCAAAGGAATGGTGTAGAAACCATAGTGTATGCCGACTCGATCATGCCGGTGACTATGTCGATAGAAAAAGTACAAGTGGTATTTGCACTTTTGTTGGACATTGTCTCACCTCATGGTTTGCAAAGAAGCAAACGGCTTTAGCCATCTCAACTACTGAAGCCGAGTACGTCTCAGCCGGAAAAGCATTACAACAAGCTCTTTGGATGAAGCAAGCTCTCGTAGATTACGGAATTCATCTCAACGATATTGTTATACTTTGCGACAACAAAGGAGCCATCAATCTCAGCAAGAATCCCGTTCAACATGCTCGTACAAAGCATATTGAAATCCGTCATCACTTTCTTCGCGACAATGTTCAAAAAGGAAACATCTCAATCGAGAAAGTATCCTCCGAAGACAACATTGCCGACATCTTAACTAAGCCTCTTAAACAAGAACCTTTTAATCTCCTTAGACTTGGTTTAGGGTTAATGGAACCAAACATGTAGGATAAACATAGCCCAAAACATTAGAATAGTCAAAACAAAATAATTTTGTTTTGTATCCGCTATCAGTAGCCATCGGCACCAAACGACAACACGGATGGAACCAAAAATTTGGTACCGTCTGGTCCGTGGTGTCTACAGAAGCAAAACTGCTACCTACAAAACAACTTCTTCCTCAAAACCCACTTTACTAAAACGTGTAAACATTAAACCAAGCTCATTATTGACACCTTCCCACTCACTAATCAATGAAGATAACATCATTGTAAGTATCCTAACTACATTTTATCTCTTAATTCTGAGTCTAGGATTCTTATTTGTGCACAAAACCATTACAAATCATTACATGGGGTTTATGTATGCTTTTGTACTAAATATGAATTCAATTGGCAAAATTGCATAACTAGTCATTGAAATTAGGTACTACATTATCATATTGCATAAACAAATCATGCTTCCCACTAATCAATAGATAATGACTATAAGGCCTTATTCAAATAACCAAAAAATTTGAAAAACTTCTCACGTGTAGGAAAACAATTTTTCATTGTTAATACAAATAGAAACGTTAGACTTCCATCACTTGCATGCTCTTGAATACTAAAGGTATTGCATAACTAATGTGCATTCCCAGGTATATTCAAATGAAGCCACATTGAATTAGGAGCATTTGGGTTATCTCATGGTATTTGCCAAACACCCCACTAAAACCATTTTTATGCATAAAATGAGTCGAGATAACCGCAACTCCAAATCATCTTCATACAGGCACACACTAGAACCAAAATGTTAATGTTTATTCTCATTTTTAACATATTAATTCTTGCTCCTAGGAATAACCATGGTAGCCGCAAGATTCTATGATCACAAGGACACCCTTGGCTACATTCCCAAACATCACAAAACCAAAGGACTTTCCAAGGAACAAGTAGAAATCTTTAAGAGTCTAGAATCAAGGTATTTCCATGAGGGTAGAACCATTCACCCATCTTTCATTGAAAATACCAATCTCCGTGAAGAACTAGCCGCCATTCAATTCGATTGTCTTCTTGACATCGATGAACCAATTTGTCCTAGGTTTGTGTTAGAGTTCTATGCTAGTGTGACCGGCTTTAGTGATGAAGATGATGATGAGTTTTGTCTTAGGTTTAAAATCAATCAAAACGACTACACCATCACCTTAACCAACTTTGCTCAATTACTAGGAATTCCCAACCGAGGGACATGTGTCTACTCGGATAAGTGGTCACTCACAACTCTTGATGCAATCAATGACCGCTCTCTTCCCTACCGTACACCTCTAGCAAATAAGGATGTCATCCGTGAGCACCTATTTATCTCAAGGGGGGACACAACTCGAGTGACTCAAAAAGGAAAAGAAGTGAACCGAGATCCATATGGAATGGAGCTAAATGAACTTAAGCCCGAATTTAGAAAAGGGGAAGAACTACTTAGAGCCAACGTCATTAGCACCATAGGAAATAGGGATCACATCAATGTTTGTCTTTGCCATATGCTCTACAACTTGTCCACCCGTCAACCATTCAATTTAGCCTACTACATCGCTTGGAGAATGATTGATATTCCAACTCAAGGTTCGGTTGCTCTTCCATACGGGATGCTTCTCACTTGTCTCTATAGAAACTTTGCACCAATTCAACCAAGCCCAAAAGGGATGCACCTTCACTATGAGCTCATCCCTCACATCTTTGTACCTTTGAGTGATGCACGAGTTGCTAAGACAAAAGGCAAGAGAGCAAAACCTCCAACTCCATCATCATCATCATCAAATAGCTCTGATGATGGTCTTCCAAACTATCGCCTTCCACCTCATGAGTATTATGAATCTCTTCCCGAGATTGAGAATGAATCAGCGGAGTTCAAGCAAACCAAGGGGATGTTCAAATGCCTTGGTAGAATGATGACCAAGATCTACAAGAAGTTGGATAAGTGAGAATCACTTTAAGGAGCGTTTGGAACAATGCATTATCTCTAATGTGTGATACAATTTGGTTGTTTTTATCTTGTAGGATGATAATATAACTGGAAACAATGATGTATGCTAACAATCTTATGCAGGGAGATAGCACAAGTATGCTATCAAATTTTACCCATTTTCACTATAATGTGAAAATCACTTGGCCTTGCTCAAAATCTATGCTCCATTATGTTTATACATGTGTTATTTACTTTTCCTAACTAGAAATGTTTAATTTCACATGTTTTGAGAAAAATTTCAGGTTTCGGAAATATCCCCGACACCTTAAAATGTACTCTGTGAACTTTTCTGCACTATACGGATCAGACGGCACCAAACGGCACCCTTTTTAGGGGTCCGTCCTTGTAAAATTTTGGTGTCGTGGATCCTCCAGGTAACTTTCTGAATTTCGGTTCATTCGTCATTCCAAATTACCATCTATTGCTTGTAGGTCAATCTTAACTAGTTTGTACCCTTATTAGAACTAGTATAATACACTTAGGCATATAAGAAATCCATTTCCCACCAAAATTCAAAATTTTGAAAAATTCACCCAAGGAGCCCTTTGGCATAAAGGAAGGAACCAAAATTTTGGTACCTTGAAATCCGTGGGTAATCTGATTGTTAGGAACTTCCACTCATTAGAACACATTTATTGCAAATCTTTGCTTCTTCACTCCATCTCTCTTGTATGGCTTGACTTGGGTGATAGGACTAGCATTTAACCCACTTCCAAATCATTAGGAACCTCATCCCTTCTATGGTTTAACATCAAATCAAACACATTTCTCTATAATTTTTCACTTCTATAAATTGAGAGGTTTTACCATGATCATCCTCACACCTTCTTCATTCTTACCATCATCTAGCAAAGAAAAACAAAAGTCAAAATGACTAAATACTCTCCTAAACCTTGCAAGAAAACCGCTAGAATTAGCGTGAGGCCTTGTTGCTTCGTCAACTTGAGCTCCTCATCCGAGTCTTCTCCACTCACAATCTCATCCGCCATACGAGATGATACAAGCCTAACTTTGTCTACCCTACTCAATCACCCATTGTGATCACCACTCCACCACCTACAAAAACACCAACTTCACCTCCACCGGCACCCATCCAAACATCCAAAACACCCTCACCACCCTCACCACCAAAGTCTCCAACTCTCATTCCTTTGGAGTTATTTTCCACACCACCCACTTCTCCAAATCCTTTCTTGGAGGACTTGGATGACTTGCCTCCTAGGCCAAATCATCCACCACCATTGCCATCCTTTGGCACAATTGAGCGGATTGCTCATGAGTCACCTAGGCCAACCTTAGATCCAAACGCCCCATTAGGGCCAAAACCTCTTCTCTTTCACCCCATTTACAAAGACATCCATGGTCCTTTGTATGGGGACCAATCACTCCCTACATCAATGTCCCTTCACATAGAGGACATTGAGGAGTCCATGTGGGATGCTAATCCCACAAGAGAGGAGATTCAAGCGGAACTCCAAAACCTCCACCAATTCGAAGGCATGGTGGATTCTCACCTAAGTGAGACTATGCAAATGCAAAATGCTTTACTAGCCTCCATCATGACCACCCAAACATCACCACCAACACCAACACATCTACCATTCCACCACCACAACCTCACCAAACATACTATCCACCTAGGCATGTTTGCTCAACTTGTGAGCAAACCGCCCAAACCGTTGATCGGACACGGGTTATGGTCCATGATTTCCAAGAGGAAATGAAGTTCATCCTCATCACATCCTTGAGCGACTCAACGCTCTTTCTCATCCACCATCTCATTAGAATGGTCATAGACTAGCTTTTCTAAGCATTTTTTTTTTATTTTTTTTAGGATTTTTTTATTATTATTGTACCAAAACACTTCATTGTGTTCTCTTTTCATGGTTTTTAAACCATGAAAAATTTTAACTAATGAATGATGTTTTCTATGTTGTTGGTTCTCATTACATAGTGTTTGGAAATGCTTGTGAATGATGATTATTACTAACAAATCTTTTTGTAGCTTTTCACAATCCATGTATCTTCCCATTGGCACCCAAGTGAGAATTTTGCTTGAAACTGAGTAACTAATATTTTCTAAAACTGAGATTGATATGTCTTTGCTCGGAAAGGGCGGACCTGGGACTTGTTTTCAATTATTTGCAAGGCTTCTTTTGTGGTCTTGCTCAGGAAATTACCTCCCGCGGAGGCATTTAGAGAGTCTTGATCACCTTGGTGCAGACCATTGTAGAAAGTATCCATTTGCATTAACTCGTTAAAACCATGATGCGACACTTGAGCAAGTCTTTGTAACGATCCCACGCCCCCTAATGATTCATCAAATCTCCGAGAATTTCATTATCTCATTCTTAAGACTTGTAGTTCGGGATGGAGGATAGAATTCGTTCACAAACTTTGTGACTAAATCTTCCCATGTCTCAATGGATCGAGGGGGTTGTTTCTCAAGCCAATTCCGGCTTGTCCTCAAGAGAAAATGGGAAACGTAAGAAGCTTGATAGCTTCATGTGGGACATTCTTGTACTTGATGGTAGATGCAATCTTGTTAAACCATCGAATGTGTGCATGAGGATCATCCCGCTCAAAACCATAGAATTGGCTTTGGGTTACCAGATTAAGTAACCCGGTGTTGAGCTCAAAAGTGTCGCCACGATGGTCGGACAACAATGGCATCTCCGTAACCCTCGATGGGTGCTTGGAGAAGCTCATTCATAGGTTTGTCTTCTGCCATTTCGACAAGTGGTGGTGGTGGTAGACGCTCCTCATACAATTGAAGGAGCGTAACGCCCCTACGCTCTACGAGGAATCTTGCCAAGCTCATAAAGTGGACTTGTAGAGCTGGAAGAACGAGTGCGCATGCACTAAGTTTAAAAATCAGTTTTCAAAACAAATGCCAGGCAAAACGACAAGTGAACTTAACCAATAATCACAAATGAAATGGCTTCTTTTGAAAAAGGTACACCAAATCACAAGGACACAAAGGCAAGTTTTAAATCTGATGTTCGGGAACTTATTAATGGTCGCACCCCCGCTAGGTAGTGCAATCACCTTGATTTGCGGTGGTTGATTTTTATGTATATTAAGTACCACTGAAAAGACGTAGGTAATGATTTGTGCAATTGGGTTTAAAAACTTTTGACAATATTTTTGGTATCGTCTCGTTTAACCAAATCATATCTCTTTAAGAATCACCTTAAAAGAGAATACAAAATAGAAAACGTTACGATTGTTTTGTTGTTTTATATTTTTTTTTGGTGTTTTTAACACTTTAGGAAAAGTGTTAATGAACTTTTTAATTTATATTAACTTTACAGTAAAACTTTTACAAACCGTGGTATATGTGCAAGTACGGTTCGAAAAATGCTTAGAACACGCTTTTACAATTCTCCCCCGGCCAAAATTTGATCTCTTTGAACCGCCAAGTTATCTCACGCAAGCTAGCCACTTGTGAATGACCAACTGTAAGAAACTTAAAACAGCTCAGAGCACAAATACAATTTAGATCAGAGAATACAAAGTGGATTCCCTCGTTAAGTCCCACTGAGGTTGACCGGTGTTTAACACAATCAGATGTCGAATAACCACTAAGGATAGTGGTCAGTAAGGCTTTTGATTTGTTTATAAACTACAGAAGATTAAAGGAGATTAAAAAGTTAAAATCTATTAAATAAACGCTATCACTATAATTAAAATGATGTTTTTGTTTTTATATTTTTATAAAACTGAATTTAAAATCTACGTGACGTACAAATAAAAACGTGAAACTTACACAATATTAACCCTAAAAATATGAAAATGATATTTTTACAAACCTAATGATATAATAAAATTTTAAGAAAAAGAAAATTATTTTTATAACTATTTAATTAATTATTATTAATTAAAAACTATTCTTAACTAATTAATAATAACCTAAATTACAAGAAAATAGGAAATAAAGCTAGAAAAATAAAATTATGACTTGGAAAATTCTAAAATAACAAAATAGAATTTTCAAAACTATTTTTGTATTTTTCTGATTATTTTTCTATTTTTATGGATTTTAAACTATTTAAAACTAATTAAATTACTAAAAATTACAAAATAAACTATGAAAAATCTGGAAAATTACTTTTTTACTATTTATATTTATCTAAACTTAATAAAAATGAAAAATTATTTTTTTGTACTTTTTCTGAATTATTTGTATTAAAAGCTATTTAAATAATCCTAAAACTGTTTTAATTAAGAAAAATAGCAAACTGTTATGGAAAAATGTGAAAATTTCAGGAAAACTCTAAAATTATACTAGGAATCTAGGAAAAATAGAAAAACATGGTGTTGTTTGGAAGAAACTGGAACTGCTATGCTAATGCTTCTGAAATAAGCACTTGAAAAAGCCAAAATGTACCCAATGGAAACCAACTGATCACAGAAGCTTTGTTATGTTAAAATGACCCAAATGCAACTTATTTCAACAAATTTTAACCTTTGACAAGCTAATTACCAAGATTTGGTTTATTTGAGTACTTAAACTAAAACAGTTTCTGAGTACCAAGTTGTAGCTTATTCACAAGTTTCAAAATAAGCTCAAATGGAAAAACAGAAGTTAGGACCTCAAGATGACCTGGCTAACTATGCTTAAACCAAAGATGAGCCAAGGATAAGCTCTTATGAGCTCTGTACCAACCCCTGCAATATTCAAAAATCTCACTGTAATCGAAGTGTTGAGCAGGCACTTAAGCTCTATTTTATGAGCTTGTTTGAGAGCTTTAGAAATTTAACAAAATTCTACTAAAATAGCAATAAGAAAGTAGACCTGGCCAAGTTATTAATCCCAAAGTATGATTTGATTTGGTCCAAGAATGAACTCGTGAAAAATCTACCCAGTTGGGCAAAAACTGGATTATTTGCAAATATTTGACTTTTGACAGTTGAGAAACTTTGACCTTCTTGAACTTTGGATCAAATTTGTGGATGTGTATTGATAATATATGGCTAAATGAAACTAAATTAGGCTATGTTACTAAATTCCAAACATGAAACAAGCACTTGATTTCTCAACTCCTTTAATGCTTAATGAAATAAGAAAGATTAACAAGAGTTTTGACTTTTGAATGTGTGCAAGTGCAAAACTATGACGTAAATGAGTTCAAATGGTACACACAAACATAAACCAAAAGGATTCTACCACTGAGCAATCCTTTAGTGCAGTTTAAGCAACAAATCCAAACACCCTTGTATTTGACTGATATGTAATTACAACTGAGTTAAACATTGATCTAGCATATAATATTGATTAAACTGAATGTATTTAACCTAAATATTACTTAATTGACAGATTGAAACTAGTCTAGCTCACAAAAACAGAATATGCTACAACTATTGAAAATCACTTACAAAATGGATCTTTAGCCACATGACTTGAAACTCCACCCAATGAACTACCAACCTATCACAACCAACCCATTGAGCTCAAAACAAACCATTTCCATGTCCGCATCACCCATACCATCTCCATGCCTGTTTGACCAATTGTTCTTCCTTGTTGACTTTTGTTGACCAAGTGAGAACTTTGCTTGAAACTGAGTAACAAGCTTACAAAAAGCTATGATAAGCTTATGTAAGCTTGTTTAAACCAAGAAATAAGCCATTTGAAGCTTGAAATTAAGAGTTGATATTTGAAATTCCAAACAGTGAACAAGAGATTATGCAGCTTATGTAAAAACTTGAATTACCACTTGAAAATAGTTCTAATATATTTCAATGATTTAATTTGATATCATGGAACAAGAAATTACAACTTAAAGCTTACTTTAAAACATAGAATTAAAAATACGACATACAGTTGAAATTGAAAATTAACTACTGTCTTTCTTCTCTGTTTTTCTCTTCTTTATGCTTCAAATGTTCCACGTGGCCTTCTGAGTGTTTCCCACCTCTCAATTCAACCAATGAGAGAGCTTTGAGTGAGATAGCCATTTTGGCGGGAAATGGAATTTGACTAGTTGACTCTGTTATAGCACTAGGGGGGGGTGGCATTAAATGTGGAGGTAAGGGTAGGTGAGTATGATGAGGAGGAGGGTGGAAAGGTGATGGGAATGGTGGGAATCTTGCCTGTGTTTGCGGTGGCTCAAGTGGGAAGAAGATAAGGAACAAGGCCTTTTTCGGTTTTGACTTTATTTAACCAAAGGGTCAAAATGAAAGGAAGGGGTCACAAGGGAAAAGGCAGGGGTCAAAGGCTTTTGTGATAGGGTCAAAATTGGTTTAAAGGTTTTAAACTTCAAGGGACCTTTATGTAAATTCTGAAATTATAGGGACCTGCCAAATCATCAAACTTGTTCCAAGGGCTGAAAATGACAAGCTTCAAAAGTATAAGGACCAAAATTGCCATTTTGCAATTTTCCAAGGGCTAATTTTGCCAATTTTCAAACTTGGAGGACCATTTGTGTAATTTTCTCAAACTTTTGATATTTTTCACCAAAGGACTAAATTTGATAACTTTTGATTTTAAAAGGACCTTTGGTGACTTTACTTTTGAAATTATGTGCTCAGGGACTGTTTTGACAACTTTTGAAACTTGGGGACTAAACCGCCAATTATGCAAACTTTGCTCAATTTTCATCTGATTTTAAACATTTTGCATCTGAAACATATAAAATGTAATTTTGGAATATTTTCAGTATTTTGATGCATTTCTGAGCATTTTTCAGATGTTTTTGCAGTTTAAATAGTACAAAAATGATGAGTATTTAGACACTCATCAATCCCCCACACTAAGATATTGCTAGTCCCTAGCAATGTTTTGAGAAAAATTAATGGATTTTATCTCTTTACCAAAAGCCATTACTTCTGGAGTAGCCAAATGTTTCAGTTCAAGTAAGAACCATGGTACACCGATAACCATGTGATTTTGAGCAAACCACCAGCTTTCAACGGATTTGATTTGTCTTTACCAGAAGCCGTACCCTTCTCGACTAGCCAACTCTTAGATAAATTATCAATATTATCTTTGGTGAGTCGATTACCAATTATGGTTTTTCCACTGCCTTTACCACAAGCCATAAACTTGTGGGCTAGCCAACTCTTCACTTTTAAGGATATGGTGAGTTGAATACCATACAATTTTGGGCAAATTGCAAGCCGCCAACGGATTTGAGATATCTTTACCAAGAGCCGTTTGCTCCTGGATTAGCCAATCCTTTTGTTTATTAGACATAGCGGACTGATAACCAAATGAGTAAGTGCAAAACACTTACTCCAAAAAAATTTTGGCCAAAAACGGGGGAATTGGTATAATTATATGATAAAATTCGTGAGAATTTCCCCCCACACTTAGAAATGAATATTGCCCTCAATATTCAAAGTCCCGGCGGTTATGCCGAAACATAGAACGTAAAAGGGAAATACTACGGCCATTTTTTAGCAAGGATTTTTTGGAACACTTATATACAACATGTGGGGCAACCCCCCCACACTAGGGTGGTAGAAAATAGAAAGAAGACAGAAATATGGGTGAAAACCCATATGGCATGCTATGTTTTTGATTACCAAGTCGCTAGCTTGACTCGATCCCCGCATTCATTGGTTCATGGGGAAAGTTTGAAGATCCGGACAATCACGGAGGAATGTCCTCTCCAAAGTAATGCTTCAACCGATGACCATTCACTTTAAAGTCAGGACCATCGGGTTGAGATAACTCAATGGTGCCATAAGGATAAACCTTAGTGATAGTAAATGGTCCAGACCAACGGGATTTAAGCTTTCCCGAGAAAATCTTCAATCTGGAGTTGAAAAGAAGGACTCGATCACTAACGTTGAAAACGCGGGTTTTGATCTTTGAGTCATGAATCTTCTTTGTCTTTTCTTTATAGATCAAAGAGTTCTCGTATGCTTGATCACGGAGTTCATTTAATTCATTCATTTGAACTTTCCGGTGATCACCAGCAGTCTGAATATCAAAGTTGGCATGCTTCAAGGCCCAGTATGCCTTGTGCTCTAACTCAACAGGTAGATGACACGCCTTCCCGTATACAAGCTTGTATGGAGTGCACCCGATGGGTGTTTTGTAAGCTGTACGGAAGGCCCAGAGTGCGTCATCTAGCTTATCCGACCAAGAGGCACGGTTTTCGCCAACCGTCCTCTCCAGAATTCTTTTGATCCCCCGGTTAGAAACTTCCACTTGCCCACTTGTTTGTGGGTGGTACGCAGTAGAGAGACGGTGAGTTACACCATACTTCTGCATGACTCTTTCAAACTGGTCATTGCAGAAATGCGTACCACGATCACTGATTATGGCTCGTGGAGTTCCAAACCTAGCAAACAAGGATTTTAAGAATTTCACTACAACTCGGGCATCGTTGGTAGGCAAAGCCTTAGCTTCAACCCATTTTGACAAGTAGTCAACGGCCACGAGTATGTACTTATTACCGCGAGAAGAAGGGAATGGCCCCATAAAGTCAATGCCCCAGATGTCAAAGATCTCACACACTTGAATGGCGTTTTGTGGCATTTCATTCCTTTGTGAGATATTCCCGTGACGTTGACAAGCGTCACAGGCTTTGACGAATTCATGGGCATCCTTGTAGATTGTGGGCCAATAGAATCCGGAATCAAACACCTTCTTGGCGGTGTAGTTGGGGCTATGATGTCCCCCAGTAGGTCCAGCATGGCAAGCCTTGAGAATGTCAATAGCTTCCTGACCATATACACATCGCCTGATGACTTGATCCGCGCAAATTTTAAACAAGTAGGGGTCGTCCCAGAAGTAATGTTTTACATCCTTGAAGAATTTGTTCTTCTGTTGGGACGACATCCCTTTCACTATGAAGTTACCCGCATGGTAATTTGCGAAGTCGGCAAACCATGGGGTAGTAGAGTCTCCACTAAAAGAAACCGCATTGAGTGTCTCGAGAGGAAATGTTTCATTTATTTCCTTTTTCTCGAAAACATCTTGGTGAGGGTTCTCTAATCGAGATAGATGATCAGCAGCCAGGTTCTCAGCTCCTTTTTATCACGTATAATGATATCAAATTCCTGGAGGAGGAGAACCCAACGGAGCAATCTCGGCTTTGCATCTTGTTTTGCAAAGAGATATTTAAGAGCCGAGTGATCCGTATACACTACGCATTTGGTCAAGATGAGGTATGGCCGAAATTTCTCAAACGCATACACCACAACTAATAGTTCTTTTTCTCGTAGTGGTGTAATGGGTTTGAGCTTCAGTCATAGTCTTACTTGCGTAGTGGATAGGCTGAAAATGCTTGGTTTTGCGTTGCCCCAAGACCGCACCGATAGCAAAATCACTTGCATCGCACATGAGCTCAAGGGTAAATCCACGGGGGCAATTAAAATGGGTGCTTCCGTAAGCCTTTTCTTTAGTGTTTCAAAAGCTTCGACGCACTCAGGAGAGAAGATAAAAGGAGCTTCTTTTTCAAGAAGATGGGTCATAGGCCGAGCGATTTTGGAAAAATCCTGTATGAATCTGCGATAAAACCCGGCATGACCAAGGAAACTCCTAATACCTTTGACGGTAGTGGGATGAGGCAGTTTAGCAATAACATCAACTTTTGCTCTATCTACCTCCATCCCATTTTTGGAAATCTTATGGCCAAGGACTATGCCTTCTTTGACCATAAAGTGGCTTTTCTCCCAGTTTAGACATAGATTGGTGTCTTCACACCGTTTTAGCATTTTGTCTAAATGGGAGAGACAAGTCTGAAATGAATCCCCGATGACCGAAGTCATCCATAAACACCTCCATTGTTTCCCCGATCATGTCGTGGAATATGGCCATCATACAACGTTGGAACGTGCCAGGAGCGTTACATAAGCCAAAAGGCATACGCTTGTAGGCAAAAGTTCCGTATGGGCAGGTGAATGTGGTCTTTTCTTGATCCCGTGGATCAATGGGGATCTGAAAGTAACCCGAGAAACCATCAAGGAAACAATAGTATTCGCTCCCTGCTAATCTCTCAAGCATTCGGTCCATGAAGGGTAGAGGAAAATGGTCTTTACGGGTGGCGTCATTCAACTTACGATAGTCAATACAGACACGCCATCCCGTAACCAATCGAGTTGGAATTAACTCGTTTTCTTCATTCGTGACAACAGTTATGCGACCCTTTTTAGGAACACAAAGTGAATCGGCTAACCCAAGGACTATCCGAGATAGGGTAAATCAATCCTGCATCAAGAAGTTTGATAACCTCCTGTTTGATAACATCATGTATTTTTGGATTCACCTTCTTCTCGATGTTGAACTGCTGGCTTGAAGTCATCCTCCATCAAGATTTTGTGAGTACGAACTCGTGGTTAATACCCTTAATGTCGGAGAGTTTCCAAGCAATTGCTTGCTTGTGTGACTTCAAGACCTTTATGAGAGCAGTCTTTTCATCTTTACTCAAATCTCGAGCAATAATGACGGGCAATTTATCATCACCCTCAAGAAATGCATACTCGAGATGAGGCGGTAAGTCCTTAAGTTCGACTTCAGGAAATTCTTCAGTTTTCTCAACTGACTTGACTTCCTTGTTATGAAGGTTGACGGGAGGGAGAGGAGGAGAAGTGTCCTGATTTAACAACTTCTCAAGAATAAGAATATCTCCCTCCGGATTAATCTCATGGTGATTAATCTCTTCTGGAATTGCATCACTAGTGTGAGGGGTTGATGAGTGATCATCTTTAAGCAACTTCTCAATGAGAAGTATGTCCCCCTCGATGTCAATTGGAGCGTGATCAATTTCCCATGGAACGGAATCACTAGCCAAGTATGCTTCAATCTCTTCCAAGATGAAGTCGCCTCCCTCAAACGGAGTGAGAGAAGGAGTAGAATTGGCTATGATAGGTTGAGAAGATGTGGTGGGATTCCCACTCACAGAATTATGAGAATAACCCAGAACTTCTTGAGAGTACTCTTCAGAAGCAACATCAATGATATCGATTCGGTTAACCGACTCAGAATCATAGTTTGCAGAGTACCTCAAAGTTTGATCAAGGTTAAAGGTGACAGCTTCATTACCAACACGTAATGTGATTTCTTGCTCAAATGCATCAATGAGAGCACGCCCGTTCTCGTGAATCCTCTTCCAACAATGAGAGGAACCCGTGGATCAGCATCGAAATCAACAACTACAAAGTCACCTGGAAAATGGAACTTTCCTACTTTCACAAATACGCCCCGGCAATTCCAAGAGGACAGGATATTGTACGATCTGCAAGCTCGAGAGTCATGCATGTAGGAGTAAGATCCGGAACAGAAAGTTTCTTCCATCTGAATGAGGCATCGGTTTATGCTTGCACCAAGATCGGCTAAGGCAAAGCATTCAACCATTCCTGGAAATACACAAGGTAAGAGGAATTTTCCAGGATCTCCAAGCTTCTCGGGAAGCTTCTTCAAGATTACTGCAGAGCAGTTCTCGTTGAGAGGAGTTTTAGCCATTTCAAACAGCTTTTCTTTGTTGCTTAACATGTGTTTGAGAGTTGATGCAAACTTGGGCATCAACATGATAGCATCCGCGAAGCTTATGTCAAAATGAAGTTCTTGGAAAATTTGAAAGAATTTTTCCATTTGATGACCGGCTTTCTCGCGGAGCTTTTGCTCATGTAAACGTGATGGGTAAGGGATAGAAGATTTGGATTTTCCAATGGGAGCTACAGGAGGTTCAAAAACAACTCCTGGATTGGATTTTGGTTTCTGGACAACCTGAGGATGGACAGTATTGGTTCCTCCGTTATTAGTAGGAGGTTCCTTGTCCGTTGTCGCCTCAGGTTCACTTTCCACTACCTTCGGGAGAGAAGAAGAAGAGGTAGTAGGAATAGCGGGTCCATCATATGAAGTACCACTTCTGGTTTTGATCGCCTTTGCATCGGATTAGCGATCGTGTTGCTAGGTAGAGTACCTGAGCCCGAGGGTCGATCATTTAAAGACTTCTTTAGTTCAGCGATCCGATGACCAACAACCTGTTTGTCTCCTCTTGAGTCTTCATGAATTGCCTTAAAAGCTCATCAGATGTTGACACAGGAGGAGGTGGAGGGGTAATTTGAGGCCTTATGTTCTGGTTATAGCCAGAATTCCCTTGATTAGGGTTCATATTCCCCTGAAATTGATTCCCTCGGTTGTAAGTGTTTTGATTAAGATTTCCTTGTTGTTGGAAACCTTGGTTGGGACCGGAATAGAAATTACCTTGGTTTTGATAACCTTGGTTCATTCTTTGTTGGTTCTGATTCGGTTAGGATTCGGTTGAAACCGGGTGGTGCCTGATAAGTGTTAGCACGGTAGTTTGGTTCATTCTGAGGACGGTATTGATTACCTCCTTGATTTGAAGTACCGGCTATAGCATTAGCTTCAAAAGGACTACCATCGTGGCGTACAGTTGTAGTATGCATGAGGACCACCACAAGTAACACAAACTTCAACTTTCTTCACTTCACCATATGATGGTGCTTGTGTGAAAGTGACTTTCTTTTGGTTAGCAAGAACCAAAGTCTGAACAATATCCGTGAGTTTGTCAATCTTAGCATCGGTGCTAGATGTACCCACTGGAGATGAAGTAGAAGGTCCAGCATTAGACTGAGAATGATATGTCTTTGCTCGGAAAGGGCGGACCGGGACTTGTTTTCATTATTTGCAAGGCTTCTTTTGTGGTCTTGCTCAGGAAATTACCTCCGCGAGGCATTTAGAGAGTCTTGATCACCTTGGTGCGACCATTGTAGAAAGTATCCATTTGCATTAACTCGGTAAAACCATGATGCGGACACTTGCGGAGCAAGTCTTTGTAACGATCCCACGCCTCCCCGAATGATTCATCAAATCTCTGAGAGAATTTCATTATCTCATTCTTAAGACTTGTAGTTCGGGATGGAGGATAGAATTCGTTCACAAACTTTGTGACTAAATCTTCCCATGTCTCAATGGATCGAGGGGGTTGTTTCTCAAGCCAATTCCGGGCTTGTCCCTCTAGAGAAAATGGGAACGAAGAAGCTTGATAGCTTCATGTGGGACATTCTTGTACTTGATGGTAGATGCAATCTTGTTAAACCATCGAATGTGTGCATGAGGATCATCCCGCTCAAAACCATAGAATTGGCTTTGGGTTACCAGATTAAGTAACCTGGTTTTGAGCTCAAAAGTGTCAGCCACGATGGTGGGACAACAATGGCATCTCCGTAACCCTCGATGGGTGCTTGGAGAAGCTTATTCATAGGTTTGTCTCTCGCCATTTCGGCAGGTGGTGGTGGTGGTAGACGTTCCTCGCCACTGAAAGGAGCGTAACGCCCTCTACGCCTACGAGGAATCTTGCCAAGCTCAGAAAGTGGACTTGTAGAGCTGGAAGAACGAGTGCGCATGCACTAAGTTTAAAAATCAGTTTTCAAAACAAATGCGAGGCAAAACGACAAGTGAACTTAACCAATAATCACAAATGAAATGGCTTCTTTGAAAAAGGTACACCAAATCACAAGGACACAAAGGCAAGTTTTAAATCTGATGTTCGGGAACTTATTATGGTCGCACCCCCAGTTAGGTAGTGCACTGCCTTGATTTGCGGTGGTTGATTTTTATGTATATTAAGTACCACTGAAAAGACGTAGGTAATGATTTGTGCAATTGGGTTTAAAAACTTTTGACAATATTTTTGGTATCGTCTCGTTTAACCAAATCGTATCTCTTTAAGAATCACCTTAAAAGAGAATACAAAATAGAAAACGTTACGATTGTTTTGTTGTTTTATATTTTTTTTTTGGTGTTTTTAACACTTTAGGAAAAGTGTTAATGAACTTTTTGATTTATATTAACTTTACAGAAAACTTTTTACAAACTGTGGTATATGTGCAAGTACGGGTCTGAAAAATGTTTTAGAACACGCTTACACCTCCCCCGGGCCAAAATTTGATCTGTGCTGAACCGTCAAGTTATCTCACGCAAGCTAGCCACTTGTGAATGACCAGCTGTAAGAAACTTAAAACACTCAGAGCACAAATACAATTTAGATCGGGAGAATACAGTGGATTCCCGGTCGTTAAGTCCCATGAGGTTGACCGTGTTTAACACAATCAGATGTCGAATAACCACTAAGGATAGTGGTCAGTAAGGATTTTGATTTGTTTATAAACTACAGAAGATTAAAGGAGATTAAAAAGTTAAAATCTATTAAATAAACGCTATCACTATAATTAAAATGATGTTTTTGTTTTTATATTTTTATAAAACTGAATTTAAAATCTACGTGACGTACAAATAAAAACGTGAAACTTACACAATATTAACCCTAAAAATATGAAAATGATATTTTTACAAACCTAATGATATAATAAGATTTTAAGAAAAAGAAAATTATTTTTATAACTATTTAATTAATTATTATTAATTAAAAACTATTCTTAACTAATTAATAATAACCTAAATTACAAGAAAATAGGAAATAAAGCTAGAAAAATAAAATTATGACTTGGAAAAATCTAAAATAACAAAAAAGAATTTTCAAAACTATTTTTGTATTTTTCTGATTATTTTTCTATTTTTTATGGATTTTAAACTATTTAAAACTAATTAAATTACTAAAAATTACAAAATAAACTATGAAAAATCTGGAAAATTACTTTTTTTACTATTTATATTTATCTAAACTTAATAAAATTGAAAAATTATTTTTTTGGACTTTTTCTGAATTATTTGTATTAAAAGCTATTTAAATAATCCTAAAAACTGTTTTTAATTAAGAAAAATAGCAAACTGTTATGGAAAAATGTGAAAATTTCAGGAAAACTCTAAAATTATACTAGGAATCTAGGAAAAATAGAAAAACATGGTGTTGTTTGGAAGAAACTGGAACTGCTATGCTAATGCTTCTGAAATAAGCACTTGAAAAAGCCAAAATGTACCCAATGGAAACCAACTGATCACAGAAGCTTTGTTATGTTAAAATGACCCAAATGCAACTTATTTCAACAAATTTTAACCTTTGACAAGCTAATTACCAAGATTTGGTTTATTTGAGTACTTAAACTAAAACAGTTTCTGAGTACCAAGTTGTAGCTTATTCACAAGTTTCAAAATAAGCTCAAATGGAAAAACAGAAGTTAGGACCTCAAGATGACCTGGCTAACTATGCTTAAACCAAAGATGAGCCAAGGATAAGCTCTTATGAGCTCTGTACCAACCCTGCAATATCTGAAAAAAATCTCAGCTGTAACTGAGTGTTGGAGCAGGGCACTTAAGCTCTATTTTATGAGCTTGTTTGAGAGCTTTAGAAATTTAACAAAATTCTACTAAAATAGCAATAAGAAAGTAGACCTGGCCAAGTTATTAATCCCAAAGTATGATTTGATTTGGTCCAAGAATGAACCTGTGAAAAATCTACCCAGTTGGGCAAAAACTGGATTATTTGCAAATATTTGACTTTTTGATTGTTGAGAAACTTTGACCTTCTTGAACTTTGGATCAAATTTGTGGACAGGTATTGATAATATATGGCTAAATGAAACTAAATTAGGCTATGTTACTAAATTCCAAACATGAAACAAGCACTTGATTTCTCAACTCCTTTAACAGTTAATGAAATAAGAAAGATTAACAAGAGTTTTGACTTTTGAATGTGTGCAAGTGCAAAACTATGACAGAAATGAGTTCAAATGGTACACACAAACATAAACCAAAAGGATTCTACCACTGAGCAATCCTTTAGTGCAGTTTAAGCAACAAATCCAAACACCCTTGTATTTGACTGATATGTAATTACAAACAAGTTAAACATTGATCTAGCATATAATATTGATTAAATCAATGTATTTAACCTAAATATTACTTAATTGACATTGAAACTAGTCTAGCTCACAAAAAGTAATATGCTACAACTATTGAAAATCACTTACAAAATGGATCTTTAGCCACAGTGACTTGAAACTGACCCAATGAACTACCAACCTATCACAACCAACCCATTGAGCTCAAAACAAACCATTTCCATGTCTGCATCACCCTGTTACCATCTCCATGCCTGTTTGACCAATTGTTCTTCCCTGTTGACTTTTGTTGACCAAGTGAGAATTTTGCTTGAAATCGAGTAACAAGCTTACAAAAGCTATGATAAGCTTATGTAAGCTTGTTTAAACCAAGAAATAAGCCATTTGAAGCTTGAAATTAAGAGTTGATATTTGAAATTCCAAACAAAGGAACAAGAGATTATGCAGCTTATGTAAAAACTTGAATTACCACTTGAAAATAGTTCTAATATATTTCAATGATTTAATTTGATATCATGGAACAAGAAATTACAACTTAAAGCTTACTTTAAAACATAGAATTAAAAATACGACATACAGTTGAAATTGAAAATTAACTACTGTCTTTCTTCTCTGTTTTTCTCTTCTTTTATGCTTCAGAAATGTTCCACGTGGCCTTCTGAGTGTTTCCCACCTCTCAATTCAACCAATGAGAGAGCTTTGAGTGAGATAGCCATTTTGGCGGGAAATGGAATTTGACTAGTTGACTCTGTTATAGCACTAGGGGGGGGGTGGCATTAAATGTGGAGGTAAGGGTAGGTGAGTATGATGAGGAGGAGGGTGGAAAGGTGATGGGAATGGTGGGAATCTTGCCTGTGTTGCAGGGCTCAAGTGGGAAGAAGATAAGGGAACAGTGGGGCGCCTTTTTCTGGTTTTGACTTTATTTAACCAAAGGGTCAAAATGAAAGGAAGGGGTCACAAGGGAAAAGGCAGGGGTCAAAGGCTTTTGTGATAGGGTCAAAATTGGTTTAAAGGTTTTAAACTTCAAGGGACCTTTATGTAAATTCTGAAATTATAGGGACCTGTTCTGCCAAATCATCAAACTTGTTCCAAGGGCTGAAAATGACAAGCTTCAAAAGTATAGGGACCAAAATTGCCATTTTGCAATTTTCCAAGGGCTAATTTTGCCAATTTTCAAACTTGGAGGACCATTTGTGTAATTTTCTCAAACTTTTGATATTTTTCACCAAAGGACTAAATTTGATAACTTTTGATTTTAAAAGGACCTTTGGTGACTTTACTTTTGAAATTATGTGCTCAGGGACTGTTTCTGACAACTTTTGAAACTTGGGGGACTGAAACTGCCAATTATGCAAACTTTGCTCAATTTTCATCTGATTTTAAACATTTTGCATCTGAAACATATAAAATGTAATTTTGGAATATTTTCAGTATTTTGATGCATTTCTGAGCATTTTTCAGATGTTTTTGCAGTTTAAATAGTACAAAAATGATGAGTATTTAGACACTCATCAATTTTGTCCTCAACAAAAAAGGGGAGATTGTTAATACAAATATCGTCATTAAACGTTATTTATATTTTTGATCTTTACCTAAGTTTTGTTAACGACAAAAGTAAATTTAGTTTTTATAAAGCTTAAAGCTTGTCAAGTTTAATAGATATTAAAACAAGCTTTTTCAAATAATATCTTCATCATTTAAGCATTTACATTGTGACTAATCATTTCTTAATATGAGTCTAAGCATAATGTATGATAGTAGTTTTTAGAATGCTTTAGTTTCTTAAAAACTAAACATTACTTATGTATTTGCATATTTCTAAAAATAGAAAAACAACACATGACATCATGTGATGCATCATGGAAATCATTAGAAGATTTCATTATATATTTTGTGTAGATTTGTACTCTTCATATCTTACACAATCTTGCATAGATATGGTTGACTTTGGAAAGATCTTGATATCTTGCTGTCAGACCCCAGCGGCACCAAAATGTATAACGGGCGGAACCCTTTCAAGGGGTCCGCCGTCCGTGGTGCCTGCTGATGGTTTTGGCTATAAATAGCAAAGCCAAACCAAGTAGTTTTTCATCCCTTTCTATCATACTCTCTTACATATCTTCTCTCTAACCTTTCTAACTCAGTTTCATATCAAATTGGTGATCTCTTTTGTAGCAAAGAAGATCAAGTCACATTCAAGCTTCAAATGAGAAGTTGGAAGTCTTGTTTGTTTAGTGTTGTATGATCTTGTGTTGATTCATACTTCATTGTTGCATTAAACCATCATAATCTTGTGAGTGTAAGTGGTTAGTATTTTAGTCCTCAAAATACATTGTGTGTGGGAGTAGTTGTACCCTTGGAAAGAACTCGACATCTAGCTTAGTGTCGAAAATAGTGTAAGCGAAGTGTAAAGGTTTCTCCGCCGGTGAAAGGAGCTTGTTGACTAGTGAAGTTAAACTCTTGAGTGTGAGACTCGGGGAGTGGAGTAGGGCAAGGAAAAAGAGTCCTTGTAGACCGAACCACTATAAACAACTTGTTGTGGTTTGATCATTTCTTTCCTTATTTACTCTTTACATATTGCTTGCATATTTCATTAACATATCTAAGATCAATATCAATTGATCTTTCAATAAGTTTCAAAACAAAGTTTTTAATTGGTAAACTATTCAACCTCCCTTCTAGTTTTCTACAGAATAGATTGTTCACATAAAATCATGAAACGAAAAGAACACGTAAAGGATCATATAAATGTAACTCATTTATAAACATATAAGAAAATGATAATCCTAAGTGTTGAAAAAGTGCTTGTGTGGAAAAAGGAAATTTGAAATGATTATTTAAAGAGATAATGTACCTCATCTCCACTGTTCCACCGGTTCCTCACTAGAGGGATCCGGCTAGCTTAAGTCTAGGGATCCGCTACAATGATGAGGTGAAAAGGAGATGATTGGGTTCTATCAAGGTCTAGCACCTACATATCCTAAGTTACTCAGTCTATTAAGTGTCTTACATGAAGATGGACTTAAATGATCAAGAGAAAATGATTGATGGTAGCTAATGATTGTTACTGCAAGCATACATGTATACACGTTAAGCAAAGCAAGGAGAGCATGTAGAGATCACATATAGGTAATCAAATGAGATCGAGCTCACAAATAACACAAAGGTTTAGCAAACTTAACAAGCACTATTCAAGAAGCCCAAAACAGATTTACGGTCTAGATTAGTAAATCATTTACACTAACAATGACATGCAAGGTATGTGTCTAGAAAGAAAAGAGCACATAATGGTGTTCAAGACAAAAGAGTTGTGAGGTGCTAGTTTAGGACAATCTAGTCATTACGGATGGTGATTAGCATACAATGAACTTCGTCCATGAAGTCATGTAGCTCTTCTCGATCAAAGCAAGATAATCGCTTGATAAGGCAAGTGGTTGTGATTAACTAAAAAAATTAATTTTACAACTTGTTTGATTACTAATCCTAAGACAATGCAAAGTACTTTAGGAAAACATAGGAGTGTAAATTTCTCAAGTGAGAGAATGAATATGAGACTATTACTAGCGGTGCTCAATTACGGCTAAACACGACCATTTTTACGGGCGATTCCACATACCCAACTTCTCTCAAGGAAGCAATTCAACCGTTAGGTCAAATTGAGTTTCTAGTGCAATAAGTTCTCCAGTATTCATTCTCAAGTTAGGAAAATTTATATTCCTACAATGGCCTATCGTAGAGTAACAATGATGATACTTTGCTTCGTTTATATTAATATTATACTTGAAACAACTAAGGTGACGAAGGTGTCAAAAAATTAAAAGTTTTCCATATGGTGAACAAAAAAATGGTTGCATGAGCTAGTTCAACATATGTTGTTGGAAAGCTCGAGTTTAGACTTTCGGATATGAACAATTATATTTGCATTGCAAAATAATTTACTTGAGTATATCGGATGAAATAATCAATTTGTCAATCCTACTATGAAGCTTGGAGAGGGATCATGAAAAGGAAAACAGGAGAGTACATCATCAACACAAGTGTAGGTTATGATCCGATGTACATTCTTGTTGTTTTTAGAAAACGATACAAGACAATATGAAATCAAGAAATCATATAGGCACATAAAATATTTATGTTGCACACATGACAAACTCAATCAAAAAGCCATTTTAGTGTGTTATATGTTTTAAACATTTTTCAACTTATAAAACTAACATTTTCGACACAACTAGATGTTATCCCAAACACTCCTTCAAGTAGCACATTGATTAGTAGAAAATTACTAAATCGACAAGCAAGAGAATGAATAGCAAGGTAAGGAAACCACATATGTTAATCAATCAAACAAGCACAAAAGCTATTTGAGATAAGCAAATAATCAAGTAATGCAAGGGAAACAATTTATCATTTAGCATAGCATACGAAAATTCTTTTCATCGCTTTGTGTTAAACATGTATACCAAGCTTGATTAGTTTCCTTTATAAATATGATCAAAACCTTAATTTCAAAAGAGGACACATTGTTATTCAAAGATGAAAACATCCGTCTCCAATTAGATCAAAAGTTTGTGCAAAAGTTATGAACGAAAATGACTTTCTATTATAAATCAATGATTCTGTAAATTTTTGTTTTGAATCAGTTTATAAAATTATTTTTAAATGAAAGTAGACTCAAATACCTTTAAAATGATAGGTGGCAATACTTCTAACGACTTACGGTTAATTAGTTATGAATTTTTGAAATTCAGACCAAAATTGTCTTCTGTACCACGGATCCCTTGCTTAAGGGATCCGTCCAGTGTAACCTGAGGGATCCGCGGAAATGACACAGAATTACAAAAATGTATGTTTTGACCCGACGAAAAGGTTTAACCTTTGTAGACTTTTTAGTGAAGTTATATTAACCATTTTTACCTTTATTCAAGCTTGATTAACAAGATATCTAACAACAAAACTTCAAAGAAAAAAATCAACAAAACACTTTTCATATTATGCTTGACTTCACCAAAAAATTGATACGAGGACCTTACTCGTTTTGAAAACCATTTGTTTTAAAAACTAGAGCCAACCCGCTCTGATACCAATTGTGAAAACGTAGAGGGGGGTGAATATGTTTCCGTTTCAAACTTAAAACTTTTGTATCAATTATAGTATTAACGATTGCATTTGCTAATCTCGACGCGAGGATGCATTTAACGCATTACGACATGTAAGGCCAACCCCTTAATATCACATAAGATTCCGCAAGATTAATGGTTCATTATAAATCAAGTTTCACCATTATTAGTCCGGTTGCTTTTTCTTGATCAAACGTGTCATAATATGTAAAGTGTTTAATATAGTTTATGACTATATGAAAGACCAAGTATGTATCACAAACATAGACATCAACCACAATGTAATGCAAGAATAAACGTAAAGCGATAAGTAAAAGGATAGACAAACCAACACGAGGATTTATAGTGGTTCGGCTACAATGACACCTTCCTTGACCTACTCCACTCCCCGAGTCACCTACTCGAGAGTTCGTAATCACTACACCAACTCATTATGGCGGAGAAGCCTTCACAACGTCGCCTACTCTTTTTCCGGTACTAGGCTAACCACCGGGTTCTTTCACACCAAGGTGAACCACACCTACCACAACGTCGCCTACCCTTTATTCGGTGCTAGGCTAACCATCGGTTTCTTTCACTCCAAGGTGAACCATACCTATCACAACGTCGCCTACCCTTTATTAGGTACTAGGCTAAGTACCTAGTTCCATTACAATGGAGGAACTACTACCCAACACTACACAACACCTAAACCCAAATGAGACCCACTCCTTATTACAACACCATCAAGGATATCACCATCCTAGGACCCAATACTAATCTATCTTGTACATCGAATCACGCCATATCGAATGTACACCTTAGGCACCTTTCACTAATGCCTTAGACTCGATCTCTAGGCACCCTTCACTAATGCCATGTGACTTGACTTCTATGATACCCGTTATGTTTTGTGGGCCAACATAACAAACCTTGTGTTTTATGGCACAAACACATAAACCATCTAGTCTAGTCATACATACAAGAATATGATACTAGACAATATCCAAGACAATGTGTCTAATGGATATGAAGTCCTAAACTAAACATCAAGAACACAAAGCATGATGTAGTTAGTCTTCTATGAATGAAGATGAAAAGTTTCCCAAGCTTGTTGTAGAAGATCTTCATGTGCTTGTATGCTTGTGATGGGTGATCACTTCAGTAGGTAAGGATGCAAGATCTCTAAGCTTGCTTTGGAGGATCACTTCGGGAATATGCTTACAACAAATGAAAGTTAGAAGCATTATGATCATATGAGATGAGGGTGGTTTACATGTTTCCTAATCATCTAAATATCCTAGAAATGGTGGAGAGAAACTATGTGTGAAGGTGTGTTAAACAATGAAGAAATGGCTCACTATTTATAGAAGAAAACTAGCCATTGTTCCCCGGATCCCACGGATCCCTCCCTTGAGGGATCCGTCCAGTATATTACTGGGGATCCGTGGGACGCTCCCTTTTACCCATGGGTTTTGGGTCATGGGTCATGGGTCATGGGTTATAGGTTATGGGTACCAAGTAGATTCTATGTATCTACAAGATGCAATGCATCTAGTCTATGGTTTTGAGTGCCCACCAAGGGTACAATGTATCTAGACATTGGGTATGGGTCATGGATTATGGGTACTAAGTAGATTCAATGTATCTACAAGATGCAATGCATCTAGTCTATGGTTTTGAGTGCCCACCTAGGGTACAATGTATCTAGACATTGGGTATGGGTCATGGACTTTGGGTTTTACCCAACTACATTCAATGTATTTGGTCAATGGGTCAAATACTTAAGTTTCTACCCATTCATATTACCCATTATAATACATACTAGTTATGTATGTATTTACCTAATATGTAAACACTAGTTGTTATACATAAACTATTTAACTAAACATGTTTCAATGGTTTGTTGGGGTTTGATCATAACGCAACATAACAAATATGTACGAACCTGTGTTGCAGCATACAAGGACTTGAGTCGTCGAGAGTTATTGAGAGTATGTTGAGACAAAATATAATTACAAGTAACTTATACATTTTACGTTATGTATTACAAGTTACATGTTTGTCATCAACAAAACAAATGAGAATGTATAGATTAAATATCGTAATATTTGCACTAACATAGCCTTTTACCGGATAAAGTGTAGGCGACATTGTGATAGGTTTGGTTTTACCTCGTGGAAGAACCCGGTGTCTAGCCTTGTACCGGATAAAGAGTAGGCGACGTTGTGAAGGCTTCTCCGCCACGAGGAGTTTGTGTTGTGTAGTGTTTACGAACTCTCGAGTAGGTGACTTGGGGAGTGGAGTAGGGCAAGGAAGGTGTCATTTTAGTCGAACCACTATAAATACTCGCGTTGTGGTTTTGTGCTTCTTACTCTTTATCTTTGCTTTACTTATTTATATGCTTATGTATCAACATCCAACACACACATTTAAATAGATTGACATAAGTCGGTCTAAATAGTTTAAAACCAAGTTTTAATCGGTAAAACTATTCAACCCCCCCCTCTAGTTTTCCACACCGTCAAAGCTTTCGCAATCTTTATCACTCTTCTTAAAACCCTAGTTGTCGACCACCACGAGCCCGAAAAGAAAAGAAAAAAACTCTTGTTTTTTGTTTATCATTCATGTTGGATTTAGTATTCTATTTTGTATTTGTGATTTATCATCTCGTACGGTTTCTTTTCTTGTGCCGTTGATCTTACTCAAAATTTTACCATACGTTTTGCTTCCGTCTTTATTAATTTGTCTTAATTTGAGGCCTCTCATGCCACTTCGGCCGCTCAGGCTCTATTTAATTCCTTCTTTTTGTTTGCATCTCTTGAAAACTAAAAGAAGAAAAACAAATCACAAAACACCCCCTCCCCCCACCCCCCACCCCCCACATCCAAAAAAAAATAATAAAAAAAAAATAAAATAAAATAAACTTTTTTCCCCCTCGTCTTCTACACATTTTCCCTGCTAGATCTTGAAGACTATGAAGACTATCTCCGTTTTGTTAACATCTTCATCAAAATAGATATAGCTTTAATGTTTATGTTTTACTCCAGTCCGAGCTTTTGTGATTTCACCGCTCAGACTGCAAAATAGTATTAGGTGATAGGTCGGTTGACCCAAACTTTGTGGGTTTGGGTCTACTATAAGTTCTTTACGTCTTGTACTCTACAATAGTGGCTAAATAACATATCAGGCTGAATAAAGTGGGCGGTCGTGACCTTTGGTCGACCCATCGGGTGCCATCGGTCGACCCACTGTGGTGCCTTGGTCCTCATCGATCGTCGAGCGACAGAAAACACAACTTGGTCGTCCAAACGATTGAATTCTCAAAACAAAAACAAACAAAAAAGGTTACCAAAATACAAACACAAACGAATAATAAACCTTTCCACCATTCTTGTGTGTTCTCGGCTGTGAAAGAAAAACCAAAAAGTTTTTTTTTTTTTTTTTTTTTTTTTTGGGATATTTAAACTGCTTTGGTGTTTGTTTGTGTTTGAATTATATTATGAAAAGGGTTTTGTTGAGATTCATTTGGAGTGTGGCATGCATGCAAAACATGAAATGGTATGCGTGTAAGTTTCATTAGAGGACGGAACATTGCGTTACACATTGCATGAAATGGTATGAATGCAAGTTACACGTTGTATGAAGTGAATTTAAAAAATAATAAATAAAAAAATTTGAAAAAAGAATAACTTAGTTAATATTGTGACAACTTAATCGTCAGAAAGAGAAAATTAATGTGGCATGGTCGTGTCTGATCACCACTGTGCCCGGCCTGAGGCCTACAAATAGGATGGACACACTAAGGTATCACGGAGTGGCTCTCGGGTTGGGGGGCGGGTTGGGGAAACCGAGCGGCTACACCATTCCGCCGATCTCGGGTAGGGCTCTCGGGTTGGTTTTGCGAGTTGGGAAGCCGAAGAAGAACGTTGGAATTTTATCCGTTGCAAAAGGAGGAGCCGTTGTCCAACGGCTAAAATGTGACCCAAAATAAAAAAAAATAAAAAAATAAAAATTCACTCCTATTTAAACTATATCTTCCACCTCAATTTTCAAAATAAAAACACACAACACAAATTACAACACACAATAATCTTTCAAAAACACCAAACTATGGATCCAAAGAGAGGTAAAAAAAACTTTAACCTCGCGTCAAGGTCGGTCTCAACCATCCCCGAATCAACCAAAACAAACTCCGTTAGGATTTAGCCAATTTTATTCTCAACCATCCCCGAATCAATTTTATGTTCCACAACCCCAATCTCCACAATTTTTCCCATATAATATGGGTCCTCCTCAATTGAATCCACAACACTACAACATCACTGCTACAAGCGAGTTTTCCCCGTTCGAAAACCTTAGTCAAGACGTAGAGTACGTACCCGAAACACAACCACTACCAAACGAAGAAGACGAAGATGAGGAAGTTCAAGAAGTCGATCCGAGAGGGAAGAAAAAACCTTTCGCCGGGAGGAGGCCCCGTGAAGTTTGGACGCCGGCACAAGAGGAGGCGTTGGCGAAAGCATGGGTTCAAATCTCCGAATGTGGTGTTGTCGGTAATGAACAAAAGTCCGACGGTTTTTGGAAACGGATTCTCGAGCATTACGAGGCAACTTTGGGTTCGAGTTCACGAACATTTCATGCGTTGAATACCAAGTGGAGAACAATGAACACGGCCATGGGTATTTTCAACGGCTACTACCTCCAAGAGGTACATAATCTATACTTTATTATTTACAATTACATTTTTTTGTTTTAGCTATACTTTTTTATTTTACGTAATCCGTACTTTTTATTTGCAATTAAATTATTTTGTATATAATGTAGAAACGTACTAAGGCTATGGGTGCAACGACTGGACGTGGTGAGGCAAGTCGAAATGGATTTCTATACAAGAAGAAAAAACAATTTCTTCATACTAGGGCGGGAGGTTGTCGAGGACATGAGAAATGGACGGAGCAAGAATGTTTTCAAGATATTGCCGGTGCTGCAAGCAATTCTTCAAAAAGGAGGTCGGGGGAGTATGACGCGGCAAGCAACACCATTCCTGACATGAATGAAGACCCCACCCCTCCAATTGAATCAAGAAAAATGAAGAAGAAGCAAGCTGCATCCTCCTCGTCTATCTCAAGCGTTGCGGATGAAATCAACGCGTACACACAAAAGAAGACACAATATTTGGAAGAAAAACGCGAGATGGCAAAACAATTGTTGGCTACACAACTCGAGGGGGCGAAGTTCAAGAATACACAACGGGAGTTGAAGTTTTTTTTGGAGCCGCATGATCACATTCGCGATCCCGCTATGTTGGAATTAGTTCTTACCCAAAAACGTGAACTTGCGGCCAAACATGGATGGGCTTGCAATTTTTAAATTGTAGTATCAAGTTATTTTAATTTCAACTTATGTAATGTTTTTTTTTTTAAGTTGTAGTTTTTTTTAAGTATTATGTAATGTTTTTTATTTTTAATGAAATGGTATGTTTTTATTTTAAATATTGTATGTGATTTTATGTTTTTAAAAAAAAATAAAAAAATTGAATTCGGGTACTAGGGTACCACTCCCACTTGTTAGGGTAGTGTTAGGATAGTATTGGGGTAGTTTTGAGTTGGAAGGTTTTTATTGAATAGAGGTGGCGTGGCACCCTTAGGGTATTAGGGTAAGAAACTTGGACTCCCTCCTCCCTAAGAGTAACAATTTAATTGGACTAGATTTCATGTGGCATGGTCAAAGTCAAATCACATGTTTCACATGTCAAAATTATTATATAAAGTTTTAATAGGATAGACTTTATTGGGTACCGTGTATATGATTATACTTTATGTCATGTGCTCGATTTTGGATTGGATTGGATCTGATAGGATCCTTTATGTTGTAATTATATTATTTTTTCGTTTTATATTAAGTGTTCATATTATTATTTTGGGATGTTTTATAATAATTATTTATTTTATATTTCAATGAATGAAAATAGAATTTAATGGGTATATACGATATTTGGTTGGTGATAAGTGTAGCTATTGGGATTTTTTAAACTTTGTGAAATATGAAAGTGGACACTTACACTTTGTTCTCAAGTTTGGTTTTGGGAACAAAAAAGTCGGAGTGTTCTCTTTTCTTTTCTTTTTTAAAGAAATGTTAGGTAAAGAGAAGGGAAAGGGAGATGATTTGTACAAATTTAGATTTGATTTGCACACTCTAATGTACAACTTTATAAAGCAGAATTTATAAACTGTACAACTGTTCAATGCACATTATGAAGTGTGCCAATCAAAAAATTGAGTGTACAAATCATTTCCCAAAAAAAAAGGGTGGGAGATTGATGACTTTTTCATCCATCCAAAGATGGAATGAAAAAGAAAGGAAAAAAGACACCCACGTACTAAAAAAAAGAGAAAAGTAAAAAAAGAGGCCAAAATCTTTCTTGTAGTCCCTATTGTGGTCATTTTTAAACTTAATATCTAAAATGGTCATGCGCAACTACTCGACTTCGCAGCTCCACCCAAAAGTCACCATGTGTCCAATTGCAAGTACATTTTTTTACTTTTTATTGTACCAAAATAACTACCCATATTGCGCAATCGACGGCTACTCAACATCCTTTTACTCGACTTACATTTATCCACGTACAAAAGTACCTCAGGAAAGAAAAAAAGTACACATTAAAAAAAAATTAAAAAATGTACAAAAAATCTTTTAACCAAAAGTACACATAAAAATCCAAAATACATGTGTATTTTGGTTAAAAGATTTTTTGTACTTTTTTTTTTATTTTTTTAATGTGTACTTTTTTCTTTCCCAATGTACTTTTGCACGTGGATAAATGTAAGTCGAGTAAAAGAATGTTGAGTAGCCGGCGGTTGCGCAATATTGGGAGTTATTTTGGTACAATGAAAAGTAAAAAAGTGTACTTGCAATTGGACACATGGCAATTTTTGGGTGGAGCTGCGGAGTCGAGTAGTTGCGCATGACCATTTTAGAGATTGAGTTTAAAAATGACCACAATGAGGACTCCAAAAAAGATTTTGGCCCCTTTTTGTACTTTTCTCTAAAAAATATACTTTTGACAAAAGTAGCTCATTATAAAAGCAATCCCAATAATAACGCCGAGACCAGCGTTAACTTGCTAATTATCGGCGTTATACTGCGTTGGCCGTTGCACGAGGTGCGTTAACACGGCGTTAAATGGGCCAAGTTACCCCCTCAACGAGGCGTTAAGGTTTTATAAAAAAAAAATAAATAAATAAATAAAAAATAAATTAATAAAAATCATTTCACCCCCTTAAACCATTTCAAATAAATTTTCACTAACACCCCTTCAACCTACTCAAATTCAAATTTAAATTATACTGGTTAATGGGCGGGATAAATTCAAATTCAAATTTGAAATTTAAAAATCAAATATGAGCGGGATTTATTCAATTTAAAAATCATCAGGCACGTTGTAGTTTTAATGTTTAATGTAATTCGTGTTTAACGTTTAATGTATTTTGTGTTTTAATGTTAAATGTGATATGTTTTTTAATAAATGAAGTGTTTGTTTTAGTTTAGGGGTTGAAATTGAAAATATCAAATGTTAAAGTTTACTTGAGATGTTTTTTGTTGTCGGTGTTTTTTTAGGGATGTTAAGATGAAATGTTAAAGCTGATGTGGCGCTGACGTATGTCTTAAACTTTAACTTGTGTTATCATTGGGCATGCTCTAACAACAACTTTCATATGAACTTGTTGCTCCCACTTAACTCATTTTGTCCCAACAATTTTCCAATATTTCACTCATGGCATAATTGATTTTAAGCCAAAACTAATTTTTGTTTGGCTAATTGCTCTTTTCCCCTTATCCTAATAGTTGATATGCAGCAGGGGAACAAAGAGTTTCTTATAAACCCTAATCTGATCATCTTTAATCTTTTATGAGTAAGATTTGTTTTAAAGGGATTTCATTAATTTATTTCGTTTTTTTTTTTTTTTTTTATGAGTGGATCTGTACATGCATAAGATGGCTACTTAATTAGCTTTGATTTATGGTTTTGTAAGAATTGAATTTGGTAGAGAAGATTAAACCTGTTGTTTTGTTGAAGATTAAAACGTTGCACTCTTTTTTAGAGTAAACTACATCGTTCGTCCTTGTGGTTTGCGTTGACCGACGAGTTTCGTCTTTTGACCGAAAAAAATGCACCATCCGTCCCTAAATGCGAAACGTTATGTATCGTTGATCCTTCACTTTAACGAGTCACACTAACTGTCGTTAAATCCCTCATGTGCCATGCACATGAGGGTATAATGGTCATTTTACACTTAACTTCATCTCTTCCATTCAATTCATATCTATATCATATGCAGAAAATAACAATCATCATCATATTTAACCATAACCATTTTCACATTCACCAAACTTTTTTTAAACACACAAACAACTTCAAATCTATCCATGTTCAAATCTTTGTCAAATATCAACACCTCCACCTAGATTTGTCACGCTGCTACCACCATCCACACACACCGCCGCCTCTGTAATCACCACCACTCAACCCCGTCAACACACCACCATCATCGAAAATATCAAAGATCCTTAGAGATCTAAGAAACCCCTCATCGATCTATCAAAAACAACAAATAAAAACTTACGCGTGAATTTTATAAGATCATTAATCGAATCCATTTTCAGTTGGGTTTTGTAATCTGAGTTCATGTGAGAGTTAAAAAAAAAATTGTGTGACAAAGAGATAAAAGAGTTTAAAAAAATTAAAAATAGATCTATGTTTGAGATTTGGTTGAGTGAAGAAAATAAAAAAGATTGTTGTAATAATAAGATTGTTGTAATAAGGTTCTTGGTGGCTGTGGTTGTGTAAGAAAAAAAAATGTGTGTCGTGTGACCACATGACATTTTTGTTTCCAATGGATAAAACAAGTCACTGACTTGTGACCACATCTTTAATATACTTTGAAGTTTGAACTTTTGAAATCATAATAAACTAATGACATGTTTAAGATTTTAATACTTGGTATTTTGTGTTTTCTTTAACAGTATATAATGAGAAAAAATTCATAGTATATGGGATTTATGAGAGTTAGTTGAATTGTTTTTGAATATGATGGTAGTGGTTAATTGAAGCTTGATAGAAGCTTGATAGATGATGTAAGATGCTGATTATGAGTGAAGAAGATAAAGAATTGAATGGTTTTGATGGTTAAATATGATGATGATTGTTATTTTCTCCATATGATATAGATATGAATTGAATGGAAGAGATGAAGTTAAGTGTAAAATGACTATTATACCCTCATGTGCATGGCACTTGAAGGATTTAACGACAGTTAGTGTGAACCGTTAAAGTGAAGGACCAACGATACATAACGTTTCGCATTTAGGGACGAACGGTGCATTTTTTTCGGTCAAATAACGAAACTCGTCGGTCAACGCAAACCACAAGGACGAACGATGTAGTTTACTCTTTTTTTTAATGTGAGAAGGGGCAGTAAATTTACAAAACAAAAATATAAAATATGTATAAGCTTTGCACTCGCTTTGCACTCGCTTTCCATTTTTCCTAAACTGAAGAACATCATCATACAAATCATAAGTCTCTTTCCCCTCCTCCGCATTTACCCCCTTACTTTCCTTTACTTTTCATTCCCTTCCTAATTTTATCTTAATAGGGTATGTTGGACCTCGTGCTGGAGCTTATATTATAAGCCGAAAGCCGAAGCTTGTATTTTTACAAATTGCTTAGCGAATTAGTTGGAGCTGAAACTTATTAATATAAAATTGAATAAAAAAAATACATCAAATTAAATTCAGATATATTTTCAGCTTTTGCGTGATAATCCATTATATTTTGAGGGTGTTTAAGTAACGTGACTAGCTATAAGCCCCCATAAGCCCTTTTTCAATAGGTTTAGGCTTATGGAAGCTTATGGCTTATAAAAGCTTTCATAAGCTCGTGCGACAAACAAATAGTATTTTATAAGCTAACTTATTTTAAAAGCTCAAGCCCCTATAAGGCCTTCTAAGTCTCGCGTCAAACACAGCCTTATGGGATAGAGCCATAGAGGGGGTATCCTTTTTGCCATTTTTATGTAGTAACATGCACGTGTTCTTATAGATGATATGCTTCTAGACTTTCTTGCATTTGATGCCATTGTTTAGATCAATGAATTTATTGACTTATGTTTTGCGATTTTGTATTGACTAACTTTTTGACACTTCAGGTGGAACTCAAAGAAAGTCCTTTGGATCAGTTCAGACAAGAGATGGATCCCTTCTTGCGGAAGCTAGGGATGCGATTTCAACTAAGTAAAATTTTGCCTTTAGTGGTGGATCTAGTAATTTGTCAAATGATATGCACTTTGTGTTAAACTCTTAAATAGAAACAAAATTACCGTCGGTTTAAAGTAGGGGTGAGCAAAACCGACCGAATCCCGAATCCTATCCCGACCCCGACTAACCGAAACCCGACTAGTCGGGCTTGTCGGGCTTGTCGGGGTTGGGAGTCAGTTTGTGTTTTCCGGTTAGTCGGGTTTCGGGCTTGTCGGGATCGGGTCGGGACGGGCCGAAAACCAAAAAACAACAAACAAAACCGATCAAATCCCGAATCCCGTCCCGATCCCGAGTCCCGAATCATGTTTGTCGGGCTTGTCGGGGTCGGGAGTCGGTTTGTGTTTGCCGGCTTGTCGGGATTCGGGTCGGGCCGGGTCGGGATCGGCCCGATGCTCAGCCCACTGTGACCACATGGGGCCTTCACTATATGTTACCCACTGTGACCTGTATGTGACCTGTTACCTAATACTTACTCACCCAATTTTCCACCTCTAGTATAATTTGCAGTTATAATTATGCTTCTTTTTAATAGGAGTGGTGGAGCTTGTCGGAGATGTTGTACGTGAGGAGAGTAAAACCATATCACCCGAATGTCTCGCATATTGATTAGTGCCATGCGTTAATAAATTATTTCTTCATGTTCTTATTGACGGGACTTATTTCATTCAGCTTATACTTATTTGTGTTTTATTGAGGCTGATTAGCCCATATTTGGGTATTAGAGAATTTGTAGTTTCTCGTTCTGCATTATACCATTCGGCCACTATGTAGATTAATTTGTGGTCCTGGTTGTCATGTAAATACAACGTCCATTAGGAATCAAGATGGCTACCTTCAAGCTTCACTTAATATGCAGATGGAACCCTACGGATTTTGTAGTCTATCAAGAAGGTTTGCAAGATATGTTCAGAAATCGCATTGTTTTAGTTTTTACAAATGTGTATTGTTTTAATGTGTTACTATACTGAACAGTCATACCACATGACTGTTCTTGTGAGATGTTGCATAAAACTGGATTCTACTCCGGCTCGCTCATCTTGGTATATTATTTTATGTCATTGTGTCTTATTTAATGTATACAAATGAAACTTGTCCTTTCATAATGAAAAAATGAACCATTCTCTAATTTCATGGCTCATTCATGCCTAATTTTGAAGAAAAATATAGTACTAAAATCAAGAACATTTAACAGTAACCATTTTTTTTTTTTCCTGGTGATTGAGATTAGAAAATCTCATTTAGTGCCCGGCAAAAGCCCTTATTTCAAAATTCAAATACTTGAACCCGCTTTAACGTGTTGGCTCAAATGAGCTTGTATTCAGCTTCTAATAGTTTTAGAATTTAAAGAGAATCAAAGGAGTTTTGTACGTAAAGCACAGAGACCTACGATTATGCTTCTGTTTTTTGATACAGTTTTGAGATATAGTTTGAGGGGCAATTGATATGGTCTGCATGGGTGCTATCGACGTGGTTTACCATTTGGCTCAGTTTTGTGTGTTTGAGACCTTTGTGAGGCTCTATGCACCTGCAATCTTGTTTGGCGCCCTTGAAGAAAAATGCAGAAGGGGTATAATGGTTAATTATAATTATAAATATAACTATTACTATCATTATATTTTGCTTTAATTAAATATACATAAATGACGAGCAAATTTGAGAGTTTTAGTGTCTTTATTGGATAAATATGAAATGGTATTTAAAACTTCTGGAAGGAGAAACAAGAAAATCATGGTTCAGATTTCATGCAATTTAAGAAGCACAAAGAGCTGTACAATACAAAAAATATAAAATCCTAAAATAAGTATGTCAACTCTCAAGACATTTTCTGAATTTTTTTTTAATTGGAATTCTAAATCTGGACAAATTGGTATCAAATGTGAAGCATATCTAACATTTTAAGAAAGCAAACCAGAATAGAAAAACTACAATGTTAATCCTAATAAAACCGTAAAAGCTGCTTTTATAGGGCTTCCAAAGAAGCCTTTTTGTCCTCCAAGAGCTTCAGTTCTTTTCGCCAATCGTCTAATTTAGCAACCTTTTCCAATTGTTCGGGTTTCAAATCATTCCCTGCTTTTTCTTGTTGAGCCTCTGTCAGCCGGATCTGCAACCACATATCAGAACATCATGTCAAATCAACATAACTAACCATACTTAACTCGCACATCCAACATATAAAGAGCCATTTTCGGCAGCACAGGTCAGTTTTTTAGGCACTCAGCATGAACACAATGAAAAGGGAGAAGGAAAAAGGGACACGATCTTATGTAATCTGCATCGAGGTGATATTAGAAAATGTGTTTTAAAAGTACTTTTGTGATGCTGAACAATCAAAATCCATGAAAACAGGATTTGATCCTAGAATGATTAGATAGTCAGAATTAAAATATGTTTGCCCAATAAAAAAACAGATTGTTAGTTTCTTACGACTTCCAATCGCAACAAATTCGTGATAATCAGTTCCAAAAAGCAAATCCATACTTCATAACCAGCGATGGACTTGGGAGAATGATCATCATATTTAGCCCGCTCACATTTAGCCACCAGCAGAAACACAAAAAGGAAGAAAGAAAGCACACAAACTTATGAAGGCTGTTAACACTTCACGAGGGAACTTCTAAAAGAGTAGACACATATTTTACCCAAAAAAGGGTAAAACAGTTAAGGCTGTGCGGGCAATATAGCTTGGTAAACAATTCGATATAATAAAAAGATGAAGTTTTAAGTGCATAAAATTTAGCTAATACAAGCCAAATGTTACCTTCTTTTTGAGGGCTCGAATTTTTTTATCGATGTCAGGAACATTATCTCCTGTGGCTGAACATTCTGTTGAATTTAAGGGAGGGGTAGCACCCGAAGGATTTCCAGAAATAGTAATCTCACTTATGTGGGATAAAATGGACTCGAAAGATTCAGATGCTTGATCTACATCTTCATTGGATGAAACTTCACTTTTGCCCTTATCAAGGGAAGCCTGCTTCAAGAAGTAGCACACATGCCAAGATAAATAGAAAAAACGACAAAATAAATTTATCATTGTGAATCAGAGATGAAAAATTATCGCTAACAATATAACTAAATATTATAATGTGAGTGAGTTATGACAATTCAGGGTGAAGAACACAAGCAAAGTTAGCAAAGTTCCATTTAATGCATTAAGCATGAGTTTTGAGCAAGGTTATAAATAGCGTGAGGCGTGGCATGGCGGCGAAGCCAAGCCTCAAGCCTTACGAGCCATAGCGAAGCTACGGCGTTTTCTAAGGCGTGACTCAAGGCGGCATAAATTTTTTTTTATAGATTTATAGATTTATATATTTATATCATATTTCATAGATACGTATATATATAATACATCAAGTTTACAAAAAGCGTTATACATAAGAAATAAACTCAAAAAACTAAACTATCCTTGCATTTTTTGTCATTTCTTTAAATAAAACGTGCTTTATCGGAGTAGTCGTCAAAACCTTCTTCACTCATTAAACGAGTGGTAGAACCATAGAAATATGTTAAAAACTTGAAATTGATTTATAAAGTTACCATGCCCAAGCCCAAATCCCTTATATCAGTAATTCGGTAATTTTAGCCCAAATACTAGTAAATCCTTTAAAAGCTGCAAAATAAGGCGCCACGCCTCTCGCTAAGGCGCTGCGCGCCTTATTGCGCCTTTGCGCCTCATCACACGCCACGCCTTAAGAAGACGCCTTGGTCTATTTCGTAACGCCGAAGCTACGCCTCGCGCCTTAGCGTCGCTAAGGCGCGCCTTTTAGAACCCTGGTTTTGAGTATATTATGTTACATCTATTTGTTATCTAGTGCTATGTGCAATTTTCTGTTTTCAAGAGTATTTTGAGCGGCAAACTCACACACATGCTACACCTAATACTTTATCCTATCTTACACTTGAACGCTCAACTACTTGGTTGAGGATCACTTTTAGTTGTCACATTGTTCAATAGAGATGAGCACGGATCAAAGTTCGAGACCGTCGGCCAAATAAAAGTTAAAAATTTGTATTAAAAAGACTCCCCAAAACAAAACTGTTGCAATTATTTAGAATGAAACAAAAATGGAAGTTTTTAACATCAGCAAAAGGATATTTGGGTCAAAGTCAATAAGAAATGTGCCAAATCTCGCCTATCTCATGTTGGAACTCATACACTTCTATATGAGGTTTATAAATTAGAGTATCTGAATACAGATGCTCTAGGTGAACCTTCTTGTCACTCAACTTAATATATCGGTCTTTGTGTATCGGTATTTGGTGGGCAGAATCAATGTGTGGGCAAGTTAAAAGAAAACCACAGACCGCCACACTTGCCCTCACTGTAAAAAGAGCATGTGCAGATATATCAACTTCTGCTCCTGAACTTCTATGAACTTGAATATGGGAAATCTTCTCCATATTTATGAACCAAAACACAAGCTAGGTTCAAATATCTCATTTACAAGGATATGTCAGCCCATACGCTTTAACATCACCCATTCTAAATGACCAAAAATCTGAATTCTAATCCCTTTGTACTTACATCTGAAACAGTTGACTTCTGAAGTCTGATTGCCGCCCGACTTTCATGCATTCACTATGCTTAAGGAAGCCCAAGAATGCAAGCAGTGGGGGGCCGCTATTGCAGATGTGGACGATGGCCGTCCTTAGAGCGAACAGTTCAATGTGATCCCATATGCAATTATTTTATGATTACCCTCCAGAAACACCTAGATGTTTTTTTTTTTTTTTAATAAAATAAATAAATAAAAAAGGAATGTCTGCTAGGATGGTGCTTAAGGCTTGAAGTAATGGGTTACGGGAAGAGCAAGTAAGATAGATAGTAGATTATCTAGACCCATGATAACATAGTTCTTACGGAACAGTACTCTTCTCT
This sequence comes from Chrysanthemum makinoi, assembly GCA_910596185.1. Lineage (NCBI taxonomy): Eukaryota > Viridiplantae > Streptophyta > Magnoliopsida > Asterales > Asteraceae > Chrysanthemum > Chrysanthemum makinoi. The sequence continues at coordinate 75,473,105 of OU343222.1, forward strand.
GCACAGTCCACTACTCCACTAGTTACTAGTTACTGGTAGATTCTTGTTAATTAAATTTGTTGTTGACATAATTAATCTTAGTTGTTCACTTTACATAGGATTATTAGTATTAAACATGTTTCCCTATGCTAAGTACTATTGGAGGAAAAGTTCCTTTGGTTATGTACCAAATGAAATCTAACTTAATTTTAAATTATTCAAAATGTTACTAAAATGGTCCATGTGGCTTGGTGAAATCTATTGACACCGTCCCTATCATAAACTTTTTGCATAAATGAATCATGAATGCTAAAATGGTCCTGCATTAAACTATTTATGAATTACAATTTTACTTTGGTAAATAAATAAATAAAAATCCATTTCTCTTTAATTTGGTAATTACGTGAACACTTCCGTACACCTCAGGACCCATCACATGATATCCATGTTCAGCCTCTCACCCACAAACAATCACGAGAATACTGCCAACACTTCAAACACACTCATGACCACACACCGACAATTAGCTGAGACGAGTTTAGTTTATGGTTTATATGGAATAAGGATGGGGTTTTGATATTTTGGGAGTGTGTGTGGGCTGGTGAGTGAGAAGTAGAAGATGATATCATCTAATGAGACTTGAAGCTGACAGGGATGTTTTGGATAGTATCAAATTAAAGGGAAAAGAAACGCCTGAAGGTTAGTTTTATGAAAGTAAAATTCTTATTTTAGAAAACTTTAACATAGGACAAACCATATTAGTTTCTAGATGATTTATATAAATAGTTTAAAAGAAGGATGCTTTCCAGCAAACTTGACCAAACCATATACCAGTTTAGTAATTAACTCCAGATTATATTACAAAGTTTACATGCTTCCGAATCCTCTAACAGCTCCAGCTTTGCCTAAGAGAGATTCAATCCCCAAACAAATCCTATCCATTAATCCACTTCAAGCATTCTTAAGCTCTCTTTCGTACAATCCTAAGAGGAAACTTACATAGAAATGGCCACAAGTGGCACCACCGAATGAACACGGCTGAATGTAACAAAAATTCAAAACTACCAAAATAATCTTCACGAAATTGTGAGCTTCATACACTAGAAATAGTGGTATATTATTAGTTCCTTAGAGGTCTTTACAATAATTAGAACTTATAATCTTCAACATGAACGATATTAGGAGTGTAAAGCTAAAATCCTCAACTTTCACAAGCGTCTTTGACTGCTTTGGGGTTTCTAAAAAATGTTAATATAAGACTGTCATATCAAGATAGCGTCAGTTTATTCTGCACCAATCTAGCCTGCCAAAATCATAATCATGCAATAGGAGGTAATTCTGGGATAAATGGTACAGATACCCATTGTCATCGGGTTTCACACATTAAAATCATGTGAAGAAACATAGGTCTTCCAGTAGGGGTGAGCAAAACCGACTGAAAACCGACACAAACCGACCGAAACCGACCCCGACCGACACAAACCGACATATACTCGTGTCGGGACTCAGGATGGGTTTTCCATGATGTCGGGATTCGGGACGGGTCGGGGCGGGACAAAAACCGAAAAAACAAACCAATATCCCGACTCAACCGACCGAACCCGAACCGAACCGAACCGAGTAATTGGGTTTGGTTTTCGGTTTGGGTTTTCCCCCGATGTCGGTTTCGGGATGAGTCGGGTCGGGTCGGGATTAGGCCCGATGCTCACCCCTATCTTCTAGCGTCTTCATTCACACGTACGTCTTTGGTTTTTTAAGAAATGATAGAATTTCCAAAAAATCTATTGAAACTACTATCTTTGTATTCTTGCTTTAAAATACTATTTACAGCGTTGGCAACCCTGAACTTGTCATCAAATTTTTCCACCTTTGTACTCGGTACTGCCAAAGAAAAAGCTCAACATAGATCCGGGGCAAACCAGGTTTTAAAAAGTCTACTGTGCATCTTTATTGGAACCGTAAGCAAATATAAGTTGATTCTTAGCATGGCCCGATTTTCAAGCCATAATCCGGGGTCCCAACCCCAGATCTTGGTTGATCATTTGCAGGTGGAACTAAATACAGAAAGAGCAGATTTAATACAAATCCGAATTTGCCAACCCTAAAAGTAGCAATCATATATTCATATAGCATTTCATGTTATCTCTACATGTAGACATGAGTAATCATAACCTATCGAGCCTATGATATTTACAAAAAATATAGATCTCGAGACATGAATACTCACTTAATAGTCCATGTGATTTAGGAGTAACCACGTGGATGGTAAGACTTTCAAAAACAAAAGCTTTCGATATCCTAACAACTTCTTATTTAATCCTAGTTAAGAATATCATTTCTCCAAATGAATGAACATCACGAAGTAGATAATGCCATTGAAATTCCACATATACCATGACGTAAACCAACAAACATAATATATAAAAGAGATAGATGATAAACCTGCAAACGCTTCTCCTTCTTCCTTTCGTTCCTCTTAGCTGATTTACTCTTTGGTTTACTAACAACATCTGCTTCAGGATCATAACCAGGGGGCACAGTTTCCATAGACTCCTTTTCCTTCTTCAACTGCGCATCATCATCATCAAAAATAATACATAAACACCGGTTCCAAAAGACCAAAACTTCAACATTCAAAGTGAGAAAAGTGCGAAAAATGGCAATATACCATATGACAATGTTTCATATAAAGGTTTTACGTTCTAAAGTCAAAAATGCACCTTTACACTTGTTTAGAAAGGGTGTTTGGGAGTGGTTATATCTGCTTATTAGTTAAACATAAGCAGTTCAAGAAATAATCCTGTGATTTGCTTATTGTGTAAGAAAGTGATATTACAAACAAAAAAATGATAACTGGTTCAAAGTGTCAACCAAAACCATTGTAATCAAGGAATATACATTGTATACGAAGGTAAAAAGGTAATTTCACTTCATATCAAATAAGCACTTTTTAAAATAGTCCATAGCTTCTTAGTTTTTCACCTAACTACTTATTTTACCTCAAAATAAGGACATAAGCAGAAGCATTGACTTTATCCAAAACACTCCAAACTGCTTAAAATTAAGCAATCCCAAACACCCACTAAATTAAGTTTGCCCAAAGTAAGCATCAGAATATAATAACACAAAATAATTTTCCAAGCAGTACCACAGTATAAAAGAGAATGTTTCATGTATGTACATCACTTTTGCGCGATAAAGCTAACTAATTCTCCAAAATAGTCAAAAGGGATATCTGGGTATAAGATCTTTTTCGCAAATAAGTAACTTTCTTGATATCAAAATCACATTTTTAAACTAATAACTTAATAAGTCATAGCCCAAAGTAAAAACTAGGTCTATATTACACTACAATCACTTGCTACAACACAAATATAAAAAACAAAAATAATCGCGATAAAGCTAACTAATCCTCCAAAATACTTAAAAGGGTTCTTTAGGGATAAGATCTTTTTCGCAAATAAGTAACTTTCTTGATATCAAAATCACATTTTTAAACTAAGTTATAGCCCAAACTAAACACTAGACTATATTACACTACAATCACTTGCTATAACACAAATATAAAAAATAAAAATAATCGCGATAAAGCTAACTAATCCTTCAAAATACTTAAAAGGGCTATCTGGGCATAAGATCTTTTTCACTAATTTAAATAAAAAAAATAAATAAAAATAATAAAAAAAAATGTAGAATACCAAAGCCCCTTTGGATTTATAAATAGCAACTTCATCTTGAGGAATATAACCAGCTCTAATACGAATGGGTTTACGTAATGTTCCATCGGGTCTTCGGGTCGGCCCAACTAATCTTTCTCCTTCTTTTAGGGTTCTCTTAATCTCATCATCTTCTTGGTCATGATGATTAGCAGCAGCCATCAAACAACAACTACACAAACAAACTCTTCTTGTTGTTTGATAATGATGGGTTGTGACAAAAATTTTCAAGATGGAGGTTGAAAAGTACGAAGAGGGAAATGGGTAATAAGTGGACTAGTTTGATGATGAGTTGGACTGTATTGGGCTCAAGTAGAATAATAAGTTCAGCCCGAGTTAGGTTAAACAGGTTGACACGTCAATTGATTTGAATAAGAGTAAAGTGAAAAATAAAGGGTTGTACTATTCATACGGGGTCTACCCCCTTGGACTGCAAACGGGGTCTAGTATAGAGGGGTACTTTTTTCAGATTTTGTCCCCTTTTCTTTTGTTTTTCTCTTTTGCTGTTTTTTTTTTTTTTTTTGTCTGTTTAAATATTTGGGTGGGGTTATTTTGTCCCAAAGCCCACAAGCAGTTTTGGGTGGGGTTATTTTGTCCCAAAAGTTTTTTTTTTGTCCAAGTGCATAAGCACATAAGCAGTTTTTTGTTCAATGTCCAAATTTTTTTTTGTCCAAGTGCATTAGCACACAAGCAGATTGCACACAGGCTCAGATTACATCATCGCCTAGTTTTTTTTTTGTCCAAGTGCATAAGCACACAAGCAGATTGCATTATCACACAAGCAGATTGCATTATCACACAAGCAAATTGCATTAGCACACAAGCAGATTGCATTAGCACACAAACAGATTGCACAAAGGCTCAGATTATCATCGCCGATTTAGAAAACCATTTGAACAATTGATAGAAAAGTGTTAGGCTCGGATATGAAGGTTGCAAAGTGATAAAAATATCACTTTGCCATCCTTTCGGTTATAAAACCAATCGTCATCGCCTTTTTTGAAAAAAAAATTGTCTAAGTGCAGCAGATTGCACACAAGTGCACAGATCAGATTGCACAATACCATATTGCAACCAAGTTAGATTGCCCAAGTGAAACACATGTTTCACAATGTTCACAAGCAAGTATCAAAAGCAGAAGTAAGATTCCCAAACTGCAGGAACTCACAAGTGAAGAATCTCAAAGATTGCACAATACCATATTGCAACCAAGTTAGATTGCCCAAGTGAAACACATGTTTCTCAATGTTCACAAGCAAGTACCAAAAGCAGAAGTAAGATTCCCAAACCGCAGGAAGTCACAAGTGAAGAATCTCAAAATGGTAGGTAGTGAAACCTCCCATGTTATATTCAGCCTCATCACACAAACAGATCCATTAAAGTACCCCCAAGTTACCACAAGCAGATCCATTAAATTAAACCCAGAAATCACACAAACATCACCAAGTTACAACAAGTGAAGATTCCACAAGTTACAGATAGGGTTGGGTTATATTGACGGTGGCAGGTTTTTTAGATTAACCCTCTCTAGTACCTAGGGTTGGGTTATAACACAAGCCAAGTGAAACACAAGCCGCAAGTGAAAGCCGCAAGTAACAAACTACAAAGAAACAACAAATATCTTAGGCTGCCGATATGTCTCAATCACCAGAGGTAATGACAATTTTACACATTAATAATAGAGATAACATTAGGCTCAGATTAAGTTTTTTTGCAAAATCATATTATCATATATGGCTGCAACATCAAAGGTTGCAAAATAAATTTTTTTTTGCCGTCCATTCGGAAATGCCAAGCCAAAATCATATTATCATATATGGCTGCAACATCAAAGGTTGCAAAATAAATTTTTTTTTTTGCAAAATCATCATTGCCTTATCTCAGTTTTTTTTTTTTTTTAAACAATTTTCAAATATGCTTAAAATAACAAACTGCTTATCAAGCATATAAGCAGTTTATTATTTTCAGATTCATAAGCAACTTCATCTCCAAACCCTCTAAATAATAGAGAGGGTTAATCTAAAATTATAGCCACAGTAAATATAACCCAACCTGTAAAGTACTATTGGAACGGGGTCTAATCTGAGCCTGTGTGCAATCTGCTTGTGTGCAATAAGCAGTTTGCCAAGAAACCACACAGAGCCTGTGGACTGGGGTAGGCCAGAGCAGGTATTCATACCACTCAATGGTGGCAGATCAAGGTGTTAACCTACCCTTTTGCACCCACACAACTCAGGCAGTTTCAATAAGCACATAAGCACATTTTTATCATAAGCACATAAGCAGTTTCTCAAGAAACCACACAGAGCCTGTGGACTGGGGTAGGCCAGAGCAGGTATTCATGCCACTCAATGGTGGCAGATCAAGGTGTTAACCTACCCGTTTGCACCCACACAACTCAGGCAGTTTCACATAACATCACATAATCACCCACTCACATAAGCAGTTTGTAACTGCTTTTACCATAGTTCACCATCACAGAACACCCGCTCACATAAGCAGGTGTTAACATCACATAATTCACCATCACAGAACCAATTTAGCCAAACCCTAAAAAAAATTAGGCGTTTTTTAATTTTCAAACAGATACATTATATTAAACCCAGAAATCACACAAAAATCACATACTAACCAACACAGAACCAATTTAGCCAAACCCTAAAAAAATAATTAGGCGTTTTTTAATTTTCAAATAGATCCATTTAATTAAACCCAGAAACATCACAAACATCACACAAACATCATCACAGAACCAATTTACCCAAACCCTAAAAAAAATAGGCGTTTTTTAATTTTCAAATAGATCCATTAAATTAAACCCAGAAACATCACAAACATCATCACAGAACCAATTTACCCAAACCCTAAAAAAAATTAGGCGTTTTTTAATTTTCAAATAGATCCATTAAATTAAACCCAGAAACATCACAAACATCATCACAGAACCAATTTACCCAAACCCTAAAAAAAATTAGCCGTTTTTTAATTTTCAAATAGATCAATTAAATTAAACCCAGAAACATCACAAACATCACACAAACATCACACAAACATCATCACAGAACCAATTTACCCAAACCCTAAAAAAATTAGGCGTTTTTTAATTTTCAAATAGATCCATTAAATTAAGGAAAATGATTGGGAAGACTAATTATGTGCTTAAAGATGTGACTAAAAACATGTGTCATGATCCTGGCGGTTTATAAAAAAGTGGGTCCCATTGCTGTAGCCATCAGGATGATGCCACATATTGTTAGTCATATCTTTAGGCATATGATTTAGGTCTCCCAATCACTACTCTTAAATTAAACCCAGAAACATCACAAACATCATCACATAACCAATTTACCCAAACCCTAAAAAAATTAGAGAGAGAGAGAGAGAGAGAAACATCACCATAACATAACCACAGTAGCAACATCACCACAACATAACCAACAATACCACGATCTAAAAAGTTTTTAGGTCTAAATCTAAAAAAATTTAGAAAGAGATACATAGTGAGAGAGAGAGAAACAGATATACGTGTGTGAGAGGATAGTGAGAGAGAGGACAGATATTATCAACTCAAGATACCACATGGAACGAACGCGTAACCACATCCATAGTCACACACGTATATCTAACTCTTTTATAATAAAATTTGTATTAGTTATAAAAGTATTTATAATTAAATGTATGTATAAAAGTTTTGTATTATAATAAAATTTTGTTAAAAGTTTGTTAAAAGTTATGTATAAAAGTTATGTATAAGGGCTGGGTTATTTATAAAATTTTGTTATTTATCAAAGTTAGGTATAAAAGTTTGTTAAAAAAATTATTTATAAAAGTATTTATAATAAAATTTTGTATTGGTTTTTTAAAATAAAAGTTGTATTTTTTATAAAAGTTTGTTAAAAATGAAAGTTATTAAAAATGTACAAATTTGTATTTTTTATAAAAGTTTGTTAAAAATGAAAGTTATAAAAGTTGTTGTGTTTTTTATTTTTTAGGCTTTCAGTTTTCACGAGGAAGTATCAGAGGATTGCCCATTTATCAGACAAGAGGTAAATATAGCCTCGGGGCTTTCCGTTATAAAAGTATTAAAAAAGTATTAGTTAAAAAAAAGTGTGTTATAAAATTTGTTATGTATTTTCAGGCTTTCCGTTCTCACGAGGAAGTAACTGAGTGGGTGCAAAATATAGCCTCGGGGCTCGGTTTTGTCATTGTTAAAAAGAGAACCAAATCAGAAAATGGTCAGATGTACGAAATTAATTATATGTGTACAAAGAGCGGGATTTATGAATATCACGGTAGTGGGAAACAGAAAACCAAAACAAAAAAAAGCAATTGTCCATTCAGATTAGTTGCGAAATATAGACCAACACGATATAATTGGATTTTGAGGGTGAAGTGTGATAGCCATAATCATGAGTTGCTAGAGTCGTTGCATGGTGTGCCATATGCAATGCGATTAAAAGATGATGAGTTGAGTTTGGTCAGAGAATTGTCAGAGTATAGCGTACGACCACGTAATATACTTTCGACAATAAAGGGACGTAATTCGGATAACGTGTCTAGCGTTAGAACTATATATAACGCATTTGATAAGTTCCGGAGAGCCAGAGTAGGTGATAGAACTCAAATTCAAGTCCTTTACTCGCATCTGACGGATTCAGGGTATGCATATTACCCGAGGGTGAATGCGCATAATGAGCTTGAGGAGCTATTTTTTGTTCACCCCACTTCGAATGCTCTATGGCGACGTTCCCGAAATCATGTTGATGGACTCCACGTACAATACCACCATGTTTAAATTTCCATTGTTGGAAATTGTTGGAGTAACTCCAACGAATAAAACATTTTCAATGGCGTACAGCTTTATACACGGTGAAAAGGGGCATAATTTTCAGTGGGTATTGCAACGAGTGAAAGAGATGATAGACGAAAGATACTACCCACGTGTTATTGTCACCGACATAGATTTAGCGTTGGTTGGGGCATGTAGAGCAGAATTTCCTACCGCTCACAAATTACTCTGTCGATGGCATATAGAGCAATATTTGCTCAAGTTAATGAGAAACAGATGCAGTGGGATAGATGAGTATGACTCCATTAAAAGGAGATGGGATCGGTTGGTTAAAGCTCCGACACGCCTCTTGTTCGAGCAACATTATGAGCGCCTACAACAACGCTTGGTCAACCATGCGCGTACTAAATTGTTAATTCTATTTTTTTTATTATTATTCAATTAATAAGCACCCGAATGACCTTTGATTAATTCACTGTTTTTTTTTCAGCTATCGCTGGGTATCTGGATAACTGGCTGCGAGATTACAGACACATGTTTGTCTCGTACATCACCGATGAATATCGCTCCTTCGGTCAGACAACAACGTGTAGAGTTGAGGCTCACCACGCGTTGTTGAAATTATATTTGGGCGGCACACAGTCCAATTTAGACAGGTTGTTGAGTGCAATCGATAAGATTGTATTTGCGCAAGAAAATGCGATAAAAGAGAGTTTTAATAGAAGCATCGGCGAGAAAATAAATGATTGTAATATACTACTATTTCAAGAATTGTGGTATAAAGTTTCTCACCATGCTTTCAAACTCATGCACAAAGAACTCCAACTGTCTATCACCGTAGAAGATTGTAGCCATAAGTTGTGTACAATTTACGGACTGCCATGCTTTCACGAGATGCAATACTATGTATATAATGGTAAGTAAATTTATAACTATCAAGTTGTTTTCCCCATTAAGATCAGTGATTTATTTACGGGCGGCATTGTAATATACTACTTTTAATGACTTAAGGACGTCCCATTCCACTAGAAGAACTTAATATTTGTTGGAGAACCCTACATGTTCCGTGGCCTAATATCAATAGGCTACCGCCTGAAGATGGCTCTTCCAGTAATGATGATGACGATGATGATGATGATGATGATACTTCGTTTAGAGATGACATTCGGCAATTCAAGAATGTTTTTACCAAAGCATCGTCGTTTGTCAAGAAGAATATGATAACGAAGTTGAGATCGATATACCAACCTGCATCTGATGACACACGGGAACCTGTTATTCAGAAAAATACCCTTGGACGTCCGAGCGCAAAGGACAAAATGGGCAAGGCTACACAAGTCCCGGACTTGAATGAAGTTCCAACCGTAGATCACCGAAGAAGCACCGCTACAAGATCTACATAAGTCCCGAACTTCAACAAAGAACCTGCCGGACATAGTTCTTTCACGGGTCCTAGTGATCACCGAAGAAGCACCGCTATAAGAGACAGGTTGTACGATGGAGATGCAGAAAGCGAAATGCTTATGAGTATGCTTCCAGTCCTTTGGCATCCATACATAATCAGTATATATAATGTGGTGGGTGACGGAAATTGTGGGTTTCGGTGCGTTGCCCATGGTGTTTGGGAACAACAACATTTGTGGCGCCAAGTTAGGCAGATGTTATTGCAACATATGGACCTACATTGGCAGGTTTACATGGGTTAACGAAATTCGCCGTACAATAGACTGGTCCGGACATGGAAATGCACCGACTGATCGCTACATGGAAATGCCAAACACGGGGTTGGTTATTGCAGAACTGATTAGACGACCCGTTGCATTTATATCTTGGCGAGGTTGGAATATGTGTTTTCCGCTTCTCAGTGGTCTAGACTTCTCACAAAGAACTGACCCCCTTGTGATAGCCCGTGTGGGGGACGAAGTAGGTCATTACATTGTTCTAACGCTAGACGAACATTCTCCACTTCCGCATCTCCACCTACAGTGAATGAGGCACAGATCCGAAGCTGCATCCCAGTGGGAATCATTATATAGGCATCGACTACCAAATTAGTAAATAATATATACATACAAAACATTGTAAATGATTAATGACTCATGTTGTAAATAATTATAAACATAGTGAATGATTCATGTTGTAAATAATTATAAACATTGTAAATGATACGTGATTTATGTTATAAATGATTGATTCCTGTTTATATTTAAATTAATAATAACATTGTAAATGATACGTGTTTTATGTTGTAAATGATTGATTACTGATTTATGCAAATTCTTTTGTCAGGTGGGCCAAGGAAATCCTTTCTGGTGTCGATGTAATAGAGGATTTATTATAGAACGGAAATCCACGAAATCATTTCGGAGCCGACCGTATTATGCATGTCCTCTTTCAGTGGTAAATAATCATACGTTTGCTTAGGGGTTTTATGTAAATAATTTGTTTGTTCAAAATACATTTCTTATTATTTTCTTAACATGTAACAGCCAGGTACAAATGACTATGGGTGTCGATACTTCAGTTGGAAAGATGAATTTGAAAGACGGTATCTTAGTCGAGCCTCATCTTCAACGCATTGCTCAAACTGCGTTGCTAAAGATAATGAGATCAAGCTGTTGAAGACAAGAATAAAGACGCTGGAGATGGAGTTAGAATTGACAAGGAATCCTGAGGATCACGCTTGTCAGTCGGGTGCAAGGCTCCATGATCTTTTAAACGAGATGAATAATCTTCATATGTCGTAGATGTTGTTGTATTTAAATAATATGTTAACGTTGACGTTTAATTTAATAATAACAGTTGTTGTTGCAGTTATTTAATGTGGTAACATTTAACGTGCTATTATACAAACTAAATAATTATACATGTACAATACATTACATGTACAATACATTATTATACACACAATTTATTATACACACACTTATTATACACACACTTATTTCTATTTATTAAAAAAAAAAAAAAGGGACAAGGGGACAAAAAGTACCCCTAAAATTATAGAGAGGGTTTAAATAAAATTATAGCCACCGTATGAATAACCCCACCCAAAATAAATGCTTTTGGTTTGCTCATTGTAGGGGTGCTCATGGGTTGGGTAATATCCGAATAAACCGAAAACCGAAACCGAGCCGAACCGAAAATAACTGAACCAAACTCGTAATTGAACCGAATTTGCTAAAACCGAACCGAACCGAATTAAATATTCGGTTTTCGGTTCGGTTATGGTTTCAGCAATCCAAACAAAAAACCGAACCGAAAACCGAATTCAAATAAATTTATATATATTTTTATATATTTATATATAAAAAAATAATAAAACTCTTCTATACTATAAATATAACATTTTTTGAGCTTGAAATTTTTTTTTTGCTAAAAATATATATAAATAATAAATGAATAAATAACTAAATATATGTAATTCGGGTTATTCGGTTCGGTTTTCAGTTATGGGTGTTCGGTTTTTGGTTATTCGGTTCGGTTTAATCAATTTAAGTTCGGTTCGGTTCGCTTCTCGGTTATACCCAGAAAAAAAATTAACCGAACAAACCGAACCGAATAACCCGATAACTGAACCGATGAACACCCCTAGGTGGTGAATTTTGATAAGCTAATATGAAAAATACATAATTAACCAAATAATGACCATATTGTGTAGGGGTGTTCATGGTTTGGGTAATACCCAAATAAACCGAAAATCGAAACTAAACCGAATCGAAAATAATGGAATCGAACTTGTAACCGAATCGAATTAAATATTCGGTTATCGGTTCAGTTATGGTTCTAGTATTCTAAACCGAAAACCGAATTCAAATAAATATAAATATTTTTTTATATATTTATATATATTAAAAGATATTAAAACTCTTTCATACGATAAATATAACATTTTTTAAGGTTAAAAACTTTTTTTTGCTAAAAATCTATATAAATGAATAAATAATTAAGATTATGAAATTCGGGTTATTTGATTCGGTTTTCGGTTATGGGAGTTCGTTTTTCGGTTCGGTTTTCGGTTCGGTTTAATCAATTTTAATTCGGTTCGGTTCGGTTCGGTTATACCAAAAAAAAAATTAACCGAACTAACCGAATAAACCGAACAACCCGATAACCGAACCGATGAACACCCCTACCATTGTGCCCTTTCTTTGATCTTCATTTTCTTGGCTATATATAACCGGATAGACTACCCACAAACCACAAAACGATTACCACCGGAATTTAGGACACGTTTGGTTTATTCCTATGAATCACAATGGGTATCGGATTTGGTATGAGGTAGAATGACAATGAGGTAAGTGGTTAGTGTATAATTTTGATAGATTAAAAACAAATGTTTGGTATACTATTTTTTTTATATGGCAATAAGGTAATAAAAGTGTAGAACCCATAAAAGCCACAACATAAAAATAGATAAGGACAAAAAATATTCGTCAATTTCGAGAAAGCTAGGGAATGGTTTCATCAAAGTTACCATGTTAGTATGGTATGAACAGACCCACATGTGTGGGTATACTGAAACCCACGTATCAATACCAAACATTGTTTAACACTTTCACATCTATACCTTGATACTCATATACGTCAACCAAACGGGCCCTTAAAGTATATGTAGTTGGATTTGGTAATTACTTAACTTTTTAATGTTATTGAACCCGCATTTTTTTATATAATAAAACAAAACCCCTAGTGGGAATTTTTCATTTCAAAAAAATTAAGTCATACCTTATTTGCTAATATTTTATTTATTTATTATTATTTTTATTTTAAAATATTCACTAAAAAAAATCAAATATTCCGGATTTGAGAATAGTTAAAAAAACGTTTTTATATAGTCAATAAAAGAAAATTAAACATAAAAGTTTAAGTGTCAAAAGTATAAAGAAAAAAACTTAGTAAAAAAGAGGAGTGATTTTAAAAGTATTTGTGTCTAATGTAAAGAGATAAAAATTTTATACCATTCAAAATTCTCTACCCATTAATTAATATAATTAAATTAAATTAATTATAAGGTTTCTATATCAATAATTTACAAATCTATATAAAATAAATAAATTATTAATTGATTCTTAAAAAAACATAATATATAAAAGGGAAAATGATAAAAAAAAAAAAAAAAAAAAAAAAAAAATGCATCAAAGTTGCCACGTTTTCCTTTTCTGGGCATCGAATTTTTTTTCCCTATAGTAGCACTAAACTAGACTAATTTTCCTTTTGTGACACAAAATCACACTTAAAGTGTAATTAACATTCTTAATCCCACCAAAACCGTTTTAAGCTGATTTTGTGAACTTTGGGCATGTTTTGAACAAAAATTGGTTCCTTATGGGTGTATTGTAAAGGTTTTTACAAACCTTTTTTACTTCCCCCCTCCCAATCCCAACCCTAAACCATTGTAGCAATATTTTTCCCAATCCTTTGTAATTCAAGAACCCTAATTATGAGTAGTTCTTCTTCAGCACAATCACGTTTAGTTGGAGGTAAGATTGAACGTTTCTGTAAGTGTGATCGCCAATTGAGAGTCCAAACATCAACCACAAGGACGAATCCAGGAAAGAGATTTGTAAAATGTGATCAATGTCGCGTCTATGAGTTTCTGGATGAAGACCTTCATAGTGTATACTACAAGGACTTGGTATATGGGTTCTTTCAAAGGCAGAGAGGTGTTGAAAATGCACCCATGATTGAAGCTCTAGCTTTGGATAAGGCAAGGTTGGAAGAGGAGTTGAAGGCTACAAAGACAAGATTGGAAGATGAGGTGAAGGCTGGAAAGTCAAAACTGGAATTGTATGATAGGTTGTTTATGATGATGTTAGGAGTGTTATGTTTCATTTGTGTTTGGTTTGGTATGAAACTAGCCAACTGATTTAGTTATTCTTTAGTTGTTAATGTAGTATTTTGAATTGTTAAATCTTAACTTTGGATAATGAATGTCAATGTTTTAGTTTTGTAAATGTTTTGAATTGTTAAGTGTTACATAGGACTGCATTACAGATATGATAAGCTGAGACACAGATATGATAGTCATATTACATAGGACTGCAACCATAGTCATAGGATTACATAGGACTGCATTACATAGGATTATTCTAGGGCTTACTAAAGCCATACCACTAACATTACTAAAGCCATAAAACCACACATGAGGTTGCTACATTTACCTTTACTAACTTGTAGTGGTTCCAAACCACTCATTTCCTAGACCTTGTCCTCTTCCCCTTCCCATTCCCCTTAGTCTCAGCTTCATTGTTGATAGGCTTGGCAACCCAGTCTTTGATGCTCATCTCAGCACAAGTTGCCTTGTTTGGCAATCCCAGAACTTTGGGCCTAGCATCAAAAGCAAGCTTGGCAAGCTGCTTTGCAGTTAGTGGCACCTCCTCATCATCATTTTCTTCAACTTGACTTGAGCTGGAACCAACTTTCCATTCAATAGGAAGTGGCTCTTCAATGTGCTGCAATGGTGGAAAATAAGATCCCCATGAGGCTGAGATAAAAAAAAATGTCAGTAAATGCATAAAGGAAATGTGCATTAAAGTTGTTAGATTTCCTGGTTTATGGTTATTATTTATGGAAATGGTTATTATTAAGTTGTTACAGACCTGGTGGTTGGCTGGAAACAATCCTTTTGCCTGAACTCATGTTAATATGAATTTTGTTTAGATACACATATATGATTAGAAGATGTGTGGGATATGGTATTGGTTCATTGGATTTTATAACAAGTCTCAAAAACAGTTGGGTTGGGATTCTCATTAAATTTACAATGACTGCAAATAGCCTATGTCTCATTGATTGCAAATAGTCTATGTTCATTGACTGCATAAAAAACAAATTTCATTGACTGCAAATAGCCTATGTCTCATTGATTGCCTTATCAATGTGTATATAGGCTGCATAAAGAAAGACTGCAAATAGCCTATGGATGACAATGTCAGCTTTATGTCAACTTTCTTCATATATATGTCTGCAAACAGTAATGCCTATAAACAATGGTAAAAAAACAGCATATTACATAGTTAAAAACTGCATATTTCATAAGATGTAAAAAATTGGAAACTAATAACAAAACATAGTTACAAACTGCATATTTCATTAAACTTAGTAGTTTAACAATGACCATCTTTTTACTGCCCTCAAAGGATGTACAAAATGGGCTTGTGCTGAGATGGTCATTACATAAACTTGTAACAATAGTGGCTGCTATCATGAGTGTATTTGTTCTACCCATATTACATACCAAAATGACCATAAGTTAGTGCCCTCAAAAGATTTACAAAATGGGCTATTGGTTGATGGTCATGACCTATTAACATTAGTTATCTAGACATATTACATTCCCAAATTAAGTTATCACACTTTACATTAGTTGCCCACAAAAGATATACAAAAAGGGCACATGGAGTTCCTTGTTGTTCAAGCATCATCTATTTCCAGTGCAGACTCTGTAGTGCTTCCCTGGCCATCCAACTGTTTAGCCAACTTCAATTTCAGGATTCTTTCACTAGGCCTTCTTACTTTCAGTTTAGTCATCATTTTTTGCAAATGGTGCTGCTGAGGTTGTTCTTGTACTTGTACCTAAACTTGTTCTTAAGTCTGATCTATTTCAGCTTGCATGTGTTCAACTTGAGTAGCAGTCATTTCAATCTCTGTTTGAACTTCAGGCTGTTCTTCATTGTGATCTTGAGGGTTTTATTCATGGTCAACTTGAGGTTGTTCCTCATGGTCAACTTGTGGTTCTTCTTCAAGTTGATCATCTGTTTGAGCTTGTTGTTGTTCCTCTGTTTGAACTTAAGGTTGTTCTTCAGTTGCATCTTGGTCACCAAACCATCTTGCATAAGCTGATGTGCATCCTCTTTTCAACCCCTTCCTATTTGTCCCACTTGACCCACCAACCTGCTTGGCCTAAATACAACAAATGGTTAAAACCAAAAGTTTGAAACAATGTATGCAGTTGAAAAAAAAAGTAAGATAATACCTTTGACCCACTTGAGCTACCAGTCTTTGACCCACCAGTTCCACTAGACCCACAAGCCTTTTTATTTGACCCACTAGTCTCCTTTGACCCAACATTTTTCCTTTTTGACCCAGACACATTTCCAGTCTCTTTTGACCCAGACACAATATTTTCTTTGCATCCTTTTTTGTTGTGACCAGGTTTGTGGCATATAGAACATGACATCTCAGCACCTACTTTAGATACTCTAGTTGAGCTACCACCTTCACCCTTTGATCTGATCCTTTTCTTTCTTGGCCTACCAGGCATTTTTTTGGGTTTGGGAGGCAATACAACAGAGTACATACTCTGGTCAGGCCAGAAATCAATACCATCAACTGGTTTCAAGAAATGGTTATAGGTGTCATAGTACTTGTCTGTTTTAAACCAATCACCACATAGCTCTCGTGTACCTTGTTTATGTATAGAATTACCTTTGTTGCATGTACACAAGGTATACCTGATAACTGCCACATTCGACATGTGCAAGTCCTACTTGCTTCACAAACTGTGAATGCCTCACTCCCTGATCGATCTCAAACACATTCCCACCAGCCAGGGGATAATATGCCAAAACCTACAATAAAACAAGGTTATAAGTGTCAATTCAAACAATTTCATAACTGATATAACTTTAATTTGTAAATGATACTTACCTTTGTTGGTCTTTAACCATTCCAACCTCTTCTGAATGTTGGGACAAACCCCAGGGTTCCATTTCTTACTGATTTCCCTCATTTTGTGCATCCTCTCAAGAACTATGACTCTCAATGCTTCTAGCATAGTAAGCAGTGGCTTGTCCCTAACACTTAGAATGACACTGTTAAATAATTCACTGAATCCATTCTCCACTGCTTCACATCCTCTATTAACTTCAAAGAAAGCTCTTGACCGTGTTTTGGGTTCTTGTCCGTAAGCCACTGATGAGCCTTTGGGTTAGCCCTTTTAATCTTCTCCATGATCTTGTTAAACAACTGTGGATAGGAAGCCTTAGATGCTGACCAAAACAACTGTCTAAATTCCTCACCACTGAATACTTTCCTGAACCCTTCATATATATGTCTGGCACATTGCCTGTGTTCCGCATATGGCATGACATTCTTCACAGCTTCAATAAGACCCTAAATACAAGCATACCTAGTTAGAATATATGTAAGACTAAGTCATTAACATCAAAGTATGGATAGAAGCATACCTTATGTTGATCAAACATAAGAGTTAGACCTTGTCCTTTTGTGCAATCCAAGTCTCCTTCCAGTAACTCCAAAAACCAGCTCCAGTTATCCTTGTTTTCAACATTAACCATTGCCCAAGCAACTGGGTAAATGTGGTTATTTCCATCTCTTCCAATAGCAGTAAGGATTTCACCATGGTTTGGTTTTTTCTAAAAACAACCATCTAAGGCAATTATTCTCCTACACCCAGCCTTCCAACCATCTACTAGTCCAGCAAAGCAGACATAAAACCTATCAAAGTATGTTTTTTATCAGGATTTACAGTCACTCCTAATTTGACAGTGGACCCAGGATTTGAATCTAAAATTGCCCTTCCATAGGATCTCAGCAAGGCATAATGCTCATCAACTGATTTCTCATACTCTGTCAAGGAAAATGTCTTTGCATTTCTACATTGATTTGGGGATACCTTACACTTATACTTTTTCATCACTAGGTCAGCTATAGCTTTCAACCTAATTTCAGGGTCAGTCCTAATCTTATTACCAAATTGTGTCCCTAGCCACTTATAGTTTACTAATGAACCAAATTGGAAGTTCCTAACACATGTGTGTTCATTTACTAAAGACTGTATCTGAAAGGTTTCCTCTTTATTCATACACCTAGCATAACATCTCCATGGACAGGTAGGTAATTCATCAGAACTAACACTAGGATATTTATTTTTCTTCCTCTGTTTACCTTTGTCAGGATCAATCAACTTTGGTGGTCTCTGTCCACATTTTGCCACAACCTTCTTACTGTTACTCCTCTCATACCACAAAGAAAAGCCATTTGCCAAAGCATAGTAGGTTAAACACTCTTTAAACTTCACAATACTTACATACTTTTCACCAACCTGCATTACAAATACAACAAATGTTTATGACCAAAATTCATAAACAATATCTGTACTTGAAAAACAAAGTATGATAATACCTTTGGATGCCTCAGTCTCCAGTGACTAGTTTCATCATAGATTGGATACCTGTCAACAGCTTTCTCCACACAAATAAAAGGATCTTCATCTGAACTGCCTTTACATAGCTGTAACCTTCTCATCAAATTGTTCATGAACATATCATGTTCTATCATAGTCTCACTTCTAAGGTTATTAGGAGGTACAGTGTTTTCTGGAGTTGGTTCACTCATTTCTGGCATTGACTCACTTACCTTCACTCTATTGTTTTTAATCCTTTTCCTAAGTTCTATAACCTCCTCTTCACCAGGACTTAGATAGTCAACTGATTTATCTAAACCATATCCACTGTCATTGTCACTATCAAAGTCACCATACAACTCACCATCTGGTTCATCCTCTCTAACCTTCCGTTTGCCCTTATCCACACCTGATATAGGCCTAGTATCTTCATGTAACACCCTAGGCAAATTCCACATCGGCTGTGGCCTGGAGAGATGCTGGGATCATAAGATAACATTCGCCTTAAATGACACAACGCGTTTTGTGGTCTACTGCGGGTGGAGTTCTTAGGAACTGGCATTTAAGCGTGCTCATGTGAGAGTAGTACTGGCTTGGGTGACCTGCCGGGAACTCTTCAAATGAGGCCACAAAAACAAAGCCGTGAGCCCGCGGGCAAAGCGGACAATATTGTAGTCTAAGAAAGCGGGATGTTACAAGTGGTATCAAAGCCACTCCTGAGCCGTTCGGGATGGTGGGGCAAACCTCATCGAGGACGATGAGTCCCTAAGGGGGGGTGATTGTAACACCCTAGGCAAATCCCACATCGGCTGTGGCCTAGAGAGATGCTGAGATCATAAGATAACATTCGCCTTAAATGACACAACGCGTTTTGTGGTCTATTGCGGGTGGAGTTCTTAGGAATTGGCAGTTAAGCGTGCTCATGTGAGAGTAGTACTGGCTTGGGTGACCTGCCGGGAACTCTTCAAATGAGGCCACAAAAACAAAGCCGTGAGCCTGCGGGCAAAGCGGACAATATTGTAGTCTAAGAAGGCGGGATGTTACACTTCACCATCCAGACTAGTCTGTAAATCCTCACCATCTACACTAGGCCTACTATCATCACCCTCTTCACTAGGCCTCCACAATCTAACTTGTACTACATCATCTTGTAATTGCACTTCATGTGCAACAGTTGGATCTTCTGCATCAATGTTCTCAACTACACAAGCCTTCCCTTTGCCCTTATCCACACCTGATCTAGACCTAATATCATCACCATCTAGACTAGTCTGCAAATCCTCACCCTCTACACTAGTCTGCAAATCATCACCCTCTACACCAGGCCTACTATCATCACCATCTACACTAGTCCTAGTATTCTGACCATCTACACTAGTCCTAGAGTTATCACCCTCTGATTCATTAACCTTCCTAGTATGATCAACCTCCATCTCAACCCAATTAACCATCTCATCTACTGAGAAGTCATTGCAATACCTCTTTTTGGGAGAGCCTTTTGCTTTAGCAACAGACTCATCCATAAAAGTGGTATCTGCTTGGCCTAAATACTCTGACATATTCATATCATTGTGATCAAGATACAGTTCAATCCTACCAAACAACTGAGCAACATCAAACATGTGTTCTATTTCCTTATCATTAGTTACTCTAACTAATCCTTTCTCTAATTCATTATGAGGCACCTTATAATACAAACCTTGAAAGTAATTACCAACCTTTTCTTCCAGGAATTCAGCAAATCTAAGATAGGGCATCCTTGGAGCACACATGTTAAGAATCACCCCATCCGCGTAGTGTAGAGGCAAATGCCTTAAATATCCGTCATTGTGTACATCAAATTGGTGCAAATTCGTACCTGGTATCATTCTGGCACAAAATTGAGAAAAAAAAATTAGGGTTTTCACCATGCTAAAACTTTGATCAAAACAGATACAAATAAAAGAAATCATACAATTGTTTACCTCAAATAACGAAACAAGCATCAAATATGGCAATGCACAACGAACAATTTTTTGTGTGTGTGAAATTAGGGCTTCTAATGTTTACGGGTTATGAGGAAAACGGGTTTGGGTGGGGGAAGTTATTAAGGTTTGTAAATAAGTTTAGGACACACCCCTAAGGAACCAATTTTTGTTCAAAACATGCCCAAAGTTCACAAAATCAGCTTAAAATGGTTTTGGTGGGATTAAGAATGTTAATTACACTTTAAGTGTGATTTTGTGTCACAAAAGGAAAATTAGTCTAGTTTAGTGCTACTATAGGAAAAAAAAAGTTCGATGCCCACAAAAGGAAAATTCAAGCACGTACGCGGGTATTATAACTAGTACATCCTATGCTAAAACCAATTAACATAAGGATCAGATATGTATTAAATTGAGACTGCGGAAATTAATTTGGTTAGATATTAAAAATGAATTTGTGTGTTTTTTATATTGTGTTATATGAGAAATGAAATGGTTTTAACACGATAACATTAAAAATGAATTGATGGTTTAAGACAAATAATGACAAATGAGAATGGTGGTTGGTTTCTCCATTTGGTAGAACAAATAAATTGTGTTGCGGGTTGTGTGTGGTTACATTCTTACAGATGCCCATGAAAAGAAAAGATTAAAGATAAGGGTATTATAGTCAATGTAAGATTAATCATGTGTTTCTTTGTTTTAATTATGTAAAATTTAATCTTCAATATATCTTAACTATATAAATCTTAACTACATAAAATAGAAAAATAGTTAAAGGTGAAAGTGAAATAAGTGAAACTTGAATGTTAAAAGTTAATAACCAATTATCTTTGGTAATTTTGGAAAAGTTATCTCTCTCTCATACACACACACCATTTTATCTCACATTAAAAACACACACAAAAAATAATACCACCATACCCACCGCCACAACTCCCACCACAGAACCCCTACCACCGGATGTCACTGCCATTGGACGACTCCACCAACTAAACCAAACCACCACCGAAACCCATAAGCACCACGACTCACGACCTTCATGTTTTGACGTAATTTTTTTAGTTTTATTAATAGATCAAATTTTTTATATTTTTTTTACAGATCTATAGATTTTATTTGTAGATCTAAGTTTTTTATAATTTTTTTACAGCCGTCGTCGCGGACTTGCCGGAAATTGGTTCCACCACCACTGCTTTGCTGGAAATAGAACGGGCGCTCACCGCTGTCTCGCCAGAAAAATCTACTGTCGCGGTTGCATGGCTTGTGTTGCCGGAAAAAGCTGTTGTCGCACTTTATAGTATGCCTTATTTTAATTGTTGTTAATATTTGTATAAAGTTGATTATGTTAATAGTGTTATTTAGTTGTTTTTAGTATTTGATAGATTTATATCAAGTTTTGTGGTTACTTTTAGATCTATCTATAAATGTATTATTTTTCAACTTTGAATTTATATAACTTTTTTGACAATTTAGTTTATAGATTTGTTATTGCCGCCGTAGTCCATCATTGCCGCCGCCGCTGCCTGAATGTGTGCCACCGCCGCAATTGAACTTGCTTTTGTCGCCAGTAAATGTGTAGTTTCTTTTTGAAGTAGTTAGTAAATTCTTGTGTGGTTTCGTTGCGGTAGATATTCCAGAATTTTAATAGGATATATTGTAGAATCAGTTCAGTTCATGGTTTTGTTTTAGGTTGTTTTGTTTATTTATTTTTTGTTGATGTTTCAAAGTGGTTTTCTTGGTTGTGATGATATGGAAAATACCGTACATTGATAAATGTGAAAACCCAAAACTATCATGCTAGAATAAAAATTCAAAATTCAAATTTCTTGAATTTTAGTCAACTTTGCAGTAGACCATTTAAGCTCTATTATATCTTTTCTCTACTAACTATAAAGAGAAAATAGTTTTCCTTGAAAGTAGAAAACTGAATTTCGGTCAACACTTTAAAACTGAATTAGTTCAACTATTGTGGTGAGAAAGGAAACTATAGCGTTTAAATGGCTATGTGTTTAAATGGAAACTTTAAAACATGTATTCAACAATGTCTAGGTGTTTAAATGGAAACTTTAAAAGTTGTATTCAACAATGACATTTGAAGGAAACTATTGCCAATCTCGGAGAGATTAATGCATTCTCTTCCTAAAATGCAAATTGACTCCAACATACCATATTCACATGAATGCTAATTTATGAAATTATACGATATAAAAGTGAAAGGTTGAGATATAAAAACGAAAAATAAATGTTTATATTCACATTTTTTTGTTTATGTGCACTAACTATTATGTACTACATCTCTTTAGGGACACAAAAATATAGTGTTAATTGCTCATTCCAACAAAAAATAGCGTTATTATTATTTTAATATTAATTGATTAATGCAACTTACAAAAATACTATCAAAAAAGACAATCTCAAATACAAAACAACGCTATCGGAAAAAAAAAAATATAATCATTCAAAATGGATTCCTTAATGCTTAAAATACTGATTCATGAAACAAACTTAATCGCCGCTAAAATTTTATCGAAACTAGACACCGCTGCCGCTAGACGTGAGTACTCGTCTAATATGACGCAAAGTGACATTTTAAATCCTTGTGAAATATCAATGTTCAATAAAAAAAAATGAGAAATGAATGGTAACCATAAAAGTATGATAGTCTTTTCCTTATTTTTAGTTAAGATTAGAAAGGGTTAGTCATAAATTAAGGCGGTGTTTGTTTTTTCAGAAAATCACTTCTTTTTAATTTTGTCTGCAAGCGTGAAGAGTAAATAAAAAAAGTGCGTTTGTTTTTCCTATTATGTCTGCAGGCGGGAAGAAGAAATTAAAAAAAAAAATGCATTCTTTTTCCTCTTATGTCTACAAGCGGGAAGAGAAAATGAAAGAAATGTGTTTGTTTATTTTTAGATTTACTAGTCGGGTACCCGCGCGTTGCGGCGGCGGGTACCCTTATGATTATTCTAGCGATATTTTTTTCGAAGTACATTTTTTTATGATGACACAGTTTTGAAATAGGCTCTAACATCTTAAATGAGTTGTTACATCTTTAATGGGCGGAATAAATATTGGAGTTGTTACAAGAATGTAATAAATTTTATTTATGTGTGCAAGGTATTGAATTGTTAACAAAAGTCAAATATATTTCCATTAGGATTAATTTCAAATATCACCCTACTTTTATGATTAATTTCATATATACCCAAAGTGCAAGTATTGAATGCATATTGTACAATGTTTTTAATGCATGTTTGGGTATATATGAAATTTTCAACTAAAATGAGGGGAGATATGAAATTGCCCCTTTCCATTAAAAGCAAGTGAGTATGTCTGAATTTTAAGCCTTGCTATTAAATGAATAGTCTCAAATGCTTTATATATTACAGTAGTAAAGATAAAAGGCAAAAATGACTTTTTTCCTCTTCAATTTTATAAAGACTTTTTTTTGTCTGATGGTTGCTTCTTATATCTTAAAGATTTTAGATATCTTTTTTCTCGCAGACATAGTTTTACCAACCAGACAAAAAACATCTTTAAAAACAAACCCTAGCTTCTTCTCAAGTTGCGGTCAACACAACATGACTTATATATTTGGTTAAGTTTATCTTGAGAAGCAAAAACATACATTGTCCTTTTCTTTTGGTCGAAAGAAAAGTTAATTGATTAAACTTGAATCTGATTTTTTTTTTTTTTTTAGTCATGGGGGAAATCTCCGGTAAAACATGTTACTCCAAAAAAACATTTAAGTATAACAGATGAGAGTGAAGTCTCTTATCTCGGCCCGTTACATAAACAAAGTAAGCACCTATAGTGCTACAAACCTACACACTACATAAGAAATATAAGTTAATCTTATGAAAAACCAAATAAAGAACAAACTTCCTAACACGACTTTTATGCCGGATATTAAACTGATCACAAAAAGCATCCACTTGCCCAGACCTAAGCCTCGTATCCGTTAGAAAGATCAAAATCATCAACTTCTAGCTGCTGACCTCCTCCAGATGAAGACATATACCTAGCCATATCATTATCACGTTCAAATACTTCATTCTCGTCAGACTCACCAAGCTCACCAAACTCAAAACCCAAAAAAAAACGAATCTGAATATTTAACTGAATCTGAATATTGAACAATTGTCGGAATATGAATATTTAACGTTACCTATCATGCTAAACTTAACTTGATAAGATCTTAACTCTTACTTACACGAACACAAATAAAAGAAATAAATGGATCTTCAAGCGTTGATACATGCATTTAAACAAAAAACTAGAATTTATTTTATGTATCACTATCATTAAATCGGCTGCACTATTTGTGAAAGTAAATGGATGAAATTTCAAGAATAATGCTCGTAAGAATCCAATGTTTTAAGTGGGAATTCCATTGGTGAAAGCACACCATTGTTACGTTTCATCATGATCAAGTATTGAAAGGAACATGTTATGTCACCATCTCTTGTTTAAAATCATTTCAACTGACAAAAAGTTCTATGCCTTTGAGCTTTCCAATTTTAAATCAAAGTTAAAAGTCAAAAAAGTTCAATGTCACTAAGTTGATCACACCCATATTTTTGGTTTTTACATATAAATATGGGTTGACTTAAAACCAAATTATCGATCACTAGGATTCCAGACATCATGTTTTAAATAATTCAATAGAAACATAAAGTAAATAAAATAATAATGAAAACAACTTAGAAATTTTACCTATCCTAATTATAAGAATATATGTTCTGGTTGTTGACTTTAATTTAAAGTTTAAATACATTTATTAGCCAGTTATCATTCAGCTGTTATCTAAAGTTTAATAATGAAACTTTGTATCTAGATAAAAACGACAACATGCATAATCATTGACAAGCTAAGCTAGATAACAAAAGTTTAACCACGTATATTGTGTTATAAACAATTTACGAAATACAGGATAAAACACAAACTATAGCTTATAAATTTATAAAATGGTCATGATGCATGTCAAATACACATACATTACACATGCATGCATGTATATGTGAAAAGTTTGGGCTTGAAATTCCATAATCGTTTGCCAATAAACAATACAATTTTAATATATGTACACATGATTATAATTGAGCAGTTTAGGATGGTTTTTTTGTTCAAAAATAATAAAAATAAAAATAAAAAAATAAAAAAAATTACGGTGGTTTTAACATGTATTCTCAAACCTTAATGTAATATGATATAATTTCACGAATTTATTCAAATCAATAAATTATAACTTACATATATTGATATGATATTGCACAACTGAAACACATATATGTACGTCTATATATAAAGCAGCGGCTATACGAAGCTAAGATCAACCAATTGGAGAACGCAATTAGCCTTTCTTTCTCGGTCTAGCTCCCGTCTTAATAAGTTAGGCGGATTCTAACTCATGTGGTCCGGTCGCATGGTGTTTTCACTTCGACGATCTCCACTAACAAAATGTTTCCACCACGTCTCGTTAGTGGTAGTCAAAGAAATTAAGTACGCCGGGTCAGAGTAGGAAAAAATAAACTCATATCTAATTATATGATCGATCTGATATTTCCGCGTTGGAGAAACCACAAAAGAAAGCCTCAATGTTTAATAACAGATCATGAATATTGCATTCAGAAAAGTTTTCGATTGATTTGAAATGACTCTACTTCTCAAAATTTTCAATGAAATTAGGTTGATACTCAAGTCTCTGAAATGGTTTTCCGCAAAGTCAACATTCTTAATGTAAATCAACCAAAACATATGTACGTATATAGATCTTTTCAGTCTGAAATTTGCATAACATTTTTGGATTTAACATTCATCATGATATGAAGACAATGAAGCCAAACCTAAAAACAACATATAAAGTTGGCGAATAAAATGAAGCCTAACCTAAAAACTTCATGTTGGATAAATCCAAAAAAAAAAAAAAAAAGTTTCATCCAGAAAAGTTTTCTTGATTTGAATTACTCATTCAAAATTATCAGTGAAAATTAGGTTGACAACTAATTAAGTCACTTTAATAGGTTTGCCTAAAAATAGCCATTCTTAATCATATCCAGAACAATAAAAGGCTATACAACCATCGAATTGGAAGCTTAGAGCTCCTTGACATGATTACGTAACACATGAAATTCCAAACGACTACACCTTTTTGCATCACCTATTTTTATGCTTGTTTGAAGAGAAATTAAACTCAAGCAACACCAAACAATATAATACGAAGATCATGCAAATGCGTACCAACTTTGTTTCGGGGTAACTTCTTGTAATACACTAGTTGTTAGCTTCACTGAAAGCATCTTATGATTTCTCGTGAAGAAACCTACAGAGCAAATTTAGCAGGCTGGCCACCTCCTTACCAAAAATTCTCGCACGCAAACACACGGAGGTGGACAGAATGCCAAACTGGCTCTGCATGTGTGCCCATGAGAAACCATCCCTCGTTGTAGAGAGAAAGAGAGTTTGAAATTTGAGGGAGTAAGAAATGACATTCAAGAAGTTCCAGGGAGTGCATAATATAACTTAATTAACTACATGTGAAAACATAGGGTGCATATTGTCATTTCAAGTGGGATGGTGTGTAGATATAAATAAATATGTTTGGGTAATAATAGAAAAAACACATTGACGAGTCGCCACTACTAGAAAATAGCAGTGACATAGATAATACCTCATATATGCATTGTGCACCACTTTACCAATATGTCGCTTTGGGTCAGCCATCGAGCACCATTGTCGTCTCGTCCTTGACGGTGAGCGAGGCGAGTGACCGCCTAGTATAGGGTCTATAAACTTTTTATAGAATAAAAACTATAAATATCTCACAATGTTTACACCACAAATTTATCTCATATGTTCTAAGCAAGACTTGAACACACAACCATTTAGTTGCAGGCCTATAAACTTCGAAAACCCCCAAATTTACCTCGTATATTATTATTATTATTATATAAGTAGATAGACATATAGTTTTCTTGAAAAATGCTACAACGCGAAAAATAAATAATTGATTATGTATCCTTTATCAGAGAAGTAATTAGGTGAAAAGTACACTCCAATGAGCTATTGAATGCTCAAATTCTAACATTATAAGATGGTCGTCGTCGAGATTGGAGGCCTCACATAGAAAACGATATAATCACTATGATTGCTGAAAACTCAATCGTCATGTTTCCCGCTATGTGATACTTCATTTTATCATCCGATCATTTCTATCATTCTTTTCACTCAATAACTATTTAATTTGTCTAAACAAAAAGCATTACAAGTACAGGAGTCATAAAAGTACTAAGCTCGCAGTAAAATTATTAAAGTCATATTTTGACGCTGGCAATGGGTTTATATGATGATGATGAGTGGGAGAAAATAAAAAGAGAGAGCAAAGGAGTGACTTTTCATGGGAAAGGTGCATGAGCGTGCATGGTGTTGGTACAATCTTTTTCTTTTTTTTTTTTTAAATTTAGATGGTATATTATTATGCAAAATCTTCTAGATGGTTATATTATCAAGTACACTTGTTTTGTAATGTAACAACTATCTTTAAGTTCAACTAATTAATTGTGTATTATCTAGTAACTAACAACTTATATATATGTTTACATGGAGCTCAAACTTTATCCTTCTCATATAAATGTGAGATGACTTATTATAGGGATATGGAAAGATATGTTTTATCAAACTTGCAATACTGAAAGTCATGTTTGTTGATAACTTTAAGGGGATAACATCCGTGCTACAAGCTGCAGCGATCTTACATGCAGCAAGCTTCATTCTTGCCCATATTTCTCTCTTTTTCAACAAATTAATATAGATTTTATAGTCAACTGTTTGATCTAACATTGTTCCAACATTTTAGCAATACATGATTATTTAATAAATGGATGCAGAGCACTACTAAGCTATCTTGGAGAGCCAAATGTACTTGATTTTTGTGGTTCAATGACCTAACAAGTAAACAACAGATAAAGTTTCTGCTGCTAACAACAGGGATAATATTCCCCAACTTAAATTCAGAATCTATTTGCACCATATATATATCTCTTATATTACAATAGTTCATGTTTCAGATAGCATTATTGTACGAATCAAAATTAATGAGCAGAACTGTTCTAATACAAAATTTGTATATAGTAATCGTAAGAGTTAGCAAGAGTAACGCGAAAAAGTGTTTATGAAATTAAATTACTCTCTTCAAAGAGGGGTATAAATTAATGTAACTATCTCGGAACTAATTGTTTACGATATGGTTACTAGTTTTTCGAGCTGGTACGTGTTTGCTTATCTTTATAATTTTGTGTCTCGTTATCTTTTGTTAAGTTAATTTTGGTTTTTTCATCCATAACTTTAATTTAATTATTGCATCTACGTATGGTACTAAAAGTCCAAAACTATTTCCATTGTTGTTTCATGCTATAGTAAGTTCATGTTATGGTGGTGGTTGTAGGGCATGACAAGCTGCAAATTAAAAAGGAAAGATAATAAAAATGGACTTTTCATGTCTCCCACTTTCTATTGTCAACTCCACATTTTGGTTACTTTTATATATTTTTCAAACCTTTCTTCAGTCACTATACTGTTTAAAGAATGTTCATTACTTCATTTTAATGAATTATTGAATTTGATGAAAGAAAACAAATTTGATCAAAAACCTATAGTATCTGCCCAACATAACTTGCTACAACTTTTTATTTTTCTTAGTTTCTGGTAGTGATCCGATTCATCCGACGATTTTTATCAGATCCCTTGTGAAAATGACACGGAATTTTCTTAAGTATTAAACCAAAATAATGATAAATTTTTAAGAGCTAAACAATACTAGTAATAAATTAAAGCAATTAATTAAATGGTGAATCATATCACGATTTACCAGGCATTTTGACCCATGCGATGCACGGGTCTTGTTTCCTATCAAATTAAAACCTTTTATGTATGTCAACAACACGTTCTTATATATAATGTATGGGTAAGTGTCATACATAAGGGTTGATGTTAAACTAATTTTTATTTTTATTTATTTATTTTATTTTTTGAAATGGCTAACTTCATCATAAAAGGAAAAACACTAGTAAACCCATTAAATAAGTTATATAAGCCATTTAATCCAATTAGAACCAAACTTTCTACTACGATTATACAAATAAAAAAAATAGAATTTCCTTATCGAATCAACTATTTCATCCTTATGTAGATGACCATTTTAAAAGATGTTAGCGTTTCGAAATCTTCAATTATTCCAACATGTAATGAGACATATAGCTTCAAAACCTTTCTTCTTCTTAGCCACCTATCCAAAGGAACAGACCCCAACCAAGCAAAGATTGCTCTCCATATGTCAGAAGCTACATCACATTTTAGAAAAAGATGAGTACTTGGTTTTGTGTACATAGTTCTAAGCTGTTTTTATGTAAACATTCAAGCATTCGTGTTATTTTTTAGGTATTTTAGTTGTATAATTAAATCATAATAAATTAAATTAACTAAACTTTACAAAAGTGCATGTATATGTATTTCTTTTTATTAAGTAAATGAAATTATCGCAAAATTTTATTTCAAGATGTATCTCTGATTAACATTATTTACATACGACTTACAACATAGGTCGTTTAAATTGTTTGTGTACACATAGTTCTAAGTTGTCTTTATGTACACAATGTAAGTATTACTATACTTATACTAAAGATGGTTGTCGGTGGTACTATTATATAGTTTCTTCCCTTTGGTCGGTGGTTAAAATATAAACCCGCCCCCAACAATGGTCGGTGGCACTCTTTGCTTTTGTAGCCTTTTTTTTTTTTGTTTTGGGCGGTTGGGCTGGACGTGGTGTCTCGACGCCTTGGGCATTTTCAGTATGCGGTTCATATATGCGGCCCTTATCTTTGAATTTGGAAGATATTAGTGGAACGTTTCGCTTTCCTTCCAGAATTTTGTGTACGTTTCTTCACTGGTCGGCAAACTTGGTAGGTGATTCAGATCTCGAATTTTTTTAGGGTTTTGGTGCATGCATTTGTTGTTGTTACGATTGGTGTTGATGTGCTTAATACTGCTTTTCTTGTGGCTTTGTTTCTGTGTATTGTTACCAACTTGGATGTTGTTGTATAGTGTCAAAACGTTTCTGTGGTGTTTATTTACCTTGCATGTTAGTTTTTCTCCATCTTGGTTGCCTGGGGTAGTTAAATTGTTGGGTTTGCTTTCGTTTTATTCCTGTTTAGGTCTATGCATGTGTTTTTTTTGGTTGTTTATATACTTGGAATGCATGCTTGCGTATTGTGTTTAGGGTTCCAACGGGTTTTTCTGGAATGTAGTTGTCTAGGAGTTAGACGTAGTTGTTAGTTAAGGCAGCAGTTGTGTTTTTGGGGATTCTTTTACTTCTTTTGTTTTTTTAAACGATGGAGAGTGTGCGAAATCTCTTGTGCCCACAATTTTTCTGTGTACGTGTAGCTGTATAAAGCTGGTTATTATGATAACTAAAAGTAGTGTGTTGAAGATGTTACATATTGGATTTCATAAACACATCAACAATCACAAATATGGTTCGAATATTTAGAGTTTAGAGAGAGAAAGTAGGAGCCTTTCTAGAGATAGAAAGTGAAAGAAAACATATAAGGTTAGATTAAGATAAATGAAAGGTCCAACCCTCTACCTTGGGAGGTAGAGGGTATTTATAGTTACAAACTAAACGTCCTCCTTCGGACTGTGGATCAGGAATACAGTGGGAAAAGACCCGTCATTCCTCCACGGTGTTGCTCTAAACTAAATAACTAACTAATAAAACAGTAAATAACGATATGTCTACGAGCTAACTTATGCTAGATTATATTTGGGGTGACCGACTCTTCACTATGGAATTTCTAATTCCTAACAATCTCCCCCTAAGGGAGGTCACCCCATGTTTTACAATTTGAATCCTAGCATTCTATTTAATCTTCAGTCTTGAGCTCGTAGACATTAATTCTTCAACATCTGCATCTTTGTGCTTTAGCAGTGATTCTTTAAAGTCCGATAACTTTGTACTTTAAGTGGAGGTCTTTGAACTGATCCACATCTTTGATGATCTTCTAGCTTTCTTTGAGATCATCAGCCACAGTAAATCTTTGGATCACCCTTTATTATGTTGCCATCATGTGAAGTTGTGACTTTTGGACCGACATGCTCACACTTTCTGGATCATAACATCTTTCCATCAGAGTAGCGGAAGCTTTACTGGTTCAAGATATTTGCAGCAGCGCAGCAGGAACATAGTATAAAAATATCCGAGCCAGGTTACGTAGATATGCACAAGTCATGATTTCTTCAATTAAGTGTGGATCTTGTGAGCATGCGGCTTTGGATTGACTCCTCAATTACGATCACTACAATCGTCGGGTGTACCGCATATGACGAGTTAGCAATAAAGCGCACGAAAGTGTCTTTGATCACTTTCGTTGAATTGAGGTACACGGCCCACAGTTCCCCGTTGATCGGTACAAATCTTCGCCTGTGATCGGTAGGATTCCTAAGAATCTCCTTGGACAGGGTTTCGCATGTTCTAGCCGTTCTCAAACCGGGCGTCTCAAAGAAGACAACGCGGTGAGTGAACTAGCGAATTGAGATTCACGATTGATGAAAATGATTTGAAAACAATGCGCATTGCTTAGAAGAAAGAGTTTTGCAATACGGCGAAGGTTTTATGAGAAAGATCAATTTTCAATCAAAAATACTTTTGTATTTGAAAAGAGTACACATTCGACGTGCTAGAGAAAAGAAGGTTTGCACATCGAACAGTTTTTCCAAAAGCATTTTTTCAATCAGAGATACTTTTGTGTTTGAAAACATAAGTACACATTCGATGTGCTAGAGAAAATAATTTTTGCGCATATCGAAAGGTTTTTTTTCAAAAGTATTCGTCAATTCCATTCCTGGACCAAGCTTGATTCATGAGTGAATCGCCCCATTGTTTCAATCCAGTTGACACAAGTTTGATCTTTAAAAAAGATCTCACATGTCACCCACCAAGAGCTTGTTTGATGTTGGCTCTAGAAGGATTTCCATCTTCATTGTGAATATTTTTACATATCACTCGGATGTTCTGGCAATACCACAAGGATAATGCGTAGGACTTTTAATATATACTTACTTTCCACATTGTGTGAAACAGCAAGTCTTCAAGAATTTAGTGTCCTAATGAGATGTTGTGGATGATCTCTTGGCTCTAGACTCAATAGTGCACATTTGGTTCTTATGCCGGAGACTGGGGAGAGGGTCTCCTTCTTCAATATCAACAATCTCTAAGAGAAAGTCGATAGATTATGTAGGTTC
The DNA here is from genome assembly GCA_910596185.1 of Chrysanthemum makinoi. Taxonomy (NCBI): domain Eukaryota; kingdom Viridiplantae; phylum Streptophyta; class Magnoliopsida; order Asterales; family Asteraceae; genus Chrysanthemum; species Chrysanthemum makinoi. The sequence continues at coordinate 75,505,997 of OU343222.1, forward strand.
CCCGTGAGAATGAAACAAGCCCTTTTAAGAGGAACTTGAGTAGCATGGGAAGTTGTAGTGCGGTCGTCAACGGGTCCATGACGTCTTGTCTTCAATACCAGTGTTACCTTAGTAACCACCAGTAGCATATGTATTGAACCCGGTTTTTGCCCTAAGGTTGAATTATTGGAGGGCTATTTTTTTCACCCTTTTCACATTAATTTCTTTTTAATTCTTCAACCCCTTCAGTGCTTACCGAGACTTCATTACTAGAACCTTGTTGGGTTTATTCCAGTACTAGCTCTGTCTCAGTCGACACTCTTCCTATATTCTCATTTTTCTCCCTTTTTCAATATACCTAAGGACTTTACACTATCTAGTGGATTGTCCCTGGATAGATCCCTCCGGCTCTGGCGGGATCGTGGGAACGAATACCTAACCTAACCATCCTTATAACACCATGCAAAAAGTAAATTGGTCTGTCTTTTGGTATTGTTCTTTCCTTCGTGAAACCAATCGAAAAATCATTTGGAAAAACAATCAAGGTACTTGTGATACGAGATCAAAGCATTTTGTACCTTAATAGTTTTGATCATTTAGAAATGCTCCCCCTCAACATGTGCATATGATTTGAAATTGTTTAGCACATGGAGGCAAGAGTTCTTTGAAATAATTTCTTTGAAATAATTTCTTGATCACAATTTCCTTAGAAAAAGCCTTTTGATTTTCTTTGGTAACTTCTCCCCCTCAATATGTGCATAGGATTTTTGAAATCATTTTTATCACATAGAGGAAAGAGTTCTTTTGAAGCACATCCACGATTACATCCACGATCACAAAATCCATTAAGAAACCATTTAAAACTCAATCAAGGTACTTTATGTTAAAACATAAAAGCTTTTGTACCTCGATAGTTTATTTTCCTTTAAAATGCTCCCCCTCAATATGTGCTTCGATATTCGAAAGTGTTTAGCACATATGAGAGAGCAGCCTGCACAATTAAATAAAAAACGATCACCTTTTATCAAATTTCATTATTAAATCACAAATTCTCCCCCGATCAAAAATATCAAACCCTTTGTGTTGGATATTGGATTTCACAAACACATCAAACCATGGGCTTATAAGTGGAATTCTAGAGAGAGAAAGTTAGAGGTTTAGGGAACTTAGTGAGAGAAAGTGAAAGATATTATTATGAGCTCCAACTCTCTACCTTGGGAGGTAGAGAGTATTTATAGTCTTACATAAATCGCCACACAACGGGCTGTGGATCAGGCATACAGTGGGTAAAGACCCGTCCGTCCTCCACGGTGTTACTAAACTAAATACTACTTAACTAAATATATCTATGACTACGAGCATTCTAACGATTACATATACTTGAGGTGACCGACTCTTTAATACCGGGAATTTCTAATTCCTAACAATCTCCCCCTAAGGGAGGTCACCTCAACCATAAACTAAAATGACATTAAATACAATCAGATATTACATTAACAATTGATCTTGCATTCTTGATGTAGTACTTTGCTCCGAAGCTCGTAGTCATTGATTCAACTCTTTGCATGTTTGGTTAATCCAAGTGGAGGTCTTTTACTGATCCACGTGATAATAATGTTGAGCCAGCTTTTGAGATCATCAGCTAATATAAAATCTCTGATACATCCATAGTGGTGTTGGTATTATGTGATGTTGTGACTTTCGGACCGACATGCTCACATTCTGGATCATGATATCTTCTCATCAGAATAGCGGAAGCATTAGTTGATTCATGATATTGGCGCAGCGTAGAAGCATGGAGTGAAAATATCCGAGTCATTGATGCACTAATCATGATTTCTTTTGAGATGAATGTGTTAGGTGAGCATGTGGCTATGGATTGACGCTTCATTACGATCATGCAAAGCGTCGGGGTGTACGCATAAGACAGTTAGCAATAAAGCGTACGAAAGTGTCTTTGATCATTTTCGATGAATTGAGGTACACGGCCCACGGTTCCCGTTGATCGATACAAGTCTTTTGTGATCGGGTATAATTCGAAGAATTTCCTTGAGGGTTTCGCAGTTGCTCTAGCTGTTCTCAAACCGGAACGTCTCAAAGAAGCCAACACGGAGTGAGTGAACCAGCGAATTTACGTCCACGATTGATGAAAAGAGATTTGAAAAACAATCGTGTATTGCTCAATAGAAATTGTTTTGCAATATAACGAAGGTTTTAATGAAAATCAATTATCAATCATAAAACACCTTTTGATTTGAAAAATTAGTACACGGTCGGCGTGCTAATGAAAAGAGTTTTAAAGCACAAAGACCGGTTTTCAAAGGTATCCGTCAATCCATAACCTGAACCAGATTGATTCAAAAGAATGAATCGCCCCATTGTTTCTGTTCGGTTGTCACATGGTTGATCTGTATAATAGATCTCACATGCCACCTACCAGGAGCTTGTTAGATGTTGGCTCCAGAAGGCTTTCCATCTTCATTGTGAGTATGTTGCATATCACTCAAATGTTCTGGCAATACCACAAGGATAATGCGTAGGACTCAAGATATAATCTCTCTTTCCACATTGTGTGAAACAGAGAGTCTTCATTGAAAGTGTCCTAATGAGATTTATTGATGATCTCGTGGCACTAGACTCAATTTGTGCACATTTGGATCCTATATCGGAGACTAGGGAGAGGGTCTCCTCCTTCAATATCAACAATCTCTACGAGAAGGTTGATAGATAATGTCGGTTCCCCGTGAGAATGAAACAAGTCCTTTTAAGAGGAACTTGAGTGGTTTATAAAGTTGAAGTGCAGTCGTCCTTTGGGTCCATGACGTCTTGTCTTCAATCGATGTTACCATCTCGTAGCATTTGAATTGAACCCGGTTTCCGCCCTAAGGTTGAATATATGGAGGGCTATTTGTTTTCACCCTTTTCTCATTCAATTCTTTTCATTCTTCAACCCCTTCAGTGCTTACCGAGACTTCATAGCAAGAACTTTGTTGGGTTTATTCGATACTAGCTCGAGTCTTAGTCCGCACTCTTCCCATATCTCATTTTTCTCCTTTTATCATCATACCTAAGAACTCTACACTAACTAGTGGATAGTCCCTGGGTAGATCCCTCCGGTTCCGGCGGATCATGGGAACACATACCTAACCTTATCGTCCTTATATCACCATACATAATGTAAAGTTGGTCGGTCTTTTTGGTATTGTTCATCTGCCATAGGAACCAATTGAAAACCATTTGAAAATCAATCCGGATACTTATGATATTTTATCAAAGCATTTTGTACCTGAATTGTTTTTGATATTTTAGAAGAAGAACTCCCCCTCAACATGTGAATCAAATATTTGAAATAGTTTTCCACACGGAGGCAAGAGAAAGAATTAACTTCTTTGATTACCATTTAAAAAATATCAACATCACTTTCCTAATCGAATCAAGTAGATAAAGCATTTTGGGGAAGGATGAGGTTTTCATGATTTTGCTCCCCCTCAATATGTGCCTCGAGATTGAAAAGAATTTTGCACATACTAGAGGGAACCTGCACCTTGAGATAAGTTATCACGTTTCAAATCATAGGTTTAAGATAGATGCTCCCCTCAACATGTGCATGGAAAATTTGAAATCGTTTGTCATATGTGGGAAGGGGAGCTTGTACATCCTTATAAAACCATTTACCGAATTATCGGTTTAAATCCAATTTAAATCACACATTCTCCCCGATCACAATTATCAAATCATTTGAGATTTGTGATCTCTTATAGATTTAAATTGATTTTGAAAGCTTTTAAGGAGAATTGTGACTTGATTATGAAAGCGTTTTAACTGATAATGATCGGATTTTAAGACTTTAGACTCCATTGATAAAACATGCTTGAATATTTTTTGAAAACAATTTAATGCCAAATAACTTTTTAATTTAATTGAAATCATTCTTGTTGATTGAGAGATTGATATTTTGACAAATAAGTCCAGATGATTATCAAAAATAGAGGCTGAGTTATTTTTCAAAGCAGTTAGTTTTCAGCAGATAAATGATTAAAGAATCAGAGCATGGAATTTTGAAAGCATGATAAAGTATGGCTCTGTTCTTTCTTTGAAAAGCGGGTTCTTGCTGAAATGACAATAAACCATTTTTTTCTCTTTCTCCCAAAAATAATTTTTGATTTTTTGATTTTTATTTTTTTTTGATTTTTTTTTTTATTTTTTTTATTTTTTTTTAAATTCGAACAACATCTAAAGTCCCGTGTCATTCTTTGAATGACAACATCAAGACCGTAGATATTATCGAATCGAGAGAAACATGACAAAAAGACAATATTTTTTTGAAGATTTTTCTAATTTTTCAAATTTTTATGGATTTTGAAAGTTTTATATTTTTCTATTTGATTTTTTTGAAGGTTTTATAATTTTGTATTTTGTTTTTCGAATACATATATACAAGAGATAAATTAGTTTAAGAGAATGATGAAATGAGTACCGAGATAAAGATATCGTTCAGAACGTTGTAGAAGAAAGGAATCAACATCTCTTAAACTTTCGCCACCAAAGCATTCGAGGCTTCTAAGAAAATCGTCCGGACATGAGCCTTCTCAATTTGAATCTTTGGTAGCTTCCCCCCAAACCGACAAACATCGAATAAAGACCATTTTCCTAAGAAGTAGAGTTGAATACAAAGCGGTCTCATTGATTGAAGCTCAGCACCCTGAAGAAAACGAGAACACCGAAGTAACAAGTTGAAACATTGATCGTCTCAGTGGTTTATCAAATCCGGATTAGCGATTATTCGACCGATCACATGAACTGCTGTGCATCCCGATGTACACCTTACTCTTCGAGATTGACCAGTTGTCTATTTAGGGGAACAATATATCAACATCTTCATTTTACCAAGTGCATTCCGGTTATATAACATATAACCAATCAGCACATAATGTACACATGTACCCAACAAGAGTAGAGACGATGACATCCATGTAACATGTTGAGTCACTAATCATCTCTGTGGATGTCAACTCTGAAATAACTGAATTAGCTCGATCAAGTGAACATGTTGTGCATATAACCGGAAGCACTTTATCATAAACCGTATATAAGATGTCGATAGGCGGTATCATCTCACGTTCCAAATATTCTTCTCACATTTCTTCCAACCTGAACATCAGTAACATAAACCAAAGGTCTCCAGAGACCACTTCCCCAAATAGTTGGAATAATATATCCTTCCCCCAAATGGTTTTGATACCTCCGAATCAGCAAAACATAATATATCCATAAACTTGAAATCTTGTGAGAAGAACTCAAATAGCCCAAATGAATCCTGTGAGAATCAACTGCTACATAAACTCTCTCCGACTATCTTTATCAACCCATATGTAGACAATTTGAAGTGACCACTGTTGAAGAAAAACCCAATATACCAAACTTGAGACTGAAGTCGAATTCCCGCATTTGTGTCTTAAGCTTGCACTTAAAGATGGAAGAACGGTGTCGAGAATCTATGCTTCAAGCAAATGTCTAAGTACTCACACTCAAACAAGGTATGAGACATTAACACCTTTTTATATTATCCACATCGTCATGCATGTGACAGAGTAAAACAACGTAACTCCTAATAGTGATAGTTAACCAGGTCTTCAACCATCCACTCCGACTGCTGGTAACTAGATAAACCAAGCCTTCAACTCAAATTCTTAAACCCGAGCAAGTTATCAAATAAGAACACGCCTTTGTGAAGGTCAACTTCAATCTCAAATAAGTGATAAATGATTAACTCTGAAGTAATCAACTTGTGTCAAATGCCCAACATGTGAATAAACATACAACCGGATGTACATTCACCCATTGAATGAACCGGAACAAATGATGCCTCAACATCAATGTATTCTTCCTAAAAGTATTCATGTAGAGACTGATCTGGAGGATACACCAATAACTTCGAGCGGATGAGGTAGACATTTTCCTTGAAGTTCATGTGGTTGATTTGTAGCATGCACGATGTGAGGAACAATAATCCATGAAGATTTTGCAAAGGAATACCAAAGAGTGGATCATTATTCATGAACAATAATCCGTGAAGATTTGGCAAAGGAATACCAAAGAGCGGATCATTATTCATGAGTGCAACTGCAATATTATGATAATCATTATCAACGCCTTGAGGAATAATTGGAGATAGGGCTTTTTGAGTAGTCTGAGTTGTACTTCTTTGATGATCATCAAACATATCTTGAACTCATGAATCACATATTCTTTGATGATCATCAAATATTCGCTAGCGGTTGTAAATACTCATCAAACATATCTTGAACCAATGAATCCCAAACAATAAATCCCATTTATCCTTAGTGAGTGAAACATTAGGCGTTGGAGGAGAGTCATCAAACATTAAGTCGTATAACCATTATTCAAACATCCATCATCATTTAGTATATTCACTCTTCTCATAAATCCCATTTATCCTTAGTGAGTGAGAGTCATCAAACTTTAAGTCGTATAACCATTATTCAAACATCCATCATCATTTAGTATATTCACTCTTCTCCCCCTCAAAAATTGCATCCGAAGTTGCCATTTTGATTTAGCAAGTGAATAAGAATATACATTAATGAATGTAGATCCACTTGATGCCTGAATGAGCATGGGAGAAACATGAAGCTTGTTGATGAAGAATGTCGATGAGAATGGTCATAAACATTAAGATTTCTCTTCTTCGAAGATAAAGCGCTTGAAGCGTACACTTTTCTTTTCTTTGAGGAACGGGGCCTGAAGTGTTATCTGCAGACGCCATAATGACGATGTACGAGGCCTGAACGATGTGACAGCGTCATTGTTTAGAGCCCAATTATATGTTTAGATCCGCCCGAATCCAAATACCAAGGGACGACTTTACGACCTGCTTTGGACAACAGACGAAGACAGAGAATTGGAAACATTGGATCCCCACGTGCTCATGGGGTCCTTTTGGTTAGCACAAACAATCTTTGAGTCAGCAGAAACCCTAGGTGCAATGTCATTGTCACTAGGAGCTAAACTAGTAGAAGCATCAAACTTAGTCGAGGGACATTTTGTGCTTAATGGGATTATTCTACCAGTTGGCTTCCAAACCTTAACAGGCACTACTCTAGGCATAGTGGATCTAGTTAAGGGGCAAGGTTTGCCATTCGTGAATATTCGACCTGTTGGCTTCCACTGAAATCCTACATTGGTAAAATCCTTCCCTGTAGGTTTCGAGATTGCTTAATCTGTTTCGCTCTCCAAACTTTCTTAACCGGGTTATGAATCTTAGACCTCAGAAATAACACATCACATTTATCATGATTACCAGAAATTAAACATTTTTGCATGTTTTGCAGACAGCATAAGGCCTCGAATTAATTTTAGTAAGCTTAGAGCTAATACTAGAACTAACACGATTCTTTTTGTTCTAATCAAACTTCTTGTCCCTATGGTGTTCATTCACTTCCTTATCATGATCACTTTTAGTTTGCGTAATCCTATCCTTCTTTGCATAGCTTCTAGGTTTTGACCGCTAACTTTAGTGTCAATCTTAACATCTGTAGAAGTAATGATGGGAACATTACATGGCTTCACTACTTTCTGCATTTCTGGTCTAGAAGTGCTGGGATCTGAAATTCTAGGAGGCACATCACAGGTTGTTTGATTGAATTTTGACATGGAACAAGGCATATCAAGGGTCACATGCTTGGCTTTAGGCATAGAACAAGGCACCACTATTCTATCTTGCCTATTGCTAGATGTCGGACTTGTGACAATTACATACTCTAAGAGTTCCTGAGATCATTTGGCATCCATGCAAGCATAGGCTATAGTACTATCAAAAGGTTTTTCTAATCTTTCATCTTCAACCATCTCACGGAGACCCTTCAAACTTTCCTTAAGGTATGAGAGATATGTTTTATGTGCGAGTTCATTATTCCTAATGGGCAGGGGAATATATAACATATCGATAGCATACTTATCACAATCGAAACCTTAGGACAGAATATTTGCAATTGGGGATTGGCAACTTTCCTTTCACCTCACGCTTCTGATTCTCAATCTCGTTAAGTAAAGAAGTTATCTTTTCAATTTGTTTATCATGATTAACTTTAAATGAATCACATAACTCTTTGTGTTGATCATTAACCTTTGAAATTTCAGCTTTAGAACAATTATTTTCTTTTGCAAGTTATCAATAATGTTTTGAAGTTGGAAATTCTGAGAATCTAAAGGTGGAGGCATATGGGAACCAGTCACATCCTTCTTTTCACCTTTCGGTTGTGAGACTTGGGTTCTCAATCTTCGATCGTGTTACAATGAGCTCGAATCTGTTCATCACGTTTGCTAATTTCAAAAGCGCATCAAATTGGAGCATCCAAGGATGTCTTGATATTTGAGGTTTTAACATTTTCTTTTAGATGTTGATATTTTAATTGCAAAGCAAGATGCTCAACTTCAATTTAGAAAACTGTTTCACCAGGTTATCATGATCATCCTGTTCAATTTTCTCATGCAATTTAGAATTAGGTTTTTCAAGCTCAATGACACGATCATGGGAGACTTTCAGAGCAACGGATAATTCATGAAATTGAGAAGCATTAATGGAACAATTAGTAGCATTGTAAAACACATCTTGAGTAATACATTCTGAAATAAGATTCTCATTCAAGGTATGCAAGTTCTTCCTCTCAATCTCATTATATTTTAATTCTCGCTCATAGTCACTAACCTCAACTATCATTGCATCAAATTCCTTTTCCATTTCTTTAATATCTGATTTTATCCCTTTTTAAGACTCTCAAAATGATCTTTTAGTTGTTTAAAGAAAGGCATGACCTCGGTTAGATAGCATTCTTTTGTTTGCTCAAAACCCCTTTCCCCTTCATTATCCCAGTGGGTGTGATCCTTTTCTTACAAGTTTTCTCAAAATCGACAAATAGTTGAAGAATAACATATTGACTGATTAAGGTCTTGCTCTTAGTGGCAATAGTTCTAGGAACTAAATGCATTGGTGAATTTGGAGGATACACAACGCTTTAGGAATTTCCTACAAGGGGATTCTTTTCAACAAGATTTTCAGCTTTTTGCAAGTCCATATCCTTTTTCCAGAACACTTGTTCAGGGGTCAATAGAGTCCGAGGCTTAAACATGTTTAAGGATATCCAATTTTCCTTAGTGTAATCATGGGGTTTTATCGTTATCTTGTTCTTTTTACACTCAGGATCTTCTAGCTTCTTATTCATTTTCTACCTAGTGACTTCATCTGATTTCTTATCTTCCTCGGTGCACCCAGCAACTAGGTTTTGTCTAGGCTTAAGGATCTCATTACCATCATACAGTACCTTATGAGCTTCTCTAGCCTTTTTACAAGCCTCAAGGTTTGGTTCATCAACTAAGGCAACACTATGTTTGTCACTTAGAACTCTATGCTTAGTGATCATGTGAGCAGTCTGAATGGTATTTCCTTGTGCGTACAACTTATTTTCAAGCTTGTTTTTCAAAGTTTTTAGATTAGAAAAATCATTCAAAAGTTTTGATTTCTTAGCACTAAATTCTTGCTTAAGCATTTTAACATTTTCTTGAAGTTCTTGTTTTGCTTAGCAGTTTTAGAAAGCTTTTCATGTAAGGAGTTTAACTCTTGTTTTAACACTTCTTCTCTAAAATTACTTTTCTAATAATTGTACGCATTTGGTTATCCAACTCCTGCTCACGAGTAGTTAACTCAAACTTAGCATGTTGTTCATAGATGGCAACCTGATCCTTATATATGTTAAGCTCAGTGGTAAGGGAATCATCAGCACAAATGCAGCGTACTCATGCAGTTCATAATCATCATTTTGAGTAGAAGATGCACAACTAGGTACAGCAGAAACTTCCATGCAACTTACCTTAGCATTGACATGCACGGTACGTGTGGGTGCATCTCTATCTTGGGTACATCCGAAGCTTCCATGGAGTGTTCCTTTGCATTCACTTGCACAGGTTGTGTGCGGTGCACCTCTCTCTTGTGAATTTGAGCACGAAGATTCCATTTTTGCATTATCCGACTCTTCAATTTTTGTTGTCAGCGACATTCGCATTCAGCAACACCCGATACTTCAACAGAAACATTACCCAACTTATCACAACAATCTTTCAACTGCACTTGACACTCATTCACGTTTTCATTCTTTTGAGCAGATTCTTCAATGTACTTTTTCACATTATCCATGAGTTGGATAAATGTCTCAATGAATTCATGAATTTCCATTCCAAGTATGTTTTTGAAGGAAATTCAGTCAAATGTTGATCGAATCTGCTGAATATTCCCCAGCGATGAATGGTGAAATTGTTTGTAGATTACTTGAAGAGCACTTTGGAACCATCCTTTTGAACATCTTCATTGGTAAGTTGCAGCTTTAAATGTTCTAAGTTCAACAACAAGCTTCTTGTCAATGTAGGTAAGTCTTGGCGGAAAAGAGCACTACATGTTCGATCCCGGCTATGGATAACTTTGTATGAGGTGCGATGAAGTAGGCGATAGGGCTCAATGCTGCATTCCATTTGCATGGCATTCTGGAGCAGGTGCAATTCATTCTCATTGTACTTTCGAACATGAAGATCTCACATCCTCATTGTTTAATTCAAACATCTTTAATCGTTCGGTGTAGCAATCATTAACATTATTGTCCACGACATCATAATTTAAGCACTTCGAAATCACGGGGTCAGTAGAGTAAGACATGATGTGGTGGAATGCACGGGATTTTACAAGTCTATGATTTAAACCGAGAAATAGAATCTTTCGCGGATTTTACTAAAATCAAGACCAAACCGTTAAGCAATGACCAATGGAATGTGTTAAGATGACTGATGGATCGACACAATGATAGACAATTGTGTGTTAGGTCTTATGATTGTTTGTGGGATAAGCAGAGATTTTGTTTGGTTGTGATTTGGGTTGGTTGTTGCACGATTTTATGGAGAAATTTAGATCTAAAATCTTAAAAGCTCAATAACTTCCTTTCGGAGAGGATTTGGGCCTCGAAAAATTCGTTTCACGACATCGTCGTGAAACCTCACAATATTCAGGCTGTTCCGGTCGTTTTGACAGGTATTTCGCTGAAAAGCGGAGTTCTGGATCAAAAGTTATGGCGTTTGAAGTTTTGACGTAAAAAGTCAACTTTGGTCAAACCTCTTCTTCATAAAAATCAACCAAGTCGCTATAACCCTTGAACCAAGTTAAGCTAAGCACCAAATTAAGCTAAGTAGCAACTCGCTAAATCACCAAATCGCTAAGCACCAAGTCGCTACACAGTCAAGTCGCTAAAGAGCAACTCGCTAAATCACCAAATCGCTAAGCACCAAGTCGCTAACAAAATTTTGGCAGCAATTCGCTACTCAAGTCGCTAAAACTTCAAGTCGCTAAAGAGCAACTGCTCTGAGACCAAGTCGCTACCACCAAGTCGCTACCCATAGTGGAGAGTCCACTACTTGTACTTGTGTCGCTAGGTCTAAGTCGCTAGCTCCAAAAGCTGTAACTTCGCCACGAAATTGCAAAGTAAGTCGCTACGAAGAATGAAGTCCGAATGTCAAGTCGCTAGCAAGAAAACCACAAAAACATCACTTTTCAATCCAAAAACTACCCAACCACGATGATTCAAGCTTACCAAATCAAAACCTAAATACTTGTGATGATTCTAAACATAAAAGTACTAACAAAATCCAAACTTTAACACAAGAAATCACCTAAATGATGCAAAAACCACTAAACTTTTTCAAACTCAAAAACTACCTAAAAACCACTAGAAATTCAAAGATGTGTAAGATATGATCTAACCATGGCTCTCTGATACCAATTGTTGGATATAGGATTTCACAAACACATCAAACCATTAACACAAGTGGGCTTATAAGTGGAATTCTAGAGAGAGAAAGTTAGAGGTTTAGGGAACTTAGTGAGAGAAAGTGAAAGATATTATTATGAGCTCCAACTCTCTACCTTGGGAGGTAGAGAGTATTAATAGTCTTACATAAATACACACAACGGGAACGTGGATCAGGCATACATGGGTAAAGACCCGTCCGTCCTCCACGGTGTTACTAAACTAAATACTACTTAACTAAATATATCTATGACTACGAGCATTCTAACGATTACATATACTTGAGGTGACCGACTCTTTAATACCGGGAATTTCTAATTCCTAACACTTTGAGATTTTGGATCCCAAGTGATTTAATAAGGTTTAAAAAACATGGGAGAAAATGTGCCAGATTTAAAAACTCATCTTGTTTTTGGATAAATGCTCCTCCTCAACATGTGCATTATGTATATTGAAATCATTTGGCACATGGAGGCAAGAGTGCCTTTAAAGGACTAAAACCAATTCCATTTAAACAGATTTGAGATTTAAATCACGATCTCTACCCCGATCAGAAATATCAAACCATTTGAGATTTGTGATCCCAACTGATTTAAACCATTTAGAAAAATTTAGGAAAGGCGTGGCAAGATTCAATTTTGAAAGGTGACAGATAAGGACCATTTTAAGACATTAAAGATTGTTAGTGTCACGTATGATAGTTTTTAAGAGATCTTTTAAGTAAAACAAAACAATTTCACAATCAAACAAGAACAGAAAAAATTTCATTTTGAAAAACCTTGATTCAAAAGAAAAATCATACCATGACATAACATTAAATCTTTAGATCACCACTTAATTTCGTACAAACGGACCTTTTGGTGAAATATCGTTTGAAAATATTTAATTTGAAATCACTTAAGATTTGACAAAATAAGAGTCCGTTTGATTTCAAAACTTTGAATCCGATTACTTTTCAAAACAATATTTTTCCATTTTCAAAGAAATTTAATCAAAATTTTTGAAAAATGGTATCCTGCACAAAGATACGTTAGGTGGTTGAGAAGCTTATGTGTTGTTCTTTGTAGTTGGAAGAAAACCGTCTGCAGATGCGATGAGACTTCATCTTACGTTGCATTTTGAATGCCAACTGAGGTCAAATTAAGCTCCATTTCTTCAACCACTTAGAAGAAAACCATCTGCTGATGCAGTGAGACCTCTTACGTTGCATTTATGCCAACTCTCCATAGAAGTCCAATTAAGCTCCGTTTCTTCATTTGTCAACCCAAGATATAGTTACCCTTTCCTTTCGGCATCCAATCAACTTCAATTGTGGGATCCGGATCGGGAACATTCTTATAAACCAATATACCTGCATACGTTAGTGAACACAAACAGATATATGGTGGTCGACATCACCCAAACAACAATCGACTGATTCAAGTCAATTCAACATATCAATTAGTTCATATAAGGTATGGGAATTATGTGTTCATCAAACTCTAATCATCTAAACCTAACAATCACATCCTAGAAACCTAGTCCTTCAACATAGGCAATTGTATTTTACAGATAAGCACGTAGGATGATTAAGATAATCTCGTTAGATGATACAGATTTGAAAAACATTCTCCCCCTCAATCAATGACTTAAATTTCTGAAAAGTTTAAAAGCGCTGAAGTCATTGATTGAGTTTTCAATTTTAACAAAAACTATGAAACTGATTGATTTTCAAGCAACTCATTTTCTACCATTTTTGAAAATAACAAATATTTTTCTGAAGAATTTATAGAAGGAAAAACATTTGTGTAGGAACAGCAGTCCTTCGACATACTTTCCTCAATTAGTTTTTAGGATAAGTGCACGAAATATTTTGAAAAAAAATTTAGCGCAGCACTTTCCTTTCTTGAAGAACGGGTTGCTATCAGAAATAATAGCAAGCCATAGTTTTAGCGCAGTTCTGAAGTAAGCTGCAAGCCATAGTTAGTGACATGTTTTGGAAAGAATATTTACACCTCCTGTTCGAACTTCATCTATGGTCCCGTGCCATTATTGAATGACATTTCTAAGACCGTAGATGTTATCGATACTAGAAGACATGCTTGAGAAAACATATTTATATATATATATATATATATATATATATATATATATATATATATATATATTTTGAAATTTTCTGATTTTTATGGGTTTTTGTTGATTTTATATTTTTGTATTTTGTTTTTGATAAATATTTACAAAGATAGAGTAGATGATATAGTATAAGAAGGATGATGATACGATAGAGATAAGGATATCGAGCAGCCCCATTGTAGAAGATAGAAGTCATCATCCCTAAAACTTTCACCACCAAAGCTTTCGAGGCTCTTGCATTGAAGAAAGAAATTGAACCATTTGAAAGTGAGACTTTGGCACTTCCCACCAAACCAAAATCATTTAGTGGCGGATTCGGCTCTATTTCAAGCTTGCTTTAGCCAGTGCACAAGGAAGCACACCATTATCATAAATCCCTGCTCCATTTAAGAAGCGATAATCGAGGATCTCCATTGAGGTTATATCATCTAATTGAAGAACGACAGCGTATCATCCCACACATAAAATAATCTTCTCAAATTTCATAACCACTGAAGTCGGCGCAATCCATTCCAAAAGGTTGTCAAGAGACCACTTCCCCCGTGTAGTTGAAATGATGCAGTCCATCTCTTAGTATAATGCTCAAGAACTCTCTCGAATACACTTCATGAGAGGAATGAAGAACACCTTCTCATGTTCACATTTTTCTTCCACGATGAGCGTGTATGAAGCTCAAGAACCCGAAGTACACCAATACCCAAGAGCTCTCCCGAATACACATCATTAGGGGAATGAAAACATCTCCCCATGTTCACATTTTTCTTCCACGATGATCGTGTATGAAGCTCAAGTATCAGTATACCAATACATAAGGAATTAATAATCGATAACATTGAAGAAGCGAGGCCAAGTCATCGATTATCTCTGTGGATGACAATCTCTGCGGATGTCAACTCCAGGATAAGTGATTATATCTCTAAATCACTGATTAAGCACTCAAGTGAAACAGATGAGCATCCCCAATGTACACAATCTCTCTCCCCAATGAATCACACACTTGTGTACCTCTTTTATCTTCAGAAACTTTCAATTACATCACTTCCCCCACGTCGTTGGACTAATAACACAAAAAGCCTTGATGAGTAAAACCTTGAGTTTCTCTGCGGTCATGACATTTGTTTTCCCGGGATATCTTCAATCACTTAGAAGAATTAAGTTCATCAAGTTTACTCGCCATGAGTCAAACCTTGAGTTTATCTGCGGTAATAACATTTGTCTTCTTGGGATATCTTCAATCACTTAGAAGAATTAAGTTCATCAAGTTTACTCGCTTTGTATTTAGATGTGTGTCTCCTTTCCCCCTTGCTAGTTTTGACACTTAAGAATCAGCAACATTGTAAGCCCGTATACTTGAAATCTTTTGAGAAGAACACATGTAATCTTGTGAGAATCAACTTGCTGAAGACTCTATCTGACTATTTTTATCAACCCTTATGTAGACAATTTGAAGTGACCACTGAAGAAGAAAACCCGATATACCATACTTGAAACTGAAGTCAACTTCCCCACATTTGTATCTTAAGCTTGCACCTAATGATGGAAGAACGATGTTGAGAATTTATGCTTCAAGCAAAACTCTAAGTACTCACTACCCAAACAAAGTATGAGACATTAACACCTCTTTGCGATTATCCACACCGTCATATGCGTGTGACACTAGTAAAACAAAGTAACTCCTAATAGTGATAGTTAACAGGTCTTCAAACATCCACCTCATTGCGGTAACTAGATAAACCAAGTCTTCAACTCAAATTCTTAAGCTCGAGCAAGTTATCAAATAAGAACACGCCTTTGTGAAAGTCAACTTCAATCTCAAATAAGTGATAAATGATTAACTCTGAAGTAATCAACTTGTGTCTAATGTCCAACACGTGAATAAATGTACAACCGAATGTACGTTGACCCACTTAATGAACCGGAACAAATGATTCCTCAACATCAATTCCATCTTCCTAAAAATATACATATAGAGATCACGGAAGATTCACCAATAATGTCTTCAAGCTGATGAGGTAGTCATTTTCTTTAATGTTCATGTGGTTGATTTACAGAGTGCACAATAATCCGTGAAGATTTGGTAAAGAAATACCAAAGAGAGGATCATTTTTCATGAACAATAATCCGTGAAGATTTGGCAAAGGAATACCAAAGATCGGATTATTATTCAATAGTGCAACTGCAATATTACACTAGTCAATATCAAGCGTCTCTAGGAGTCATGCTAAAGAATATGAGCAAGTCTAATTGGGGATTGAATCGACTTATAACACTCTCCCAATTAGTGCTCTCCCTAAACCGACAATATGTTTGATAAATGCCCAGATTAAGAAGAAGTCTTTAGATCGTTAAATGCAACTTGTCTTTAGTCTTCTAACATGTAGCGAGAAAATGTAGAACCGATTTGTAGACTCGACCTTCTTCAAGATTGTGCGGTTGGGGAATAGATAGTTAACATCTTCAACTCACACCAAAAAGCATCCCACCAAAAGCATCCCAATTAACTTACATCTTGCAAATGCCCTTAACTAAAATCCCTCCCAATCAAACAAGAACAGAAACATGTTCATCAAGGAAATCGCAATCGGGCGCTTGAACACACAAGATGGTAACACCAAACTACCAATCACATCAAACAAGAACAGAGAGATTGTTCGGAATCATCATGTTGATGTATAAGTGAAGCATTAACCGAAGCACTTTGTCGATAAACTCATCAATCCGAGTGAAGATGTCAACCAACGGCTCTTAGAAGAGAAAAAAACTTCATGTAAAGATGACCCGATAAGAAGAAGCTTGGTTCTTACATGAGTTTAGAGCCGTATGACCATTTATATTCTCAAATATCAATCAATAATGCAAAAAATTCACACTTCTTCTCCCCCTCAAGAATTGCATACGGATATGCCATTCTTGACTAAATAAGTGAAATCCTCCAAAAGTGTTCTATTCACACTTCTCCCCCGCAAAATTAGCACATGATGTCGCCATCGTCATTATAATCGAGCAAGTGGAATGAGAAAACAATCAGTGGTAGCCCGGTTCACTTGATGACTGAAGCGCATGGAAAAAGTATGAAGCATGTTGATGAGAATAGTCATTAATAAGAAGATTTCTCTTCTTCAGAAGATAAAGCGCACTGACACGTAAACTTTTCTTTTCTTTAGAGAACGAGGCTTGAACTGTTGTGTTCAAACGTCATAGCCGATTAAATATCAATGTTGAGTAACTTGAACCCGTGAGTTATGAGATATCAATCCTTTTGTTATCCATACTTTAAGCCAGTCCATGTAGTGAAGGATCAAAGTATACTGGCGAGTAAGGACTACAGTACTAATATTACAAACTTGATTGCCTATATTTTGGTTAGTGACATCAGTATCAAAACCCTTTGGGGTTTCACGGTCAACATTGAGATTGCTAATGGTAAACATCTTTCCTGTAGGTATCCACCTAAGTCCGGCATCCTTAAAATTCTACGGATGGTATCCACTTATGGCAAGGTCTAGGATTGTTAGGCTTCTTATGCATAGTGGGAGACTTATCTTTATTCCTTGTTTCCAAAGATTTAGCAATTGGTAACCATCTAGGCGAGGCTTTTGGTTTCATTTGCTTCATATGCACTGTGGATGACTTAGTGTAAATCCTATACTTAACGAGTTTTACCATTGCATGAGCATTTACTTTCTTCAGGATTTTGTGAAACATTTATCATGATTAGCATTAAAGATACATTTCAGACACTTTGAGCAAGCGGTTTGTATGGATTGAGAAATAGGTCTAGATTTCTTAGCGTGATCTGCTATGGGAATAGCTTTAATCGAAACGCAACTACTCTTAGAAGTAAGCCAATCCCTAGTATTTAGATTAGTGTTCCTAGGTATTGGTTTAGAACTACTATGTTGCCTTAAAATCTTGAAGAATTCATCACCCTAGGTCTTGCACCTAAAATTCCGTCTTTGCGATTTTGTGCCTTCTTTCTAGCCATTTCTAGATAAGAGTTCTTATACAAGTCATTCATATCAATTTTCCTAGGCAAGTGAGATGAAGTGTGGTTTTAATCAAACTTGTTTCGCATCAACTTGGGAGGCAAACCGCGTTTTTGAAAATTTTGGTCGTTCAGATCTAAACGCATTCGGTTGTCTAATAACTGGTTTCCTCAAGAATGATGGTTTTGAAAACTTAGTGTTCATACTCACACTATTCCATGTTGTTTTTCTGAGCTCATTTTTTAAAGCCACAATAGCGAAACTTTTTTCCTGAAGTTGAGCTTTGAGATCATCAATTTTTGCTATCAAAGAGTTTGTTTGTTCTATTGACTTAGTTCTAGTTTCTTTGACAGAGTCACTTAGTTCTATGTGATGCTTTCTCAAAGACTCATTTTCCTTTAGTAATTTGGCCACACAAACCGCTAATTCATCATTTCTCGTTTGAATATCATCAATAGCATTAACATCCGAATTACTTGTAACCAAATTACTTTTCACATGCATATCAGAAATATGTTTCTTCAAATTGTTGATAGTCGAGTTTTTGTCATGAAGTTGAGCTTTTAAATTGTTTATTTCAAAAAATTCACGAAATTCAAGAAATTCGGATTTTACATGGTTTCTTAGATTGAAAACTTTCTTCTTTACTCTGTATTGCAATTTCAAGTGAAATGCAATGTTTTTCAAGATTTGAGAATTTGTTTGATAGTTCATCAAAAGCCTTTTTATCAACCATATTAGTTGTTTTGAAATTATTAGTCTCAGCCTCAACCAATGAACATTTATCATAATCATGTTTAACATTAAGATCAGTTTGTTTAGGTACATTAGCAGATGCACTATGTTGAACAGTTAAGGGTACCTCATCAAATGACACTGTTCAATTATCATGCGAAATATGCATCCACATCGAGGTGTAACAAGAGTTCTTGGACGGTGTGTCAAGCTTATCTATCTCTGAGCCTCTGTATTCGATGTCGGTGATCCATCATCACGGTGCATTACCCAACTTAACACTACAATCTTTTGATTGTGCCGACATTCATTCCCTGTATGATTCTTGCATCTTCATCATGTGTGTTAGGAGTAAGCGAACATCCAGTTCGTCATTCATTGTTGTCTCGATATTCGCATTCAAGAACACCCGATTCTTCAAGCGATACATTACCCGGCTCATCACAACAATCTATCAAGCGCACGGATGGTCATCCACTTTTTCATCTTTCTGAATAACTTCCTCAATATACTTCTCGACATTATCCATGAGATGGATAAGTGTCTCTATGAACACGCTAATTTCGATTCCAGTGTGTCTCTTGAAAGATATTTCAGTCAGGTCTTGATCATAATCTAATGTAAATTCCCCACTTATGAATGAATGAAATTGGTTGTGGATCACTTGAAGTGCAGCACTGGAACTATCCTTTTGAACCTTTTCTTTATCAAGTTGTTGTTCTAATTGTTCTAAGTTCAATAATAATGTTCCCGTTAATGTGGATAATTCTTGACGGAAAATGGCAATGCATGTTCGTTCCATTCTTATCGGTGTGAGTAACATGAGGTGTGAGTGAAGTTGTTGATAAGGTTCAATGCTACTTTCCTTTTGCATGGCATTCCGTAGCCTGAATAGGTGCAAATCTTTCTCATTGGACTCGAAGCATGAAGAACTCAAATCATCATTGATTGATTCCATCATCGATAACCGTTCATTGTAGCAAATATTATCATTGTTGTCCACTGACATCATACAATTTAAGTACTTGAAATTCTTGGGTGATTGAGAGTAAGACATGATGTGGTAGAATGCACGGATTTTACAAGTCTATGATTTAAACCCAGAAATAGAATCTTTCGCGGGATTTTACTAAAATCAAGACCAAACCGTTAAGCAATGACCAATGGAACATGTTAAGATGACTTCGTTCGAGCCGGATTTAGGCCTTTAGTTCATTCAGTGCCATTCTCCTCTCGTTCTCGCGGGTTTTGATGGTAGAATGTCAAAACGAGTTATTTGGATCAAAAGTTATAGCCGTTTGAAGTTTTGTCGGGAAAAGTCAACAAAAGCGCCGATGAAATGGTCAAACCGCTTCTAACAATCCTCTATGAAGGAAACTCGCTAGTTACAAGTCGCTAGATGCTCAAGTAAGCTAGAGACAACTCGCTATGAACCAAGTTAAGCTACACGCAAGTCGCTATGAAGCAAGTCACTACACACAAGTCGCTATAAACCAAATTAAGCTAAACACAAGTCGATATGAACCAAGTAAGCAAAAGAGCAACTTCGCTAAGTGGCCAAGTCGCTAAAGAGCAACTCGCTAGTAACAACAGAGACAAGTTGCTAGAAATTGTAAAGACAAGTCTCTACGCCAAGTCTCTACGTCAAGTCTCTACGCCAAGTCTCTACGCCAAGTCTCTACGCCAAGTCTCTACGCCAAGTCTCTACGAAAATAGGCGCCAAGTCTCTACGCCAAGTCTCTACCAAAATAGGCTACAAGTCTCTGAGCAGGATACATTGAATCGGACATAACCACAAGTCTCTCACGAAAAACATAAGCAAGTCTCTACGAAGAACATAACCATAAGTCTCTACGAAGAAATATAACTACAAGTCTCTCTGAAGAACATATTCAAAGACCACTTTCCAATCCAAAACAACCCAACCACGATGATTCAAGTCTTCCAAATCAAAACCTAAACACTTATGATGATCTTAAACACAAAAGTCCAATCAAAATCCAAACTTTAACACTAAAAATCAACCAAATGATGCAAAAACCACTAAACTTTCTCAAACTCAAAAAACCATCTAAAAACCACTAGAAATCCAAAGATATATAAGAGATGATCTAACCTGGCTCTGAAACCAATTGTTACATATTGGATTTCATAAACACATCAACAATCACAAATATGGTTCGAATATTATGAGTTTAGAGAGAGAAAGTAGGAGCCTTTTTAGAGAGAGAAAGTGAAAGAAAACATATAAGGTTAGATTAAGATGAATGAAAGGTCCAACCCTCTACCTTGGGAGGTAGAGGGTATTTATAGTTACATACTAAGCGTCCTCCTTGGACCGTGGATCGGACATCAGATGGGTAAAGACCGTCCTTCCTCCACGGTGTTGCTCTAAACTAAATAACTAACTAATAAAACAGTAAATAACGATATGTCTACGAGCTAACTTATGCTAGATTATATTTGGGGTGACCGACTCTTCACTATGGAATTTCTAATTCCTAACAGAAGAGGGTAGACGGTGATAATAGGTTTTATGAGGTTTCGGAATTGAATCATACCGTTGGGGGGTTAAATGATAATGTAATACAGTCGTCCTGTTCTGTCGGGGCTGTTGAGAGTGTCCAACAATAGATTTCGGTTGCTGATGTTCTTCCATGTCGAAATGTAACTCGAGAGGGTGGTACGGTGGGATCTGTTGTGCTTGAGTTGGGTGCATTGGTACTTATTGAGAGAAGTACTACGAGGAGCTACATTGTTGCTGTCTTCTTTTTGGCAGTGGGATAGGGAAAGTGTGAGGGCTCTTTGGTGCTTACAAAATCGCGCAAAATAGATTTGTCAATAGAGGGTGTCGTTTTCAATAGCGCTCTTTCGAATGCTGATCAGGTATGTGATAGCTCAGAGGGTGTGGATGCAATGGATATCCCCTCGATCTGGTGGTTGTGCATTCTCTCTATCTCAACATACTACACTGCCGTCCGAAGGTATCTGGCTCTTTCACTTTGTAATTAAACGTTTTAATTGTCGCACTTTTAACTTTTTATGTTTTCATTTGAGTCTTTTATGTTGCTTTTTTGACGTGGGATAATTTATTGTAGGTTGGACATGCTTGCCAATCAATATTGGTTTTCAATTGGGAATGGTTTTTTGTCAAGGACGCCTAGATTCTACTAGCTGTGCTGGTTGTGCTATTGGGTCGCAACTAGCTGATGTTGCTATGTAAAACGGTTATTTTGGAGGTGTTGCTCACCGTTTAGTCTGGTGCTTACTGGAGATGGACAATCTGCTGCCCTTGAGTGTGTAAGCAGTGGTGAAAAATGTCACAATGAGCGTTTGCAACCTTTAGCTAGAGTTTCCCCAAAAAGGTAGCTAATCTTGAGTTTTACAGGTGATTCGTCATAGCCATTAGTGTCTTTGCGATGTATTGTCATTTTTTTTGCGTGTACTGAACATGTTGTATATTTTAGATGGTATAGCTGGCGATGAGTTTCCAGAGGCAACCGTTTCTGGAAATATACGCCAAGTATTGCCGTCTGTAAGTAGCTGCGCGTTTTTTTGATGCTGTTGTTGATGAGAATGACTACGAGGGTATAGAAAGGTCTTTGGACGAAGCATCTAAAAGGCGGAGATTAATGGGGCGAGGTGGTTCTGAGTACGTTGCTATAGCTTTTACCGATCCTGATGCTACTAACCCATAGGTTGTATGTCACGCACTTATGCCTCGAGAATTTCCATGTTCAATGCATACTACCGGCACGTCAACACGTCATGGTTCCATGTGTGCAGGTAGACTGTTTTTACTGTTATTAGCGTTAGTGTTGTGATCTGTTTATGCGCTGTTTTTTACTTTTTTTTATCGTATGTTTTGGTGTAGCCGTGCAACCTCCGGTTGTTCGTCTAGGAGTACTACCGGAGAGTGACGCAAACATTCATTTAGATGCTACGAAAACTAATGCAGTCTTTGGTTGGTGGACCCGTGTTTTTATTCCCCCTGCTGGAAACTTTGCGACTGCAGGTGATACGCGAGATTCATTGCCTAGCACTAGCAGAGGTACCCACACTAGAAGCGGTACGATATTTGGTTTTATTGTTCTGCAAAAAGTGGTTAGTCGTATTTAGATCTTTTTTGCTTGGCTTTCATATTAAGATTTTACTTCTTAACAGGTCTTCCCGTTGGTTATAAACAGTTTGGTCCATGCAACTGCGTGTGCCGCCATTGTAGAGTAATTTTTTGGGACGACGAAAAATTATCGTGTTCAACCGATGCAGCCGGTCCGCTCTATAATAGTTGCTGCTTAGAAGGAGGAGTGAAACTACACTCTGTTAGAGAATATCCGGCAGTGATACAAGAGATATTTTCTAATAACCATTTTTTGGAAAATATACGTGCTTACAACCAAATGCTTGCGGTGACCTCTTTAGGCGCAAGTATTGATTAGTTGGTTAACGTTGGTTGAGGCCTTTATGTCTTTAAATATTCTTAACAAATATATCACCGCATACGTAAATTGTGTGCGGTCTCTCATACGCGGTCTGGGTTGCCTCAGTTGTACATATATGATACCGAGCATGAGGTTCAAAATAGGTCTCCTCCTTTTCATAAAAATCGTGCAAATATTCTGAGGACAGAAATTGTGTAATGACACTTTCAAAGTATACTCCTGACTATCAAAGAAAGCCAATGGTAGTCGTTAGCTCGCACAGGGGTTTACTTACCAGATACAATATTTGGCGACGCTCAGTTGTACGTACTTTTGTCAAGAGGTACACCTCCGCAATGCATAAAGATCGTTGTAGAGTCGCACACGCAACAGCCACCTAAGACAACCAAAAATTTAGTGTACAAAGGTTTTTCCCAAAAAGTGAAAAAATATGTGTCTTAGTAGATCTACGGTAGGCTACCTTAGTATGAACACCATACTGGAAGTAGTTATCTAATGAAGCTATTCCCTATTTGCTATCATGTGATGTTCTCGACATGGGCATGTAACTGCATCATAAATTTTATGTACGATTTTGCTAATTTTTACAATCCCATATGTGCATATTAGTTAACCATTGGTATCTTTTGATGAATTTGCAAGCATGTGCACGCGTTTACTTGCTGTGAGGACTGTAAGGATTCTTCCATAGGCCTGTACTGCGATATAAAACGTTTGCTTATCACCGTTTATATAGCTTGCAGAACTTTGGCAGATAAAGGGAAAACCAAGCTGCTAGAAAGTAATCGAACCCAGGGGACCACAACAGCAATTGTTGTTGCAAGCGATACCAAAGAGATGCAGAAATCTGGAATACCAGAGGTGGCCGATCAGGAAATCAATGTTCATAAATCAGGTGAAACTACTGTAGAAGCTGCTATCAGTACAGCTGATACGAAACAAAAAGGGAAACATGCAGTTTCTGAACCTGTTGCCACCAGTATTGAAGATACTCAAGCAAAAGAAGGCGTTCTAAAACCTGCTATTATAGAAGCTGGTGTCACCAGCGGTACCAGAGATGAAGAAAAGGTTGTAGTGCAGAAAAGTAGCGTAGTTGACATTACAAATGTTCAACCGCAGGACCTCCAGAAAGAGTTACGGGTGAAAGCTTATCGCAAATGGACTTCAAGAAATGTCGCAGATCCACATCCCACTGCACTGTGTTTCATATTACTCGACAAACGCGTAAGTTACAAAATATTAAAACACCATTCGACTTATATGAAACTAACGTCTTGATAAGTTCAAAATCTATGTTTACTACAGGGAAATGCGATTCAAGCAAACGCAGAACTTCGAGATATGCAGCAGTTTGAATTAGCTTTGCAGATCGGGTCATGTTACAAAATCACTAGGTTTGGATGCAAAAACACAGACTTGTGGCAACTCACACTCAATAATAACACTACACTATTGCTTGGCAAGTATACCGACGTACGTCCACTCGAGGACGATGGCTTCCCAAATCACCACTTCAATTTCGTCGTTTACAACCAACTTGCAACAAGAGCTAACGTGTGTGATGCAGTCCTCACAGGTATTATTCTCGCATAACCATGATGCCATACATTAACAAGTGCGTATTTATCTGATGTGTACAAAAATATGTATATGTACTTGTAGACTACATAGGGGTTCTTCGGAGCGTCGGCGTAATTAAATCATTTGGGAGCTCGAGAACGAACCGCATACTCAGGAAGAATGTTGAGATTCAAAATGTAAAGTAAGTATTGCTAAACTGTCACCTCGAAAGATAGGTTAATATCCATATACAACTACACTGACTCGAACCTTCTAACAGTGGGAATACCTTTACGCTGAGCCTCTGGAACGACATGGCTATTAAGTTCGAAAAAGAAGTAAGTGTTCCACTGGAACAACCTATTATAATGGCGGTAAGCTCATGTTTAGTTAAGACTTTTGATGGTACCATGCGGTTATCAGCAACACCCGCAACACGTTATTATTTCAATCCAGATGTGCCGCAGGCAAATGAAATACGAAATTTGTAAGTTATTAATATTTGATAAATTCCCGCATAACGTTTCACGGCCGCTTACCAATACCTATTCTAACAAATTGATCAACCAGTTATGCTGGGTTGTTAGGCACCGCTGCCCCTTTAATGTTGCCGCGATTGCAACAACAAACGCAGGAAGAGGGTTTAGTAGAGGAGCCTGTGAAGATAGCAACGCTATTTGCAAATTAGTCTAGAAATGCTAACGGTAAGATAATAGCATCCCTTTAAATTAGATAACTCTGAACGCGTAAACTAAGTATTCGTGTAAACAGCAAAGGCAGCACTTCCTCACGGAGGCTGTGATAACAAAAGCAGATGAAGAAATGAATTGGTACGGCAACCGTTGCAAAAGGTGCAGCAGAAACATCGAGGAAAATAGCCCTCATTGGCATTGCCAGCAACCGGGGTTACCCGTTGTGCCAAATTACAGGTGCAAACAATTATATGATATTACATATTCCATATTACTCACGCGGATCGATACCTTAGACTTACTTAAATGTACACTCTTGGCAGCTACTATTTCAGAACTACTATTGCAGACGTAACCGGTGTGGCTTCACTAACGTGGTATAACCCAGAAGCACACGCTCTCTTGCCTGCATGCTCTGAACTTTTGAGCTACGTTCCTGATCGAAACCCAAGGAAATTACCACCAATTATCAGGGACTTGGAAAACACAAAACACATGTTCGAAGTTCACTTTGGTAGCGGCAGCAAAAGGGGTGCCCCAAGATTAATACTCGATAGAGTAACAAATGCAACACAACCTTTACTACCATCAACAGACGATCAGAAGTTGTCTACATCAATAATGACACCGGCAGAAAAAAACGTTACCGCTGAGGTTCTAACAGGTATCCTCACGCCGCCAACAATTTCGGCTGACCCTTTGGAAAAGAGTGAAATTGTTGCACCTACAGAAGCCTCTGCGGCTCACAAACTGTTAGTGACGAGCTCATCAGAACCTGGAGACAGCCATGTTGCAAAGAGGCAGAAAAGTGACACTGGTCGACACCCACCAGCGTAATAACAGTAGTGAAAAAAATGTATGTCTTTTGTAATGCAGTTGGGTTACCACTGCAAAACCTTTAGCTAAACTACTTACTAGAAGTCACGTGTAGGAATCATTAGTGTACTAGAAAAAAGAAGTCGATGCCTAAAGTCGTGTTGTATTCAAAGAAACTTAGACAACGCTGTACACACTATACTGGTGTACAAATTTTGGGCACTGTTTTGTCCGTTCGAGCACGTCTCTGTTAGAACGCACTGCCAGACACGACTGTTCTATTACCAATCGAGCCGACACAATAACACATGGAAAGAGTTTGCATAACAAATGACAGAATTGCAAAAACCACAAATGGTAATAAGAACTATAACACTACAGAATCAACACTCGACAAGCTTCACCGCCGTGCCAACGCTAACAAATGGTGAGCCTCAGGTACCAAAGTATGAAAAAAGACATGAAATAAATTACACCGCAACTACGATAAACTAAACCAATACTTTTTCATTAATTAAACGTTAATTATAGTTGATTGTTTACAACAGGTGAATTACCATAGACAGCACAAAAAAAACGATCTTTTATAGATCGCATTCACCCTCAAAACCGCGCACGACCTGATCATCACAGCCAAACCCTTAATTATCCACAAGAACCCCTAACCAGTGAACAACTACTGGAAACAACTATTAACCTTAACTTCTAAACATTCAGCACCAATAGAAACAAACTAAAAACCACGCTAACCGCTAGGCTCTTGCTCCACAACTTCCATCAACCCTGCCTGCCTATCCTTGACATCTATCCCCTCTCCAATGGCATCAATTAACGCTTCAAGAACAACCATTGTATCGCGATCAACACGCTGCAGCTCATTAAGACCACCAATACCACTGACAACTTTTTCATCAAAAGGTCCGAACCAATGACTCTCCATCATTGTGTGCTCACGCTTTTGAATTTTACGGTCCAACTGATCACGTTCCTCCACAACACGGTTCAAGAAGCTTCGATCTTCGCTGACTTCACTCTTGAACAAGAACTTGAAGGCCGTTGCGAGATTAGTAGAACCACAGGCAACAAAAAGTTCTTGGATATTGGGTTTGCCAGCCATTGTGCAATAGTGAGTTAAGGGTAGGTGGGAAAAAAATACCGAACCCTAACTTTTGGCAACTAACCCCTATTTAAATCAATAAAACACAATCCAAATACTAACCATTTTTAATTACTAAAACTAGTAGGTAAAAAATACTTAAAAAACAACCGCCCAAAAAAATGTATAAAAACTTTTAATATTACGACATACAACAAAAAATCCCCTTAGCGAGGGGTTTCCACCTCGTTCATACTATTCTTAAGTTTCTTAGATTAAAATTAAATAAAGAAAAAGTAAATTAACTAACCTTATTTATGATTTATGGCATGAGATTTATTTATATATATTAAACTCAATTATATGAAGTTTAATAATCATGTATACACTATCTCAAATATGTGAAATTTAATCATTAATACTCTCACCTAATGCATTAAACTCAAAGATTATATAGATACATTAGATAAGTATAATCAAAAGTGCTAACAAGAGCCTTAGGGATGTGGTTAACATGTTGATTTTCATTACAATTCATTGTAAGAATTTGAATCATCTAATCACAATCAATTGTTTGTTGTGATACCATGTTTTCGAGATTGTACATATCTTTTTTAGAATTGTCAACCAATCATAATTATTCATTCTTAACTATGTAATAAAATACATCTTGTTAACCACAGCCCTTAGGACCGTTTTCATGAACGAACCCACATTGATGTCGGGTGTGGCAAGGGCTACACCTGATTTTAAGTCACGAAGAGCATTTTTTTTTTCAAAAACTATAATTTATTAATATGTGCAACGCTCGATAACTTTTTTGCTACTTCTGTTTTTGGTGCAACTTTAGTTAGTCTGGAAATCCTTTATTGTGCACCTTTTATTTAGTCCAAATTGAGGAAATTAACAGCCCAGTAACTAAAATTAATTAAATCTAAATAATACACAATACAATTTATTCAAACAAAAGTGTACTGAACTGTTCCTCTCAATCCATATGATTTAACTTCTACTATCATCATTTATTCAGTACTCAACAAAATCATAATTCAAGATCAAAAGGTAGCTATTAAAAAAATATTTTTATTATTAATGGAAAAGGAGTAAAATTTACATAGAATATAATTTAGATTTATGATTTAGTGTCATTTTTTATTTAGGGTTTTGAATACTACAAGCATCTTAAAAGTTTTTTTCTTAATATTTTTAGAATACTAGTGTATATCTTAACCATTTAAACGATCTAAAAGGTCAATGGTATGATTATTTGCTTATTTGTGTTTAAAACATTTCTTAAGGGAACTATGGAAAGATATAGAAAGGTTTGGGGACATGTTCCTAGTCGTTGTTTCAAAACCTACTCCACAACCTATTTCAGAACCTACTCCAACTACTTTAGCAAAAACTAATATGAAATTAGATGATCTTCCATGGGATCAATCAGATAGGCCAATCATCTATAGTTATGATCCTAACATTGTAAAGAAATAAGGTGAATGTACTGGGATAGAGGTCCTTGTCAACCAATGGGCCATAAGTTTTTTCAGCAAAAATGGTCGGGACTAAGAAAAGAAGTTTTGTTGTCACTTGGTTTAATGAGTTGCGTTGGAATATAGTGTAAAAAAGACAAAGGATATTGTTTGTGTTGTAATTTTTTTAGAGATCATGGTGTGGGTGATGCTTTTAGAGTACAAGGGTTTGATATTTGGAGTAAAAAAAAGTCTGAAAGACCATATGGGTTTAGAAATGTGAAAATCAAATGAAGAAAAACCAATCTATTTACGTTGCCTTTGATAAGCAAACTGAACAAGAGATGAGTGATTATCGAATTCAATTGTATTTATCGGTTAAGACTTGTGGATTCTTGTTGAAGAGTGGATGTCCCTTTCGTGGTCTCGATGAAACTACAAGTTCTTTGAATAGAGATCTTCTTTTAGAGTTGTATCACTTACATGCAAATGACAACGAGGAAACTCGAATAGCTATCTTGCGAGCTCCTGTGAACTGTACTTTAACATCTCCAAAAATTCATAAACAAATGTGTGAATGTTTTGCCAATGAGGTACTTGATTCCATTCTCGAAGATATTGGTGATGATTTGTTTTCCTTATTAGTTGACGCGTCTAGTGACATATCTAAAAATGAACAAATGGAAATTGTTTTTCGATATCTCGATAGACATGGAGTTGTTCAAGAGCGATTTGTCAGGGTTATTCATGTGAAAGAGACTTCTTCTGCCACTCTTAAATTTGCCATTGATGTTTTATTCACCAAACACAATCTGAGTTTGAAACAAGTTACACTCCAAGTTTACAATTTATAATTAAATCTTTTAAATTATAATTTATAAATTACAATCCTTAGTTACTTTATCTCTTAGAAATTATTATTAAATTTTGAAACAGTTAATAGGTCAAGGTTATGATGGTGCAAAAAATATGAGTGGTGAGTTCAATGGTTTAAAAACTTTGGTATTAAAAGATAATAGCTCGACACACTATGTACATTGTTTGGCACATTAACTTCAGTTAGTGGTTGTGGCAGTTGCAAAAAACTATGATGGTATTATGAAATTCTTTGAAAAGCTAACGTGTGCGGTCAATGTGGTTTCCTCCTCATGTAAGAGAAAAGATATGGTGTGAGATAATTATAAGAAAATATTAGAATTTGAACTTAGTGAAGGTGTCACTCAAAGTGGAAAATGGAAAATGGAAAAAGCAAGAGCTCTCACTTATACAACCTAGTGATACACGGTGGGGTTCACATTACAAAACAATTGTGAGATTGTTTTCTTTGTTTACTGAGGTTATTAAGGTGTTGAAATAAGTGTAAAATGAAGCTCTTGATGGTTGGAACCGTAAGCAAGCAACCTTTTTTTTTTTTTTTTTTAAGTTTGAGTTTGCATTTTATTCCCACTTGATGGAGCACATTTTAGGAATCACGGATTTATTGTCAAAATATCTTAAAAAACAAGATCAAAATATTGTAGAGGCTGTTTGAATAATAAAAGGAACAAAACAAGCATTTTTTTAAGACAGTGAGTTATTTCTGTGAAAAAGATGATATTGTAGTATTGAAGGTGGACGAAATTTGTGTTGCTAAAAGAAACCGAGTAGCTGGCATAAAAAATAGACACTATTTTGAGATTGATATATTTAATACAGTTTTGGATATGCAAATACAAGAGTTTGGAGATCGATATGGTGAGATAAGCATTGGCTTGCTTATTAATATGTCAGCTTTGAGTCCATGTGATTCATTTATAATGTTTGATGCATCAAAACTAATTACTTTAACTAAGTTTTATCGAGATGATTTTACGGATGTGGATAGGTTTTCTCTTAGGCGGGACTTGATCTCTACTATGAGACTATGATTCATGATACAAACTTTATGAAGATGAAAGGAATTGCCGAGCTTGCTACGTTGATGGTGACACGAAAGAAGCATGTTTCTTTTCCTTTGATTTATAAGTTATTAAAGCTTTTTTCAGTCTTACCTTTGGCAAGCACAACCATAGAAAGATGTTTTTTGGCAATAAAATTGATAAAGACAGATCTCCGCAATGGGTGAAACTTATATGAATGATACTTTAATTTGTAACATAGAAAAAGAAATATTTGCAAAGGTTACAAATAAAGACGTGATGAAACGCTTTCAAAGCTTGAAACGACAAAAAGGACAATAGTAAGAGACAATGTACTTTATTGACTAGTTTCTCATTTTTACGGTTAATATAACGTTGATTTATCTTCTTTTTTTTGGTACTTATGATAAAAAAAAATTGTGCAACACTTTTTTGGAAATCCTAGATCCGTCCCTAAGTGTTGTTAGCAAACCCCTTAAATAAAACACAATAGTTCATAAACATGTAATGAGATTACAAGTTTTTATTTTTTATTGTAAACGACTTGTAACGAAATTACAAGTAGCTTAGGTTTTACGTAACAAACAGATAGTGTACATGACTTAAAACTGTATACATGTGTGTAATGTGTTAGGTTGACTTTAAAGCAAAATTTGCATTTTTTTTGATATAGTAAGAATATTCTAAGGTGATTACAAGCATTATATGTTTAATAATAGAAGTTTAAGTAACAATTTTGGATATCTCACACAGCTTCTGGTCTTGTTAGTCATTAACAGAGATATCCGAACAATAACAAACATCCATTGTCGTCCAGCGGTTAGGATATCTGGCTTTCACCCAGGAGACCCGGGTTCGATTCCCGGCAATGGAACTCCTTTTTTTTTATTTTTTATTTTTATTTTGTATGTTTTAATTTGAAAATTGTAAATTTGAAACGAAGTCAAAGTTATTATTCGAATATGTAACTGAATGGGGGTAATGAAAGTATATCAGATCATCTTTGTCGCCTAACTAGAATGATCAAATTATTAATATCATAACTGAACTGTGGATTTTAAGTATATCATTATTTTTATGACACACGAAACTTGGTATGGACTTACTAAATTCAGTAATTATCTCAACATCAAAGAGTATCATACGTGTGATTAATGTTTATATTGTAGAGTAGTTGTCAAACTAAATAACATAAAAAAGTATCATACGTGTAATTAATGTTTATATTGCAGCGAAGTTGTCAAACTAATTAGTGCTATCAACATCATAAGAATATAAGACGTTTAAGTAATTTTGATAAGCTAAAGAGAGGATTTGTGAATTGAAACTGTCCCACTGATTCATTTGCATGAAATTAAGTGTTACATGGTTATATACAAAGCTAATCAGCTCACTGGTTGTCTAGCAAACTAAAATATATATACAAGATAGTATCTTCTAACTGATTCTCTGCATATATACAGTTACATAGAATCGCATTCTCTTAAGAATTGACGGTGTAGAAGTCTCATCTTGTGTGGTTGTTTTTGTTGCTTGTGAGACTGGGCGTAGTAGTTGAAGGGAACGCGTCAATGCCATGGACCACGCGTGGTTGGTGTCATTCGTTGTTGGTTTGGTTAAGCTGGTCACCGGATGAAAAGAAATCCCAACGGGACAAATGTGTGATTTGTGAGAGTATATGAGATTGGGATGACATATAAGGTTGTTTAGCAAAATGTTAATTACAAAGAGATGATTAAAACATCTAGTACAAGTAATCCCAAAAATACAGAGGAAAAGATATATACACATTATGAGAAACCAACCATTAATAAAGAAGCTTGAATGTCAACATCAGGTAAATCTGGACCAAGGCAACATTTAAAAAAAATAAACTTTAAGCCCTTACACAGATGGTCCATTATAATCTACATGTATGACCAATGTTTGCCAATTTGTGATACATCTGATCCCCTATAGCTCTCTTTGCAAAACGATTCCCTTCTTTCATAAATATCCACAAGAGAAACAAACGAAATAAGCTTGAAAACGATTAAAACTACCAATACTTGTCTGTGTGTCTCTTGTTGTACACCAAATATCAGACCCGTTATCCAGTCATATCCGCCCCAAAAAGAATTTCTAAGTCACAAACTTAAACTTGGAACGCTAAGTCAGTCAGCAGAAACGCATTCATCTGACTCACCTACTTTTACGTGACCGTGAAGAGAGTACATGTTTAAAAAGAGGAGAATACGTATGTCGGAGGATGATGGTGATCATGACATAAATATTAGCAGCAAAAAATAATAAACTTGCTGCCCAAAGTTGTAAGAAGACTTGCTTGCCTTTAAATTCAAGCATATAACCCCAAAACAGCCAATGAGTTTGAGCTCCCATCCATAACAGTATGCAGAAAATACCTTCCCATTTCAGCTTCATTTTGCTCCATGGTAGTATTAACGGCAACAGACAAAAGAACCACACAAAGTATTGAGCTGTAATCACCTACAAAATGTGGCATATTTATGTCATCAAATGAACTTAGTCACAGGATTTAGGATCTTGAAACTGATATCTGAGTTTGAAGAAGGCAGTACATAATCAGCAATGATAAACCAGTCTATGCATATAGGGTTTAAAACTTTAAATGTGCTTGTACTATTTCATCGTGTAAATGTGTAATAATTAGATAATCAATTGGTTGGTATGTTACAAATTATGAGCAGTTTAGAAATTAATACGTAAAAATTACATAAAAGGATATTCGTGTGAAAGATATACAAGTAAGAAGAGTCTCTCAAATTAGGTAAAATGGAGTTATTCGGTAAAAATTCTTGACCTTTAAATAATCAAGTTTGCTACAAGCTGTATGAAACTAATTATTTGACCCTTAACTAAGATATAATCAGAAACAGAAACTGTTTGCTCAAACATTAAGAACTGATTACTCTGACTACTAGTCACAATAATCAGATAAAAAGTTTGAAAAAGCAAATTCAGACACCACCTTAAGCAGCTGCATATACGGGTATTACCCACTTCCATGCAAAAAATTTGTAAAATTTTGAAGTCTAATTTCCCCATACGAGCAGCTGCTTGTATCTATCATGAAGTAAACAATTGTAAGAAGAGAGATAGTACAACTAACCTTGTTAAATGCTACAAACGCTACTGTCTGGACAAAGAAACAGAAGGGCAAATCTCGTGCAAAACGGGAAACTAACACAACTTGTACTATTAACTGAGGCAGAAATGAGATGAGCTTTTCTAGTACTGAGAACTCGCGTTCGTAATTAAGATAAATGTGATAAAAGTAAATAGAAAAATTATGACGAGGATCTGTGCGAGTTAAGTGGTACAACAAGGCCTCGTTCAAAAACTCCCATTCGTATAGATAGAAGAATAGTCTAGTGAAAAAGAAGAATATGGTTGCTGATATGAGTCCAAATAAGATTCTTGATCTTGTGAAGATGCTTGAGAAGAGAACCCATAAGCGGTTTAGGTTAGAAGATTTGCCGGGGCCCAAACCTGCGCCTGGTTTAACATCTCTTGAACTCCATTCAATGATGGATGGCTTTTTACCATGTTGAAAATGTAACGGATCAAGAAGTATGACAATGGGGAGGGCGTAAATTATAGGGTAGATTCTCATGTGAACAACAAGTCCATACCAGACAGCTCCTTGAATAAGATTACCTACAAGCCAAAACATAGCAAGATTCAAGTTTGGATATAATAAACTTAAATAAGAATTAGACGTTCCATCAGCAGTCATTCGTATATTGGATCAACTAACTGGATACTAATGATTAATTTACCAACTTTATAGGTGCCAAAATGGACGAGTTGGGTAGCAGGTCGAACTGAGTTTGGGTCAGAATGGATGAATTTTTTGGACGCCTTTAAGTCGTTTGACCATTTCGTTTTAGTTAGATGTTGTAACTTTACCCATATGACCAATAAATATAGAATAACCCAAAATGACCCAATTTCACAAAATAGACTGAAACAGTTCCCCTCTAACCGACTGCATAACCTATTTCGTTATTTATAAATAAGCATAAAACATGCTGGGATGAACTTATTTCTGATGCCGTATATAAAATCAACAAGTAAAAGATGCAAGAAGTTTTAGACGAGAATTAGATAAAGTACCTCTCATGAGACATATAATGATCCACAAAATGATGGCACAAACAATGGGCTCACAGTTGCCTCTTGTTCCAATGGTGAAGGTAAATGGATTAAAAAGCCATACAAACACAGAGTAAATGCTTAAATTCTCTGGAACTCCACGAAGCTTTAGAATTGTGCGGATAAAGTACCCCACAAGTAGATCTGCATTTTCAAGATGATATTAAATTTGAGCAGAGCATAAGTACAGATATGATAAACAACAAATAGAGCGATTTAGGACGTCTAAAGCATATGAGTACACTTAGGGAACTTGTATTCCATTCGACCCATTTGTCTCGCTTCCATTTAATTCAAGTTTTTGACATTTTACCCATTTGACCCGTTGCATACAAAATATAACTACAATAACCATGTCTGGATGAATGGGTTAAATATGTCACCACTAGCATACATTATTGAAGTGCATACAATTTTCCCAAACTTACTCAAATTCAAGCTAGGGTGCCCGGCACTCTTGACATATCTTTTAACTAGACAGAAACCTCACACAAACACTTTCATTTCAAACGTAACCCAGATAGACTATTCTAAATCCACTGTGAGGAATTGAGTATAAACCTCTAACTTGGACAAACAAATATAACCTGAAATAAGACTGGTCACACACTACAGGCTTTATTTACAGCAACTCCAGAAAATGAACAATCTCATTACTACAAATTATCATTTTTTGCACCTAAGTAAATAAAAAAAATCAAGTTTGACTATCATTAACAAAAGTATAAATTATAAATCATCTGAAGATGCAAGAATCTAAATTTTGGGAAGACCTTGTGTCACACACAAAAATGCAGTGATTTGTTTCTTCGATGTTTGGTCGCTACAGATTGGACTTATTTACCGTCACTCTTATATCATACTACCCATATCCTAAAAAGATAGTCATTATAACACTAGGTATATATTTTAATAAAATATTGTTACTATTGATCAGATATCAAAATTGTCCCTTAATTTGGATGGCATAGAGAAAACTTATGGACCAAAACTGGAGCTACATTAGTAATGATCACAATGAGCAAAAAAGTATATAAGGATTAGAAACTTCCGAAGAAAATGTGCGGCAACCCTATAACAAAAGTGTTCAGTTATCTTTGGGTTGGAGAAAATAACAGAAATAGTCACGTTATATGATGCACAAATACGTTTTCTCTATCTCAATCAAAGTGATAGAACTTCATCGGAGTGACGAAAATACCCTTCCTCCCCCATTCTGTTATTTATGTTATAATGAACATTGATCAAAATACTAAAGGGGTATCCCACTGTTTACCTGACACGGAGAAGATGAACTTCCCCCATGATCGATGAATAAAGGAATTCGGCGTGAGAAGAAATGCAATCAGAGGAGAGTATCGATATGTGGATCTTTTGTATGGGGATTTTCCTGCTACTACTAAAGCAGCAGCATCAGAGAAAACAAGGTAATCAACGTCTGTATACCTGACCTCCATATGAGCATCCTGCCATTCTCCATACACAATTAAGAACACGCGTAGAAAGGCAGAGAAAATGATAAGGGAACGAAAATTCCAGACTTTCATTCCTTGAAGCTGCAAAAAAACGATATATACAATTAGCAACCATCTTGAACTCGGCTACAATTCGTTTTTGTAAGAACATAAAGGCACATGCACCAATAAGAGCAATGTCATACTTAGTTCAAAAACTAAAAGAGTCAACTGCCAATTGAAGTACTTTGATTATATATCTTAATGTTTGGCCACTTTCCGTAACATTCTTAGCTGTGTTTTTGGTCATCTAGCTCACTAAACTTATCAAACTTAAAAACAATCATTAAAAGCTTTTAATCAGATCATTTGAGTCACTGGACTTACATTTTACTACTACTACTATATAAGCAACTGAACTTACATTTTAGCATTAAGTGGGTACCTAAAGTTACCTAATATCATATCAATCTCACCGCTCAGTAAGTAACCAGATAATCAAAATCTTGCTACTTTCGGTAACCTACATACATGTCTTAAGAAAGTACTTCCTATGTCACTAAAAGTGGTCGAAACTAGAAAATACATGACTATAAGATGGCAGTGTTACACTAACTACTACAACCCGTCAAACAAAACATACAACCTACATCTTCATATATCGCATGGAAAGTATTGACATCATTAGACTTGTTTACAAAAACCATAAATCATGCATATTT
This sequence comes from Chrysanthemum makinoi, assembly GCA_910596185.1. Taxonomy (NCBI): domain Eukaryota; kingdom Viridiplantae; phylum Streptophyta; class Magnoliopsida; order Asterales; family Asteraceae; genus Chrysanthemum; species Chrysanthemum makinoi. The sequence continues at coordinate 75,543,001 of OU343222.1, forward strand.
GTGATAAATTAGCAAAAACATTGATTACTAAGCTCGGTCTTGGAACCAGACCAAAACCGAGAAGTATAGAGAACCTAAAAAATCCTACCTAATCGGATTTTGATTAGCTGCTTGCATAATACAAGTCGTGTTCAGCAGGTTTTGACTAATCAAAGAACCGGAACATATGAAAACTTAATTTAATGTGTTAAACTATAGAGCTCTTTCCAATTGCTAATTTGGTTGAATCTAAGGAACAATAATAATCATTTTGAGTCCTAAGTAACTAAAAACTATTGGCTAAACAATCACATTTAACTGAAGCATTTTATCAAACACATGGTGTGCACAAACTTTGATTATTTTTATACATCACACATAAATCCATAAACATAAGATCAAAATCATAATAAATAACATTTATTCACCTGGGCGTGCAATATTAATTGAATGTCGATGATTCGTTTATCATATGCATCTATAAATCACAAATACTATTTGAACAAAGTTTCAGCTGAATTTGGAGAGGAGAGTAAGAATATTTCATTTTGGTCCTTTATAGATGGGACGAGAATTAAAAGAAAGGAAAATTACCGAAATAGACTAGTTGTGATAGAGTTCTACACCAAGTCATATTGCCGTCTGTTTGTTTTTTAAGTCTTTCTTTGTCAATTTTGACCTTAAATATTTTTGTTTGTGTTATATAATACTTGATGAAAGTTATATTAATGAAAGTACAGTTAAACCCCCATTCTATTCATATATTTTGCATCAAGTATTATATAACACAAATAAAACTATTCAAGGTCAAAGTTGAAAAAGAAAGACTTTGAAAAGTCAAACAGGACAGTTAATATGGGACGGATGGAGTATCACTTTTCATGTCTAAAATTTTCAAAAGTCCAAAATAGACGCGCGACCCATTTTTTTGTTAACTCATGTCTACATTTGACACATGTCTTTAAACAATCGAATAAATATTAATCCAACTACAATTCTTGGATGCTTGTGGTTGCGTTGTATAAGTTGCCCGATCACTCGTTTTAAAAAAATTTAGGTCTGAAAAGTGATAACTCACAAGACTACTAATTTATTCTGATAATTTTCCTTTAAAACAATCAATTTTGTTATGTTTCAAAAACCGGTTTTTTGATAGACCGGTTTAACCGATTAGACAATCGGATCAAACCGGTTTTCTGCCCAAAAGCCATAGAATAATTCTACTTACCAAACATCTTTGAAACGTGTAAGCTAAATACCAAAACAAAAAGAACATGAAACAAATATTAAACGCATAGGTATTGTACAAAACATGCAATTTAATATCAAGAGTACATGTTTTAAACTTTATAACAATATTTATACACACGATTATACGTTACTAAATTTTGATAAAACCTAAAATTGAATATTTAACAAAGTAAAAATATATTGGATGATTGAATGACAAAATCATTCAATGGTTCTTATTTTACCATTAACAAATAAAGTCATTCAGCGCCAAGTTTTCACCCACCTATACTTTAGTCAAAATCCAACGAACCACGCTAATATTAAATTACTATTAAACTTGTTTTGACAAAATGCATGAAACAGATAACGCCCACTCACAACTTTTATTTATTTATCTATTTTTTTCGCGCACAAAAAAGTGAAAATATCTTATTATCAAAATAACTTACAACAATTGTGGAAACAAACACAATGAAATGGACACGTCCATTCAGTAAATAGAGACAAACATATCAGATACAACTAAAGCATACATCTCTGATAGGCTTCTTACTAAGTCTAATACAACTTAAAACAGATATTGATACAACTTAAAACAGATATACTAGACAGCATCATACAATCTGTTTAACAACCCAATAGACAACTCTGAATACACCCTAAATGCACCAGGACCATAGCTCCATATCTACATTTCCTAATTAAGTCACACCCAAGACCATTCAACCATCATCCACAATGATTAAGGAGTGAAAAGGTTAGGCATCAATATACAAGTTATAGTCACTCAACCTCTCCAAATAGGTGGTATACCAAATACCTACATTTCCATTTTAGATAACTGAAAGGCATGGGAACGCACACCCTATTTGAGATCCCTCATAGCTCATTTGGTAATATATAACTTGGACCAAGTAGGTTCATCTTTCACTCCTCACTATTCCAAGCAACATATGTTACCCACCAAGTCCATTTATCCAACTCAACAGGAAACCTACATTTTGATGAGCATTGTACCATTAACATTGTCTACTTTGTGCACCATAACAATTACCTAACAAAGGCCTACTGCATGATAACAATGAGAGACAAAGTAAACAGTAAAAAGCCATAAAGGTACTAGGCCATCTGCTGAAATGGACTTAAACATCTTATACTTTCAGTTGTTAGAAGGATAAGCATAAATGGTTTGAACTATATAGTTTACAGCATCATGAAAATCATCACTGCAGTATTATCTCCTAACTGAGATATGCAAAGACCATTTAGAATCCAACATCGGTTCTAAGTACCCACTCACAGTCTTTTCAATAGTCGAAAGTATCATATTCCACATGACTCCATTCACGTCACTATTACGTCACATGTTCACCAAAAAAGTTTGTCAAAAGTGAAAACCGGTTGGTTCTAGAGGACTGGTTCAACCCAGGTCGGATGAAACTTGTCAGTTCAATCTGGGTGTTAAATCCTTATAAAACCGGCATACAACGGCCCGGTAATGTCACCGGTTACCGTTTCAACCGATCGGGTCGAACCGGGTTTTAAAACATTGGATAAAATAGCCGGCTGTTTTAAAAAATAGCCTCAAATTTTGCAATTGATTTGCGAACCCCCTTGGTTTTCATTGCGGCTGCCCGAGAATCCCGTTTGGACCTTTTCTTCACTTATACTAAACAAAACATTTAGGCTAGTTGTAATAAGACATGAGTACTCGGTCGGTCTCACCCTCATATACTAATCTCACTCGGTCAGAATTATTACACTAGGTCGGTCCCATCTCGGTCGGTCTCACTAAAATGGAGAAGAGGTCGGCTATCCGACCGATTCGTGTGCTTGTTTGTGTGTAGTGTTTATTTAAATGTATTTTTTTAGTGTCGGTCTCATTGTTACACTAAGTTTGTCACGAAGTAGTTTTAAAAAAAAAAAAAAAAAAAAAAAAAATGCCAAAGGAAATATAGGTCACTTGAGTCCTTATTACAATTATTCTTATACCTTTTCTAAGTAAACCTTGTCCCCTATCTACCCTAGCCTACCCCCATCCTCCCAAGTCCAAAACCCAAATATCACCTTTTTGTTTGTTTAAAGCCTTGAATCTAAAGTCCAAAAATGGCTCTAAAAGTCCACGATTTACATGGTTCGCAACTTAAAACCACCACAAAAAGAAGAAATTTTTAGTCTAAATATCTTTAAATTTTGGCATCTTGCCTTTAAAAAAAACCTATAAAGTTAACTATTAACAAGTAAATCTCCTAATTTAAAATTAATGCATTATTTTAGCATCAATGTTTAGTTCTCAGAAAGCACGGTGCAACATGGCATTCGCATGCCAATCGTCCCTTGCTGGTTCACCAACGGATTACCGTTGTTGTTGTTTTAGTAACCGAGATATTTTTTGTGATGTGTTATAAGACTCACATACACCAATAACATTTATTGGGTGTTATTGCTAGGTAGAGTGTTTTAGTTATTGAGCTGTTATTAAAGAGGTGCTCAGTGACACACCAATAACGGTTATTGGGTGCTTCTGGCACTTAGCTCTCTCATAAAACATTTATGAACACAAAAATGAGTTTTTCTTCTTTATTTCTTCAAACTAAGATATATAGTCAAATCAGTAACTCATTAAAAGTACAGGGACCAAATCATATAATGTAAATTTTCTTTTGGCCCTAAATCCTGTAAATGTTTTCAGCGTCACAGTAGATTGTAAAAGTTACGGGTTTCTTGTTTACCTAGTTAAAATCAGGTATGCTTTCACATATTATAACCATTACTTTACTTATCTTAAATATCTAAGTTTTTGATATTTTTTTGGGTACTGTATAATGTTTTATGTGTTCTTTTTCATTTGTAAATTTGCTGATCCGTAATCTTGTTTTTTTGTTTTCTTTTCTTGTGTAATTTTAGGGTTTTATTTTGGGGTGTTTGTTTTAGTTTATTTAGCAGGCATATTAGTTAGCATAAAATAAGTGCAAGTGTTTGGTCGTTTGGATAAGTTTATATGCTTTTTATATGCCTTTTTTTTTCTTATTTGGGAGGGTTCGGTTTATTTAACTTTTTTTGCTTAGGGCTTATACGAGCTTATATCTCACAAAGACTTCAGCGAGACTTGAACCCACAACCTTTAAGTTAGTTGGCAACTCTCATACCACTAGACCAAAGCCTTGGGTACCTAAAACATAGATTATCTTAAATCGATTTTTACAATAACTACTTTTTGCAGCATTATATACTACCGTCGACCAACAAGAGCCTGAGATGGGACTGCCACCTAAACGTCCTAAACGCTTGGATAGAATCAGTACCCTCCCTCAATACATAATAGAAAACATCCTATGTCTTGTACCAATTCAAGATGCAGCAAGGACAGGTATCCTTTCTAGGGGATGGAGGTACCATTGGACCAAAATTCCTAGACTTGAGTTTAACGCTGATACGTTTCAAGAATCGACAAAAGATAGTATGAAGAATATGTACGAAACTGAAAGTGAGAAGAGAGATATGTCCAAAAGGTGTAAAATTTTCTATGCTATATGTTGGCGTATGTCCCAACATACACCTCCCCGCTTTCGACAAGCGTAGGATAGCCTTTAACTCCACTGGCGGTCAATAAAAGCGCGGCACATTATCAAATCCCGAATAAAACAAGCTAACCAACTTAGACGAAACAAACCTAGTCCGGCATATCACAGGGGTCAAACATAATCCTCGGCTACTTGGACACGACACCACCATGCATAAGAGGAAGGAATCTTGGTCGGGACTCTTGACCCGTTCGAGCGGAATCAAGCGAGGGTAAAGTCGACTCACTTTGAAAGAGTCACTTTGTCGCCCGTGTGACCTTGGTGAGGACAAAACTCCTCATCTATAAAGAGCTAAGCAACAACATTCAAGGTAGACCATTTTTCTTATTCACTTGTTACACGCATTACTCGACATATCATCATACTCATTCTCACGCGTAGGGCTGGGTCTAGGGATAAAACCTGGCGAGGCTAAGCGATGTTGTTTTCGTGTCCACAGGTCAGGCGAGTTTAATCAGAAGAAATTTCTTGAAGGATTAACAGAAAGATTCGCTTGTTTGGGTAATCACGGACTTTTACTTCAACAAATTGAAGCCTTCAGTGGGACCCTATTCTAACTACCAACACTAGAAAATGGCAGGTCCTACCACGAAACACCCGGGTACCTCCACGGAAAACCGTCGGAAGCAACCACGCCCTAGCCTAGAAGAAGCGGATACAAAACCACATATCATCGTTGAAGGCATTGATCTGACAACATAACACCCGAGGAAAAAAGCCCGTTACAACCCATACGAATAGATTTGGAGATGAAGTCGAGGACCCACCATAGCGGAGAAGGAGAAAGATCCGAAAGGAAAGCAAGTCATGGAGGATCTACACAAGCCATCTGAGAGATGCCCCAGTCCCGTTCAGAAAGCGGATAGTAGAATTCGCCGGGCGATCACGAGTTACCCAGAACATAAAACTCTACAAGCGGATCTTGGGGACCGGATGACCATGTAACTTCGTTTCTCGGGAGGTAACTAACACGGAGGTTGGCCAATGCGGTATGGTCTTTGGATGTTCGGCAAACTCGGGCCGGTCCGGTGGCGGGTGGTTCGGCGATTACTGGCGGCATTGGCAGTGGGAGGAGCTCGAGAGATAACTCCTAGAGATTACTTTTCGGGGAGGAAGTGCACAAAAGACGATGGAGCTCACGAAGATGCGTCGGAAGGCTCATGAAACCTGCTAGAATTCAAGGAAAGGTGGACCAAGAGCTAGCTACATCCCAGGTGCGAAATAATGCAAATATCCTCATTCACCGAAAGCAAATGCGGAGGTGGTAAAGCGGTTCTCGAGGCAGGATCCCCAAAGCGATCCGCGGAAATGATGAAGAGGGTAGAAGATTTTGTATGCGTTAGAGGAAGCCTACAACACTCTGGGAGCTCCCTAAGGGAATGGAACCGAGGATATGCACGAGGAAGCCGGCCCGTCGAACCCTCAGTAGCAAACCTCCCAGACAAGCGAAGAGGAGGCGGGAGGGCGGAACAAAAGCCAGAAACCAGTACAACCCTACTACCCGACAAGGCGATAATTACAGTGCGACCACGAAGTGATTACAAGAGGAACCGGCACAGCGAGCGAGGCGGACCAGATTTGAACCTCCTCTCAAAGCCCACTAAGAAATTTTGGCTCACGGAACTTCAGCTAAACCTACGCCACCACCGCCTCACGAGGAGCACAGAGAGAAACTTAGACAAGTTACGTGACTACCACGGAGAAAAGGGCCATCTCACCAATGCTACCAACTCAAGGAACACCTCGAGAAAAGCCTTGGAAGCAGCAAGTTAGATCATTTATTAAAAAAGTGAGGCAAAGGGAAGGAACCCTTGAGGAGAACATTAGCCGAGGCAGGAGGAAGGGTGATAAACATGGTGTGGGAGGAAGAATGGGCGAGAAAAGCGAAGAGCAAGCTGGCTGAGAAGGCTGGATGAGCGTCCTATAGCTTTCCCCGATTTCGGGGGCGTTTCGAGCCACTAATAATCGAAGCGAGATGTTGAAGGATACACCATAAGGAGAGTTTATGTCGATCGAGGCGGCCGTGGAAGTTATGTCTGAACAACTTTTTTCAAAACCTATGTCCAAATCAAAGGGAAGTTAAGAGGAGCGAACACACCTCTAGTGGGATTTTCGGAGAGGCGATAAAGCCCACCGGGAAAATAGACCTAAAAGTATGTTTAGGAAGCGATGGCCTCTATCGTAGGAGCGTAATGGCGTTCGCGGTGATAAGATCCCCTCTGGTATAACGTTATCACTGGGGCGATCGGGTATTAGGGAATTAAGGGCGATCCCCGACCATCCACTCCATGATAAAATTCCCAGCGCCAGAGGGGTGGCAACCACAGTTACGGATCAATAGTCATCTCTGAATGTAGGAGGCTAGAAAGACATTTCATAACAAAGGAGGCGGAAAGTAAGGGGAGAAGACCTCCGAGCGAAGAAGGATCTAATGATAAACGAAGAAGTAATGGTAAACCCCGATTCCCGAGCAAATGATCACTATCGGGGCAATTTTTCCCAAGAATGCAAGAGCGATTGGTAGAAGCTGGCGAAGAACAACAAGGACATATTCGACAGCCGGCGGACATGGCGAGGGGTCCCGTCGAATCATAGAGCACAAACTAAATGTCAATGTGAATGACAGACCAATAGCTCAGAAAAAGAGAACCTTCTCGGTGAAAAGAATCGAGCGATCAACACGAAGTAGAAGAATGGTTGGCGAGAATTGTCCGGCGGTGAAATATCCTACATGGATTTCCAATCCTGTGTTGGTTAAGAAACCGGATGGATCATGGAGAATGTGCATGGATTTCAAAAGCATCAATGCCTCATGCCCGAAAGGATTACTACCACTCGAAATTGATTGGAAAATTGAATCTGTAATGGGTTACAAGTACAAGTGTTTTCTCGATGCATACAAAGGATACCACCAAGTCGGATGGCCAAAGAAGGCGAGGAAAAAGCGACCTTCTATCTGAGCATGGAACCTTTTGCTACACCAAAATGCCGTTCGGTCTAAGGAATCTTGAGGCGACATACCAAAGGCTGGTGGATTCAAGTTTTAAGGAGCAAATCGTGAAATTTGGAAGTATCGTCGATGATATGGTAATCAAAGCGAAGTGAAGTGGGCTGTTGGTGACATGGCGAAATGTTCGACAACCTCCGAAGGATCAACATGAAGCTCAACCCCAAAAAGTGCTCTTTTGGAGTGGAAGAAGGAAAATTCCTCGGTTACGTCGTAACATCACGGAAGGAATAAGAGCTAATCGAAGAAAACAAAGGCGATAGCCGACATGCGATCGCCCAAAACACTCGAGGAGATCGAGCCTCGGCGGAAAATTTGGACTATGAACGGGTTCTGTCTCGATCGGTGAGAAAGCGTTACCTTCTGACACTTTGAAAATGTCACGAAAGATAACCAAAGAATGCCGGTGGAGCAAGGAGGCGAAGAAGCGTTCCAAAAGATGAAAGGAGTGATCTTAGAGCTACGATCTAACGGCCCCGGTGGCGGGAGAAGATCTCTTCGTTATACCTAGCAGCGTAGAAGAGGCCATAAGCGTTCTAATGGTGGAAAGGAAGGGAAACAAATGCCGGTGCACTATGTTAGCGAGAACACTTCACGGCGCCGGCGAAATTATGCTCCACGGAAAAATTAGCTTTAGCACTCGGCCTTTGCTCTAGAAGACTCAGGAGGTATTTTGAAGCACATCACATCAAGGTGATCACGAGACCAACCCATCAGAGATGTATTAAACAAACTGAATCTTGAGGCAAGTGATGAAATATGCAGTAGAGCTGGGAGCATACAAGATCACTTACCTTCCCGAAGCGCGTCAAGGGCGGGTCCTAGCGAGACTTTATCAGCGAGATACCGGTCGGCAAAGCGAGGAAGAGAAGGGAAGAGCAAGGAAGTATGCAACGTCTCCGCTACAAAGGAGGAATGGACCTGTGTTCACGGACGGAGCATCTAACAAAAAGGGTCCGGGCGAGGTTTGGTGTTGATAAGTCTGACCAAGCGAGTATACATATGCCCGACTTAACTTCCCGGCACAAATAGCGGGAGAATACGGCGTTGGCGGCGGACTAAGGATAGCAAAGGACATGAAGATCCGGTACTAAGTGCCGAGGTAGACTCCAACTAGTGTCAAGTCAAATCAACGGAGAGTTCACCACCTACAAAGAAAGCATGACCAAGTATTTGGCTAAGGCGAAGGAATATATCGGATGTTTGAGCTGTTCGAATACAAAATATTCCCGAGCACGAGAATCAAAAGGGGATGTCTGAGCAAGGCGGCATCGATCGCGTTCGATCAACTTAACAAAAGAAATACCGTCAGTATTGGAAACACCATCAGCAGAAGAAAGTTATCGGAGCAATAGTTGAAGAAGAGGAAGAAAAGCGGATGTCTCCCATCATCCGGTGCATCACTGAAGGAAAATGGCCTAGCGATGAAAACGAAGCAAGAACCTTGCGGATGAAGATACCTCATTACACCATGGAAGGCGGGGTATTGTTCAAGAAGTCATATTTAGGCCCAATGATGAGGTGTGTGGGTCCTTTGCGGGAGCCAATGCATTGGTGAGGGGAGGTACGAAGGGGCATGTGGCATGCACTCGGACCAAGATCCGTGGTAGCAAAAGCGTCGGACAAGGATACTCTTGGCGACAATGCTGGAGGGGCCTTGAGAGGTCATTCAAAATGTGAATCTGCCAAATACACTCCCGGTTCCCAAACTACCGAAGACTCTCATGACTTCTATCATGTCACCTTGGCCTTTCTTCCAATGGGGAATGAATGTATTGGGCCCTCTTCTGAAGCACCGGAAAGTCAAATATGTCATCGTGGCCATCGACTACTTCACAAAGTGGATGGAAGCAAAACCTCTAGCAAAAACCACAGGCAAAGAAGTCATAAAATTTGTGTGGAGTAACATTGTATGCCGCTTGACTTGCCACACATAATTGTGACCGACAAGCGGCAACTTCATCCATGATCCCTTCTAACGGTGGTGCGAAAAGCTCAACATCAAACAGATAAATACTGGCAGTAGCACATCCTCAAGCTAATGGTTTGGTAGAGCGTGCGAACAAAAGTCTAATGCGGTTTCAAAGGCGAGGCTAGGCAAAAGTAGGTCGGATGGGTGGATGAGCGCCAGCGTTTTGTGGGCTCATCGGACATCCTAAAAGCGAGTAGCGGTGAAGCGCGTTCGGTCGGCGTCGAGGCGAAGCGTGATTCCATGAAATGGCATGCCTACATTAGAACAATGATGATGAGAAGAAGGAAGTGAGGAGAGGCGTTTAAACCTAGATCTGTTGGAAGAAAGAAGGACTCAGCGGCGTTGAAGAGGCGGTACAAGAAAAGGGTGGAGCGATATTACAATCGAAGGGTTAAAGGCGAAAAACACAGTAGGAGACTTACGTCTGAGAAAAATGAAGCCGGCAGAGACAAGAAGACTTAGGAAAGTTGGGACCAGCGGGAGGGCCCATATCAAGTAATAGAGGCATCGATAACGGTTCATACAAGCTACTGAGGTAGAAGGAAGAAGTTCCCGCACTTGGAGCAGCGATGAACTTAAGGAAATGTTTCTTGTAGGAAAATCTTTGTAATAGTAAAAGCCCATGAGGCAATTGTGGCCGTATGTTACTAATGAAATGATTAGCCACCCGGATATCGGAGAGGCAATTTTCATACTTTATTTTAGAACATAATTAGTAAATGATCTCCCAGATAGCTCGCGACCTCGGGGAAAAGTGATCGGTGTTCAAGATGGTTTATATCAAAAGGATTGCCATGAAAGTGCAGACGGTTTATACCCAGGGTTGCCCGAAAGAAATATTAGATGGTTTATATCCAAAAGGATTGCCATGAAAGTGCGAAAGCGGTTTATACCCAAAAGGTTGCTTGAGGCGAAATATTAGATGGTTCATATCGAAAAGGATTGCCATTAAAGTCTTAGAACGGTTTATACCCAAAAGGGTTGCCAGGCGAAATATTAGATGGTTCATATCCGAAAAGGATTGCCATTAAAGTGCCGAACGGTTTATACCCAAAAAGGGTTGCCCAGGCGAAATATTAGATGGTTCATATCCAAAGAGGATTGCCATAAAATGCCCGAGCGACGGTTTATACCCAAAAGGGTTGGGGCGAAATATTAGATGGTTTATATCCAAAAGGATTGCCATGAAAGTGCTTGAACGGTTTATACCCAAAAGGGTTGCCCAGCGAAATATTAGATGGTTCATATCGAAAGGATTGCCATTAAAGTCGAGCGGTTTATACCCAAAAGGGTTGCCCAGGCGAAATATTAGATGGTTCATATCAAAGAGGATTGCCATAAAAATCGAACGGTTTATACCCAAAAGGGTTGCCAGAAATATTAGATGGTTCATATCAAAAGGATTGCCATGAAGGTGCGAGCGGTTTACCCAAGGGTTGCCAGGAAAAATTTCAAGCAGTTCACATCAAAAGGAAAGGCCATATACGAGCGGATACATCGAGCGAATCATACTTAAACAAGAGAGAAGCAAGCGTAAAAGCACACATAAAAAAAGGGGAAAAAATACATAATACATGGATGTGCTTTGAGAGATACATGGAAAAGAACGACTAACGATTTCATGAAACAATTATAGATTCCCAAAATAAATTTCCTTAAACATTACAAGCTTCAACTAATAACATTGTTCGACAAGATATCCCTTACATACAAAAAAAAGGGGGTAATAATAACTAAGTTTCACTTGAAGCAGGTTTCTCAGCCCTTACCCTCGTCTAATCCTTCCACCAAGACTCGGTCCGGTCGAGGCACCAAAGCCACAATGTCGCAATCGGGCGATGACAAGCATTCCGGACCTTGGCAACATAGGGATACTTCTTTACAAACAACTCGTTATACATTGCCAAGTACTTGTTGGGAGCATCCAAATCTAAATCCTCGATATCCAGACAAAATCTTCTTCACCTCCTCTTGGAACGATCAATGGACACACCCTCTCAACCATCAGGCCATTCCACTCAAGCTAAAAGGAGCGACCCGGAGAAGCTTTGTACTCATGATCTCAGGAAGCGAAAGTAGGAATAAAGTCGCGGACCAAGTTCGACCGATCAATCTCTAAATTCCGTAGCCTTGGCCCGACTCTTGTATTTGTTTGGAAGAGCGACATTCTCCTCTCCTCGTTTTCAAAGCCCCTTGGCCTCCATCAATTCTTTCTCAAGTGGCTATCTTTTCACCGAGCATGAGATAACTTAGACCACTCGGCTTTCTAAGCCTCTAAGATGCGCTTTGTTTTCAAAATTTCTTCGGGCGGAAGTCTCGCCAAGTTCATCCCTACATGACCTTGACTCTCCCAAAGTTTTATCAAAACTTGAAATTGTCCTTAGCGTGACCTCGCACCCACCATGCTCTTGACCAACTCCCTATGCTCCACTCAAGACTCTCAAAGCGGACAAGCAAATCGGCGAAAGAAGAGAACTCAGGGCTAGGAGACCCATGATCTCTGGCGACCTCGAGTCGGGTTAAAATCTGCATATATTCCTCTTGTGAGGGGGGCAAATGAACCATCATATCCTATAGTTTTCATATCCCTTGACCGCTTTCGTCCTTTTTGATGACCACCCCGCGTAAGTGGCGCTGACGCGGCGCCTTCTCTTCAACAGTGCCACCTTGGGCCGGAGGAGGAGAGTTCTTTGGGGCAATCCAAAGCAAATGTTAAGAACACCAAAATGAAGCAAGACACATACATACATGAATAAATAATAATGGGGAGAAAAAGCGGCGAGAAATAATAAACCAACTCACCATCATCTTGAAGAGCGGGTTGTTCAACAAATTGAGAGCCCCAGCGGGACCCTTGGGATCGAGGATTTTGCTTTTGAGGATCCCCGGCATTCACATCAACATGGCACAGCGTTCTCCATGTGGTTCTTTGAATGACCCTCAAATTCTCTTTCTCAAGCGGCGGGAGGATCATTCAGTATTGACCATCCGGAGGTGTGGATGCGGTAGAATCCAAGTTCACCACAGAGATAGGGCTTTCACTTCCTTCGTTTTGGTTGCGGACCACCTTCCCGACTGGCAGCTTACGCTTGTAACTTGACTTTGGCCTCGGCAAATGACTTTTCTTTTTCTTTAGCCTCCAAGACTTTTGGATCACCACTTCAACCTTTTTCATAGCATCGGTTTTGGTAGGAACAGAAGTGCGGCGAATCGGAAGTGTCACATGTATCATGTGAGCTTGACCCTCCCGATACTTTTCTCCGCGGGTCATAGCGCCCCCTGCGATAGCTAGGCTTGATGAGATACTGAGACATGGTGATAGGCGCAAACACAAAAAATACTAAGTCGCAAGAAAGCATAAAACTCCAACTAAGTAAATAATATGCAGGGCCAAGTACCATTCCCTCGGCATCCTTGAGAGCCTTGCTAACCGGATACTTCCATTTGATGATAACCCAGCGGCATAAAGAAAACCGGCGGAATTTTTATCAAATCTATAACATTAGCCGACGACAAGTCGGTAAGGCATAGAAACTCCCGTCGGAAAGGATCGGAGACATCGAATCAGGATGCCTCAGCGGCATAGCAAAGAGTGCTGCCCGATGTCAATGAAAAGAGCGCCTTTTCAACCGCTTCCAGCGAAGACAAAATCTCTTGAACAGAGACCTTGCGTTGCTTACCATCCCGCTTGGAAAAAGTGAACCAATGCCCTTGCTTATGCAATTTATAAAAGCTTCGGAACAAAGAAGTCGTAGAACAATGTGAAGACTACGACAATACACTTCAAAAAGAGTAACCCTATGCAAACCTATCGGCACTAAGCGAAATATGGACCTTATAATAGTGTAAAGCGCCTAAAGAAAACTAGAAAAAGGGACGGAAATTCCACCTTCGATGAAATATTCTAGATACAATCCTATAGCATCATCTCATAGTTGACCCATCGTAAAATTAGCCGGTGGGAGCCTGGATGAAGATCGGAAGGAATACCAAATTCCTTCACGGCATTGTAAGGATTTTTCGGTCATGGCCGATGTATACTTGTCCAAATCAAATTTGGGTTTTGTTGCGACGGACCTTGAGCTGGTCGGACCCTCGGACAGTGAAGAACCAGGGACGGTTCGACATTTTAAGCAGAAGGGAATGGTTAAACCTTAAAATCTAAAGAGGATAAACTAGAAGAATACGGGTAGTAGGCGAAGAGCAAATAAAATCGTCCGGCCAAATAACCTACGAGTTGTGTAAATGAAAAATTTTACGGTGGTAAAAAGAAGAAGAAACACGATATTTATAGGCAACCAAGGAGGTAGCTGGGCGTCTCATCATGTCAGAGGAGGATGGCGTGGCACCATCGTCACCACACAAGGTCCCCATTTGCCGGGTGTCCTCGCGTCGCAACAAATCGGCGTGTCTTCTTGATGTCGTCGTAAAAGCGGAGGTTATTAGAAAGAAAGTTAAGCGGTAGAGACAACACTCAGAAGGTCGCCATACTCAATATCATGCAAATGAAGACACCCATTAACATGATCTTTGGGGGAGGACATGTTGGTATGTCCCAACATACACCTCCGGCGTCGGTAATAAAAGCCGTAGGATAGCCTAACTCCCGGCGGTCATAAAAGCTGCCGGCACATTATCAATCCCGAATAAAACAAGCTAACCAACTTAGGCGAAACAAACCTAGTCAGGCATATCCGAGGGGTCAAACATAATCCTCGGCCTAACGGACACCTGACACCACCATGCATAAGAGGAAAGGAATCTTGGTAGGGACTCTTGACGGTTCGAGACGGAATCCAAGCAGGGTAAAGTCAACTCCGCTGAAAAGAGTCACGTAAGCCATGTGAGCCGGGGTGAGGACAAAACTCTCATCTATAAAGGAGCTAAGCAACAACATTCAAGTAGACCATTTTTCTTATTCACTTTTACACACATTACTCGACATATCATCATACTCATTCTACGCCGGAGTGCAGGGATAAAACCCTGGCGAGGCTAGCAGCGTGTTGTTTTCGTGTCCCGCAGGTCAGGCGAGTTTAATCGAAGAAATTTACTGAAGGATTAACCGAAAGATTCGCTTGTTTGGAGTAATCACAGACTTTTACTTCAACACTATATACCAAGTTTGGATAATGCACCAAGGTCCAATAGATGAATTCACCCTTTCCATTGAAGCAGATGACACTTGTATTGAAATTGACCAAATAATATATCAATTGTCAAAGAGCAACACTGTCAAAAGATTTACGCTTGATGTGAGAACGTGTTGGAAGTACAATGTACCATTGTCTTTCTTCTCATTGCATCAGTTAACCCACATAGACCTTCGAAAGTGTTGTCTCCATGAATATGAATATGGATATGGATATGAATATGCCCGTTTAAAAATATCCAATGCATTTTCTAAGCTTACAAGCTTGCATTTGGAGGATGTAAAAACTAGTTTAAATATGATTCGATATATGATATCCGATTCTACATTACTTAAGAGCTTCACTCTGGTAAGTTTTGCTATTTGCTCGAAAATTCATCTTCATGCCCGTTTATTACTGTAACTGAATAGTGCTAGCTTATGTAGGTTCATCGCAACAATGGATACAAAGGTGACCCCTGTTTTGATCTTACCATTTTTTATCTATTTGAGTTTTTACCAGTGATTGAACATCTCACTATTTCGGTTATACCCATTAAGGTAATTTTTATCCAAATGATATGTGTTTGATTCAATTTGTAAAAAGGATAAAAAAAACACTCATTTTTAATCTTTGTTTTTTTGGCCTATTGTACAAGTTCTATGCTAGAGGAGAGGCGGTTCCACGTGAGCTTCCAAGCCCATTAGTCCACCTCAAATATATCTGTTTAGAAGGAATGTGTTTCAATAGCAAGTATGGGCTGCCTTTTCTTGCTCTTTTGATAAGAAGCTCCCCGAACTTGAAGAAAATTAAAATAGTGGTAAATAAATAAACGTATATTGTATTCTGTTTGTTTTCATTCTTGTGCCAAAATACACTAACCCAATAATTAACAACAGATGGCCCCCAAACACGCAAAGATAGATTCTGTTGCACTGGAAGGTTACACGGATATACGATTGGAGCATCTGAACGAACTTGAGATAAAATATTTTGGCAACAAGAAGCCTGAGTTGGAGTTTGTGAAGTTTATCTTGGCCAAATCACCAGCACTTAAGAAGGTGAGTATATGGCTTGAGCATAATGTTGATGTGAATAAAGTCCTCCTACAATCCCTACGCACATCACCGATGGCAGACATCAATGTTGACCGTCTTCCTATAAAGATAAGGCGGAGTCTTGGTTCTGTTATGCGATGTTGTTGAGTTGCTACTTGTTTCTTGTGGTTAATCTTTTGAGTTTTCCTGGTTAACTTTCCACAATAAGTACACTTAGAAATATTTTCTTTGACTTGCTTTCGGGTCGTAGTTTATGTAATAGATGGTTAAATGGCGATTACTCCAAATGACGTGGTGTCATCTTTCTTCTATCCGGCCATACATTTTCTTTCAAGTCTTGGTATTAGTTTTTTCCTACGAGCCTGCTAATTTCTGTTTAAACTGTGGCATGTTAAACACTGTCCTTGGTTGTGGTGCGTCATATATAGATATACTTCAGCACGGCCCATGAACGGTAAATGGTTCCTCAAACACGGATATGTACGCATGCACAAATGTTAATAAACAAAAATCATATAGTTATGCATAATTTTTACATATCAATTATCTTTGATGGGTAAATTGAATAGTTCTCGTAGGACAATACAATGTCATAAAGTCTATTTTAATAACTATATTCTGTCTTTATTAGTTAAAAGTGGTTGGCCGATTTGAAATCGAACAACCTAACCGAAAAAATGATTAACCGACCGGTTAATCTGCATTTTTGGTTTTGATTTAAGCTCAACCACATATCAGATGATATGGGTCACCTGGTTTCACCTCCTCTGTCTTTTATTCCAAAATGTTCCCTTGTTCATCATTCTTCTTGTTTAATTCACAATTTAGTACTACATTCATCACCCACAAGCTCATTTGCATCAACCAATAAAACTGACAAGAAAACCATATTATGGAGAACTGGTGTTTCTTTCTTTCAGTTATTTTCGACAAAAAGTGAAGACATAGCAAGTCTTAAGCAGGAATTATTTGAGAGTATAGCACCACTCGATCGTGGTGCTGATGCCAGTCTTGAGCAACATGAGCTAGTTGATCAGGTTGACTCATATAGTGTTTGTTTTTTGCTAATGCTTTAATGGGAATTCATGTTCTTTAAGTGGGATAAATGCTTGATATTTGTATTGTGGAATTTAGATGCTATAAATCTTTAAGGGGTAATTAAGTCGGGTTCTTGTTACTTGATTCTTGTAAGGTTTGTGTCATTACAAGAATTACATTACTTGCATGTATTACAGAATTTTAAGATTCTATTCCATATGGATCGTTTTCAGGTCAACCCATTTACGAATCAAGTTGTTTGGCTCGGGCTATGTTCGTTTCAACCCTTACAAACACCCCTTTATAGTTTAGGAACCTAAAATCCATATTCTTAAACTAAACACAAACACCCTCTTCTAGTTTAGTTTGGTTTATACGGTGTTTGTTTAAGCTTATTTATAATAGCCTTGTTACATGGAAGATTCTGCCATTATAAGCTTAGTTGGCTTTCAATCTTTTGAAGCTATGTTCAATGTTGAGAAGTACGCCTTTTACAATCCAAACAAAACGGAGATCATACAAGCATAATAGGTTCTGAGTAAAGCCGATGTAACAAACAAGGAGTGAACTTTTATTAAGAAAAAGAAAACATACATATCTTTATAGTAAATTATGATAAGTGAACACAGGAGTTTCACTTGTTCATCACAGTACACATATATTTGGTTTTTCAGGTGTACGTTTTTCTTTCAGGTGCATTTGCACAATGAAAGTCCCACACGAATAAGGCATGGTGTGGCGGAACACACAACAAATAGTATGGATGCTGTGGATCTTGCATTCTCTGTTTGTACTATCACAGCATACCCAAAGGAGAAACCCATGGCAGCGAAAGCACCATATATCTCTCTTCTACATGGGAGATAATAAGAGATAGCCAAAATGAGGGTGGCTGAAAACGACCAGGCCAGGGTGCATGCACAATAGAATATAACTAACGATACAACGTCACCATCTTTTATAGCATCAGGAGGACTCATAGCTGCTTGGTAGGAGGCGGCGGCGACGAGTCCTGCAACCACCAAAATCTGATTGCGATTTTGCTGGGCCGAATCCGAAACCAACCGAATCTTATTGCGAGTTTGCTGTTCTAAATTCGAAACCGGTGCCTCTATGTTCATCTCACTTGCCGGCTGCATTGTGTTGGAACTTTAATCGAATTCGTTTGGTTTATGTGTTGGTACAATCAGCCAAGTAGAATACAATTATATAAAGAGAAAATTTGCCGTATTACGCGGTTATAATTTTTTTGCTATGTTAAATTTTATTACTTGAAAGTGACAGATGGAATTTTATTGCCGTTAACAATTCAAATTTCAAAGTGTTAGCAATTTTTTTCTTTCTTAGTGGTCATTACTTACTTCATGTCAAAAGTTTAATATATATCTCAAATTTATCATAAAATCAATGAATAACAGTTATTCCTTTTTTTAATCCAAAAAAAAAAAAAAAAGTAAATTACATAAATGGTCCCTGTGGTTTGTCAAAAATTTCACCCATAGTCCCTCAAACTTAAAAGTTGCATATATCGTCCCTATTGCCTCCAAAGAATAACATGAATGGTCCTACATTTGGGCGTCAAATCTATTCAGCGTTAAACCACACCCACGTGAGGGTAAAATGGTATTTTCTCCACCTATATGATGACTACTTAAGAGTTTTCGTTCCCAATAAACACACAGCACCATCTCATT
The DNA here is from genome assembly GCA_910596185.1 of Chrysanthemum makinoi. Lineage (NCBI taxonomy): Eukaryota > Viridiplantae > Streptophyta > Magnoliopsida > Asterales > Asteraceae > Chrysanthemum > Chrysanthemum makinoi. The sequence goes on from OU343222.1 coordinate 75,561,698, forward strand.
TAATTTTCCCTCTTCTCTCACCAAAACTAATCATCTTGAATCCCAAACCCTAAGTTAATCAAGATTGAGCTTATGAACAATGGTGTTATCTCGTGGAATATCGTGGCGCTAATAAAATGGCCTTGATATTGGATTATGATCGTATTTATGGTAAGCTTTGCTTTTGTGTTTTGTTTATCAATTATGATCATGAAAGCATTGTTAAGAATGTTTAATGAGATTTTCCTATGAAAACCATAATTAATAATGTGTTATTATTGTGTTTTTTCCAGCCAAGGACCCTAACTTTTTAGTCGAAGATTCATCATGGAGGGATGTTCTAAGAGTCACCAGGAAGGAAATATGTTAATGGTAGGTTTAGCTTTGTGGATAACCTAGATGTGGATATGTTTTCTGTGATTGAGTTGAATGAGATGGTTTTGTTGTTAGGTTATGAAGGGGATAGGATAATGTACTACCAATATTTGATTCCTGATCTTGATTTAGACCATGGGATTAGAGCTTTAGGTAGTGACCAAGATGTACATGAACTTTGTAGGTATGTATTGTCAGGTCATACGTTGTTGAATGTGTACATTGAGCATGATGAATCAACAGTAGACACTTATAATCCTGCACCATCTAAGATGTGTACCATTACTGAAATTGAAAATGAGGAAGTTGTTGGTAAGAAATTGATGAGTGTGTAAATACTCATCATTTTTGGTCAAATCTGAACTGCATAACGTTTAAAAATGCTTTCGAAATGCATCAAAATCTTGAAAATATCTCAAAATTGCATTTTATATGTTTAGGATGCAAAATGTTTAAAATCGAGATGAAAAATGAGCTAAGTTTGCATAATTGGCGATTTAGTCCCCAAGTTTCAAAATTATCGAAATAGTCCTGACACTTATTTCAAAAGAAAAGTCACCAAAGGTCCTTTTAAAATCATAAGTTGTCAAAATTAGTCCTTTGGTGAAAAATGTCAAAAGTTTTGAGCAATTACAAGTTTGGTCCTTCAAGTTTAAAATTGGCAAAAATGGTCCTTGGAAAATTGAAAATGTCAAGTTTGGTCCTTGTACTATTGGAGCTTGTCACTTTTGATCCCTTGGAGCAACTTTGCAAATATGGCGACCTTGGTCCTTGATTTTGAAATGCACAGGAAGGTCCTTGTTTATTAAAGAGCCTAAGCCGCTTGGACCTATCAAAATGCTTGTGACCCTGCCATAGCCATTGGACCCTGCATTTTGACCCCCTTCATAATATTAAAACCATATGCAGTCAAACAAGCCTGGCGCTTTTTCTTCTTCCCCAACAACTTCACGCAAACTCCAACTCCCATCCGAAGCTCACTTCCATGTCCCCCCACCTCCACCAAACTCCAAGATACATTTAATGCATCTCTTTCCATTTCACTCAACCCCATCGGCAAAAGCACTTTTGGCCAAAATATGATCAAATGGCCAATATCACGTTCAACTCATCCAATGGTCTTAAATTGAAGTGGGAAGCGCTCGGAAGTCAAAAGGGAAGCAGTTTGGGTATAAATAAAGGAAGAAGAAAGAGAGAATGGAGTAGTACTTAGTTTATTTTAAAAATGTATGTCGTTTTTAGTTTTAATGTTTTAATTTAAGTTTGAAGTTGTAATTTTAAATTTCTTATGTACTCAAATTAAGTTGTCTTATCAATATAATCCAATTTCTAGTATCAAGTCAAAGTTTTAATATCAATTCAAGTTTCTATGCTAGCTGTTAAGAAAATCGGTTTCAAATCTTATGTCCAAGCTTCTAATAAGCTTATGTTAAAATCAAATAAGCTTATTTAAGCTTATTATAGCCTTTGGTAAGCTTGCTAGTCATTTTTAAGCAAGTTTGGTATGTGGTCAACAAAAGTCAAACTGAGCTCATTTGGAAATGGAAATGATAATGGGGTGTTGCAGAGCTTGGAATGGGTTGAAATTGATTAAAATAGGGTAGTTTGGTTATGGTATAAGCTGCAAATTAGCTAGACCATCGTAAGTGTTCATAATTTGTTTTCATAGTTCTAATTCATGGCTGTTTCTTTGTATAATTAGAGTAGTTATAATCTGTTGGTGTTACTTGTTGAATTTGAATTAGTTAGCTTTAATATTGACATTATATCATAGTTCGATTCTTGATCTTAGTGTAGAATCAAGGATTTGATAGTTATGCTTGCATATCAGTTAGTTAAATGGTGTTTGGATTTTAGGACAAACCTGAGTTAGAGGTTTATTCTATGGTTAAAATCTTTTGCTTTAGTCCTAGTTAGTTGAAATATAGCCAATTTGGTTGATCTTTTGTATATGCATAAGCTCATGTCAAATTCCACTTGAATATGTCTATTAGCTTAACTTTGGAATTTTACAAAATCAAGAGCTTGTTTCATGTTTAGAAATCACTAGAGTAGCTTGCATTAGTTTCATTATACCATTTAACATCATATTAGGTTGGTAAATTAAGATCAAAGTTCAAAAAGTCAAATATCAAAAGCTGTTTTCAAAAGTAAAAAGTGAAAAATCGGTTTGACCCAACCTTGGATGATTTTTAATTGACTCATTTTTGGTTCAATTCAAGAGAAATTTTGGGTTTAAAAACTTCAATTGGTCAGGGTTTGAAATATGAATTTTGTAGATTTTTAACAATTTTGTAAAAGCTCTAAATTAGCTTGTCAACTTGGTCTCAATTTCGAAAGTGCCACATTTGGTCTCTATGTTTTGGCGGTAACTTGCGAGTTCCTCACAAGCTCATAAGAGCTTGTGAGCAAGCTGATCTTTGGTTTATAAGTAGGTAGCGAGGTCTACTTTAGGTTCCTTCATTTGTTTTAAGTTTGGCTTATTGGGTGTATGCTTAAGCTCAAGTAGGCCCCAAAAGCTGTTTTTAGCTTAAAGCTCAAACAATCAAATCAAATTGTGAGCTTGCTATTCAGAGGTTAAGGCTTGTGGAAACTTGTTTCATTTGGGTATTCTTAGCATATTATAGCTTTGTGTTCTTTGTGGTGGTCTTTGGTTTTCATTTGCTAAATCCTGAGTCTTATTTATAAGCATTTGTTATTGCGGTGCATTTTCTTACACACAACCCTCTGTTTTTATATTTTTCCTAGATTCACAATATTATTTTAGACTTTTCCTGAATTTTTCAGATTTTTCTAGGTCTGTTTGGTATGTTTCTTCATTTTAATCAATTTTTAGTACTTTTTAATTAGCATTTAATACAAATAAATCAGAAAAGCTTAAAAAAAAATAATTTTCATTTTCTTAGATTAAGATAAATATAAAAAGTCAAAAAATATTTTCAGATTTTTCTTAGTTAAATTTGTATTTTTAAGCAATTTAAGTAGTTTTAAATAGTTTAAAATTCATAGAAAATAAAAATAATCAGAGAAAAATACAAAATAGTTTTGAAAATTCTCTTTTGTTATTTTAGATTTTTCAAGTCATAATTTCATTTTTCTAGCTTTATTTAATATTTTCTTGTATTTTAGGCTATTATTTAATAAGTAAAAATAGTTTTAATTAATAATAATTAGATAAATAGTTTTAAAAATAATTTTATTTTTCTATAAATTTTCTTTTATCATTAGGATTTTAAAAATGTCATTTTCATATTTTTAGGATTTATATTGTTTAAGTTTCACATTTTCTTTTGTATGCGTTCGTAGTTTTAAATTAAATTTTATAAAAGAAAAATCAAAAACATAATTTGCAAATAGTGATAGCGTTTATTTAATATATTTTATCTTTTTAATTTTCTTTAATTTGCATTTAAGCCCCTGTAGTTTATAAACTTTTTCTTTAGTTATAATCAATCATATCCTTCGTTTGTTCAATCTCCGATCACTATTAGTTTGGTGATTCATCGCTGACTCGTTGGGACATAACGACCTGGGGAAACACTATACTCTCCTGATCTTCATTGCATTGGTGTCTGAACTGTTTTAAGTTTCTTACGGTTGACCATTCACAAGTGGCTAGCTTGTGTGAGATAACTTGACGGTTCGGGACCAATCAGAAATCTTGTGCTAAGCACTTATGTTTAGAATGGATAGGGAGTGAAATAGGTCAAAGTGTTATGTAGTATGTTATGTTGGTTGCAATTGTACTTGGCATTATGGCATTCAGTGCATTGTGGATATTTGGGTCTATTTCGCCATTTTTTTATTGCTTTTCACTGCTAAAAATGGGTCAGTTTTTGGGTTATGCTTTTGACTTTTAAATGGGTCAGTTTTTTTACCATAACAACACAAGCACAAGTAAAACAAAACTTAACCAATGCATAACATTTTTTGGTTGCTTTTGATTCCAAAATGGGTCACTTTTGACCTTTTTGATTGATTTTGATTGACTTTGAATGTTTCACTTCAATGGGTAAAAGCAAAGTCACACACTAACAATATATAGCAAAAGTACATATATACATAACATAGTGTTCCATTCCATACTTAGATCCATAACATAGTTTTTCAATTACAAAACACAATATTGACTACAAAAGTCAATATATCCATTACATGATACCAAAACCCTAATAACTTATGTTGACAGTTTAAACCAACCAATCGGAGAACAAATAACCATGTAATAACCACTTTTTCATTCTTTGGCGATTAGCTTCACTTCCAACAATCTAGCTTCAAGCATGTTTCTTGCCCTCAAAAGTCCGGGTATGATGTTTACAAACGAGCAGCACATTGGGGATCATACCAATCAATGAATGGGCAAGTGGATCCCTAAAAAACAATCAATCAAAAGTACCATTGATTAGGGCTAAAAGAAAAAGCAATTGGAACCCTAATTTAAGATTGGAACACTTACATTCTGGAACAAGCGTAAAATGCGTCTTCGGGTTTATATCCAGTCAAGATGTCTAGAATGATCGCCTTCTACCACAAGAACAGTTAACCATTGTTGTTATTCAAGAAAATTAAGAGAAAGAAGAAAAAGATGGAACTGATGGTTTGGGGTGGTATTATTTATTGGGAAGGAAAAAAGGTAAGTATATAGTCGGATATGAGGAGAAATACCATTTACCCTCAGCGTGTATCATCCGTGGGTGTGGTTTAACGTTGCAATAGACGGACGTCCAACAGAAGGACCATTCATGTTATTCTTTGAAGGCAATAAGGACGATATATGCAACTTTTAAGTTTGAGGGACTATGGGTGAAATTTTTGACAAACCACAGGGACCATTTATGTAATTTACTCAAAAAAAAAATATAAACTTTCATCCTTTTTTCAAAAATTAAATATCTAGCGAATCGTTTATCGTTACGAGAAAAAAATCATACCATCGCGACCATAATTAAATTATCTTTCTATAGATATGCACTTCTATATATTTTTAACAAATTTTTTTTTTCAAAATTTCGGCTTAGAAAAATCATACGTGATTTGTGAAAATCACATGTGATTCGATTTTTACAAATCACATATGATTTGCAAAAATCATATGTGATTTATAAAAATCGAATCACATGTGATTTTTCTGGGCATAATTTTTGAAGAAAAAAAAATCGAAAATATAGAGACGTACATATCTATAGAAAGATAATTTAATTCTCGTCGATATGTATTTATAGTTTGAAGATTGACCGTTTGTAAGATATGTTGTTTTAAAAAAAAAAGGTGAAGAATTATTTATTTATTTATTTATTTTTTTTAATTTTGATAAAAAATGGATTGGTAATATTGATTTATTAGATCTATGTTAAATATGAGATTTATATTGATCTCAACTCCTACTTGATACTGTAATATATTGTTATTTAAAGAAATTTGCTCTAGACGAGATCAACATATATCATAAATTTTTAAAGATTCAATTAATAAATATCAGTGTTTTGAAGGCTGAAAGCGGTAAACTAAGTATGAAGGGGACCAAAGAGCCTCGTGAAGCATACCAAGTGGGATTCATGAATCTGGTAGCTAAATACATTAAGTTTTTATAATATATGTGACCATTTATGTAGCTTAAATAACACAAAGTAACATTAAATACTAAATACATGACACATATAGCCATTATAAAGATTAAAATGGATCAGTTGTCACTTCTTAAATGGATCAACTCTTTGGCTCGATGAACTACATATAGATTAAAATCCATGCCATCAATGAATATCTTTGTCCTACATTTGACTTACATCTAACAAAGTTCACAGTTTAACCCAAATATCAAGCAAGCAACATATTAAACAATCAATAAAAATGAGTTCAAGATATAAACTTATGACGTGAGAGACATTACACATTTTAAAATGATCGAGAATCTATAGTTACCCATTTGATTGTGTGTTTTAGTTCTTTTTCAAATTAGGGTTATTAGATATAACTTAAAAGGCTCATGTATATAACTTATAAGACCCATGTATTTTATCTTAATATTTAAAACTTTGCCCCAAAACATGTTACATCTCGAGAGCAAAAGCCCAGGCTGCGCTTTTATGGGATTCATGCATGTCGTGAGCCTCGATCCGAAAAAATCCCTAGAGCTTGAGCCTTGAGCGAGGCGCGCTTTTTAAAACTATGATAAATATCAGCCATTTTTTTTTCATTAAAACAAGAAAATTTTTTCATATCTTTTTGTAAAAATAAAATATCTTGCAAACGGTAAATCATCAAATGACAAAAAATATACACCATCACGACGATTTTATTTTCTTATTTTTCAGTGGACGGGCACTTCGATATACTTTCGATGAACTCTTTTTTGAGTTTTTTAATGCTGAAATTTCACATGTGATTTGTTCTTTTAAAAATCACGTATTTTTTAAATAACAAATCAACTTTGATTTTACAAATCGTATGTAATTTCCCCAGTAAATTTCAACACTCAAAAAAAACTCGAAAAAAAAGTTCGTTGAAAGTATATAGAAGTGATCTGCTATAGAAAGATGATTTAATTTTCGTCGCGATGGTATGATTCATTTTGCGTAATGATTAACGGTTTGTAAGATTTAATCCTTAAAAAGATGAATGAAAGTTTGTTTTTTTTGTTTTTTTTTTTTTTTTAAATGAATGGTTATAATTTGTTAGTTGGATCTGTAGAGAAATTGTGATATATTGAACTTTTCTCCCTTCTTATTAATAGGTAAAAGCCTTTAGATGAACCATTATTAATAGATTAAAGCCTTTAGATGAACCAGATGGATAGACGATTTCTGAATGCATCTTTAATTTTTTCTAACCCAATTTTTCTTACTTTCTTTATTTTATTTTATTTATAATTGTTTTCCTTTTGCTTTATTTTTATGTTGTTACCAAATCCTTGGCTTGTTTGTAAAACAAAGTATAAAATAGTTTAAATGTAAACAAAAAGGTTAACTTTTCAACGTATAATTCTTACTAAAATAAATCAAAAAATTACAAAATGTTATACAAAGTTCAAATCAAAGAGAGTAAATGCACTTTTTAAATGATTTCAATAAAACTGGAAGTTGGTTACATTTACTTCAACCAACGTTCTCTTTATATAGTGGAGTACGAGGATGTCACGTGTGGGGGTTAAGACGTGTCAATCATTTAGTAGAAAACTACATCTTTAATTAATTGCTTCTATTCTTAGAAACCCAACAACCTTGCTCTAGTAAACAGTTTCGCCAACTGTTTACTTCCCTTTCACCAACTCGTACTTGATTTGACTTTATCTAAAATGCACTTTATTATGCTCTTTTGTTTTCTTGAAAAGCCTCGCCTAAATATTTAAAGAGATATTTTCGAGCTATGCTCTATAAGATTATCAGATATGTTCATCAGGGTATTGTCAACCCCTGATAAACCTTTTTCTTGTAACTTCAGTTCCATCTACATACTAGCTGACTCTTTATTACCTAGCGAGTATGTCTTCAGGTTATGTTCAACACCTTGACGATGTCTCTGACTTGAACTTCACTGAGATTGCTCGTTAACTATCATCGAGTCTTCTTGACTTAGACTGATTTATGTTCAAATCCAAGCCAGAGACCATTCGACACTGAATTGGACCAACAATCTCCCCCTATTTGAATATAAATTATACTAAGTTAAATTATTATAAATGAGCAAACAACTTCTTCTTACTAATAATGTTTCAGAGACAAAAATAAACAAAAGTGAATTTTTATTAAGGATTACATACGTGTGTTATATCAGCCCCAATCCTCCAGATTTTTCACCTTTCTCCTAGCCTCTTCACAATCATCTCTTACTTCAATAGTCCAGTGCATCATGGCCCAAAAGTCCTTGGCTATCTGAGAGTCCTCCTTGATGCAATCATGAAGTCTGATCAGCTGAGTAGTAGATGCCAAATGTACCTCACACTCTCTCTCTCTAAAAGCACAATTGATCAAAACGATTTCTAAAGAATGACCCATACTTAGGCTCTGTTATAACTACACCATCTTCCCCAACTACCCCTTCAGATGGGTTAAGATTTCTTTCACCACCAGCTACTCTAGGCTCTTCAACGACAAAGATATGTTCAAACTGAAACCTCTTTCTTTTTTTCTTATCTACCTGAGCAAGTTGCTTCTTTTTTGCGGCAGGGAGATCAATTGTCAGTGGCTCAGGTTGTGGAGAAATGTTGAGTTTGCCCAATGTGTTTCTTACCCAAGTGAACTTCTGAAAGAGATTTGGAAGCAGCTAAGGGGTTTCCTTAAGCTTTTGGTACCTGACTATATCATGAATCTCAACCCATTTTGTGTATGCAAGCACCCCAAAGTAAAGTTAGTGTAGGTCTCAAAGTTTCTAACTTCATTATTTCTTGTGATTGTCATGGTGGCCTACTTGTTCCTCTCATCCTTGAAGGATATAGCAGTGATAGGTTGATGGTTGGCTCTGAAGGATACAATTATCATGTACTCAACCCTTATTTTCTCCATCCCAACTTTCTTCTTTTCACTGAAGAGATCAAGCAACTTCTTTTGGGCAATGATTTGAGAAAGATTTAGATTATCCAAAGCTTTTTCATCTGCTTCCTCTGCTATTTTCCTTACGGTTGACATTTTGTCTTTCACGACCTCATGTTAAATAGCTCGGTAGCTAATTTCAATGAACCCGAAAATTCAGCTCGAACTATAGGTTTTATTTTTAGATTTGAGTTTTTATTAATTTTTAGCGTTGTTTTGTTCTGACCTTCACATACTTCTGGGAAAAAAGTTGTCGCCGTTGGCGTAGTTTCTTGGGAAAAAGTTTCCAATCATTCTTTGCTGATTTATTTTCGAATATGTATGTTTTATTTATAAAGATATTAATATTTTTTATATAAATATATGTATTAGCTAAGTAGGGAACTAGCCGAGTAAGTCAAAAGGGTTGAAATTTTTTGAGTTTTGTATTATTCCAAGCATGATCTTATTTTTTAAGTCAAAAGGGTTGAAAATCATCCAGATTATTTTACACGGGAGTTATTATTTAAGCGCTTGTTAATAATCTTATTTTTTTTTATATAATAATTGGGTTAAAATGTAGGTTTCATCACTTGGAGGTTTTTATTGATTGATATATCTTTGTTTATAAATCTATCTATTTTTATGCTCTTTTACTTTTTTTTCTCAGATTTGTCATCGCCGTCGCCGAAATCTGTAGCCGACATTTAGAATATTTGGCTTTCCGTCAAGAACTGCATGTGTTTTGTTAGAGATTTGAAATGGTATATTTTGTGAAAAGTATTGCTGCTCTTTAAACTTAATTTACCGAAATTTTGATGTTGATTATATTAGTGAAATTTTTGTTGGTAACTATTTTATTGAAATTTAAAGAACAATATGTAGCATGAGACTTTGAAATATGAAATAAAGATTATGGCAATTTAGAACAATTTGAAGAAATAAAGAGCAAACATCAAAATGGTTGGTAGTGTTCAAAATAAAATAAAAAAATGGTTGGTAGATAGTTCAAATTTTGAATTATCCAAGACGATTATTTTTGGTAACAACAAAACATTACTGTGACGCAACTTTTATGCCTATAAAAGGACAAAATAACATTAAATTTGTTAAAAAAAAAGTCTATACTCATATCACTTTACCCACCAGTTATACCCATAGATCCAACATTCACATCAAATAGCGTTGAGTATTAGTCAAGGTTATAAATAGCGTGAGGCGTGGCGTGGCGGCATGACCAAGCCTTACGCCTTTGCGGCTAAGGCGAAACTTTTGCGTTTATAAAGCGTGACATAATGTGGCACAAAGTAAGAAAATATTTATATATTCATATCATAATTCATATATATCGAGTTTACAAAAACATGTGGCATAAGGAGGCGTAAACGTGGCGTATGGCGTGTAATGGCGCCAGCCTCACGCCTTTGCGAGGCCTTTGCGGAGCCTTTTAGAACACTGGTATTAGTCGCTTGAAAGAAGTGAAAAAAAGACAAGCTAAGACTACACAACGTATCACATTCGGCTTTTCTTTCTTGAACAAATAAGCAAGTAATTAAAACCACGATGACTTTGAACAAGTAATTAACTAAATAAAAACATACATTCTGTTGGAATTATATAACATGACTAAGCATAAATATAAACAATAAACATCAAGTACACATGCGAAAGCGTATAGGAAAGATTAACGAATAATTAATTAACATAAACAAGAATATGCGTACCTTTCTTGATTCTAGCCGAACAAGAATCAAATCCAAAAAGTAGCAATTAGGATGAACCCTAATTAGGGTTTATAAGAATTATGTGAATTACCCTACCAGTTTGTAATTCAATCCAAGATACAATCAATAGTGTGATTGTCCACATTCTGTCTGTAGCGTCTTATTAGAATTAAAGTAAATGCTAGTTTAATTAACACAAAACGTTTGTTAAGGAAAAACAAAAGTAATCGATCCCTAGGAGTAGAGATCCGATCAGATGGACTAAAAAAACACAAACAAGTTTAGGTTTTTAGGTTTAGGTGTACAAGAGTAAATAACAATGACCCTAAGCCTTGTATTTAAACTTGTAGAAACTTAGAGTCCAAGTTAGGGTAGGATTGAGTTATGGTAACCCCAAGCGATTTGTTTAGGAAACCCATAAGGTTTCTAGAACCTTCTTGACATCTAATTTCATATATAGTCCTTTCCTTTAACATTTAACGACCGTTAGTTCATTACGTTTAATTACTTAACGTTCATTATACGTTTTGTGTAAATAATAACTAAATATAACATTTTTATATTTAATTATTAAACTTTAATTCTCATACGTAAAGTATGCAATCCCGTGGTCTCGAGTTCGATCCTAACACACATCTATTAATATTTTGTCCATTAAACCAATACATTCTAGATGTCAAAAGATATTAAAAAATGACCCAACATTAAAAGAAACACGACATATATCTCAAATTTTAGATGTGAAATAACATTAAATGATGACACTTAAAAGGTTACATGAACTATATTTCTAGCTCAAAAGAGTTTCATGATCATGTGTCTGAAAATTTTGAAAGTTACATGGCAAAAGATTGAGAAGATGAATGCTTAATTTAGCGATAGACTAAAAATTCAAAACAATAATAGCTGATAAAAAAATTAGGTTTGTTATAAATCATTTTTAAGGAAAAAAAAAAAAACTAATTGACGAAAACATTTGACTATGGAGTAAAAGACCTTCGTTATTATAAACTTATAATAGAATACAACTAATACATAGAAAAGAAGTATGCGTAACACTTTAATTTGAAAAATTGTGTTGCGTTACTTTCCAGAGAGGTGTTATAGTTTGCACGTATATCTAAGTTTAGACGACAAAACATTGTTAAACTGCCAGTCATAATGCTTGGAACGGTTCCACGTACATAACATGCTTGAACTGGCATTTAATCTGTCACCACTTTTCACCGCATCTGGATGTTGTCGAAAATTATACACCACTTTTTGTAGGAGCGGTTACTCAAAACATACATCAAGTACTTTTGATGTGGTTTCTTTTTATTTTTTCAAAATGATTTGAACATCGTAATAAAAAGTTTGAAGATATAGAATGACATGACAAAAAAAAAAGACCTCTGACGTTGTATAATACCATTATGATTGAGTTGAACATATAATTATTAAAAATCGACTACCGCAACTTAAAATAACTACATAGAAAAATACAGTCACAGGCGCATATCGACGCGAACAAATTTTGTTGAAAACTATACATAGTAGTCGCTATGCGTCCGTGCCATGAAACTAACAATTTTTAAATAATCTGGGTTTAATCGAAAAGCTATTATGATGCCATACTATTCTGAAAACTAGACATTGTTGATTGTTAAGTACTTGATGCTTTAGTATTGGTTTAACTAAATGTGTGTTTTAACTTTTTACACATTATTAGTCACAGTAGATTGTAAAAGTTACGGGTTTTTTTTTGTTTACCTAGTTAAAATCAGGTATGGCTTTCACTTATTATAACCATCACTTTATCTATATCTATATATGTCTAAAAAAGAAAAATGGTTAAGGAGAATGTTGAAAGTAAATAACCAATGCATGCAGGCTAATAGAGGAAAGTTGAAACCATGAAAGTTAAAATATTGTTGCATACCATAAGTTTCAAAAAGATACTGAATCAATTCATGCAAGCTAATGGAGGAAAGTTTTAAAATATAATAAATGAAATTGAAGCTATTAGAGGAATTCAACCTTGCTGGAAACGCATTGCTCGAAACACATTGCTGGAAACTCGATTCACATATAGGAAACAAAATGTATAATATAACATATCGTTAATTGTCTGCATTAGGGCAGAGCTGCTTAACTGTAGGCAGCGGTGCTATTTAGTTTATCTTAAATGAGTAATGATCAAATGAGAAGTAAAATTAAAATGAGAAGGTGGGGAAAGAAAGCAGCAGTGTGCATTTAGGATCTGCACACAAAGAAATAGATCATCATCTCCCCTAAATTCTCTCTCACAATTTGAAATGTGTGAACAATTCTTACCGTTCTTCTTTATTCGATTTCTTACCATTAGATCTATTAGAAAAATCTTAAATATCTAAGTTTTTGATACTATTTAATGTTTTCTGTGTTCTTTTTCATTTGTAAATATGTTTATCCGTAATTTTTTTTTCTTGTGTAATTTTAGGGGTGTTTGTTTTAGTTTATTTAGCAATTAGTAGGCGTATTAGTTTGGTCGTTTGGATACATTTATATGCTTTTTTTTTGCTTATTTGGGAGGGTTTGTTTATTTAACTTTTTTTGCTTCGGGCTTATACAGGCTTATTTAAAGGTATTTCTGAAGCAATCTCTCAACCCATTTTGACAATTTTTTTTTTTTTTTTTTTTTTTTTTTTTTTTTTTAGGATTGGGCATTGTTGTTGGTGGTAGCTTATATAAACTTAAAAGCTCTTATCGTTTTTGCTTTATTATCATAAGCTAATTCAAACGCTAACAAGAGGTTATGAGCTTATTTCTTATTATTCCATAAGCTCGTCATTGAAAATAAGCTTTAGCGCACAAAATTAGCTTGCAGACACCCAAAACATAGATTTATTTATTTACTAGCTTATAAACCCGTGATAAATCACGGGCAGCTTATAAAATGTTTGTAATAGACATTGTTAAATACCATAAGTGCCAACCCGTATAAATCATGTGTTAGCTTATAAAAAGTTAAAATGCACATTGTAATGTATAAAAACCTATAAACCCGTACATATTGTGGGTTACCTCATGTGTAGAAAAGTTCATGTAAATTTCTGTATATCTTTGAAGTATACAATATTATTAAATACCAAGTGTTTCTTAGTAAATTGCTATCTATTTTTGAACATTGACAACAATTCTATTAAAACTTAATTTATGCTACCATGAATCTTTTCCTCTACACCACCTGGACCCAAAGTGATGAATAAAACTTGTAATGATATCCTTGTCGATAGAAAGCTCAAACTACCCCTTTAAGAAATCTCCGATCCAATTTTTATTTAATAAGATCTAAATATCATTCATTTATGATTGCAATAATCATGACGTATAACACATGATTAAATAAGAAGTCAAGAACCAAACTTAAGAAGTCAATAAGAAAAGAAACATAAAGAAAGTTAAAAGTGAATGACCAAATTTAAAGAACACATTTGTTGTCAATTGTTCATCATATTCCGATTTCCGTAACGAATACTCAATATTACAAAAAAGTATCGGACTTTGATTCGTATTCAAGCATTTTATTGAACACTTACTGTGAGAATCACTTGAAATCTTCATTGAAGAATTCATCAAGCTTAGATCCTCTTTCAAAGTAACAAATCATTACCACAGTAAGCAACCTATTTTGTATAGTTTAGGCTTATATGAACACAACATTCCAATAGCATTATCTATATCATGTTCATTACCACATAAATAGCAATATCATAATCTTTAAAATGACACACTTATCCCATCACTATAGTAGATAGTATTTAAGGTAATTATAAACAAAAGGATGCCACAAAAAAGAAAAACAAACAAAAGGTTGCCAAAAAAAGAAAAACAACACCCTTGAGATATCTTAATATAAGTCTAAAACAATTCCATAAAACCACATATAATCAACTACTACTTTGCACAACTACTCTATGTTGCACTTGCAAGATCATCTCATAGGGGAACCCATCCCACAACTACTCTATGTTGCACTTGCAAGATCATCTCGTAGCGAGCATTTGGATGTAAATCTCGAGTCTTGAAAGAAATCTTGTTTCACATTAAATATAATTGAAGCATAATGACTATACATCAAAGAGCACAAAACTTGCAACTCTTATTCCAAATAATTGAAAAACACGCAAAAAAACATTTGATCTCTCAAAGTTACTTATATATTTTCAGTAACTTACAAAAATATGGCCGCTATGTTGAGTCACACACACATACTATACTCATGTAACTTTAGTTAAAATCAAGTTCAGCTCGTCACTGTATAACTGAAAATAGAAACTTTTAGATTAATTGTACTAAAATAGTTTTAAAACATTTCATCGAACACCTTTGATGCACTTCTTAATTTACTTGACTTAAGATATATATCCAATAGAAAAATTCAAATAATCAGCCTCAACATCAAACTTATTTCAAGTATAATTTATGAATCTAGATCTTAAAAACAATGAACCAATTTTTTTATGTGAAGATACTGAATTAAATTAAATCAAACCTGGCTTGAGACAATAATCATCATTTAATTTCCTTAAAACACCTTTAAGTCAACATGACAAATTGAAGGATATTCTTTAATCAAAAACTTTCACTTGACGTTGCAGTTTAAGTAGAAGAAGAGAATGATGAAACACATGATTTTTTGAAGAGACAAATGGTATGTAATGTTTGAATTTTAATCTGATGATAGAGTTGCCTTCAATAAAACAGATGATAAGGCTTAAATCACGTGAAAATGACGCACCTTCAGTATTTAACATATCTCATCAGTTTGTCCAGAGGCTTTTACACGTGGAAATTGTGACTTGGCATTTGTGACATGGCAGTGTATCCATGTGGCTTTAATGAGTTGTCAAAATTTTCAAAAAAACTTTTGTTTATTATATATATAGATAGATAGATTTATTGAACGGCATTTTTTCACACCCTATACCATCTATCTCATAAATGCCTCCAGCGAGGCTTGAACCTACAACCTCTAGGTTGGTGGGCAACTCACATACCACTAGACCAAAGGCATTAGGTACCCAAAATGTAGATTATCTTAAATCGATTTTTACGGTAACTGATTTTTGCAGCATTACATACTGTCTTTGACCAACAAGAGCCTGAGATGGAACTGCCACCTAAACAACCTAAACGTTCATCTTTGGATAGAATCAGCACCCTCCCTCAATACATAATAGAAAACATCCTATGTCTTGTACCAATTCAAAATGCAGCAAGAACAAGCATCCTTTCTAAAGGTTGGAGGTACAACTGGACCAAAATTCCTAGACTTGAATTTAACGCTGATATGATTCAAGTATCAACAGAATATAGTGAGCTTTCTGCTCTAGAGGAAATGTACGAAACTGAAAGTGAGAGGAGAGATATGACCAAGAGGTGTCAAATTTTCTATGCTGTATGCCTATATACCAAGTTTGGATAATGCACCAAGGTCCGATACATGAATTCATCCTCTCCATTGAAGCACACAAGACTTGTATTGAAATTGACCAAGCAATATTTCATTTGTCAAAGAACAACACTGTCAAAAGATTTACACTTGACGTGAGAAAGTGTCGCAACTACACTGTACCATTATCTTTCTTCTCATTGCATCAGTTAACCCGCATAGACCTTCGAAAGTGTCGTCTCTTTGAATATAAATATGGAACTAAATATGAATATGCCCGTTTAAAAACATCCAATGCATTTTCTAAGCTTACAAGCTTGCATTTGGAGGATGTAGAAACTAGTTTAAATATGATTCGATGTCTGATATCCGATTCTACATTACTTAAGAGCTTCACTCTGGTAAGTTTTGCTATTTGCTCAAAAATTCATCTTCATGCCCGTTTATTACTGTAACTGAATAGTGCTAGCTTATGTAGGTTCATCGCAACAATGGATACAAAGGTGACCCCTGTTTTGATCTTACCATTTTTTATCTATTTGAGTTTTTACCAGCGATTTAACATCTCACTATTTTGGTTATACCCATTAAGGTAATTTTTATCCACATGATATGTGTTTGATTTAATTTGTAATAAGGAAAGAAAAACACTCGTTTTTTTTTTTTTGGCCTATTGTACAAGTTCTATGCTAGAAGAGAGGCGGTTCCACGTGAGCTTCCAACCTCGTTAGTCCACGTACATCAAATACATCTGCTTAGAAGGAATGTGTTTCAACAGCAAGTACGGGTTACCTTTCTTGCTCTTTTGATAAGAAGCTCCCCGAACTTGAAGAAAATTAAAATAGTGGTAAATAAATAAACGTATATTGTATTCTGTTTCTCTTCATTCTTATGCCAAAATACACTAACACAATAATTACCAACATATGGCCCCCAAACATGGAGAGATAGATTCTGTTGCACTGGAAGATTACACGGATATACGGTTGGAGCATCTGAACGAACTTGAGATAAAATATTTTGGCAACATGAAGTCTGAGTTGGAGTTTGTGAAGTTTATCTTGGCCAAATCACCAGCGTTTAAGAAGGTGAGTATATGGCTTTAGCATAATGTTGATATGAATAAAGTCCTCCTACAATCCTTACGTGCATCACCGATGGAGAACATCAATGCTGACCGTCTTCCTATAAAGATAAGGTGGAGTCTTGGTTCTGTTATGCGATGTTGTTGAGTTGCTACTTGTTTCTTGTGCTTAATCTTTTTAGTTTTCCTGGTTAACTTTCCCACAATTAGTGTTGGAATTATATAACATGATAATCATATATAAAACACACAAAACATCAAAGACACATGCGGAAGCGTATAAGAATGAATAATAAATAACTAATTAACATAAACATAAACGTATGCGTACCTTTTTTATTCTAGCCCAACAAGAATCAATTCTTTTAAACTAGCAAGTGATGAACCCTAATTAGGGTTTATAGGATTATATGAATTACCCCTTACCGATTTTGTAATTCAATCCAAGATACTAACAAAAGTATGTTAGTACCACGTTATACTGCATCTAAATCAAATTAAAGTAATGCTAGTTTTAAGAAAACGAAACAATTTTGTTTTGGAAAGACAATGGATCGACACCCTTAGGGTTGTATGATCGTTTGGGACACAAAAACACACAAACAAGTTTTAGGTTTTTGATTAGGAGTGCAAGAGATGGAATACAAAGACCATAGACCTTGTATTTATACACAAGGTAACTTGATTACCAAGTTTAAGCATGTGATGGGCTTTGGAACCCCTTGACAGATCGGTTTGCATATCCCAAAGGGTTTTCCGGAACCTTCCCAATCTCTATTTTATTATTTAGTCCTTCCATTTAATATTTAACGATCGTTAGTCCTTTACACTTAATTAACTTAATGTCCGTTATATATTTCGTGTAAATAATAAATAACTATAACATTTTATATTCAATTATTAACTTTAATTCTCATGCATGAAATGTAATCCCATGGTCTCGAGTTCGATCCTAACTCACGACTACTAATTTATATACATAAAACCAACAACTCCCACTTGGATATATCTTAATAGCGTGATCACATCGGTTAGCGTCTAGCAACACTTCGATGTCTCTAGCACAACTCGAGTAAGGCTCCTGGAAGACCTTTTAATGATTTCTCATGATTATTATCATTTTGTTTCTAATACCACGTTAAATAAAGATATGGAGTTAAATCATTCTTTATTCAACCATTATGTTTCTCGTTTTAAGTGATTGACCAAGATTACCAAATCTTTTCAACATATTCAGGGGAGATTTTTGGTGGCCGCTGAAACATCTTATCCAGACCTCTGAGGGGCCGAATATTAAACTCATAAAGTTGAAGGAACAAATTCTATCTTGACTACTGAAACTAACCCACAAACTTTGTAACACTAGAAACAACCTTATGACTACCAGATTCATTATGCGTTAAGTTGTTCCATATAAATGCACTACATTTATGACACTTGTCTGGTATCTCAAGTCTGAGGATAACTATTCATAATTTACTTAACAACAATATCCATAAAATAAATTATGTAGTTGGGATAAGTCCTATATTCAATTCATTGAATATCATCTGAAATTGGTATGTTTTCTCATCAATATACTTTCAAGTATATTCTACCACATCTCTCAGATTTGTCTTAATTTAATGATACTCCCATATCATTAACCGACAATGGAAAATTTAGAATAACTTAGTTACTCATAGATTAAACATGCAAATATAGGACAACAATATTATAAATGAAACTAAACATAATCAAAATTTTATTTCATCAAAATAATAAATGTTTACAATATCCTTAATCCAAATACTAATCACAGTTATGCATGAAACTATTAGCATAAGTCAATGCCATTGGCAAATCCAATAAGCTTTTCTCTAGGTAAAGCCTTAGTGAAAGGATCAGCTAAGTTTTCGTCTGCGTGAACTTTCAGTAGATTAATTTCACCTTCGTGGACTTGTTCCCGAACATAGTGATACTTCCGTATAAAATGTCTGGTGCCCTTCATGACTCCAAGTTCATTGGCAAATATGATTGCAGCTGAATTGTAACAATACATATCAATAGGCGATTCAATTGAAGGCATAACACCAAGCCCTTAAATGAATTTCCTAATCCAAACATCCTCCATTGCGACAGATGCAACTATGTCGGCCTCTGTGCGACATCACAATCTTGATCGCTTCTTGCTCTTCCGGTCTCTGCTCCTCCATTAATGACAAAGACATAACGATGCGAGACTTAGTATCATCTTTATCACATTGCCGGGGCGCATCACGAAACCGGTAACACCAAGCTCATTATGCGGATTTCCACCATACACTAAAAATATCTTTCATTATTCCTAAGATACTTTAGAATATGTTTAACGTGAGTCGATGAAGTTCACGGATTACTGTGATCGTAGTCATATTTTGGCGAATGCCACATCGGCCTTGTGCATCTCACAACATACATGATAGATCCTACTGCTGAAGCATAGGAACTTTACGCATGCGTGTCACCTCTGCAGGTGTTGAAGCATACATATTGCTACATAAGCCATGCTTTACTTCCATCGGCAAATATCCTTTCTTGGAATTTTGCATCAGATCTCTTCAATATTTTATCAATGTAAGCGCTTTGACTTAAACCAATTAACTGCTTTGATCTATCTCTGTAGATCTTGATTCCCATAATGTATCGACTTTCTCCTAACTCCTTCATGAAAAACACTTCTCAAGATATGCATGAACACTTTGCAAACTTGGAATGTCTTTTCCCATAATTAATATATCGTCGACATAAAGGATAAGGAAAATTACATCACTCCCACTAACTTTGTGATATACACATGGCTCATCAAGATTTTGAATAAATCCATACCTTTTGATTTCTTCATCAAATCTCTTATTCCATTGCCTCGATGCTTGCTTCAATCCATAAATGGACCTTTGAAGTTTGCATACACGGTTTGGAATTTGTGGATTCACGAACCCCTCAGGTTGCTTCATATAGATGTCTTCATCTAAGCGACCATTCAAGAAGGCGGTTTTGACATCCATCTGCCATATCTCATAGTCATAGTATGCTGCTATAGCTATGAGAATTCTAATAGCTCTAATGTCTGCTACAAGAGAAAAAGTCTCCTCGTAATCTATGCCAAAAGTTTGAGTCTTGCTTGACTAGACGAGCTTTATAGATGTGTACATTGCCATCCAAGTCAGTCTTTATTTAATAGAACCACTTACTTCCAACTACCTTAGCATTTGGAGGTTAGTCAACCTCTTCCCATACTTCATTATCTTTCATGGATTGCATTTCCTCATTCATTACAACTTGCCATTTTTCCTTTTCAGGACTAGCCATGGCAGCTCTATAATTAGCAGGCTCTCCAAGATTTCCTAATATAGTTTCCTCAACTTCTATGTTAAGACATAGGACGTTCAGGTGCCGCGTAGTGTCCTTATAGATCTACGAATGGGAATCACTTCAACTTGGTGGAGGACCTGGACCATCGAGTTCTATGGAATCACGTTAGTGTTTGAAGGTAATGTATCTTCATGATCATCTTCGGATCATAAACTCTCGATTGAATTCTTGAGATGAGATCCTTTTCAAGAAAATCTCCATACCTAGCAACAATTACTTTATTTTCAGTTGGATATTAAAAGTAGTAACCCATAGTTTCCTTAGGGTATCCTACAAAGATAAACTTTACTGATCTGTTGGAGTTTATCTGGCGAATCCGCGTCTAACATATGCCTGCTTGGGGACCTTTAAATAAGACAGTTAGGAGCTTTGCCATATTTCATATGGTGTCCTATCAACCTTCTTAGTGGGAACCATATTGATACGCTTACGCAACGCGTTCGGGGTCAAAGGAACTTCTTTTTCGTCGATCAAGTTTTTCAACACCCTAGGCAGTGAACCTAATCGTTGTAGTGTGGTATTAGGGTAAGCCACGGGAATTGATATCGTTCTCTAGGGGAATAGGAATGCTCGTGAGAAGTTACTACGTTAAGGTTGGGGTTAAGGAAGATTATTTTTTTTTTTTTATCTTTTTTATGTTTTTTTTAGGAATAGGAAAGGTACGAATCTCGGGGTTTGGATTTGGGGGGTTTTGGTATTTCTACCGATTACTTCTACTATCTAATTATCTAATTAACTAAGGTGAGGGTAGTCTATGTCTAATTATTGTGTGCTCGTATGATGGTTTAAAGATGTGTTTACTTACATTTTATTACTCCTTATCTCATTGATGGTTGAATTGTCACGTCCTTATTCTTAATCGCGTTGTGTGTCTAAGGTCATAGGGTATGCGTTTATCCCTAACTCTTTGAAACTACCAAATGTTGTCGCCTACAAACTCTCTAGGATTTATAAACTTTAACTCTAAGGTACTCTTCGGATGGTTTAGCCTACAAAAACACTAGGTGTTATAAACTAAGGTTCACAAAGATTAATCAAGCATTAACTACACAACGGATGATCTATCACATTACTATATCATTAACAATAAAGATAAGTGACAACCAATCAATATTCAATAATTAAGTTTCATATTCCCTAAGCAAACACACAAGTAAATTAGCCGGACATGGAGAACATGCAAGCATACACACAAGTAATTGAAGACATAATTAAATTAATGAAGTAAAACACTTATCTTGATGTAAGATAGAAAATATTTATACAGGCGGCCTTGGTTAGGTTTAGGTTTTACTCCAAAGACTACACTCGAAAACTAAAAATTTGGATTCTATATATAAGATTACATATGCACGGCGTCACCCTTTGATTTGTGGCCAGCGGGTCGCCAAATCATTAGGGTTTCGTCTTGGCGCATTAGTCTTGCGCGGCGTCACCTTATGCTTGTGGCCGTCCCGCCCGATCCTCGGCGTCTGGATCAAATCTAGGTCAAATGCGGCGACCTACTCTTTTAAAGCGACACGTAACTTGTAAATAAGCAATTTGGCTCTTGGCTGAAATGTGATGCGGCGGCGTAGATTAACACGGCGCCGTCCCCTCCGGTTTTAGCGACTGAGTGTCTCGATTCTTGACTTTGGCCATTTTCTTCATATATTAGCCCCTTTTAGTCCGAATAAGTGTCATTCCAGCATTTTGCCTTCAAGATACCTAAAAGTGAAAAGGAACGATATTAAGTAATACGATACAAAAAGTGATCAAATAAGGGCTTAAACGACCCCTCAAAAAGGTACATCCCCTCAATGTTTTGTTGGTTAGGGCCATGAGATGGGGGCCATGAGAAATCATTGGAAGTGAATTCTTTGGTTTGTCCCCAATAGAAGTCGGACTTGCCCTTCCATGCTTCTCGGGCGTCATTAAAAGTCCTAGGTCCGGGTGTTGTAGGAAATCTTCCTCCGTTCCATTAAAAGCGAGGATCGTAGTCAACGGAAGCTTGTTGGAGAATGGGTGCAAGTCGCGTGTTATGAGGATCACTAAGCGGCTCACGAGAAGAAACTTTGTTCACTTGGCGTGAAGACTTAGGATTTTCGTAGGAGCTCATTAGGAATTTAACTTGATCTTCAAGATCGAGCATCCTACTGATTGAGAAGGTTGTGAGTCAATGGGAGGCAAGGAGATTGCCTTAACTATTTTGGGCAACTCATGGGGGTCATTCCAACTTTCGTTGTCATAGAGAGCAAGGTCCTCTATTATACCTCATGATTCTTCCGCGGTGAGATCACTAAGTTTTCCACCGGCCCTTGGTCAATGGATCGCTTGGTGGGGAAGTTGACATGATCATAGAAGAGTTGGACTTGGAGCCAAAGATCAATGCCGTGATGAGGGACTTTATGAAGTAAGTCCTTGAATCGAGTCTGTGGAAAACTAGAAGGGGGGGTTGAATAGTTTTACCAATTTAAAACTTCCTTTTAAATATTTAGATCGACTTATGTCAATCTATTTGATTGTTTATGTTGGACGTTGATAGATGGATATATAAACGTGTAATGAAATATAAGGAGTAAGAAGCACATCACCACAACACAAGTTATTTATAGTGGTCCGGCTACAAGGACACCTTCCTTGCCCTACTCCACTCCAGGTCGTCACCTACGAGAGTTCGTAGCACTACACCAACTCCTTGTGGCGGGAAGCCTTCACAGCGTCGGCAACCTTTTTCGGTGAAAGCTAAATCGAGTTCTTTCACACCAAGGAACCACACCTCGCGTCGCCTACCTGGTCTAGGCTAACCAGAGTTCTTTCACACCTTAGGAGAACTAATCCTTCATAGCGTACCTTTTGATGAGTGCATTCACTCATCATTTTAATTCAATCACAGTACCAAAATATCTAAAAACACTCAAAATGCATCAAAATCTGAAAATATCTCAAAATTGTGTTTTATATGTTTTAGGATGCAAAAACAAATGAAAAAAGCGACAAAGTTTGCATAATTGGCGATTTAGTCCCGTCTTTCAAAATTGTGAAATAGTCTGAAGCACGCAATTTAAAGAAAAGTCACCAAAGGTCCTTTTGAAATCATAAGTTGTCATAATTAGTCCTTTGGTGAAAAAAGTTTGAGAAATTACGGTTTTGATCACAGGTTTTTAAAATTGTCAAGGTCGAGTTTCACAAATTGGCAAATTCAGTCTACTTTTGGTGATTGACAAAGTCATTATGGATAATACTTCATAAATTACTTGATTGGTCCACGGATTTTTGGGTTTACATTTGGTCCACAAATGATAAATAGGTTTCACTAATAATCATCAGGATCCAAATATAAACACTAACTCAAACCACTTAGGCCCAATCCAAACAAACCACGGTCCGTCAGAGCCGTTCACCGACCCATTGCTTGACCCAGGTGTTTATTAATAAACAAACCACCCCTTCTTCTTCTGCCTCAATTCCATTGAGCCAAAACTCTTCACCCTAGAAACCACGATACCCTAGATGCCTTCTCTGACGAACACTCCACTCCCTTGCCCCACTTTTACCCACCTACATCAAAACCCAAACCTCCCTTAATCTCTATTGTAGGTTACAAATGATCCATGCAGCCACTTACGTTCCAAGCGCAGGTTGGATCCCAGCTTCAAAAGAACACGGTAGATGGTCAAGATTGAGCTCAAAGCTGTACCTAACTAATCAAAGGCTTGGATTAGTTCAAAGAAGCACAAAGGATGGATTTTTGGCTTGACTTATCAGTGAGCACAAGACTTGAAGGAGTTGAAGACATAGTTTAGTAGTATAAATAGGAGCTCTTGTAGCCATTCATTGGCACCCCTAGTTTTTAAAATCTTATTTTTAGTTTTTCTTGTATTTAGGTTTAATGTAATTTCCTTTTTACTTAATGTAAACTTTTTCTTCAATTTGTGTTTCATGGTTATATAATTGTTAAGTTTTAAGAGTTGTTAGTTTAGACATCTAATTAATCTCAAAAAAAGGGGTCAAAACCTTGGTAAAAGGGTGTTTGGTTATTGCTTATAAGCTCAAGTGGTGTTTAACCTGGTTTGACTTTAAGGTCAAACTCAGTTTAACAATTTATGTTTTTTTTAAGTTTGAGTTTGGTTTTGAAAAAGTTCTACGGAAATCAAGTAAAAAAAAAGTGTTTTCTTAACTGTACAAGACAGTGGCAGTAGCTGCTGATCTTTGCCTTTTTTTTCTTAGTTTAATTGATGTCCACATTGTGCTAATGAGGTTTTTCTCAACTCATTGTATGCTGCATCTCCTCTGTTATTAATGTGTGCATATGTAGTACCTATAGCTTAGATCAAATAATTTATTAAAATTGCCCACTGCAACATTTCACGCAGGATTGCATCGGTGAAACAAGATGGTCAAAACAAAATTTGATTGAGCTTGTTTTAAAAGTTGATAAAAGCTCTCTCCTTGCACACTTAGGCATTTAGATTATCCATTATGCTAACTTTGATTTTTTTAAGCGTGTCCTAGCTTTGGAAGAGTTTTGGCATCTTATAATTAAGCTAAACAGGTCCCCTTGGGTTCGTCACTTGCGATTAATCAAACTTGCAATCATCAGCGAGGTCACTCTTTTTATTTGCTTATAAGTTCTTTAGTTAGTTGATTAGATTCCCTTCTAGTAAATTTAGTTAGCGAGTAATTAGAAGCCTTTTAACGTAAGTCTCACTTTAGGTAGTTTGATTTTGTAGCTTTAAGATTTCCATTGCCTAGCTTAATTTTTCCCTTGGATGCTTTGTCCCCAAGGTCCTTTAGCTTTCACTTTCATAATTGTTTTGCTTAGCTTTGCGATATTAAGCTATTTCCTTATTTTTCCAAGTTTATTTTACGTGACAAAAATCTATTATCTATCCTTTTTAGTTTGTAAAGAAAAAAAAAAAAAAAAAAAATGGCAAGAAGGTTGTTTTGTTGGTTACATCCATATCGGTGGTTATAAGCTATTCAAAACAACATTACAGGTTTTATAAGTTTAGTTTTTGTTAAAATTAGTTATCATTAGCTATTCTTAAGTTTCAAAGAGAAAAAGTAAAAAAAAAAAATAATAAGTTTTCAAAAGGTGGGAGCCGAGTTGAACCCAGGTCTCCATGCAAACCGAACACCCCATCACACAACACTTAACCATTGCGCATGGGACTTTCAGCTTTAGGAATCCTTTAGTTAATTATTTAAGCCTTTTTTACCGTTTTGCTTATTCACTAGTTTAGCTTATTAGGTGCTTATTCCATTAGCTTTTTTGTTTTGCAATTTTCTCGAGTTTAGTCTAGTTATAAAATAGTTTTCATTAAATTTTCAGATTTTTCCAATATGATTTAGTATTTTTTTTATAATTAAATTAGTATAATTTAGCATTTAATTCATAATAATTATTTTAAAAGTCAAAAAATATAGCTTTTTCCTAAAATCATTTTAGTCAAATAGAGCGTGGAAAATTGATTTCACACCCATTGTATAAATTGCAAAATTTTCGTTTATGGCTCGGGTTGTTTTCCGTTTTTACGTTTTTTCGTTTTTTTACTAGGACTTAGTGTAGCTTAATTTTATCATTTCTTAGGTTTAGTGTTAGTTTATTTTTAGTTATTTAGGGTTCCTTGCCTAATTACTTTCGTTCATTAATTTGTAGAATTGTAATCAAATCCAAATCATGATTCAAGTTTACAATCACCAGCAAAGAATCCTTCCATTCACACCTCGTTGGGACCACGACGGGAAATCACTTCCGGTATCACTTTATCACACCCGTGAGGTTTGGCACGTTGACCTTTTTCCTAAAGGGTTGATTTGTCGGATTTTATGGTTAATTTGATATTGTTGATATTTGTGTTTTTCTCACACTTTCATCACATGAATCAAATTTTGGCGCCATTGCAGGGATGTGTGCGACAATATCGTGGATTTTCGATTAGTGACTTGAAGATCCTTCCTCGTGAAGTTTCCGTTTTCATAAAATCGAAAATACAAAATATTCTTCTCATTCCTCTTATTCGATAATTCTATTTCTCTTACCTCTTTTCCCGTTTAATTCTATCCTTATTATCTTCTCTACCATTTGATTCTATTTCTTTAACCCTCTACATGTTTAATTCTCATGGCGACGATCGATTATAATTGTTTTCATTACAAGGGCGTATGGAAGAGGATCGACTTTATTGTCAAAATCGCGATATTTTATGTAAGCGGTGTGGTAGAGGCTTGGTCGACAAATATTGCTATGGTTAAATTATCCGATAAAACTCTCGATGATTCTCCAAGTTTTTCCGACAACCCGACAACGGAGATTTGTTCTATTGTTTTAAGACCCAGAGCCGTCTAGAATTGATCAAAATCTTTGCATTTCGGTTAAGGTTAAGAGAAAAGAGCAAGAACAGGAGACCAAAAGCGAGTGGTGGAAATTGCTAGCTAAAGAGCACACCATTTGTCCCTCAGGAATCTTCAAAACTTTTTGGACGAAATCATGAACATACTTCAAAATTGCTTGAATGAACCGTCAAGATTCAATTTAGAAATCCGTTTTACCATTTGTGAATTTGTTGAACCCTCGATTCCTACTCCGTACAGAGATACCTTCGTCCATCAAGAGTGTACTGCTTGGTTGTAGGCGATGTGTTCGAAAGGTTCCGTTGTTACAAATGTATGCGGTGGTGTGGAACCTATGGATGTTGTTGATTTTATGCAGAATTCATTAAACATGATTTAACCCAAACTCTTTCAATTATCCTCAAAACAATTTCAACTACCCTCCGGAATTCATATGAACCACAACCGTACTATCATCATTTGATGATTCATCGTTTCATAATTTCTCTCCTCAATACCCTCATTGTGCTAAGTGTGGGGTCCTCATGATGAATATCAATGTCAATCATGGAATCAAAACTATGGGCTGACCATGTTATAACACTCCTTGTTTGACAATTTCCAACCCACAAACTTCCGTCATTGATCCATTTCCTCATATGATTCTTGAGGAACTTTCGAGGAACAAGCTACCATAGCGAAGATTTCTAGCCGATGAAGAACGGCTCAAAAGCTTCTACTATTTAACGAAGGCTGCTCAGCGAGCGTTTCCTATTTATGAAGCTATGCGTCTTGATAATGAGGATGAGGAAGATTGGGAGATGACAAAGGACAAGGTGCATATCTCAAGCCCACAAAAGTCACGCACATGTCCACTAGCCTCATATTGCCTATCTACCATAGAACCTTGGATGACCTTTTGGGGATGAGCATCTTGCACTATTACTAATGCGGAAGCGGAACCTTGTGTTTGAGAACCTTGTCCCAAGCCAAGTGAATCCGGGGTATTTACAGTGATATGCGATGAGCCTCCGATGATGATTCTTCTCCCACCCCAAAACTATCTTTGAGATAACCTCAAATTAGAAAATGATTATCACGTCATTTGATGATTCTTTATCGTGTAGAGACATTGGTATGTTGAGGGAAATTCCTTGCAGCTCTCGGCTTAGAAAGAAGTGAGAGATGATCTGATGATCTTGATATGGACAGCGATTTTGAAGCGGATGATGAATATTCTCGTTGTGTCAGAAGCCTTTTCTACGACATTCACTAATCCTCTGTTTGACTTTGATTACGAATTCACTCTAGTTTGGATAATCCCATCTTTGACATTCGAATGAGGATAGTGACTTGTACCTCGTTACATCTCTTTTACAGAAGATAAGAATAATGGCGGTCCCACTGGCGTTAGACCTTCGAGGGAGTTGGCCGATGAACTTCGCTCTTGTGATCATTCTCCAGGAGATGATGATGCTCAACCGACTTTGAAAGCAGACCCGCGAATTGGAAAATCTTCTTTACAATTGGTCTTCCGATATTCGAAGTGACACTTTCGTGTGGAAGGTGACTTTCTTTCTCCGGATGACTTGAAACCTTGGGTTTAAGTGGCGATTATGTCTTAAGTCCATCATCCACTCGTCCGCTGCTAAACCGGGATGATGGAACCTCTTCTAAGCTCAACATGGATGTTTTCATTGCTTTAGTGGTGGATAAGATTCCAGAACATTCCGGTGTTCCTCAATCTAATCTTTTACCACCCATTCCACCCGTTGTGTGAGATTGACACTTTGCCTTCTCCTCCCATTTCTTCTCCTTTCCTTCCTTCGGGTGAAGATACCATCTTACCGGCATTTCTTCTTCTCTCAGGTAGGAATATATCTCATCGGTGTGGAACTTTCACGTTACTTCAAATTTGTCCAAACATCTTGAGCGAAAGTCCATGGAGATTTTCTCTTCCACTTGCTTCCCAAGAACAAATAAATTGAGGTGAGTCAAGCTAGCGATTCGGTTAACAAGTTAGCATAACATGGGTTTTCATGTGTACCACACAGTGTGGGGAGTTGCCCCCATGTTGTATATAAGTTTTCTAAAAAAAAAAAAAATAATGGTCGTAGTATTTCCCTTTTCGTTCTTTGTTTTGGCATAGCAGCCGGTACTTTGAATATTGAGGGCAATATTCATTTCTAGTGTGGGGGGAATTCTCGCGAATTTTATCATATAATTATACCGCCCAATTCCCCCGTTTTTGGCCAAATTTTTTTTTAGGTAAGTGTTTTACACTTTCTCATTTGGTTATCGTCGCCATGTCGTGAACAAAGGATTGGCTAATCAGAGCAAACGGCTCTTGGTAAAGATTTCTCAAATTCGTTTATATGGCTTGCAATTTGCCCAAAATTGTATGGTTCTCAACTCACCATATCCTAAAAGTGAAGCTAGCCCGAGGTTATGGCTTGTGGTAAAGGCGATGGAAAATCCATAATTGGTAATCGACTCACCAAAGATAATGTTGATAATTTATATAAGAGTTGGCTAGTCGAAGATGACTTACGAAAGAAAAATCAATCCGTTGAAAATTGGTGGTTTGCTCAAAATCATAGTTATCGGTGTACCATGGTTCTTCCTTGAACAAAACATTTGGCTACTCGAGTAATGGCTTTTGGTAAAGAGATTCAAATCCATTAAGTTTCTCAAAAGATTGCTAGGGACTAGCAATGTTTTAGTGTGGGGGATTTGATGAGTCGTCGTCATCATCATTTTGGTCAAATCATTATGAAAACATCTAAAACACTCGAAATGCATCAAAATCTTGAAAATATCTCAAAATTGTGTTTTATATGTTTGGATGCAAAACAAATGAAAAAGCGAACAAAGTTTGCATAATTGGCGATTTAGGTCGATAACAAAATTTGAGAAATAGTCTGAGCGCCAATTTAAAAGAAAAGTCACCAAAGGTCCTTTTGAAATCATAAGTTGTCATAATTAGTCCTTTGGTGAAAAATGTCAAAAGTTTGAGAAATTACGGTTTTGATCCACAGGTTTTAAAATTGTCAAGTTTAGTCCTCGAGTTTCACAAATTGGCAAATTGATCCTGCACTTTTGGTGATTGACAAAGTCAGCCCTTGGATAATACTTCATAAATTACTTGATTGGTCCCTGGATTTTTGGATTTTACATTTGGTCCTAAATGATAAATAGGTTTCACTAATAATCCTTAAGTCCAAATATAAACACTAACTCAAACCACTTAGGCCCAATCAAATAAACCCTGTCCAATCAGTGTGGTCACCCGACCATTTTAACCACCGTGTTTATTAATAAACAAACCCCCCTTTCGCCTTTCAATTCCAGCTGAGCCAAAACTCTTCACCTGAAACGATTACCCTAGATACCCTTTCTCTTCAACCCAAACACTCACCTCCTACTTTTACCCACCTACATCAGCCCAAACCTCCCTAATCTCTATTGTTAATTTAATCCCAATCCACTACCACTTTCCCCTGTTTCAAGCGCCAGTTGGCAATCAACTTCAAAAGACCACGGTAGATGGTCAAGATTGAGCTCAAGGCTGCCCTAATCAAAGGCTTGGATTAGTTCAAAGAAGCACAAAGGATGGATTTTTGGCTTGACTTATCTCACAGCAGAAGCACAAGACTTGAAGGAGTTGAAGACATAGTTTAGTAGTATAAATAGGAGCTCTTGTAGCCATTCATTGGCACCCCTAGTTTTTAAAATCTTATTTTTAGTTTTTCTTGTATTTCCAGTTTAATGTAATTTCCTTTTTACTTAATGTAAACTTTTTCTTCAATTTGTGTTTCATGGTTATATAATTGTTAAGTTTTAAGAGTTGTTAGTTTAGACATCTAATTAATCTAAAAAAAAGGGGTCAAAACCTTGGTAAAAGGGTGTTTGGTTATTGCTTATAATGGTCAAGGTGAGTTTTAACTTGCGTTTGACTTTTAAGGTCAAACTTCAGTTTATTAATATGTTTTTTACAAGTTTGAGTTTGGTTTTGAAAAGTTCTCGGAATCAAGTAAAAAAGTGTTTTCTGCTTACAAGGCAGTGGCGATGGCTATGATCTTTGCCTTTTTTCTTAGTTTAATTGATGTCGCATTGTGCTAATGAGGTTTTCTCAACTCATTGTATGCTGTCTCTCACTCACATTACGATTGTGTGCATATGTAGTACCTATAGCTTAGATCGAATAATTGTTAAAATTGCCCTTTGCAACATTTCGTTGCATCGGTGAAACAAGATGGTCAAAACAAGCTGAATTGAGCTTGTTTTAAGCTGTTAAAAGCTCTCTCCTTGCACACCACTTAGCTGTTTAGATTATCCATTATGCTAACTTTGATTTTTTTAAGCGTGTCCTAGCTTTGGAAGAGTTTTGGCAGCTTATAATTAAGCCCCAAATAGTCCCCTTGGGTTGCGTCACACTTGCAGTGTCAAACTTGCAATCATCAACAGGCCACTCTTTTTATTTGCTTATAAGTTCTTTAGTTAGTTGATTAGATTCCCTTCTAGTAAATTTAGTTAGTTCAGGTAATTAGAAGCCTTTTAACGTAAGTCTCACTTTAGGTAGTTTGATTTTGTAGCTTTAAGATTTCCATTGCCTAGCTTAATTTTTCCTTGGTACGCATTTGTCCCAAACAGTCCTTTAGCTTTCACTTTCATAATTGTTTTGTATGTGATATTAAGCTATTTCCCTTATTTTTCCAAGTTTATTTTCTGTGACAAAAGTCTATTATCTATCCTTTTTAGTTTGTAAAAGAAGAAAAAAAAAAAAAAAAAAAAAGTGGCAAGAAGGTTGTTTGTTGGTTCTGTCCATATCAGTGGTTATAAGCTATTCAAACATTCTGAGGTTTTATAAGTTTAGTTTTTGTTAAAATTAGTTATCATTAGCTATTCTTAAGTTTCAAAGAGAAAAAGTAAAAAAAAAAAATAATAAGTTTTCAAAAAGTGGGAGCCAGGATTCGAACCTTGGTCTCCACTGTCACAAACGAACACCCCATCACACAACACTTAACCACTGCGCCCTTGGGACTTTCACGTTTAGGAATCCTTTAGTTAATTATTTAAGCCTTTTACTGTTTTAGCTTATTCACTAGTTTAGCTTATTAGTACTTATTCCATTAGCTTTTTTGGTTTTAGCAATTTTCTCAGTTTAGTCTAGTTATAAAATAGTTTTCATTAAATTTTCAGATTTTTCCAATATGATTTAGTATTTTTTTTATAATTAAATTAGTATAATTTAGCATTTAATTCATAATAATTAATTTAAAAGTCAAAAAAATATTCCGCTTTTTCCTAAAATCATTTTAGTCAAATAGAGCGTTAGGAAAATTGATTTCACACCATTAGCCTTAAATTGCAAAATTTTTACGTTTATGGCTCGGGTTGTTTTCCCGTTTTACGTTTTTCGTTTTTTGCACCGGACTTAGTGTAGCTTAATTTTATCATTTCTTAGGTTTAGTGTTAGTTTATTTTTAGTTATTTAGGGTTCCGCACCTTAATTACTTTCCGTTCATTAATTTGTAGAATTCGTAATCAAATCCAAATCATTAAAAATCCAATTCAAGTTCAAATCACGAAACTCAACGAATCCTTCCATTCACCCTCGTTGGGACTGACACGAGGGAAATCACTTCCGGTATCACTTTATCACACCCGTGAGGTTTAGCGCGTTGACCTTTTCCTAAAGGGTTGATTTGTCGGATTTTATGGTTAATTTGATATTGTTGATATTTGTTTTTCCACTTCACTTCACAATGAATCACCTACTTTTATTAGGTACTAGGCTAAGCACCTAGTTCCATTACTATGGAGGAACTACTACCCTTCACGACACAACACCTAATCTCAAGGAGATCTTCTCCTTGTTACAACACCATCAAGGATATCACCATCCTTGAAGATAAACAAATACATATATGTATAATGATACACCTTATCGATTATACGACCTAGGCATTCTTCCCAAATGCTACTTGATTAGATTCTTTGGCATCATTCACTAATGCCTTTGACACAACGCTTAGCACCCTTCACTAATGCCTTCGTCTTGACACCTTTAGCATCTTTCACTAATTCTTTGTCAGGATGATGGCACACTTTCACTAATGCTTTCATCTTGACACTTTCGCCATTCTTCACTAATGCCTTCAACCCAACATCTATGGAGAAAGGAAGAACTATCAACAAGAGATCCTTAGTAGTCTTGATGATGACGAAGCATGGCAACTCATGGACTTGAGCTTGCGTCTTAGAAGTGGTGATCTCTCCTTTAGAAGAACCTAGTAGATCACACAAAACAAAGACAAACTACATAGATCACTTAGATCGAGGTTAGAGGTTAGAATACTTTGGGGAAGTATGTGTGTAAAACAAAACCAAGATGAGAGGCTCTCTATTTATAGAAATTCTCTTGTCCCGGATCGGATCCCCACCCTGAAAGGGATCC
Organism: Chrysanthemum makinoi; assembly: GCA_910596185.1. NCBI lineage: Eukaryota > Viridiplantae > Streptophyta > Magnoliopsida > Asterales > Asteraceae > Chrysanthemum > Chrysanthemum makinoi. The sequence continues at coordinate 75,594,954 of OU343222.1, forward strand.
GCTAGGCTAGCCTTCAGGGATCCATTGAATCCGCTCTCTTTGCCCATGGGTATTTTTGGTTATGGGTCATGGGTCATGGGTTGATCCATGGTTTTCTTTCTAGATACAATGAACTTGGTTAAGTGGTATATATAAAACCATGGGTTATCGGTCAAAACCATTTGCTAGTATTTACCCATTTAGTATATACTTGTATTTACCCATTTTAGCATACACTTAATTTTTACCCATTTTAGTATACTTAGTTTAAGTATATGTTTAACCCAATATGTAAACACTAGTTGTTGTACATATGTATCTAAATCATAAAATCACTTATACTTGTTTTAGTGTTTTATGTGACAACGTAAGTGTGTTAGAAAACTATTAACTCAAACTATTCATACTATTTGTTTTAGTTAAAATGATTTTACATTTGTTATCGACAAAACATTAGAAGATCGTAAAATATAAATAAACATTTTTACGGCTTATTTGTATTAACAGAGTCCATGCTTCGTATAGAGATTCACCTTGACGTTGTTGGAACATCAAGATATCATTCCTAAGCTTAGTGGTTCTCCCCGGTGGGAAAAATTGAGCAAGGAAGGGAGAGGTGAGATCATCCCAACTTGAGATGGAGCCGTGGAAGTGCAGCAATTACTAGCGGTCCAAGTAGAGAATTGGAAGAGAAGACGGTGGCGTGGTCTCCCAGTAAGTAACATCGAGGTCGATGGAATCGACAATTTGAAATCCTTAAGATCTTTATTGGATCTTCGAGCGAAGTCCATGGAATGCACATCGTTTTGCACCAAGGATGGTGTTGGATCCTTGGATGTAAAGTAGTTTGGGCTTAATCGGAAGCTCAATGGTGTTCCTATAGCCTGGTGGCTTGGTGCAGTATTCACCAAGAGTACGCTGCCTCTTGGTCATGGTGGTAGGTTGATGAATGGTGGGTGGTTGGTTATCACCTTCCATGATGAAAAGTGATGGGGTTCTGAACCGAAGAGGGGGATAGACTACTAAAATGAAAAAAGTTACTTGATAGGAATCGAAACAAAGAAACCTAAGCGGTGGACTCCTAACTAGCTATTCTATTCCCGGCGTGGCAAAACTTGATACTTCTGATTAAACAAGGGAGCGGATCAATTATAGAAGTTTGTAGTATTTTGGGTAACTTCAACGTGTTAGGTTTGAGAAGAGATCGTTCGACGAGGGTTGAATGGAATTTCCAACTCACGATTATGAGTTGAATGGGAAAAGGGAATAATTTGATGTTTTCTAAACTACGGGACAAGGGAAGCATAAAAGGAAATTACACTAACGGAATCCTAAATGCGAATAAAACTAAAATGTAATAAATGAAACGTAAATAAAATGCAACTACGTCTAATCTAAATCCTAAATATGATCTAAAATATTTTAAACTAAAAATGCAATTTGAAACTTAACTATGATTTAAAACTAATTTTTATGATTTTTCTCGAATTTATTTGAATTAAAAACTAATTTAAACTTTTAAAACAAATCTAAAATACTAAAAATTATGAAAATAAAGGGGAAAATTATGAAACTATTTTTCAAAATTCTAAAATAACTAAAAAGATTTTTCAAAACTGAATTTGTATTTTTATGATGATTTTTTGAATTTCTATGAATTAAAAACTATTTTAAACTAATTAAATGCTAAAAATTACTATTTAACTAAGAAAATTATGGAAAAATATTTTTTTGGCTTTTTATATTTTTCTTAATCTAGGAAAATTGAAAAATTATTTTTTTGAAGCTTTTCTGATTTATTTGTATTAAATGCTAATTAAAAAGGATTAAAAACCTATTTTAATTGATAAAAATAGCAATTAATGAAAAAAATATATGAAAATTCAGGAAAATCTAAAATATTATTCTAAATCTATAAAAATATAAAACTATGCTTATGTTACGAAACCAGATCTGTAGTGAAACAACTTATAAATAAGCAATACTAAGCTATAGGCTTCTCTAGGCACAAAATGATAATAGCTACTGAGATAATGCTAAAACTACTTAATACTAACCTATTAAAACATACCTAAACCTCTAGAGTGCAAGCTAAACTGAAATGACTTGATTGACTATTTAAAATGAAAACATATTTTCCTACTAACTATAAGCTAAAACCACGACTTATTGTTAGAACAAACCGAAAACCAAAATTTGAGAACTCAAGATCACCGACTAAGTAACAAGTGGACCAAGTTTAGGACAAAAGCAAGCTCAAATGAGGCTAATGCAAGGCACGAAAAGAAGCTAATGGCACTTTCGACTAATCTTTGAGTCTTGAGCAGCAAATCGTCTTTTGAAAGGCGATTTAGTCTTAAATAATTTCCAAAAATTCCACAAAATTCACTTTTCAAAAGTAGACCAACTGAAGTTATTTGTCACAAAATTTCACTGATTTTGACTCAAAATTGAATTCATGAAAATTCAACAAAGTTTGGCTGAAACTGATTTTTTTCACTTTTGACCTTTATGAGACAGTAATGGATCTTTGACCAAACTGAGATTTGATGCAAATTTAAGAAATGATTATGATGAATTATGATGAATTAAAGCTTACTTAAGCTAAAGTATCTAATTCTAAACCTAGAATCAGCTTATGATTATCTAAATTCTAACTGATTATGCTAATAAGGACAGATTAAATCCAAATTTTGACTTTTAGCTTACTAAAATGAAAAATAAAGACTAACTAGATTATATCTAACCTAATAAGACTGTAATATCAAGACTTAACTAATATCTAAACCTCTAACTCATTGTAACTGCTTGTGCCAAACTCCTGAAGCAGGCGAAATGCTGATAATCTAACCTATACTTAATTCTGTGAGACAACAATTAAACTATGATCTACTATCAAAATTAAAGCTAACTAATGTAATACTAACAATATAAACTAACAGAATTAAGTGGAGCAGTTATGCGACAAAGCGGTATGATTGGTAATAAGAAGGACAAGTTAAAGAGCTTACAAAGGTCCGTACTATGGCTTGCCAATATAAACCAAAACCATTAATCAATGCTATTAAGCTCAATCCATTACCGGTTGAACCAAATAAGCTTTTAACCAATTTGCTGACATCGATTTGTCTATCTTGGGCGATTTTGAAATTTGATTGTGAATGGAAAGTGAAACGGATATAAACCTTCAATAAGCTATAAGGAAGCTTAAAAAGGTTTATCAAAACAGTAGCAAGCTTATTGAGAGCTTATAAGAAGATCTAACATATTTTTTTTATTTTTCTTATTATTATTATTATTATTATTATTTTGATTTTTGATTAAAATGAGAACTAGCTGTAAATACTTTTAAAATAAGCTGAGATTAAGTAACAACAACTAATAACTGAGATTAAAAGCATAGAAAACTAAAACAATGATTTGAAGAGAAAAACAAAATTTCATTAATATTTAAAAGCTAAGTACAAGAGTAGATTACAAAATCTGAGAATAACATAAAAACATTAAAACTGAATGAAAAATTACAATAAGCTCTTGAAGAAAGGTTGCCTTCACTTGTGAATGAAAGGAATATTTATAGCCCGTCTTGAGCCTTAGAAGGATCAGAAGATGTGTCATGCTTTCTCTTGATGTCTCTCAACCTTGGATCACCCTCATACATCATCCCAATTATAGCCTTAGATCAAATCACCGCTCTTTTTCGGAGGAGAAGCGATTTAGTGGTATGACACACGGATTGCTGTGGCATCGGTGTGTCGATCCGCGTGTCAGTGTGAGTGTTAATTTAGAGTGAATTTGAGTTTCATGTGGGGAATTAATTTGGTGGGAAGGTTAGGGTTCATGTTATCTCAGGTTTGGGAGGTTTGAGTAAAACTTTGGCGTTTGATTTTTATATGTGGTTCGTTGGGTAGGGTTATGAGTTGATTGACCAGTTAAACGGGTTGGATATACGGGTATAAGGAAGCGGATCGGATCTGGACATGGACTTGGGCTTTTGGTATACATTAGGCCAAGGTTTAATGGACATGGACTAGTATATAATCCATTTAATGGTATAAGGACCAAAAATGTATAAGCGAAAATCAGGGGCCAATCTTGTAAATCTAAAAATATAATCCAAGGGCTAGATTTGCCAATCTTCAATAAACCAAGGGCCATTCTTGCCAAATTCTGAAACTTGTGGGTATATTGCATAATAAATAGCTGAAAGTTGAGAGGACTATTTTGACAATTACGCAAACTTGATCATTATCTTCAAAATCATCCTCGAGTAGAAATCTTCACAAATGCACAATTCGACCTTAGGCTCGGCTTTAGCATTCTTCTTTCTCTCGTGCTCGGTTTTGTCGATTTGGCTATCTTTTGCGTGTTTTGACATATCCGTACCTGCACATGCATAAACTCAAGAAACCATTAAATATTAGCAATAAACGGCTTTCTCTTGGTTATTTTGGGTCTTATTTGATAAATAAATGATATGTGTTTTAGCACATATCACTTACGCAGCGCGTTCGGGGTAAAAGGAACTTCCTTTAAGTGAGAGTTTTCAACACCCTAGGCAGTGAACCTAATCGTTGTAGTGTAGTATTAGAGTAAGCCACGGGAATTGATATCGTTCTCTAGGGGAATAGGAATGCTAGTGAGAAGTTACTACGCTAAGGTTGGGGTTGAGGAAATTTTTTTTTAATCTTTTTTATGTTTTTTTTAGGAATAGGAAAGGTACGAATCTCGGGGTTTGGATTTGGGGGGTTTTGGTATTTCTACCAATTACTTCTACTATCTAATTATCTAATTAACTAAGGTGAGGGTAGTCTATATCTAATTATTGTGTGTCATTGATGGTTTAAAGATGTGTTTACTTAGGTTTTATTACTCCTTATCTCTCTATTGATGGTTGAATTGTCAGTCCTTATTCTTAATCGCGTTGTGTGTCTAAGTGTTGTAGGGTATGTGTTTATCCTAACTCTTTGAAACTACCAAATGTTATAGCCTACAAACTCTCTAGGAGTTTATAAACTTTAACTCTAAGACTCTTGGATGGTTTAGCCTACAACAACTCTAGGTGTTATAAACTAAGGTTCACAAAGATTAAGCAAGCATTAACTACACAGCGGATGATCTATGTAGCATTACTAGATCATTAACAATTAAGATAAGAGACAACCAATCAATATTCAATAATTAAGTTTCATATTCCTAAGCAAACACACAAGTAAATTAGCCGGACATGGAGAACATGCAAGCATACACACAAGTAAGTGAATACATAATTAAATTAATGAAGTAAAACACTTATCTTGATGTAAGATAGGGTTTGGAACCCTAAAATAATGTACAAGGCGACCTTGGTTGGTTTAGGTTTTACTCCAAAAGACTACACTCTGAAAACTAAAAATTGAGTTCTATATATAAGATTACATATCGCGGCTGCGTCCCCTTTGATTTGTGCCGCTGGCAGTGAAGGTTCATTAGGGTTTCGTCTTGGCCGCGTTAGTCTTGGCGACGTGCGTCACCTTATGCTTGTGACGCCGTCCCCTTCATCTCGGACGCTGCCCGGATCAAATTTAGGCCGTCAGTTGCGGCGACTACTCTTTTTAAAGCGACACCGTCACTTGTAAATAAGCAATTTGGCTCTGAGCCGTCACAAAAGTGATGACGGCGTCGCTGATTAACACGACGCCGTCCCCTTCAGTTTTAGCAGCCTGAGTGTCTCGATTCTTGACTTTGGCCATTTTCTTAGTATATTCGCGCCTTTTCGTCCGAATAAGTGTCATTCCAGCATTTTGCCTTCAAGATATCTAAAAAGTGAAAAGGAACGATACAAAGTAATAACGGATACAAAAGTGATCAAATAAGGGCTTAAACGACCCCTCAAAAAGGTACATTTTAAAACCTTATCACATATTTATAATACAAACAGCAGATTCTAAAGCATAATCCCAAAAGGATAAAGGCAGAGTAGTAAGATTAAACATTGATCGCACCATGTCTAACAATGTACGATTCCTTCTCTCAGATACACCATTTTGTTGTGGAGTATATAAAGATGTGAGATTCTTGACAATTCCATTCTGAGCTAAGTAATCTTTAAAATCCTGGCTTAGATATTCACCGCCTCTATCGGATCGAAGAGCTTTAATCTTCTTTCCTAATTACAGCTCTACTTTTTCTTTGAAAACCTTAAATGTTTCAAACACCTCATGTTTATGCTTAAGTAAATAAACATAACCAAAACGGCTGAAATCATCGAAAGGTTAAGTAGCTAGCACCTTTCTTTGACACATGTCTAAGTGGTCCACACACATCAGTATGAATAAGACCAAGTAGATCAGACGCTCTCTCGATATTACTATGAAAAGGTTTCTTCGTCATCTTTCCAGATATGCATGACTCACATTTATCAAATGATTCATCATTGATATTTTGCAAAAGCCCTTCACGTTGTTGCTTTTGCATGCGAGTCGTGCCTATATGAGCAAGTCTACAATACCAAACATAAGAAGAATTCAAGTCCACATTCATTTTCTTATTGATGCTAAACATCGAATTGTTATAGTTGTTAGATGCATTTCCAATCATGTCAATTTCAAACACATCATTCACAGTAATTGCATTAAAATAAAATACATCATTTAAAGAAACATAAATTCCATTACTTGTGATGGTATGAGTAAAACCAAGATCCAAAAATACTGAAAAGGAAACAACACCTCTAATTATAGAAGGTGCATAATAACGATTGTTTAATAACAGTACTAAGCCCAAAGGCAATACTAAACTAAACACTCCTATGGCTTCAACAGCTGCAGGTGCCCTATTTCCCACATGCAGATATTGCTCTCCATAGGACAGCTTGCTCTCCACTCTAAACCCCTACAGTGTATTACAAATGCGAATACCACATCCAGTATCATATACCCAGAAATTAATTTTATGATTTAGAGTAAATAATTCAATCATAAATAAGTTACCTGAAGGACCATCACCCGAGGACCCGGAATACTTCAACTTATTTTTCCGCAGTTCATCAAGATAGAGAACACAGTTTCTCTTCCAATGCCCAACGACTTTGCAGTGGTTCCATGCTTGATCCTTTATAGGATTTTCCTTCTTCTGAGGAGGGTACTTCTTCGGTTCTGGTTGATAGGCCATAACTTGTTTACCCTTGTCAACCTTACCTTTCCCTTTACCCTTCTTGTTGTTCACACGCTGCGGTTTTGGCTTATTAATCCTACCACTCTGAATAGCAAGTACCTGGGGAGTAGGAGCCTTCTGAGGTAACCCTTTTTCATAATCAATTAGCAATACGTGTAGGTCAGTAATTGTCTTCCCACGCGTGCATATTGAAGTTCCTAACAAAACCATTGAAATCCTTGTTAAGGGATCTGTTGATCAAGTTCACGAGAATGTCATTTTCATAAACTTTACCAAGTGCATGTAGTTGGTCCATGTATCCTTTCATCTCCAAACACATGCGCACTTACGGGTTTACCCTCTCCCTGCTTGCAGCTGTGAAGTGCATCAATCAAATCATATATTTCTACAGTCGCGGGTTTCTCAAACATAGTTCTGAGTTCATTAAGCATGTTGTATAGGAAGTAATTTTCGAACTGCTTTTGGAGAGCAGAGTCCATCATTCCCAACATCAAGCAAGCCACATTATTATGACGCTTATACTCAGCCTTCCACGCAGCCTTTACCTTGTCAGAGGCATCACTGAGTTCATCGGTTCAAGTTAATGCAGATAATCCAACCGATCGGTAACTCTCTGAGACAATTCTTAAAGCGATGCCAATCATTGAAATTCTTTGTGCGATCAACATTTCTCGTTCAAAAAGGTTTTGAACGCAAAATTTAGTGCGTGATGTTATCGTTGTTTTGAGCCATTTTCTGAGAAAAAGTTCAAGTATTAGTATTTTCGATAATACAAGTTTTCAAGAAAATAAAATATACCCAAGGTAATATAAACATATAACCATATAATTTTCTCGAAAACTAGGATCCAAATTATCATAGGTTCATTACATCAGTTGATCTGCTAGTAACGAAAGCATATAATAAGGTAAGCTGTCGAACAATAATTGACAAACATTTTCCAATTCCTAGATCATTATGGGATTTACATTTTCCAACGCTATTGCAAATGTAAACATGTTTTATCCCCATCTTGTGCCTTGAGTCCAGTTCTCACTTACAACTCAATTTAAGTCGTCTAACTTAAGGAACTGCAAATGTGTCCATGCAAGGTCTGACTTCACATGACGATTTACCTTTCCATCACAATCTCGCCAAGTTCCCACATGACGTAAATTGCAACTTCAAGTGTTCCTTTAACTAGATGGCACTAACTTAATTTTGAAAAGGTACTAGTTTTGATTCATGGTGTCAAATCAAATATGTACAAAGATGTCATGCATTCATCTTGTAGCATAAATTTTAATAAAAAACTTTTTATTAAACAATTCGTAAAGATGAAATTATCAAAGTTTTGATTGAGGTATTGGTTTCGCCAATCAAGGAATTTACCTTTAATTGTAGTCCATTATATCGTACTTTTTCATAAGTCTAAAGACTTAGTGTTTCGGATAATTACCACAAAAGTGACGCATGGAATTAAAGCTACTTCACCATTAAGATGATTTTGTACATTTATAGCCTACTTGGTAACTCCAATTTGACTCGCAAAGGAGCAGAGAATTTGGTCAGCACGAAGCAATTAACCTCCTTTTTTCGGGTCACAATTTAATGCGCTCCCTCCTATCCCCTCTTATAGTTTGTCAAAATTGGATGCGCCGTTCTCACTATTTGTACCAAAACTCATCAATCAATTAAACTTATTGAAAATTTAACTCTTCAAAAATAAATCAAATTTCACCATTTTTTTAGTCCAATTTATTTTTCTATTCAAAACTACCATTTGCTTAAAACTTGTCACACATAATAAACAAACAAGTAACAATAAAAAATAAATAACTAAAACAATGCGCACTTAACTAACAATTAATACGTGTAAACAAGTAGCCACATGCAACTTATTTGATAAAGCCTATTAATAATCGATATCTAGGTTATTAACGTATATATTAATTAGGGCTTTCAATCGCACAATTGAAAGTGAGCCACATACATCGACGAATCGATTGCGTAAGCCATAATTAAAATATACCAAATTGCACATAACTGATTCATTAATATATATATATTGGAGTCTTCCCAAATTCAAGATTTATCAAAACATACATGTGATAAAATAACTTAACAATTAAAAATTCAAGCAACCATCCATGACGAACATGCATGTATCATCATGGATATAACATAACAATTATCCAATTAAGTCATAAGATCGCATACAATTCCATGTCACATAACAATTATTCATGAATTTTTCACGTAACAAATATATAATTCTAGGTTTCGATATCGATAACATAACAATTATATTAAACCCTAAAAATTTTAAAGAAATCGACCCAAAAAAAGTTAGGGGTCGGCAATTTAAAAAAAAAAAAAACCTATTTAGGGCAAAAGCCCTAACCTTAAAATTAGGGTTTACATAATCATAACCAAAACCTTAGAACAATCATATCAAACAACATACAATATTCATTTTTTACGTGTTTAGTAATTAATTACTCATTAATCAAGGCTCTGATACCACAGTTGGAATTATATAACATGACAAATATATATAAAACACATAAAACATCAAAGACACATGCGGAAGCGTATAGGTAAGAATAATGAATAACTAATTAACATAAACATAAACGTATGCGTACCTTTTTGATTCTAGCCCAACAAGAATCAATTCCTTTAAACTAGCAAGTGGTGAACCCTAATTATAGTTTATAGGATTGTATGAATTACCCCTTACCAATTTTGTAATTCAATCCAAGATACTAACAAAAGTATGTTAATACCACGTTCTTGTACACACGTACTAAATCAAATTAAAGTAATGCTAGTTTAACACGAAACAATTTTGTTTTGGAAAAATAATGGATCGACACCCTTTGGGGTTGTACGATCGTTTGGGACACAAAAACACACAAACAAGTTTTAGGTTTTTGATTAGGAGTACAAGAGATGGAATACAAAGATCCTAGGCCTTGTATTTATACACAAGGTAACTTGATTACCAAGTTTAAGCATGGGTTGGGCTTTGGAACCCCTTGGCCGATCGGTTTGCATATCCCAAAGGGTTTTCCGGAACCTTCCCAATCTCTGTTTTATTATTTAGTCATTCCATTTAACATTTAACGATCGTTAGTCTATTACACTTAATTAACTTAACGTCCGTTGTATATTTCGTGTAAATAATAAATAAATATAACATTTTATACTTAATTATTAACTTTAATTCTCATACGCAAAGCGTGCAATCCCGTGGTCTCAAGTTCGATCCTAACTCACGACTGCTAATTTATATCCATAAAACCAACAATTAGTTCACTCAGAAATATTTTCTTTGACTTGCTTTTGGCTCGTAGTTTATGTAAAAGATGGTTAAATGGCGATTACTTCTAATGATGTGGTGTCATCTTTCTTCTATCCGGCCATACATTTTCTTTTAAGTCTTGGTATTAGTTTTTTCCTACAAACCTGTTAATTTATGTTTAAACTGTGGCATGATAAACATTGTCTTTGGTTGTGGTGCGTCATATATAGATATACCTCAGCACGGCCCATGAACGGTAAAAGGTTCATCAAAAATGGATATGTATGCATGCACAAATGTTAATAAACAAAAATGTTTCACAGGTTGATAAATGGCCTTCGACTGAACCTTGTTTCTTCTGATTATACAAATTCTTGGGATAAGGGTTTGGAACAAGGCGATTTTGTAACACATAATACACTAAAGAATATGTAATGATCGATTCTATTAATGATTGAATTACAACTGAGGATGTTTTACAAAATGTTACACCTATTTATACTTTATGAAACGGTACCTTTGAACATGAGGTATACCGATTCATATAAAGTAATCGACATAACTAATCTAAAGGTTATAACCCTTAAGAAATGGTTATATTGATACTTAAACGACCCAGCCCAAACATAAATTCGGTTTACATACTTCTAAACTAAACATAATATATATAAACACTTAACTACCTTAACTTTGCTTCTATAACATTAAGGTCCAACATTCACCCCATAATGTTATAGACGGCAATCATGTCTTCTTTACTTGACTTCACAACAATGTGGGTTCATCGTCAGTTTCATAAATGAGATGTGCTTGTTTTTCCTTGTCTTTCTTCTTCCATTTGGTGTATTTGCGTGCAAAATGACAAAAGTAACCGCATTCATAGCATCTCATTTCATTCTTGCTTTGTTCTCCTTGCCTTGTATCTCTTTCTCATCCTTTTCCTACTTTTTTAAAGTTTCTTCCTCTTCCATGATTGCTTGAACTTGCCATCAAAAGTTTGTCTTGATAATTTTCTGGTTCATCTTGAATTTTGAGTCATTCTTCGAAAGCAGTTAATCTTCCAACGGCTTCTTCAAACAACATTTTGTGTAAATCTTGACATTGTTCAATAGACGCCACGATAGGTAGAAACTTCTTTGGAACAGAGTTAAGTAGTTTCCTTACTAGTACTTTATCTTCCAAAGTTTCACCAAGGCCTTTAAACTTGGCCTTTATACTACTTAACTTTCCTCCATAGTCACTTACGTTTTCGTTTGATTTCATCCTTAGCGTCTATAGTTCACTCCTCAAGGTTTGTAGTCGTGCTTTTTGAACAAGATCGGCTCCCAAATACTTGACTTTGATCGAGTCCCATACTTTCTTTGTAGTCGAGTATTGTGCAACTTGCATTAAAACATCTTGTGGCAATGTTTGAAAGATCATTGCCATTGATGTATTTTCCTTCTTCTCATTTGTTGCTTCTCTTTCTTTTGCAACTATCGTTCCCCAAATACCATATGCCTTCAATATTGTCTCCATCATAATTGCCCATGTTGTGTAGTTTGTTTCGGTTAGTTACGGATATTGAAGTGCTATGTTTTGGTCACGTGTAGTTGTGGATGGTTCCCCATTTGTCATCTTTCTTGCTTTATTACTTGCTTCCTTTTTTTCTTACTTATGATTGTATGATCGGTTCGTACTTGCTTTGAAACACAAAGGTTTCTCTTACGGGGTGAAACACTAAGATTTCTCTTACGGGGTGAAACACTAAGGTTTCTCTTACTGGGTGAAACACTAAGGTTTCTCTTATAGTACGGGGTGAAACCCTAAGGTTTCTCTCTTACTTTCTTACTAGTTTTGTGAACCACAATGGTTAGGTTTCTTACTTGCTATTTTGTATTTTTAATCTAAAGGGAAAAGATCATTTTTTTTCTATTAGATAAAGATACAAAACTTGATTTTTCTTACTTTTACTTCCTTCAATTGATTTGGGATTTGTATGTATTTTTTTCTAATCAATAAATAAAGTGAAAAGAAAATAAATAGTTATTTAAAATTTTTTTACCAAATCCTAGACCCTATCTGACTACTGGTTTCTTTCTTTCTTTTCCCCTTTACTTTTCCTTTCTTAAAATACACCTAATTCTAATTTAGATTAAAATCAGAAAAAAGGGAAGACTCAATGAATACCAAAATCGTTCCTTCAATAATCGATGTCTGGTTCTAACCACTGTTTCTATGCTTCGATCTTCTTTAGTCCTTGCTTAAATCCTTCTTCAATTGCTTCCCAGTTCGTCTTCAATCGGAGAAGTGGTTTACAATCAGAGTTTCTTCAATCGTTGGATGAAACAGGCAATCCTTCTTCCTTATCTTCTTTTGCTCAGATTCGATTATGAACCCCTGGAATTGTTCTCCTTTGATCGATTAGCCTTGGGCTATGATACCAATGTTTCACAGGTTGATAAATGGCCTTCGACTGAACCTTGTTTCTTCTGATTATACAAGTTCTTGGGATAAGGGTTTGGAACAAGGCGATTTTGTAACACAGAATACACTAAAGAATATGTAATGATCGGTTCTATTAATGATTAAATTACAACTGATGATGTTTTACAGAACATTACACCCATTTATACTTCATGAGACGGTACCTTTGAACATGAGGTATACCGATTCATATAAAGTAATCGACATAACTAATCTAAATGTTATAACCCTTAAGAAACGGTTATATTGATACTTAAATGACTCAGCCCAAACATAAATTCGGTTTGCAGACTTCTAAAGTAAACATAATATATATAAACACTTCACTACCCTAACTTTGCATCTATAACATTAAGGTCCAACAAAAAATCATATAGTTATGCATAATTTTTACATATCAATTATCTTTGATGGATAAATTGAATAGTTCTCGTAGGACAATACAATGTCATAAAGTCTATTTTAATAACTATATTCTGTCTTTATTAGTTAAAAGTGGTTAGCCGATTTGAAATCGAACAACCCAACTGAAAAAATGATTAACCGACTGGTTAATCTGTATTTTTGGTTTTGATTTAAGTTCAACTGATTGGTAAACCGTGATTACTGGTTTCGATTAACCTTGCATGAAGACCCCAAATATTAGCTTAAAGAGCTCAACCACATATCAGATGATATGGGTGATCACCTGGTTTCACCTCCTCTGTCTTTTACACCAAAATGATCCCTAGCTTGTTCATCACTCTTCTTGTTTAATTCACGATTTAGTACTACATTCGTCACCCATCACATATAAATCAATTAAGTCATCACCCACAAGCTCATTTGCATCGACCAATAAAATTGATAAGAAAACCAGATTATGGGGAACTGGTGTTTCTTTCTTTCAGTTATTTTTGATGAAAAGTGAAAACATAGAGTCTCTTAAGCAGGAGTATCGTGGTGCTGATGCTAGTCTTGAGCAACATGAGCTAGTTGATCATAGTGTATGTTTTTTGCTAATGTTTTAACGGGAATTCATGTTCTTTAAGTGGGGTAAATGCTTGATATTTGTATTGTGGAATTTAGATGCTATAAATCTTTAGGGGGTAACTAAGTCGGGTTCTTGTTTCTTGATTCTTGTAAGGTTTGTGTCATATCAAGAATTACTGTTACTTGCATGTATTTCAGAATTTTTAGATTCTATTCCATATGGATCGTTTTCAGGTCACACCATTTACGACTCAAGTTCTTTGGCTCGGCCCTGTTCATTTCCACCCTTACAAACACCTCCTTTACCTAAAATCCAAATTCTTAAACTAAACACAAACAGCCTCTTCTAGTTTAGTTTGGTTTATAGGGTGTTTGTTTAAGCTTATTTATAATAGCCATGTGAGCTTATGTGATTTTGCGTATATTTCATAAGCATATTATAGGGACACTGTTGCATGGAAGATTATGTCATTATAAGGTTAGTTGGATTTTAATCTTTCGAATCTATGATCAATGCTGAGAAGTATGTGTTAGTCTAATCTTCTCTTTTATGAACAATCGAAATAATAAGTATACTAAGTGTATTTGATATATAGCAATTGTTGGTTTTACAGACTTGGGTTTTATGGGTATATATAACCCATCAACCGACACAACAAACAGACACAACGGTTCACTAAACTACCATAACCGTTTTTAACTGTATTTCGGTTATAAACTTTACTTTTGACACACTAGACCCTTTAACTTATATACATACATAAATACTACACTAATCTTGACTTTCATGTTTGACCTTCATGGATTAGATGAATTAGTATCCAATACTCCTCCCTAATTTATTAATCCATGTCTTCGATATCTTTAAGCTCCGTCATCTTTATCTTTGAACTTTGGCTTGTTTCCACTTCCTTTGTCTTGATCTTCAACACTAAATATGTCTTGAGTTTTCTCCTTGATTGGTCTTCTATCTTCTTTGTCTTCAATCTCATCTCGATCATCTTTGTCTCCTTTGTCACTATCTTCCTTCATTTGTATCATTTCATAATCTTGCGTCTCTAATAATCTGTTTCTTGTATCACGATCTTCTGGTTCAGTTTCCTTGTTTCTTGATTTAATGTCTTTCTCAATCTGGTTCTCCTTCTGAAATCTTGATGGCGTCTCTTGATGCTTCTTGCATTCGCCTTTGTCAACTCTTTCTTCTTTTAGATGTTTCTCATTTGAAACAACTTCATGGTTCTCTTTCTCAAACAATTCTTTTACTCTCTTTCATCTCTTTGCTTGTGCAATTTCTCAACTTCTTGAGGTTCTCTAACTCTCTCTGCATTTGTTTCTCAAATGCCATTTCTCTATTTCTTAATTTCTTCTCAAACTCTTGTTTTTCCATCTCTAACTCTTGAAGCATTTTGAACTTCCAAAACTCTAATTTACTCTTCGAATCAATTTCTATCTCTGACCGCATATCTTCTAACTTTTCCTTTTGAATTTCATCCTTTAAGGATGTTATCTCTTTTCCATCGTTACTAGTAACCATCAATAGTGCTGGTTCGTCATCTTCGAACACAAGGTTTGCTTTTTCTTCTCTAGGGTTTGGTTTTGGACAATTTGTAGCAAAGTGTCCAAACTCATGACAATTATAGCACTCTATTTCTCTAAAGTCTCTCCTATGGTAGTTTTGATCTCCATGGTTTCTCTTGTTTCTATCATAACTATCTCCATTCTTACTATCTCTTGTGAATCTTCCTTGGCCTCTTCCTCGTGTCTGATTACCACCTCCTCGTCTATCATTTCCATAGTTGCGTTCATAATTTCTATTATTCCCTTGACGTGTGAACAACAATTTCTCACTATTATCTTCCTCACTTCCTTTTCTAAACTTAAGCCTTTCTTCATAAGTCTTAAGTTTCCCAATAATCTCCTCTAATTTTGCTTTCTTAAAATCAACAACCATTTCAATGGTTGCTACAACTGGTACAAACTTATCCGCATCGCATTCGGTAGTTTCCGTACTTTTGTTTGTTCATCAAGCGTCAATCCACATGTAGCAGCCTTTGTAATAATACTCATCAACCTCCCAGCAAATGAATCTATTGATTCATCTTCTTTCATCACAAGTCTTTCAAATTCAGATTTAAGTTGTTGCGAGTGTGCTCGTTGTACATCTTTCGTTCCAATAAATCTGGACTTTAGAGAGTCCCAAATTTCTTTTGTTGTTTCACATCCCGCAACTTGCATTTGCAAATCTTCTGTTAACCCTTGAAATAGGTATCTTTGCCGAACTATCCTTTTTACATCAATCTCTTTTGATGTACTTACTCCTTCTACTAAATCCCATACTCCATTTGCCGTTAATATCTTCTTCATTCTTAATGCCCATAATGTATAATTTGTGTTGCTTAAAACTGGGCATTGATATGATGGTAACGATGTGGTGAAAACAACTCTGTTTTCGTTTTTATCTCCCGTCATATCTTTCGATTTGGTTTTCTTCTAAGACCAATATGATTCTAATAATAGTCGAATCTTAAATCCTTCTTTCTAATCACAATAATAATATGCAACTTCTAAAACCAATATAATCTTAATAGCAGTCGAACTTAAATTTTCTACCTAATCACAATAATTCTCAAACAATTCTAACGGTTTCTAACGCGAATTGTAATGAAAAAAAATCTATTCTACTAATCTACAATACTATTATGCAAATTTTCTAAAAAAATGACAGTATTTGAAGGAGTAAAAAAATGTTACTTGACTTTTTTGTGGGCTCCTTCTCCCAACAATAATGTACTGCTCCTCCTTTTCCTAATACTGCTACTTCTTTTCCCCAAATAAAATTGTTCTTCCTTTCCAAAAAAAGCACGCCTTCCTCTTCCTTCTTCCTTCTACACAAATTAGGGCAAAGCCCTGTAAATGATGCTGGCCCTCTTCTGGTTTTGTTCTAATCAAAATGGTGATGGTGGTTAATCGGTTTCTTTTTCTTTTCCGGCAACCATACACGGCGGCGGTGGTTATTTCTTCTCCGGCAATCAATACGGCGGCGGTCTCTCTTCTTCGCACAACCGGTATGTCTTTCTCTCTCTTTCTCTTGATTGATTCCCTGAATCAATCGGTCTATGTTTTTCTTCTTGATTTGACCGGTATGCGCACGGTCTAATTCTACTCTTGATTGATTCCCTGAATCAATCGGTTTATATCTCTCTGGTTCGAATCCTTTGGCTCTGATGCCAATTGTTAGTCTAATCTTCTCTTTTATGAACAATCGAAATAATAAGTATACTAAGTGTATTTGATATATAGCAATTGTTGGTTTTACAGACTTGGGTTTTATGGGTATATATAACCCATCAACCGACACAACAAACAGACACAACGGTTCACTAAACTACCATAACCGTTTTTAACTGTATTTCGGTTATAAACTTTACTTTTGACACACTAGACCCTTTAACTTATATACATACATAAATACTACACTAATCTTGACTTTCATGTTTGACCTTCATGGATTAGATGAATTAGTATCCAATACTCCTCCCTAATTTATTAATCCATGTCTTCGATATCTTCAAGCTCCGTCATCTTTATCTTTGAACTTGGGCTTGTTTCCACTTCCTTTGTCTTGATCTTCAACACTAAATATGTCTTGAGTTTTCTCCTTGATTGGTCTTCTATCTTCTTTGTCTTCAGTACGTCTTTTACAATCCAAACAAAACGAAGATCATACAAGTATAATAGGTTCTGAGTATAGCCGAAGTAACAAACGAGGAGTGAACTTATATTAAGAAAAAGAAAACGCACATATCTAGCTTTATAGAAAAAGAAAACATACATACGTGGTTTTATACAAAGATAGTGGAAAGGTTGTACACTACACATATATATATTTGGTTTTTCAGGTCTACGTATTTCTTTCAGGTGCGTTTGCAGCATTTGCACAATGAAGATACCCCACGAATAAAAAATGGTATGAAGGAACACACAACAAATAGTATGGATGCTGTGGATCTTGCATGTTTTGTTTGTTCTGCCACAGCATGCCCAAAGGAGAAACCCATGGCAAGGATAGCACCATATATCTCTCTTCTATATTGTAAATTAGAAGAGATAGCCAAAATGAGGGTGCTTGCAAACGACCAGGCCAGTGTGCATGCACAAAAGAATACAACTAACGATCCAACGCGACCATTTTTTAGAGCATCAGGAGGACTCATAGCTGCTTGGTAGGAGGCAGCGGCGACGACTCCTGCAACCACCAAAATCTGATTGCGAATATGCTGGTCCGTATCTGAAACCGAAACCGAAACCGGTGCCTCTACGTTCATCTCACTTGCGGGTGGCATTTTGTGTTGGAACTTTAATCGAATTCGTTTGGTTTATGTGTTGGTACAATCAGCTAAGTAGAATATAATTATATAAAGAGAAATTTGCTATATTATGTGGTTATAAAATTTTTGCTATGACTAATTGTATTACTTGAAAGTGACAGATGGAAATTTGGTGCCGTTAACAATTCAAAGTGTTAGCAATTAGTGTCTAGGTTTTTTTTTTTGCCCTCTTATTTGACAAAAGATTTTTAGAGTTAACGAAATTTGCTCCTATAATTAAGAGGTAAAAGCCTCTAGCTGAACCAGATTTTTTTTTTTTTTTTTTTTTTAGAACGGTAATATGTATAACACCTAGCAAGGAGCTAGGGAAAAAAAAGGTTACAAAGAAGAAGTGATGGTCCGAGAACCACTCAACCCAGCTACAAAAATTCTTCCTATGTCTATATCAGTTGAGTTTAACATCCATAATTAAGGATAAGATCCTTGCAGTTTTTTGGACCCAAAAGTTAATTACTTTCTATGGCGCCAAATAATCCATAATTAAGGATAAGATCCTTGCAGTTTTTTGGACCCAAAAGTTAATTAGTTTCTATGGCGCCAAATAATCCATATTGTTGATTGAACAACCACATTCAAATATAAGTGACAAAACCGGAGTAAGACATGCTTGGTCCCCAAGGGTGACAAAGTCTATGACGTTCGGAAACTTAAGGTTATTAAGCTTCCACCATATGAGGACGTTGGACCATATCATGTCTCTTTAACTATATTTTCTTTAAGTATAAATATATTTTCAAGTATATCTTCTTTAAGTATATCTTTAACTAGATCCAAAGTATGTTCGATGGACGGACTAGTTTCATGAATTTGTTTATCAAAAATCGACCAAGAAAGATAACAGGCTGCTATATTACGTTTATAAAAAAAGATAAACCTTCATGAATGAATATTCACTAAACACTCAAGTATTAGTTAAGCAATTGCTAACATGCAAAATTCTTTATAAAAATCTAAACGATACGTGATGATATATTAACTATCAGTGGTAATAGGATCGACTTAAGACCGAGCTTTAACAAATCGAGCAATTATAATCCAAACCCGACTACGAAACCTCCCGAAAGCATGAATACTAAGGATCCTTAATAACATGGTATTACATCATGGAACAAAGAAAGACAATGTTTATTCACCTGCAAAAATGACATGGCAACGTTGAGTTGAATTCAAATTCTTCTACGTTCCCACTCCAATATTTTGTAGTAATTTAGATCCATGTATGTCTTTAGAAGACTATTGCCAAAAGAAGGGGGGGAAAGAACCATCTTGGTTGAACTTGATTCATTTCGAGAACTAATTAACAAACACTGTCAATTATTGAGATAAATTAGCACCAGCTAGAATCAGCTGCTCAATAAGTCAAGCTTTCTAAATACATATATTTTCTTATATTAAGATACACAATACTTCGTAGTTAAGAAGGACCATCATAAAGAATTGTTGTAAAACATAATATATGAAAAGTACAGGACCGAACCGACCTCCACGACTGAGAGTCATCATCACCAACGTGGCTCCTCAACCTTTTTTTTCATATATCCCAAATGGCCAAACCAAAGAAAGTTCCTACTATTTGTGGGTAGCATCTAACATAATTCTACACATGGTCCATACAAAAAACAATAGTTTACCTTAAATATTGAAAGGGGCCTTCACCCAACTGTTTTGGCTTTTTGTCCACATAGGGAATCATTTATGCAGATTAACACTGTTGGGTTCACCCGGAACCTTTTTTTTGTTCAAAAATCCTATCTATTATACATTTGATAGTTAGAGGTGAAGTATAATGGTTGTGTTTGGACAGGGGCTTATGGAGGTTATAAAGGCTTGAGCTTTTAGGATAAGCTAGCTTATAAAATGAGTTTCATCCGTCACACAAGCTTATGGAATCTTATAAGCTATAAGCCTCCCTAAGCCCAATTGAATTGAAACTAGCTTATAAAAATAAGTAGGGTTTATAGTTAGTCAAATTACCTAAATACCTTTCAAAATATAATGGATTAACACGAAAAAATTTGAAATATATGTGAACGATGTCGAAGCATTTTTCTGTCGGGTTAGTCTTGACGGTTCCCATGTACCGGTCATCCTTGTCCCGAGCTTTGAAGTGTGCTACAAAGACAAAAGAACCCGTTAGAAGGAGCCCCGAGGCCGAAGCCCCGGGAACCACCCTCCGACGGTCAAGTCATAACCTCGTAGGTAGAGGATTTATCATATAGGTATAAGCATGTTATATATGCATTATGATGTGCTTGATATGCAAAGTCTGTGATGTAAAGATGTATGTATGAGATGTGTGTGTATCATTCTGTGATGTAAGATGTGGTGTTAATATGTATATTGAGGTGACATAGTAGTATGTGAGATATGTGAGATATCATACCTGATCTTGTAAAGAGTGGCATATATATATATAGAGACATAGATAGTGACATATCTAGGAGGGAAATATTTAGGCGGGAAACAACTAGGCGGGAACATTTAGGCGGGAAACAGTTTAGGCGGGAAGTATCGGCCATATACGTCGACATGTCCCCCCAGTATTGTACTATTGGTTGAAGACCGATTGTGCAATACTTAAAGAATGTCCCTACGCCTTTTGACACTTATCGTTCGGCGCGGGCCGTCCGGCCACGCACGTCAACATGTCCCCCTAGTTGTATTATTAGTAAAAGACTAATGATGTAATACTTAAATAGTACCTTACGGCCTTTCGGCTTGTATTATTCGGACATGCCTTCCATCCAGTGGTCGTCTTGAGTGATTTGCCAAGTGGCCTATAAGCCGGTGCTTTATAAGGCGAGTTGGGTCCATCAGACCACATACGCCATCATGTCTTCCCAGTATAGTATTGTTGACATATAGTCAATGATGCTATAATAAAATTTTGTCTTGTCTTTATATATACTTTTTTCACCATTCTTTACGAATGGTTGTGGACCGCCAGCAAAGTGCATTGTTGGCCGGAGGTTGAAAGCCATACATGTCTTTTTCCTCATCCCTTTGCTTATAATTGTGCGAGATATCATGTATCCCCTTTTGAGTTGTTTAATTAATGACGTCCCTAGTGACTGGCTCTTCCGGGGTAGAGCAATGACGTCCTTGGTACCCTGCATCTTCGGAATATAATTATGCCCGTAAGTAAATATACCCCGGCCTTCCCTAGTGACTTAGCACTTTTGGGGGTAATGTTTTTCATGTTGGTAAATATACCTCGGCTCATCCCTGGTGACTTGGCACTTTTGGGATAAATTATGCCCGTAAGTAAATATACCCCGGCCTTCCCTAGTGACTTGGCACTTTCGGGGGTAAATTATGCCTTTTGGTTGGTGTACCTCGGCCTTCCCTAGTGACTTGGCACTTTCGGGGGTAAATTATGCCCGTGAGTAAATATACCCCGGCCTTCCCTAGTGACTTAGCACTTTTGGGGGTAAATTATGCCCGTAAGTAAATATACCTCGGCCTTCCCTAGTGACTTAGCACTTTTGGGGGTAAATTATGCCCGTAAGTAAATATACCTCGGCCTTCCCTAGTGACTTAGCACTTTTGGGGGTAAATTATGCCCGTAAGTAAATATACACCGCCTTCCCTAGTGACTTAGCACTTTTGGGGTAATGTTTACTGTTGGTAAATCTACGGTGGCTCATCCACGGCGTCGTCACGCTTCGGTATCTGCGTGCCGTTTGGGCATATATGCCTCGGCTCTTCCCTTAATGTCTTGGCATTATTCGAGGGTATGCAGTCGCCTACCGAATGGTATATGGCCTTCCCTAGTGTCGTTGCACTTACGGGGGTATAATAGTTATAACCGTTGGGTTTTTGGGTGCACGGTCGGAGGTAGCTAGTCTCTGCCGGAGTCACTATAATGTTATGTCTTATTTCTTGTGAATGTTATGCATGTGGAACCTCATACAATTGTCCCTGCAAAGTAAAACATGAAAGCTCTTTTGCTTTTTCGTGTTAAGATATGATAAACACATCATTTCATTTTCATCAAAACAAAAATCAGGTCATAGCAGGACCGCAACGACCTATGAACGTATTATACCATTATACTCCCTCCAGTTCAACGGTGCTAATATTTGTTAGTATCGTTGAACTTAAATAGAACAAAGTATTAGATAATATAATAAACGATCAATAACAACGTTACCCATAGATGTTAAATGTCAAACATGTGACGTCTCCTCATATTTGAGAATAAGGTGTGAATTATCTCATGTCCAAACATTATTTCATGTTCTTCCTTTGTCAAATTAAGATGATACTATGAGCGGACCATATATGAACTACTATCATTTTGGTAGCAACGTCTCCTCATATACTACGATAAATATATTAATAGTTTTGCCAAATCCTAACGAATTGCACCGGCCAAAGTTTACTTTTAATAGTATGTAATATACTAACATAAAATGGGCTTCTCAAATATGTGAATACAAATTCTTCAATCCCTATGTTACTTAAAAAAAAATCGAATGGAAAATGTCGAATAGTAGCTGCCCAAGACTAATTATGTTTAAGACATGGAGGGATTAATTAATAATACATGTTGTCTTTATGACACCTCTCGTAGGCACCGATCGCATTAAATGTTAACAAATGAATTAACACACTTTTAACCCACTCTCTTTCTTTCCAAGAAAGTCTTCTTCATCCTCAAACCCTTCATCTACCTCACAACTTTTTTACATCCTCATGCAATATGGCTTACAAATGTATGTCACCCTTCGTCGCGATGTTCTGGGTCGCCACTCATCTTGCCCGATACTAGGGCCAGCCATGATGGCTCGAAACCTCCCATTCCGAAGCTTATACTTTTGGTGCTTATTAGAGTGGTTATCCCGAAAACAAACACAACTGGAAGGTCAGACTTAAAGCTCTGATAGTCGTAATTCGAGAAACAGAACTCGAAAGGCATACCGTAAGTAAGAGACCAAACGTCATGGTGGCTCAGTTTGTATGGTTCGGTCGGTGGTATTCGTGCGTTAGAGTGATCGTATAATTTCTTCAATTATGGGGTTGTTAGGATGAAATATATTAGCCAAAGACTTCAATAATTCTTCATAAACTTAGTCATTCTCTTAACGCAGTTTCAGAAGTCACGCTATGACGGCCGTTGGTGTTTACTTGGTACTCCATATCTTGGTGAGTATAACTATGCCGTAATTTTGGTTCGTCCAGAATTCCATGATCTTGTCGTAACAATGGTGTGATGGAGAAAAAAAGATGGAGAATGTTATAGAAGTGAAGCGGAATGGATCAGTGTAGGACGTCGAAAGTCAACTGACCGAAGTAGCAGCATCCAAATTGTCGAATGGCCATAATATCAATCAAAGGAATTTGTATAAGGTTGAGCCGAAGTTATTATGATGAACTCCGAAGGTCATGCTCGGAGCTTTAAAGATGAGAAAGTGACGATTCTAGCTCTAAGTTAAGATAATGAGCTGAGGCATGGATTCTGATGATGAGAGTTTTAAAACACGGTACCTGCAGGGACCGGAGCTCATGAGGGTTACCACTCACCCATAGGAGACAAAAGTTCATCCAACCACCGGAGACAGGTTTATCGAAACCCAAAAATTGACAGTCACATCATGGTTCAGAGGATAAAGTTGAAAGTTAAGTCGAGTTAGTATTTTTGTCGAACGTTTATTGAGAACCGGAGCAGCTCCAAAGTAGTAGTGCGATACGCAAAGTTTTGCGTCTACCCAGAAACGTCGGAGGAAAAGAGAGCGAAGATCCATCTGGCTGTGCGAGATAAATTGGCTTCATTGACTCACTCTTTCGGTCTTGTATGTTGGCGTGACGATGGGTAGCAAGTGAACTCAAGACCCTGAATGATTGTTCGACTTTTATCGTTGTAAAGTTGGATGATTATCGTATAAACGTAATTTGTGTAACCAACAGATACCGAAGGTCGAGGAAAGGGTCGCACACACCGAGGGTCATAGGTGGCGAAGGTCTGACCTAATGTATTAACACAAGAGTCGAACAAAAACGAAAGAATGCTACCTGGTCATATACTCATATTAGTGGGCATTTCCTCCCAGCCCAACCGAATGTGCAAATGTATTAACGTAAAAGTGATGTGGGTTAAAGCTCAAATCATAGGATTGTTATGGGTATATAACGAAGTTTATAAGACCGAACGGAGGTCAACTAACTGGAAGATCAAAAATTAACTGATGGACCTCCAAGGTTGGTTGTTGTGGCCATACGTTTAATGTGCATGAGATCATCTGAAGGATTCTCGAAAAAGGTAAGAAAGTATTAAACCGCAACACACATGTTCAAAGATAGCCCATATTATTTATAAGGTTATTTATTTATGCATACATTATTTATCAATGCTTCGAAGGGTGTTTAAGCGCAGACGAGATCGGCCAACAATTTAGCGCGAGACTTTCGAGCTCAAACATGTTTTTGTAGCCATGAAAATGTGTATTGCTTCTTCGGGTATGGGGCTGTGTAGTTCGGATTATGCGCCTTCCCTTTTTTTTGTTCTCATATATATATATAATCGTATTTAGGAAGATTACTACGTAGTACTATATGTTGAGAAATTAAACAAATTTTGATGTGGAATATATAAAATTCAAGGATGCATGCATTTGTCCTTTGACTGTCAACATCCCCCGTGACTTGCAGGAGCGAGTTATCTTCGGTAGCATTAAAATAAGTTTGTTTTACCGATGAAAGAATGTGGGGTGGGAAAGGGCTATCGTTTTTAGCTATCCGTTAAATCATATTCATGACCTACGGATCTTCACAAGACCGTTGGAGTGTCATCAAAAAGCTTGTTTTTTTTTTTGAACAAAAAAAAGCTTGTCCAATGTCGGCATAAAAATGTTTGTGGCATTGAAGGTAAGATGTCAGTCTCATGCTATAAAAATATTTGATCATAGACTTAATATATATAAAGAATTATATGATAACTTTGACGTTAAGTTGCGTATGGCCGAGTAATCTCCGGGCAAGTGTATGTGACCTTCGAATGGATTATTGATAAATTTACTACTGTACAACTTTATGTTAAAAAGGCTACCAATAAACTAGATATCTATTTATTTTAAATATTTTCTCCAATTTGTGTGAAAAAATCGATGAGGCAGACGGAATATTATGGTGAATATTTTATGTAATCCTTATCCATACATATGGTGGACCAATCATAATCAAGGAGCTGGTGGCCTAAATGGAAAGACACGTGTATTATGGTGAATATTTTATGCACTCCTTATCCATACACGTGTACCTTATTATTTGTTATTTAAAATACTTGACATCATATAAATTATAGACTTATGTGTAGCACTAGTAGTTTATAATGTACCCAGTCCGGCCTAAAATATATCATAAAGAATAAAATGAGGAAACATACTAAATATTGAACTCTTGGTCCAATGGTGGGGTCGCTTGTTTCTTAACAAGGTTGCCTGAGTAATCTTGCAGAGATCCATTTTTGCATATCTTCACCCCTCATTCCGAAGGGTAGATGGAGGGCACAATACCGAACGACCCCATACACGTCGTCCATACTAGCACTTTAATGATGGAAGAGCCGCCTACAAGTTAGTCCGGCCTATCCTCTTCATCCCTCATCCCGAAAGGTAGACGGAGGGTAAAATACCGAAGGGAGGATGGTGGACGAACCACCTCCGGATGGGGTCATACCGAAAGGAGAATGGTGGACGACCACCCTCCGGATGGGGTCATACCGAAGGGAGGATGGTGGACAAACCACCTCCGAATCAGTGAGTTTGAAGCAAGACCTATCATTCTTAGCTTTGGTAGAGTGAATGACGGGTCCCACGGATGGCGCCAATGTCGAAGCATTTTTCTGTCGGGTTGGTCTTGACGGCTCCCACGTACCGGTCATCCTTGTCCCGAGCTTTGAAGTGTGCTACAAAGAAAAAAGAACCCGTTAGAAGGAGCCCCGAGGCCGAAGCCCCGGGAACCACCCTCCGACGGTCAAGTCAGAACCTCGTAGATAGAGGATTTATCATATAGGTATAAGCATGTTATATATGCATTATGATGTGTTTGATATGTAAAGTCTGTGATGTAAAGATGTATGTATGAGATGTATGTGTATCATTCTGTGATGTAAGATGTGGTGTTAATATGTATATTGAGGTGACATAGTAGTATGTGAGATATGTGAGATATCATACCTGATCTTGTAAAGAGTGGCATATATATATAGAGACATAGATAGTGACATATCTAGGAGGGAAATATTTAGGCGGGAAACAACTAGGCGGGAACATTTAGGCGGGAAACAACTAGGCGGGAACATTTAGGCGGGAAACAGTTTAGGCGGGAAGTATCCGGCCATATACGTCGACATGTCCCCCCAGTATTGTACTATTGGTTGAAGACCGATTGTGCAATACTTAAAGAATGTCCCTACGCCTTTTGACACTTATCGTTCGGCGCGGGCCGTCCGGCCACGCACGTCAACATGTCCCCCTAGTTGTATTATTAGTAAAAGACTAATGATGTAATACTTAAATAGTACCTTACGGCCTTTCGGCTTGTATTATTCGGACATGCCTTCCATCCAGTGGTCGTCTTGAGTGATTTGCCAAGTGGCCTATAAGCCGGTGCTTTATAAGGCGAGTTGGGTCCATCAGACCACATACGCCATCAAACGATAAATGATTCCTAAAATACAGAATGTACACATGCATAAATGTTAATAAACAAAATCATATAGTTATGCATAATTTTTACATATCAATTATCTTTGATGGGTAAATTGAATAGTTGCCGTAGGACAATACAAATGTCATAAAGTCTATTTTAATAACTATATTATGTGTTTATTAATTAGTTAAAAGAACCTAACCGAAAAAACCGATTAACTGAGTACCGGTTAACCTGTATTTTTGGTTTTGATTTCAGCTCAACAGATTGGTAAACCTTGATTACTGGTTTCGATTAGCCATCCATGAAGACCCCAAAGGACAGAATATGAAGCAAGAAAATGAATATTCTAAAAAGAGAAAAAAGTGTGTACATAATAATTGCTACCAAATAAAAGCATAAAGAGCTCAACCACATATATACCAGATGATATGGGTCACCTGGTTTCACCTCTGCCTTTAACTCCAAACTGTCCCCTTGTTCATCATTCTTCTTGTTTAGTTTACAGTTTAGTACTACATTCATCCCCCATCACACACATATCAATTAAGTCATCACCCACAACCTCATTTGCATCAACTGATAAGAAAACCAGATTATGGAGAACTGGTGTTTCTTTCTTTCAGTTATTTTCGACGAAAAGTGAATACGTAAGGAGCCTTAAGCAGGAGCTTCTTGAGAGTATAGCACCACTCGATCGTGGTGCTAATGTTAGTCTTGAGCAACAGGAGCTAGTTGATCAGGTTGACTCATATAGTGTTTGTTTTTTGCTAATGTTTTAAGGAAAATTCAAGTGCTTTAAGTAGCGCAAATGACTTATATTTAATATGTGAATTAAATGCTGACAAACAATCTTTAGAGGGAAATTAAGTCGGGTTCGTGTTTCATGATTCATGTGAGCCAGTTTGGCCTAAAAAAAATTTGTCTGCCCAATTATGACTCGATTAGTGTGGTGTACTTGAATGTTGGTTCTTGTATATGATCAAACATATTTGGTATATAGTTATTACTCAAATGTCAAATATCTAAAAGTTCCTTCTGATGATGACTTATTACAGAAATGTTAAATTTTGGGGTATCAATCTGTGGCAAACATATCATTCTATCAATTGCTAATGGCTTTCAAGTTATGTTCATTGCAGAGATTCTACAGGGGTTAATCATGGACAAAGAATAAAAGGTTTAAAGTTCCAAGATGCTCGTTTCTGTTGAAGCTATTCTCATTTCTGCTGATGAGTCATTTATAGCCGTTAGAGGGGTCTTTGTGTAACTTTATCTCCTATTTAATAAGTCCCTTAATCTAGGGTTAGACACACTTGTGTGTGCAGTCATTGTATCACACTCTTCTCTTCTCTCTGATCATTTCATTGATCTTGTCTTGTCTTTGTACTTACATGATTATTGTCTCATTGACATTAATCTAACCTTGTAACATTTTGGATACTATTGTAAACTTAATCTAAGCTGACTATTGTGGCTTAGGATTGAATAAAGGTTCTATTGTTCATCTTATGTTGCTTATACTTTCGTACATGGTATCAGAGCTTCAGGCTCATTGATTCTCTTCGGCAACAAATTGGTGGTTTGGGGTTATTGCTATTGGCGTAATCACTGGTTATCTTCTACTTACAATTAGCCCTAGACTAAGTGAATCTAGGGTAATTGTGATTTGTTCTTCCGCTTCATATTTCTCTGTAAGTCTAAGTCTTATCTCTTCTTCAAACATACAGTACTTAAGTCTTTGTGGATGCAAACGGGTAGACTAACATCTTGATCTGCCACCTTTGAGTGGTACGAATACCTGCTCTGGTTTACCCTAGTCCACAGGCTTGGTGCTTGTTGTTTCTTATATACAAAGTCTTATTTATTTGTCTTTTGCTCTTATTATTATCTCTGTCTGTGATTCCTTGTCTGTCTTATTATATCTGTCTATTTTATTGTTTGCATTATGGCTATTGGCGATGATAATATTGGTGGTGGTGGTTCTTCCACTGAGAAAAGCTTATCCTTTGGTGATGCTTTGTATTTACACCCTAACAATACCAATGGTACTCCCATTATTTCTATTAAACTCAGGGCGAAAATTATAAAATATGGAATATGGCCATGACCTTTGCTTTAAGGAACCATAATAAGTTAGGGTTTATTGATGGTACTTGCATAAGAAATGATTCGAACCCTAGTATTGCTAATCAATGGGATACTTGTAACTCTGTTGTGGTTACTTGGATTCTTAACTCTCTCAGCCCAGAACTATTTGCTGGTGCTATCTATGCTAAAACTGCTTATGAAATGTGGAATGATCTTAAAGATACTTATGATAAGGTTGATGCTGCTGCTGCTGGTGGCTAATACCATGTGTGTGTGATTCTGACCATGTGTAATATTGCAAAAATGTAAATTGACTTTGACCATGGAAGGTCAAATGCACAGTCAAGTTAATTGTTAATTATTAATTCTTGGTGATCTCGTAACTGTACTTTCTTCTTGAAACAAAAACAATACATAATCTGTCTAATCGTACTAAACAGAACAAATGTCGAGGGTTAACCAATTTATTACAGCTTATTGCACAGCAAAATGGCTCGAGCTCTAATATATTCAACATACATGGAGTAAGAGTTGTTTAAAATATTTATAGACAACCGACATAGTCTTTTGAAAAATCCATCTCTGCGGCATTGGGTTTGCTCTTGCATCACACGGGGACTCGATAAGTTGGATCAACCATCTTTAAGATGAATAAGTTTCCCTTAGCACCTCTTGCGACCCTGCAATTTATGTTTGAAATGATGAAAGTTCTTGTTTTTAGCATAGAGATGAAAGCAGCTGAACATCAAAACAAAAATCAAATTTTGGAAGAAATGAAATCTGTATCAGTGCTAAGTAACTTTTACCTCAATTCTTCATCTAAGTAGGTGGTTTCCTGTGCGCATCGAGCTTTATCCGGCATTTTAATGGGTATCTTCACAACATGAGCGAAAAATTGTCAGGTATATCACTTATTTTTATATCTAGACTACAACATGACAG
This sequence comes from Chrysanthemum makinoi, assembly GCA_910596185.1. NCBI lineage: Eukaryota > Viridiplantae > Streptophyta > Magnoliopsida > Asterales > Asteraceae > Chrysanthemum > Chrysanthemum makinoi. The sequence goes on from OU343222.1 coordinate 75,624,885, forward strand.
AGAACATTGTGAGTGACACCATGAAGAGAAAATCTTACCAATCCGAAAATCTTGAAATAATCAAAATTAATTGCAACCTTCTTGGCGCTCACTAGTGTTAGGTCTGCTGTTATCTAGATATAGATGTCATTTAGTTAAGATTTGTTAACATGAAAACGTTTCAAGTATGCACGTGCATACCCTCAAACCCTTGTGGATCCTCACCTGGTGACATTATTAAGATACCTGGTTGAAGGTCGGAAATGATTCTATATTTTGAGCTCGAAGTGTCTCTGCATTAATCGCTTGATAGTTTACACGTGATCTAAGGAACTTGGGCCTCTGTGGAGAAAGATGCAATGCCAGCAAGTCATTTAGATATCTCAAAGATTTTAAAATTTGATTAAAATTATTAGCTTAAGAGAATGAAATAACCTTAGTCTGTAGAACCGACTCTGAGGTGGTGTATATGAGTTCCCACTTTCCGTCTATCAAGGGAGACTTAAGTGGCTCTGTTGTTGGATTTGCTGCTTCAAGTTTTTGAACTATCTAAATCAAACATTTTAGACCCAAGCTTGAAGAAGTACAATACTGAAGATGATCATATAATTCATAAACACTCAATTCTATATTTTAAGCTCAATTAGTCCATGCGTTATAGTCTCAAATTCATATCAGTTAGGTTATCTGTATGTAACCGTATTAGTTAACACTTTATTAAGAAGGTGAAAAAATAGACAGGTCAGATTGCGTCATGGGTCAAACTGGGATTAGGAACCACCCATCAACATATAATTTGGTGATGTAAATGCATAATCTGTTTGTCAAATGCAAATGCAAATGCAATTTTTATTGAGGTATAAGATAATCATTTTAAATCCTTAGATTACATGTAAATACTTAAAAAATCACAATCTCTCAAACATCGAAAAATGATTGTAGATTTAGGAGTAGCTACAACAATGTAGGGGAAGCATCAAAAGCAACCACTATCTCATTATGCAATACTTATCTTGCTCAAATTATCCAAGACCACTAGTCACATTCAGAACATAATGGCAAACAATCCAAGAAAGTTATGTGTTGTAATAAAGTGAAGACTAACCTGCTCAATGACTTCTTGATCATCAACGGTAGCTTGAGCACCACAACCAAGATTCTCAATGGCATCAAGTAGCTCTTGCTTAATAGATGTAGCATCTTTAGTCTTGTTCAAGAAAGATGTGAAGAAAGAAACATTAGTCCTCCATTTTGAGATGGATGTTACTGAAATGTGGTGGTTTCCAGAGGAGGGTTTGGCGAGAAAAGTGATGGTGTTAAGAGAGGAGTGAGGGTGGCAGAGTTTAAGGAGATGGTGGTTAGTGGTGGTGGTTGTGCTGGTGGTTGAGGGACTAGATAAGGCCATAGAAGAAGGTAGTTGTTTTGTCTATGTTTTTTTGTTTACTATAACTAACTTGTCATCTCATGTTATTTGCACATGAGAAATGATGGAAATGGTTTGATTTTTGTCAGCCAAATAGATTCTATTTGGATACCAAACACAACCATTTATCTCATCTAAAGTTACTAGACTTTCTACGGTGTTTTACGTTAAATTGCTCAAACGAATTACGAAAGAAAATTCTAAACTGATGTTGAGAATCAGTACGTGGTTTGGACAAATTGAGTAAATTAAACTTAATGAACCAACATACTTTCCATTTTATATATGCAATTACCCTCTGAGGTGATACTTCAAGTTATTTTATTTGTACACTACACGCACGTCTCTTGTTTACCCCAACATCCAAAAAGAAAATTCAAGGTATGTGTGATACGAGAGTAATATTATCAAAAAAAAATGTCTTTGAAGGTAAAATTACATCCCTTCTTGTATAGCCAAACTGTTTCTGAGCATTCTTGCTGAAACATGTCTGTCGATGAAAAAAAAAGCTGCAAGTATGTTATTAAACAAGTCGAGAACCATCATTTATTATGTTATCGTCTTTTTTTATGCATCAAGGCATCTTGGATTTGCGGTATGGATTGCTAGTGATTCAATCTTCTAGTCTTTTTTTATTTATTTTTCTCGTTGCAAGAGCTGCTGGCTAATGTCAGGATCTGGTATAGTTTGACCATGTTTAGAAAATCAAGTATGTAATTTGACTTTGACAATGAAAGATAAAATCTGAGAGAATTTAACACAGAGATATGCTTGTTATAGACCTGAGGTGATCTTGTATTACAGTACCTTCTTCTTGTTCAAAAATGATACAATATTTGTATTACAACTCCTTATGTGGTGGTATTGTACAATACAATGGCTCGAATATATCAAAGATCATTCCGATATGTTCAATATACATAGCTGGATATTTGTTGATCTTTTACACGGTTTATATGTTTAACATGGAAAAGATTCTTCAGAAAGTGGCATATCTTATGAGAAAATCATCCTTTTGCATCGGATTTGCGCTTGCATTACACAGGGACTCGGTAAGAGGGATCTACCATCCTCAATACGAACAAGTTTCCCTTATCACCTCTCGAGACCCTGCAGATCATTGTAAAATGGTAAATAAAAAGTATAGGTAGAGAAGAAATACTAACTGATTGAAACTGAAATCAAGTTTTGAAAGATATAAAATTTGTAACAATTCTGAAAATTTACCTCAATTCTTCATCCAAGTAAGTTATTTCAAGTGAGCCTCGGGCTGTATCTGGTGCTTTTACTGGTATCTTCACAACATAAACAAAAAGTTGTCTTATGCTCTAATTTTTGAGTATTGAATAAATCAATTTATAGTTTACATGTTGGATTAATGTTTTAAGTCTTTTGTTTATTTATTTATGAACGATAATATGTACAGTTTGTTTGCTAAGATAAAACGTATATGTATAGATTAGTTTTTGGCAAAGCCTGCAACTCGTATGGGCTTGGGCCAAAACGGGTCAAAATGGTTCTAATAAACCATTGTGACGTTTAGTTTATGTATACGCCTCTTTAGGTTTTTTATGAAACGTTGTATCTGTTCATGGTACCGTTTCATAACATATATATAGGGAGAGGCAGGATAGGCTTTGTATCATTCCACACTTGAATCAATATATACATCGTTTATACAAAGTATTGTTGTTATTTTTCTACATCTGTAAACAAAGCCAAACACCCCTTATTGTTTCTGTACGCCAAGAAACAAAGCAACCATGTCTAAATTTAATCAATATCCAAAGGAAACTTGGCCTAGTGGAACTCGTTTCCATCAGTGGCATCAGAGACACAGGATTCAAATTCTCGAAAGGCCAAGTGCAAGTGGTTTGTTGCCTTACAAACCACGTAGAAGAATTTCATACGAGACTAAGGAATTGCTCAAGAGGAGATTGCTTGAAATTGAAGAACACAACGCTTCAAAGGGATACGAGGCTGTAACGAGGAAGGAAAGGTGAGAGAGGTGTTATGCCTCTAGAAAACGTGGGCACTATTTTTGGAAGTGCCAAGACAACAAATTCTCAACCCATTCGAAATCAAAACAGGACTGAACATGTCCATGTTAAAACAACCCACATGATCAAGGGTACGGACTACGCAAACTGGAACCACATTTGGTACATAAGCGACACATATAACAATCATATGTGCCCCACAAAGTCATTGTTCAGGAGACTCAAACCAAAGTTTTCGATGGAAGGGAAAGAGGAAGATGAGAAAAAATTTATTTTCTCATACGGTATAGGCGAGGCTTTTGTTGAAACAAATGAGAAGAAAATGGTAATTCCATGTGTTTCATATACACCGGAGACAAGTTTGAACGCTTAGCCAAACAACTTTTGGCACAAGGTTTCGAAGTGACTTATAAAGACGACTCATGCAAAGTCTCTTACATGTTTGATGATGAAGAGATGGGGCACGACAAAGGGAAGAACGTCGAAGTGGAGTCAAGTTCGATGGCTAAGGAACACGATAAGTTTTTGGAAAATTACTATGAGTCAATTGATCCAAAAGACGCTTGCATGAACATAAAAGGATTAGAAGATCTCGAATGGAAGGAGGGAATGATCCATGATTATTTGGATGACGATTTCTTAAGCATGAATGGAACTCTCTACGTTATGAAGGTTAATTCATTTAAGAAGTTTATTTCGTTTTTAATCATGATCGAAGATGACAATCTAGTATACAAGAATTGGAACGTTTTAAGCAAACATTTTGAAGAGATGGTAAAATGGTTTTACCAAGTCTATCTTGGTCGAATTATGGTGGAACCCTTGCCCCCCGTCATCAAAGGTATAAATATCTATTTACTCGGTCTTTATAAAATAATAGGTAGTCTAGGAGGCTATCTTGGAGTTACGTTTGGTAACAAATGGGGAGATGTTGCAATGGAAGAAAAAATGACATAGAACATCGTGAAGCAATGGAAGAAAAATCTTACCAGTCCTAAAATCTTGAAATAATCGAATTGCACTGCCACCTTTTTGGCGTTCACTGGTGTTAGATCTGCTGTTACCTAGTGATAGATATCAATTACCAAGATTCATTAGCATTGAAACGAGCTGTAGTATATACTTTTTTTTACACTTTTTTTTTTCATATTCTACACTTCAAAAAGTTTACAAAGAGAAAGAAAAATAACAGGTATTTATGTGCGTCCATACCCTAAAACCCTTCTACAACGCAAATACAGCTAATGCCATTCATAAGATACCTGGTTAAAGGTCGGAAATGATTCCATATTTTGGGCTCTAAGCGTGTCAGCATTAATCCCTTGATAATTTACACGTGACCTAAGAAACTTGGGTCTCTGTGGAGAAAAATACACTATAATGTCATCCAGAAATTCCAAGCACGTTTTATTTTACTAAAATGGCTTCATTAGCTTGAGATAACGAATCAAATAATCTTACCTTAGTTTGTAGAATTGATTGTGAGGTAGTGTATATGAGTTCCCATTTTCCATTAAGAAAGGGAGACTTGAGAGGCTCTTTTGTCGGATTTGCTGCTTCAAGTTTTCGAACTATCTAAATCAAACAGTTTAGGTCCAAGCTAGAAAGAATAATAATACAAGATATGATCATGAAATTTACATGTATTCTCAATCATTTACTTAAGTCGTATCTTACTTTTCTAGCTCAACTCATCGATGGATTCATTCATTAAGCCTCAAACTGATAACAATTTGTGTAATAGGTCAAAACGGGACAGCTCGGGTCGACCCATCAAGTTGAATTTTATAAATAAATAATGTATTAAATGTGATTATCAAACCTACAAAGTAAACTTAGTAAGTTTTTGGAAAAAAAGCTATAAATTCATGACGTACTTTACAAAAAAACTCATTATGCTCTATCTACTTCACTTATTGTCATAATACATAACCGTTTTCATTTTATTTGTTTATTTTTTTCCGTTTTTATCCGTTTTCGTAAATCGTCCATTGTTATCTGTTTTCATTTTAATCTGTCCGGATAAAAACAGATAAAAACGGATAAAAGCCGTTTTTATTATCCACGTAAAGGTTTTATCCGTTTTTATCTGTTTTTATCCGGACATATTAAAATGAAAACGGATAAAAATGGACGATTTACGAAAACGGATAAAAACGGATAAAACCGGAAAGAAAATTACCGAAGAAATTAAAAACGGTTATGTATTATGACAATAAGTGAAGTAGATAGAGCATAATGAGTTTTTTTGTAAAGTACGTTATGAATTTATAGCTTTTTTCGTAAGTTTTTTAATAATCAATTTTAGGAATTGAAAACATGTGAGTGACACTTCAGACGAATTTTATACAGTTTCATAACTAATAATTTTTCAAAGTAAATGCGTTGATATTGCCATCTCTAACTTTCTTGATAAAAGGTCTAGATTGTCTAGCGGAGTCAATACTAATAGTATCCACAGCTAAACTCAACAAAATCGCTTACAAATTTGACATTGCTCTAACTTATTACTAGGGACTGAACAATGAGGATCAGGAATAAAGAGTGCAATATAATCCCAAATAGGAGATAACCGAAAACAACAATAGAACTTATATCACTTATATCTATAAACACTCCTTTATATCCTAAATTGAAGTGTTTGGTGTTCCTTTTTATTCTAATAATTTGTTTATTGCATTTTCAAGTCGGGAATGTTAAGTTTCTAATGTACGGAGTACACCGAGTGGCTAACTGGCTAAGCATCAGATAATCAAAATAGATGATTAGTTTACGAGTGACTACTAAATGTCAATATTTCGCGGTCAGGACTACAAACTGGGAACAAGATTTCGGAGCGTATATAATTGTTCAAAACATAGCAGTCAGCAGACACCATCTAGTTTATTTTATATTCCTCCGTCCCATAATAAGTGTTCACCTAGTTTGTCTCAAAATAACTATCTAGCTTGAATTTCTAAGGAATGAAAATATTGCTAGAAAGTAAACGCGACATCTTATTGGTCTAACAGTGTAATAAATGCGTTTTTCTAAAACTGCATGTACCGCTAGTGGACACTTATTATAGGACCGCAATTCCGCAAATAAAACTTTAAACAGAAGACTAACCAGCTCAATGGCTTGTTGATCTTCAGTAGTAGCATCAGCACCACGATCAAGTTTACTAATAGCATCAAGAAGCTCTTCTTTAATAGAAGTAGCATCTTTAGTCTTGTTCAAAAAAGATGTGAAAAAAGAAACATTAGTCCTCCATTTTAAAGTGGGTGCTACTGAAATGTGGTTATTGTTGTTGATAGTGGGTTTAGCTGGAAATGTGATGGTGGAGATGGAGGAGTGAGAGTGGCTGAGTTTAGGGAGATGGTGGTTAGTGGTGGTGGTGGTTATGGTGGTTGAAGGTGAAGATAAGGCCATACTAAAAGGTTGTTTTTGTGTGTGTGTTTTTTAATTGGTTTGAGCTAGATTTTGTCAGCAAAACTAGAGTAAGTTGGTTGGTTGGAATTACATACACGTTTAAAGGAAGAAAGTATCAAACTAGTGAACCACAATATTGTGAGTCAAACAAGTAGTAGTAATAATTATTCAAAGGGCAAATTTCATCCCTAATGTTTTTTTGGAAACGCAAAGAATACACCGAGAAGAAATTTGTTGCGAAACAGCAACTAATATTTACATTTTTTGCAAAACAGCGATATAACTTCAAATTTGCCATTGAAGTTTACGTTTTTTGCAAAATAGACACCCGAGAGATAACGAGTGTTATTGCTCTGTCAAAAATGCATGTGAAATGACTGATATGCCCTATTTTTTTCTGAAGCTTTGATGTTCTACATCAGGCTAACCCCAGTGATAGCGATTTGGAGTCGATCGAGGGGTAGACGATCGATTTCCAAATCGATCGCCTTGATGTGGATTGTTTCGATCGCCACAAAAATTGCATGAGTTGGTCGTGTATCCGATCGATATTCACAAAACAAAAACATACCACTTTTTACTTCCAACCGCTGTAATCCAAAAAACTAACCGTTTGAAATTAAAAAAAAAAAAAAAAAATACAATTAAAATCACCCTATAAATACACAACATACTTACACACTAAACTCACAAATCTCATTTCACACATTCTCTATATTCTTTACACAATATGAGTTTTAATTCTTACGAGCTATTCATCGGCCATTCGTCATCGATGATGAAAACGGTTAGTACCGAAGTTTATGATGTTTTGAAGAGTCTTTGGGAGGCTATTCAAGCCTCGAAAAGTCTCACGAACCCAAGTTAGTAGGGATCGTGTGGGTGCTCATAACCGCTTAGTTGATGCTTTACGAGACCCCAAGATACGGCGACAAAGATTCCATGATCGTTTCCGTATGAGACGACTATTCACGCAATTGTCCGAGATATAACCGTTCATTCACCTTATTTCCAACAAACTCGATTGTGCAGCGCATTTGGTATTTCTCCATTGATAAAGTGTACTTCTTCAATCCGATTGGCATACGGGTCAATCGCCGATGCTCTAGACGAATACGTGCAAATGGGTGCGTCAACAATTCGTGAGTGTCTCGAAAAATTTTGTGAGGCATAATGGAGTTATATGGTCCGAGTATTTTCGAAGCGGTTAGTGACATTGACAAACTCTATGCTCATCACTACCAAAGTCATGGGTTTCCTTGGATGATAGGAAGCATCGATTGCCTGATTGGTAGTGGGAGAATTGCCCACATGCTTTAAAAGCTCAATTTTGTAGGGGTGATCATGTGCAAAGTCCTTTCATTTTATTCGATCACGCCCCAAGATTTATGGATTTGGCATGCGTTCTTTGGTGTCGCCGGATGAATAACGACGTAAATGTTTTACGTGCATCGCCTCTTTTCAATGATCTCAAACGGAGAGCACCGGATGTGGAATTGCGTTGCTAAGGCCTTTATAAACGCGGATATTATCTTGCGATGGGATATATCCGAATGGTCGGTTATTATGAAGTCCATTAAAATCCATGGACTAATGATCAAAAACGAATATTGTATAAAGGCGACAAGAAAAAGATGTGGAAGCGTGCTTTTTGGTGTACTAAAGAAGAAGTGGCTAATGATTAAATATCCTGCTAGAGGGTTAGACAAAGAGCGTCTATCGCATATAATGTACACATGTATCATATTACATAATAATATGATAATTCAGACGGCGATATCTCACGTATTCTTTCCAAAGAAAGACCGTTCTTATAATCCCATAAGAACGCATGTGGAATCGTTGGAAATTACCAAGGAGATATGCAACAAAACAACTCATCTTAGCCTCAAAGCCGATTTGGTTGAAGACATTTGGCATCGCCGAATCAAAACTAGTTTAGTCGTTGTATTGTCGTAATGTTTTAATTTTATTTTAATTATTATGTAACGTTTTAATTATTAATGAAATTTTATTTTGTGTTAAAAATGTTTTTTTTTTTTAAAAAAAAATTGAACTGGTCGCCTCTTATGGGGCACCTAATCACCAAGGTCACGCCGGAGAGAAAGCTGGCGTGGGGGGAAAAGAGGGGATTGAATCCCCTCATTGGGCTAGCCTCACAAACCATAGTTGTCGGGGATCCCGATCCCGATCTTAGGATCTTCACGATTTTACGATCAAGAAAGCAAAACGATCCGGATCCTACATAGGATCTTTGCAAGCCTAGGATCTTATAGGATCCCGATCTTGACCATACGATCTTACGATCTAATCCGATCCGATCTTACTTTTCTGGGATTACAAACTAAAAATCTACACATTTATGGGTTGTTTGTTTGTAGAATTCAAAACAATATGTTAATCTTTTTAAATATTCTATAATCATAATTTAGGACAACATTTATACTGAAACATTCATAGTATTTTATGGTTATAATGTATTAGAATTTGTAGATTTGTATACAATTACATAAATTATTAAAAAATAACATTAGAGTAGGATCTTAAGATCCCGATCCGATCTTACGATCACGATCTTGCAAAGACGAAAACGATCCTGGGTAGGATCCCGATCTTGACAACCTTGTCACAAACATAGCCACCACCACACAAGCAATCCAAAATAAACAAAACATTGTCTTTTTTCTCCTCCAAACCGTCCACTTTAACCACTTCCCATTAAAAAAAACTAATTTATTTTACTTATCCTAGTCTTATTAACCACCACCCCACCGTTAAATCCGTTACAACCATCCCGTTGCTCCGTCATATATTTCCTAACCTCCTTCCTTATCATCTCTTGCATCACACTCATAAACTCATTAAATGGCACAAACGGCTTCTCCAGCGCGGCAGCTTCAACACCCTTAACTCCTACATCGCCGTCTTCATATCCGCCTGAACCTGTCTTATCGGCATCGACGATATGGGCACACTCGCTGCAACTGTCATCGGAGACGGCGACGGTGGTGGAGGAGAGTTTTCGATAACAGCAAAATCGATTCCTGGAAATGATAGGCTTAAACTCGTCGGAGGATCATTCACCGGCGTCGGAGGAACGACGGTGAAAAGATGTGATGACGTCAGCCCTTGGATATTTGAATCAGTAATATCAAAACCAGTTGGACTATTTTGAGTGTTTGAAAGTATGAAAATTGTTTAAATAACCCGAAGATATAGGTACACCTGAACCCGCACTAACAGATCTTTTCAACATGGGTTGTTGTACCTGCAGCTCATTAAACTCATCATTAGTCATAGAGGAGCATTTTCTTTTCTAAGTAGAATTCCAATTGTTTTTAATAGCATTATCAGTTTTAACGCATATTTGAAGTATCTTTACTGATGGAAGCTTTGACGAAGACAAAGTTTAAACCGTCCACTTTCACGGTTTGGAGGAGAAAAAAGACAATGTTTTTTTTCCCTGTTTTGTTTAAAATGGATGTAAAAAAAGAATGTGGTGGTGGTGGTAGAGGTGGTTGTGTTTGTGATGTGATGTGATGGGAAAAAATTAAAGCTTTTAATAAAAAAAAAAATCAAAGTGGAGAAGAAGACGAAGGTATGTTAGGCTGAACACAGTGGCGAACTAGTTCGTCTGTGCCACATCAGCTTTCTCTCTTCGACGACCTGACGACGACCTAGTTGCCATAGTGGTAAATGGTACAATTTTTCAGAAGTTAGTGTGCTTCAAACTAGTTTGGATGGACGAACTAGTTCATGATATGGCCCCCAACAACCGAACGCAACCTTCCTCCCACAATGGCCTCAGCCTTGCTCAACCTAGGTCGACCGAGAGTGGCAACCGAGCCATTGTATCCGGCCTTAGTCATTTCACATGCATTTTTTACCTTTACTAATAGGAGCACTAACACTCGTTATCTCTCGGGTTCTATTTTGCAAAAAACGTAACCTTCAGTGGCAAATTTGAAGTTTGGTGGTTGTTTTGCAAAAAACATAAACATTAGTGGTTGTTTTGCAACAAATTTCCTCTCGGGTATTCCTTGCGTTTTCAGAAAACATTAGGGATTAAATATGCAATTTACCTTTATTCAAAATTTGTCTACTTCACCTATGTACATTTTTGTTGCCTTTATGTAGTTTTTATTCAAATAACTCACAGGTAATAATAGAATGATTAAGATTCTCTTAAGTTAGAATGAACATGACCGGTGATGTTCTCTCACATACAAAACTGTGAGGTCTACTGTGGACCAGGTCTTTCTTTTGTTTGTGAGGGAACATGATCGGTCATGTTCATATAAACTTGAGAGAATCTCAATCTATAATAGAATGGTTAAAGTATCAGGTTGCAAATTTGTTACTTCAGTATCTCTTTTCAAATGGTACGTGTTTTTGAATGATATATTTTAAGGGTAGGTTATTGGTACCCTCTTAAATCTTTTTTTTTAATTTTGTTTTTATTATGAAACTGCAAAATAAAAAAAACAGGACATAAAATATAAAGTTTGATAAGTCAAAGTAGTCAAACATAAAAAATACGAAGCAGAAAACTATAATAAAAGCTGTCTTGTCCTGTTAATAAAGTGAGTAAACTGCCAAAAAAAGATTGGAACATAAATTATAAAGTTTGACAAGTCAAAAATAGTAAAGACAAAAGATACGGAACAAAAAAACATAAAAAACTGTCTTGTGTTGTGAATAAAGTGGGCAATAAGGGGTATCACTTGCATTTATATATTAGGGGTACCAATAGTAACGCCCTATATTTTAATTAAAAAGTGGTTAGCACGGTGAGGCATCGCATGCTGATATGGCGTTAGCAGTGGTCAATATATATACTTAATATAACATACCTGGTGCTTTTTAGAAAAATGATTCATTTCCCTCCAAGGTTTTGAAAACGAAGATCGTTTTTGTGGAGAGGCGTATAGAAAAAATCTTAGAAATCATGTCTTTTGTGAAGGTCTCGAGGAATTATTTACTAAGGGTGACAATTATATCGGGTTGACAAAATCTAAAACATCATGTCTTTTGTGAAGGGTGTTCGTGTTGATATCTTCATGTTGGTCGGTCATGATCATCTCAACGTACACACGCCCCATAACGTTATTGTGTATGTCTGTAAGACATTCAACCTTAACTTTTAACCGTGTAACTATTAGATTTGTAAAGTCCTTAACTTTCATTAACAACCATAATCAATATATAATACAAGGAACATACTAGAATACGAGCTAAACCTACTTAACTAATAAAAGGCCCAAGAGTCATAACAAATATACATCTAACACTCTTTCGCAGTTGGAGCGAGAGGGCACCGAACACTCAAACTGGTAGGAAACTCCTCAAACAGGGTCGTAGGCAAACTCTAAGTGAAAATATCAACGCGACAAAACATGCAAAACCCGAACCTAACTAGTGGCAACCATATCACGAAAAAAATGAATACGAATCTCAATATGCTTCGTTCGTTGACGTTGAACGGGGATTTGCAGTAAAATAAATAGCACAAACATTGTTGCAGTAGACAAGTGTAGCAATTACGAGAGGACACTCACGAAGTAAATGTCGCAACCAAGCGGTCTCGGCAACAATATTAGCAACACCTCGATACTTGGCTTCAGCACTAGACCGAGAAAACATATGTTGAAGCTTAGAAGACCATGAAAGTAAATTGAACCCCAAAAACACCATAATAACCAACGTAGACCATCGGGTAGAGGCCAACCATCCCAATCTGCATCATAATAAGCAACAAGAGAGCCAATAGAATAAGCATATAACTGTAGGCCAAAATCCAAAGTCCCACAGACATAGCGAAGAATATGCTTAAAAGCTGAAAAGGAGGCTCCCGTGGGTCATGCATATATAGCCAAACCTGTTGCACAACATATGATAAATCGGGACGAGTAAAAGTAAGGCCATGCTCTGATACCATATTGGATTTGTAAAGTCCTTAACTTTCTTAACAATCATAATCTCTATATTATACAAGGAACATACTAGAATATGGGCTAGGCCTACTAAACTAATAAAAAGCCTAAGAGGCGTAACAAATATACATCTAACAGTAACATGTATACCTTTTATGGCATGTGTAAGTTATTTAACTAAACTTTTGGATAGAAAATCAACAAACCTTGAAAGCTATTCTGGAATATGGACGTAGAGTAACCACACACGTGACATCAAACGTTACATCCTTATTAAGATGCGAATAAGCAACGAAGAATGTATAAACTAGCATCCCCTCTCATCCTTTTATAGAGATGAAATAAGAATTGGGCAAATATTTTTAAAAGGTATCATATTTGCCATCATTTGCTTTTGTGGGTAGTGAACAAACTTTTTTGATTTTGTAGATACTTTTCTTTCAAATTCATCCTTTTTAGGGTATTATGTGACATTTTTGCAATTCGGAAAAAAAACCTATTAGCTAAGAGGGGCAAAAATTTCCAAAAATTTCACAAAATACCCAAAAAAGCAAAACATTTGTTCGCTACCCACAAAAGCAAATGGTGGCAAGTATGATACCTTTTAAAATATTTACCCATAAGAATTCCATAGTATCTTTGTTTGCCTTGCAAACCAAGCAATCCTAGTTTAAGTTTAACCATAACTCTATTTAACTAAGTATAATTAAATCCCTATACGTATAGACTAGTTACACTTTAGCCCACTAAGAATTGCTACTATAATACAACAATTTCCACTTTAGTAGCGATTCTTAGTCTATATTGATACTCAACATCTTCATCAAAATGTTGGAACCTCGAACGAAGGACCACCTTGTTAACCAGACATTGTACCTTAGTATCTAAGTTAGCTACCTTAGACCACCTTCACCTTCTTCCTTTCAGCAACATTACCCTCTGAACCCTCTTGACAAGGTATCCTGGTTTCCACAGTGCCTGCCCCACCTTTGTACCAAGGTGCAATTGCTCATTTTACAAGCAGTTTGGGTTTGTCGTTTTTTTTAAGTTATTTAACATCCAATTTTTTTAGCCACTCCAATATCATCGTACTATCCTAAATTACCTCAGTTTCATTATTTTCCAGAGCTTCATGCAGTTCCACCTCAAACCAAATACGCTTTTGAACATGTACTCCATGGACTCCTATTTTAACACCAGTACCACATTGCTTGAACCCAGCTTGTTTAGAACCTCCATGCATTTGTACACCTAACCCATCGAGTTTTTCGATGTTAAACCTTGTACTCATACTAACCTTTTTTCAAACATTGTGAGGAAAACTAGAAAGGGGGGTTGAATAGTTTTACTAATTAAAACTTCATTTTAATCTATTTAGATCGACTTATGTCAATCTATTTGGATGTGTGTGTTGGATGTTGATAAACAAACATATAAAGGTAAGTAATGAAAAGATAAGAGTAAGAAGCACAAAACCACAACGCAAGTATTTATAGTGGTTCGGCTACAAGGTCACCTTCCTTGCCCTACTCCACTCCCCGAGTCACCTACTCGAGAGTTCGTAATCACTACACCAATCTCCTTATGGCGGAGAAGCCTTCACAACGCCGCTTAACCTTTTTCCGGTACAAAGCTAAATACCGAGTTTTTTCACACCAAGGCGAACCACACCTACACAACGTCGCCTACCCTTTATAAGGTACTAGGCTAAGTACCTAGTTCTTTCACACCTTAGGTGAACTACACCTTCACAACGTCGCCTACCCTTTATTAGGTACTAGGCTAAGCACCTAGTTCCATTGCAATGGAGGAACTACTACCACACTACACCAACGACTAATCCCAAAGGAGATCTACTCCTTTACAACATCATCAAGGATATCAATATCCTTGGATCTAATACTAGTCTATCTTGTACATCGAAACACACCATATCGAATGTACATCTAAGGCACCTTTCACTAATGCCTTTGACTAGATCTACAAGACACCTTTCACTAATGTCTTGTGTCTTCAACTCTAAGCACCTTTCACTAATGCTTCTTTGTCTTGACTTCTAAGCACCTTTCACTAATGCTTCTTTGTCTTGACTTCTAAGCACCTACCACAAGTGCTTTATCCTATAGACGATAGATACCCTTCACTAATATCTTCGTCTTGACTCTTGAGACATCTTTCACTAATGTCTTCAACACTACACTTCTTTGAAGAAAGAAAGGAATCATCAACAAGAAGACTTCAGTAGCCTTGATGATGAGGAAGCATGGCAACTCATGGACTTGAGCTTGCTCGACTTCAAAGATGGTGATCTTGCCTTTAAGAGGAACCTAAAAGATCACACAAAAACAAAACTACAAACATAGATCTCTTGGATCTAAGGTTAGTGAGATTTAACTCAGGGAGAAAGTATATTGAAAGGGGGTAAGAAACAATGAAGAAATGGCTCACTGTTTTTAGAGGAAAAATCCTTCGTTCCTCGGATCCCACGGATCGCTACCACAAGGGATCCGGCTAGCACAAAGCTAGGGATCCGTGGTCCTCCTCTTGCCCATGGGTATTTTTGGTTATGGGTCATGGGTCATGGGTTATGGGTTGATCCATGGTTTTCTTTCTAGATACAATGAACTTGGTTAAGTGGTATATATAAAACCATGGGTTGTGGGTCAAAACCATTTGCTAGTATTTTACCCATTTAGTATACACTTAGTTTTTACCCATTTTAGTATACTTAGTTTAAGTATATGTTTAACCCAATATGTAAACACTAGTTGTTGTACATATGTATCTAAATCATAAAATCACTTATACTTGTTTTAGTGTTTTATGTGAAAGCGTAAGTGTGTTAGAAAACTATTTACTCAAACTATTTACGCATTTCTATTTGTTTCGTTAAAATGATTTTACTTTTGTTATCGACAAAACATTAGAAGATCGTAAAATATAAATAAACGCTTTTACGGCTTATTTGTATTAACAATCTCCCCTTTTGTTGATGACAAAACATAAAATTATTTTAAGGAAAAAGCTAAAATTTGTAAAAATTTGAATTTGTAGTTTTTACTTTCTTCTCCCCCTTTTGTCGAAACAAAAAGTGTTTGAAGGAAGGCAACACGTTGTTTTTAAGAAAAACATGTGAAAGAATTAAAAGTAAAAAGAGACAGAGAGCAAATAATGGGAAAGGATCTCGCCTTTTACTCCCCCTTGACGAGTCCATCCCTATGTAAAGGCGTCAAGTAAATGATACTAATCTAGTTTGTTTGCAAATAAGTTTGCAAAAGATATCATCTACGAGACGAATGTGCTCCCCCTTGATGATTGCAATTGTTGCAAAGGGATGTCACGAAATGTAAACCTAGTATTGCAAGTAATTTGCAATGTATTGCTTTGACATAAAGCTCCCCCTAGCTTTATGATGTCAAAGTCTTCATATGTAAATTGAATAACTACAAAACAAAGGTTAGAAATCAAGTATAATTCACAATTTCCTGCAAATGTGATTCAAGTTAGTAGAAAGAAGGCTTTCTGTCTCACGGATCCCGCGGTTCCCTCCTAGTAGGGATCCGTCTAGGCAATTCTGAGGGATCCATTTTAGCTGTTAAATTTCAGCAAAGGTGATATAACAAGTAATGTTATCACAAAATGAGATATGAATACAAGGTAATCATATTCTCAGAAAAATAGCAAGTAGCATGTAATTCCATTTAATAAAACTAGAGTTATGATATGATACACATGACTCTAAAAACTAAGAAAATAAGAAAATACATTACTAGGAATTTCTAAACCAACTATCGCTTGATGCTAGGACACCACTAAAAATCTTCTAGCTCAAGTTTTGTTTAGGTTTGATCTCGTCAAAACGTTCGAGGAGATGATATAACATGAAACGTTGGTCTTCTCGTACTTCATGTATCAAACTTTCAACATGTTGACAATGATAGCAATCTTTGTCATGGCTAGGTAGTGGTGGTGGAGGAAATGAAATGGCTTGATTCGAAGGATCAAGTGAAGCGGCTCATGGAGCTTCAAACGATGAAGGGATTGGTGGAGGTGCATTTAAGAATGACTCAACCAAGAATGATGTTGGTGGTAGAGAAGTGTCAACTTCCATATGGTCGGGTGGTTGACTTTGATGATTTGTCATAATCCAAATGGGATTATATGATTGAAACGCCGAGAAGGAAGCCGGAGCAAGTGTTGACTCAACACCTTGATTTTGAACCAATATTCCTCCTAATGAGAGAATGTTGTCATGGAAGCGAATGAGACGGCCTAGGAGGCAAGTCCTCTAAATTGTAGAGGTGTGGTGATGATAGTGGGGATGTAAATGAAATAGCTCTAGGAACCAATGGTGATGGTTTGGTGGAGATGATATTGTTTGGCCTAGGAGGTATGGTGGTGTTTGGCAAAGGTAGTTTTGTGGGTACTAACCTTTTAGAAATTGGTTTGATTGGATGATGAGGGATTCTATCATTTGTTTTGACCGAGATGATTCGGTTGAGGAAATTTCGTGTATAACACGAGCTCTTTTCATGGGTGGTTCTTTGGTGGATAAGTTACTACTTGGGGTTTTCCTCATGATGAGATGATTTCAAGAGTTTGCAAGAGCTGAAAGTTGGGATGAAAGTGATGACTATGGAGGTCCTAATAAGGTGGTTTATAAACTAAGAGATTTGGCAAGTGCATTTAGCTTCAAGCCACTAGGATTCATTGGAATGTGATGATTTACATGCACAAGAGTCAACTTCAGAGGTTGTACTGATCTAGGAACTCATTTAAGATGAGATGGAGTGTTTGAGTTAGGAAGATGAGTTGAAATGATTGTTTTAGCAAGATTTGACCTATACTGTCATTCGGATCCCACGGTTCCTCCTCGAGAGGATCCGCCTAGGCTAATCCTAGGATCGCCTCTGCCAGCCTATGAAAGATTGGAAATGATGTTTCTAAGATCTAAGACCTATATCATCTTGAGTGTTTCAGTTCTTCTAAGTGTTTTAAATGAAGGGATGCTTGAGTACTTGAAGGTAATGAATGATGTAGCTAATGATTGTCTTTTGTGGAAGGATTTGGAACTTTCAAGAGTACCAATGGATGAACAAGGATGACACTAAAGATTTAGAATGTCAATTGAAGCTAGATGATCCTAGAGATCATGTTGTGTCTTAGGATAGTGTTTTGGAAAATATCCTAGAAGCTTTAAGATGAGAAAACTAGATTTTGATCAAATTTGATCAATTTGGAGGTGAGGATGATTTATGATCAATTTTGCCATAATTGAAAGATTTCTAAGACTAGATGTGAGGGATCAAGTAGAGAATAAGGTGTGAGTTTAAGAGCGAAAGAGTAATGGATTAAACTAAAGCGGTAGATCTACAAGCGTTTTTAGAGTGTGACCTCGGTGAGTTATGTATGAATGGGAAAGATTAACCTATCTTGATAAAGACTTAATTTGCCTTAAGATACTACGTTTAGCCTAGTGTGAGGTGTTCTAAGAATGTGTTTGAAATACAATGCTTGTAATTGCATTTTCTGTTCGACGGATCCCACGGTTCCCTAAGAGTAGGGATCCGTCTTGTGTAATCTTTGGGATCCGCCCATCTGCTCAGCAGGACCTTTACTAAAGGTATGCAATGATCTTGACAATGCATTATATCTCAAGGATAGTCTAAAGAGAGTTCTAATACTAAGGTATCAAATGTTTTATTTCATGAAGGAAAATACATTGATAAAGCACGAGTACAAGAGATTTGATCCTATTTTGGAATACTATTGGTTTCCTTGAGTGTTTTCGCTAGGAGGATCATTAAGTGATTGATGAGTGTTGGTGGAGTCAAGAATGAAGAAAGTCTTCATGAGGGATATGTTTAGCGGTTCCATCATCTTGTTCACATGTACGTACAACGGACTTTGAAATTGAGGATGGAAGTGCATAACATTATGATAGAGGCGTGTCAAGAACATTCCATAAGGGATGAGTTTATTCTTGGAGCATTGAAGATTTGCAATTAAGCCTTGTAAGAAGTAGGCGAGATTGTATGGTTGTTGTGTTAGCAAACAATACAACATGTGAGCACAACAAGCGGAAGGATTTCTCGATTTCCCTAAGACTCCAAACATTTTCACGTAGGATGAGTGCAAGAGGCTTGTACTCTTCTCGAATATCCCTTGTAAAGATAATGTTTGGATCGGAGTAATATGGTCGAGGTTTGCATATTATGCGATTTAAATCTTCCGGAGAGGGTATGTGTGAACAATATGGACTATTTTCTTCATGAAAGTTGAAGAGAGAATCAAGAGACCAATCTTCGGTGAAGGCACATTGTCCATGATTTGGAATCCGAAGGATGTGAGCAAAATGCCCAAGGGTTAGAGCGAACTTTTGGTTTTTGATATAAAACCAAAGAGATAGAGAGCGATCCTCGTTATGAACGAGTTCGACTTGACGAAGAATTCCATTATGAACCTTGGACATATCTTCTCGTTGATTTCAAGAAGGCATTCTAGTCCTATGGCTCGGAAGGAGGTATTGATACCTTCTTCGAATTGTAGAGAGGTGTCTACAATACGTCCTTCATGGAAGTGACGGTTTTCTAGATTATTGAACCCACTAACATGATTTCCAGTGTTGGGTTCGAGAGATGTTGAGTGTAGACGCTAGTGAGTGAAAAATCAAACTCATATTCATGTGTCATAGTTGAACCTATAGAAATGACAAGTTGATAAAAGGAGATGTTTGTGGTCAACTTATGATAATCTAATGTTTTTACTAGATTTTTATTAACAATGGTTTTAACAAGAAATACACTTAACTCACTTATGGTTTTGACATACAAGTAGGGTATTACTCTTAGAAGAAAAGAGGTTTTTGATTTGCACGAAAAACTGTTTTCCAAGAGGGACGGATCCCACGGTTCCTTTTCAAAAGGGATCCGGCTAGTATAACTTCCCGGATCCGTGGATCTCAGAGTAATGTAGAATTTTATAAAACATAGATTTTACAGTTTTTATACCACGAAAATATGTTTTATCCTACATTTTCCTTTAGCATGCATACATGACTTCTAATGTATCACGAAAGAAATATAAAACATATAAATCAAAATAAGTGACAAACACATTATGATAAAAGTAACCTAGATAAACTAGATTATTAATAGTATTGCATTTCAATACTAAGGATGATACAAAGGATTGGGTATATGACCCCAATATAGATTAACAACACAAAGTAAATGTCTCCGTATGTGAACTTCATCATAGGGAACACAAGTGCGATGAGTGTTATGGCGATGAGCACAAGTGCGATGTAAACCATGTTGATGACGGATCTTCTTGGTTTTGGTTGAGATGGAATGAGGAGGAAGATGAAGTTTTTAAGTGAGAGGAAATTTTTGAAATTGGATGATTTGAAAAGGTGATGATTTGATAGATAGGTCGACGGTGGGAGTTTTTATAGGGAAGGAGGAATTTTTGAAATTTGTGTTATGTTTTATTATTGGATTAAAAAGAAATAAAACATAAGTTTAATATACTATGACTATAGACGAGAAATATAGCACATATGTGAGAAAAAGGCTTCCTAACGAAGCTTCATGTAAACCATGTAATTTGCACAAAAGATAATCATATAAATACCTAAAAGGTATACTTAATTATCAAGCAAAGTAAAAAGAAAATCATACCTCTAGCGGACTTAGGAATGTCTTTACAAATGACACAACAAATGTCACTTAGACAATTCCCGCTCCTTTGCGTTTAAGATACCTTCTTAAGAAAGGTATTCTTGTTACCAAGCGACTCCTAAAGCTTGGTGGGTATGAGCTTTGACTAATCAACATGACAAAGAAGATTAGTGCATTTAAATGAAAAGAAAAAAATGTTGTTATCAACTCAACATCCAAACATATAGTTTTGAAATACATGGTGTTTGCTTTTATGAAAAACCTTTTTTGTAGTTTTCAATTAACCATGGATCGTATCAAGTTTTTAAAGTACAATATACTTCAAGGAACTTGGTAACGAAGCTCTGATGCCAATTGAGGAAAACTAGAAGGGGGGTTGAATAGTTTTACTAATTAAAACTTCATTTTAATCTATTTAGATCGACTTATGTAAATCTATTTGGATGTGTGTGTTGGATGTTGATAAACAAACATATAAAGGTAAGTAATGAAAAGATAAGAGTAAGAAGCACAAAACCACAACGCAAGTATTTATAGTGGTTCGGCTACAAGGTCACCTTCCTTGCCCTACTCCACTCCCCGAGTCACCTACTCGAGAGTTCGTAATCACTACACCAATCTCCTTATGGCGGAGAAGCCTTCACAACGTCACTTAACCTTTTTCCGGTACAAAGCTAAATACCGAGTTCTTTCACACCAAGGCGAACCACACCTACACAACGTCGCCTACCCTTTATAAGGTACTAGGCTAAGTACCTAGTTCTTTCACACCTTAGGTGAACTACACCTTCACAACGTCGCCTACCCTTTATTAGGTACTAGGCTAAGCACCTAGTTCCATTGCAATGGAGGAACTACTACCACACTACACCAACGACTAATCCCAAAGGAGATCTACTCCTTTACAACATCATCAAGGATATCAATATCCTTGGATCTAATACTAGTCTATCTTGTACATTGAAACACACCATATCGAATGTACATCTAAGGCACCTTTCACTAATGCCTTTGACTAGATCTACAAGACACCTTTCACTAATGTCTTGTGTCTTCACTTCTAAGCACCTTTCACTAATGCTTCTTTGTCTTGACTTCTAAGCACCTTTCACTAATGCTTCTTTGTCTTGACTTCTAAGCACCTACCACAAGTGCTTTATCCTATAGACTATAGATACCCTTCACTAATATCTTCGTCTTGACTCTTGAGACATCTTTCACTAATGTCTTCAACACTACACTTCTTTGAAGAAAGAAAGGAATCATCAACAAGAAGACTTCAGTAGCCTTGATGATGAGGAAGCATGGCAACTCATGGACTTGAGCTTGCTCGACTTCAAAGATGGTGATCTTGCCTTTAAGAGGAACCTAAAAGATCACACAAAAACAAAACTACAAACATAGATCTCTTGGATCTAAGGTTAGTGAGATTTAACTCAGGGGAGAAAGTATATTGAAAGGGGGGGTGAGAAACAATGAAAAATGGCTCACTATTTATAGTAAAGACAACATTATAAAGTTTGACAAGTCAAAAATAGTAAAGACAAAAGATACGGAACAAAAAAACATAAAAAACTGTCTTGTGTTGTGAATAAAGTGGGCAATAAGGGTATCAATTTGTATTTATATATTAGGGTACCAATAGTAACGCTCTATATTTTAATTAAAAAAGTGGTTAGCATACGGTGAGGCATCGCATGTCGATATGGCGTTAGCAAAGGGTCATATATATACTTAATATAACATACCCGGTGCTTTTAGAAAAATGATTCATTTTGCCTCCAAGGTTTTGAAAACTAAGATCGTTTTGTGGAGAGGCGATAGAAAAATCTTAGAAATCATGTCTTTTGTGAAGGTCTCGAGGAATTATTTACTAAGGGTGACAATTGTATCGGGTTGACAAAATCTAAAACATCATGTCTTTTGTGAAGGGTGTTCGTGTTGATATCTTCGTTGGTCGTCATGATCATCTCAACGCATTAATACGCCCCCATAACGCGTTATTGTGTATGTCTGTAAGACATTCAACCTTAACTTTTAACCGTGTAACTATTAGATTTGTAAAGTCCTTAACTTTCATTAACAACCATAATCAATATATAATACAAGGAACATACTAGAATACGAAGCTAAACCTACTTTAACTAATAAAAGGCCCAAGAGTCATAACAAATATACATCTAACACTCTTTTGCAGCTTGGAGCGGAGGGCAATCAACACTCAAATCGGTAGGAAACCTCAAACAAAATGTAGGCAAACCCTAAGTGAAAATATCAAGCACACAAAACATGCAAAACCCAACCTAACTAGTGGCAACCATATCACGAAAAATGAATACGAATCTCAATATGCTTCGCTCGCTGACGCTTGAACGGATTTGCAAGAAATAAATAGCACAAACATTGCTGAGACAAGTGTAAGCAATTACGGAAGGACACTCAAGCAAATGTCGCAAACCAAGCGGTCTCGCAACAATATTAGCAACACCTATACTTGGCTTCAGACTGAGACCGAGAAAACATATGTTAAAGCTTAGAAGACCATGAAAGTAAATTGAACCCCAAAAACAAATAATAACCAGACGTAGACCATCGGGTAGAGGCCAACCAGCCCAATCTGCATCATAATAAGCAACAAGAGAGCCAATAGAATAAGCATATAATCAGAGGGCCAAAATCCAAAGTCCTACTGACATAGCTTAAGAATATGCTTAAAAGTCAAAAGGAGGCTCCCGTGGGTCATGCATATATAGCCAAACCTGTTGCACAACATATGATAAATCGACTAGTAAAAGTAAGGCCATGCTCTGATACCATATTGGATTTGTAAAGTCCTTAACTTTCTTAACAATCATAATCTCTATATTATACAAGGAACATACTAGAATATGGGCTAGGCCTACTAAACTAATAAAAAGCCTAAGAGGCTTAACTAAATATATACATCTAACAAAGAATATGTATACCTATGGCATGTGTAAGTTATTTAACTAAACTTTTGGATAGAAAATCAACAAACCTTGAAAGCTATTTGAATATGGACGAGAGTAACCACACACGCGTGACATCAAACGCTACATCCTTATTAAGATGCTAATAAGCAACAAGAATGTCCAAAGGGAACACATAAACTAGCATCCCTCTCATCCTTTTATAGAGATGAATAAGAATTAACTTAAATATTTTTAAAAGGTATCATATTTGCCATCATTTGCTTTTGTGGGTAGTGAACAAACTTTTTTGATTTTGTAGATACTTTTCTTTCAAATTCATCCCTTTTAGGGTATTATGTGACATTTTGCAATTAAAAAAAACCTATTAGCTAAGAGGGCAAAATTTCCAAAAATTTCAAGAAAATACCCAAAAAAGCAAAACATTTGTTAATTTACAAAAGCAAATGGTGGCAAGTATGATACCTTTTAAAATATTTACCCATAAGAATTCCATAGTATCTTTGTTTGCCTTGCAAACCAAGCAATCCTAGTTTAAGTATAACTCTAACTCTATTAAACTAAGTATAATTAAATCTTTATATATAGCCTAATTACACTTTAGCCCACTAAGAATTGCTATTATATTACAACAATTTCCACTTTAGTAGCTTATTCTTAGTCTATATTGATACTCAACATCTTCATCAAATGTTGAACCTCGAAGAAGGACCACCTTGTTAACCGTGACATTGTACCTTAGTATCTAAGTTAGCTACCTTAGACCACCTTCACCTTCTTCCTTTTCAAGAACATTACCCTCTAAACTCTCTTGACAAGGTATCCACGGTTTCCACTAAAGGCTTGCCCCACCTTTGTACCAAGGTGCAATTGCTCATTTTACAAGCAGTTTGGTTTGTCCTTTTTTTAAGTTATTTAACATCCTATTTTTTTAGCCACTCCAATATCATCGTACTATCCTAAATTACCTCAGCCATTATTTTCCGTGAGCTTCATGCAGTTCCACCTCAAAACCAAATACTTTGAACATGTACATGGACTCCTATTTTAACACCAAGCACCACATTGCTTGAACCCAGCCTTGTTTAGGAACCTCCATGCATTTGTACACCTAACCCATCGAGTTTTTCGATGTTAAACCTAGTACTCATAATAACCTTTTTTCAAACATTGTGAGGAAAACTAGAAGGGGGGGGGGTTGAATAGTTTTACTAATTAAAACTTCATTTTAATCTATTTAGATCGACTTATGTCAATCTATTTGATGTGTGTGTTGGATGTTGATAAACAAACATATAAAGGTAAGTAATGAAAAGATAAGAGTAAGAAGCACAAAACCACAACGCAAGTATTTATAGTGGTTCGGCTACAAGGTCACCTTCCTTGCCCTACTCCACTCCCCGAGTCACCTACTCGAGAGTTCATAATCACTACACCAATCTCCTTATGGCGGAGAAGCCTTCATAACGTCGCTTAACCTTTCCTGTCAAAGCTAAATACCGAAGTTCTTTCACACCAAGGCTTAACCACACACCTACACAACACGTCGCCTACCCTTTTATAAGGTACTAGGCTAAGTACCTAGTTCTTTCACACCTTAGGTGAACTACACCTTCACAACGACGCCTACCCTTTATTAGGTACTAGGCTAAGCACCTAGTTCCATTGCAATGGAGGAACTACTACCACACTACACCAACGACTAATCCCAAAGGAGATCTACTCCTTTACAACATCATCAAGGATATCGATATCCTTGGATCTAATACTAGTCTATCTTGTACATCGAAACACACCATATCGAATGTACATCTAAGGCACCTTTCACTAATGCCTTTGACTAGATCTACAAGACACCTTTCACTAATGTCTTGTGTCTTCACTTCTAAGCACCTTTCACTAATGCATCTTTGTCTTGACTTCTAAGCACCTTTCACTAGTGCTTCTTTGTCTTGACTTCTAAGCACCTACCACAAGTGCTTTATCCTATAGACGATAGATACCCTTCACTAATATCTTCGTCTTGACTCTTGAGACATCTTTCACTAATGTCTTCAACACTACACTTCTTTGAAGAAAGAAAGGAATCATAAACAAGAAGACTTCAAAGAGCCTTGATGATGAGGAAGCATGGCAACTCATGGACTTGAGCTTGCTCGACTTCAAAGATGGTGATCTTGCCTTTAAGAGGAACCTAAAAGATCACACACAAAAAAAACTACAAACATAGATCTCTTGGATCTAAGGTTAGTGAGATTTAACTCAGGGGAGAAAGTATATTGAAAGGGGGTGAGAAACAATGAAGAAATGGCTCACAATTTATAGAGGAAAAATCCTCGTTCCCTCGGATCCCACGGATCCCTACCACAAGGGATCCGGCTAGCACAAAGCTAGGGATCCGTGGTCCGCTCCTCTTTGCCCATGGGTATTTTTGGTTATGGGTCATGGGTCATGGGTTATGGGTTGATCCATGGTTTTCTTTCTAGATACAATGAACTTGGTTAAGTGGTATATATAAAACCATGGGTTGTGGGTCAAAACCATTTGCTAGTATTTTACCCATTTAGTATACACTTAGTTTTTACCCATTTTAGTATACTTAGTTTAAGTATATGTTTAACCCAATATGTAAACACTAGTTGTTGTACATATGTATCTAAATCATAAAATCACTTATACTTGTTTTAGTGTTTTATGTGAAAGCGTAAGTGTGTTAGAAAACTATTAACTCAAACTATTTACGTACTCTATTTGTTTCGTTAAAATGATTTTACTTTTGTTATCGACAAAACATTAAAAGATCGTAAAATATAAATAAACGTTTTTACGGCTTATTTGTATTAACACATTGCTTTAACATTGTCAAGCTGATTTAACCTTTTAGAAACCCTAAAGACTCGGCTTTTTCAACAAGCCTCACAAGTCGTGTGTTAAACCCGCTTTCATGTAAAGATTGATCTACTAACCTTTAGAAAACCCTAAAGCTTCAATCTTTTCACCTCAAGTCTACAACCTTGATATACTTTGTACTCCAAGTAATCACTTTTCTTGAATCCTAAGACAATGCTAAACCTTGCTTGCCTTATAAGAATCACCAAGATTTGGATTCCAAGAAACTATAGATACCTTCAAACTTCAATAGTTAAAGATCCTAGATAATCAACTAAACATTGAAGCCTCTCTACCCTTCAAACTTGATATGACAACTCGTAAATTCCTCGATTCGTCGTAATTAGAGAAACGTTGATTAGAGCGATCGTTTGATTTAATTTGAGATACGAGTAGTATTTTATATCGTTTTTATTGGAATTCATATTTTAAGAACATTGGTGTAACTCCCGTGTCATGAAACTTTCTGTGGAAAACTAGAAGGGGGGTTGAATAGTTTTACCAATTTAAAACCTCCTTTTAACTATTTAGATCGACTTATGTCAATCTATTTGGTTGTTTATGTTGGACGTTGATAGATAGATATATAAACGTGTAATGAAAGATAAAGAGTAAGAAGCACATCACCACGACACAAGTATTTATAGTGGTTCGGCTACAAGGACACCTTCCTTGCCCTACTCCACTTTCCGAGTCACCTACTTGAGTTCGTAAGCACTACACCAACTCCTTATGGCTGAGAAGCCTTCACAACGCCGCTAACCTTTTCCGTACAAAGCTAAATATCGAAGTTCCTTCTCACCTAGACGAACCACACCTAACACAACGTCGACTACCCTTTATACGGTGCTAGGCTAACCACCGAGTTCTTTCACACCAAGGAGAACTAATCCTATCACAACGTCGCCTACCCTGTATTAGGTACTAGACTAAGTACCTAGTTCCATTACTATAGAGGAACTACTACCCTTCACAACACAACACCTAATATCAAGGAGATCCACTCCTTGTTACAACACCATCAAGGATATCACCATCCTTGGAAATAAACAAATACTTATATGTATAACGATGCACCTCCTAAAGGGTAGTATAAACTTAGGGATTCGGCATGACAGCAAAAGTCAGCTAAAAAATTCCTTGATAATTTTGGTTTGGGAGTTCTAAAACTCCTAGTGTTTTGGTGTTAAGGTTCTAAAACTTGTGGTTTGAGGTTTTGACGATTTAATACTATTCCTATTGAACGAGGTTCCCTTTTTAAGAATTAGTCTTAATTCTTGAGAAGCTTTTCAAACATTATAATAAAATCCCATTTTATCATAATATAAGAAGTTTCACATGGATATTTATTGACATAGATGAAGTGTCAATAAATCCTTTGTGATGAATAATGATTGAGGTTATCGAATAACCAAGATATCATTATTATGAGTTGGTAATGTAGTCTATACAAATAAGTCGGAGAATACTAATTTGATGATGATTATAACAAAGACAACTATTTGAACAATTACTAATAAGACATGCAACAAAAAAAATAAAGGTAAGTAATTAACGATCATACCTTTGCTAAATATTCTTTTTAAGAAAAGAAGTATTTAGATGTTTCGTGATCTTCTTGAAATCTCCAGATTTATGTTGTGAGAATGATAACACTAGACATTCTTTTTGCGAGAAGAAATATTTAGATAGATTCTTCATGATCTTCTTGAAATCTCCAGATTTATGTTGTGGAAAACTAGAAGGGGGGGGGTTGAATAGTTTTACCAATTTAAAACCTCCTTTTAACTATTTAGATCGACTTATGTCAATCTATTTGGTTGTTTATGTTGGACGTTGATAGATAGATATATAAACGTGTAATGAAAGATAAAGAGTAAGAAGCACATCACCACGACACAAGTATTTATAGTGGTTCGGCTACAAGGACACCTTCCTTGCCCTACTCCACTCCCCGAGTCACCTACTCGAGAGTTCGTAAGCACTACACCAACTCCTTATGGCGGAGAAGCCTTCACAACGCCACTTAACCTTTTTCCGGTACAAAGCTAAATACCGAGTTCCTTCACACCTAGGCGAACCACACCTAACACAACGTCGCCTACCCTTTATACGATGCTAGGCTAACCACCGAGTTCTTTCACACCAAGGAGAACTAATCCTATCACAACGTCACCTACCCTTTATTATGTACTAGGCTAAGTACCTAGTTCCATTACTATGGAGGAACTACTACCCTTCACAACACAACACCTAATATCAAGGAGATCCACTCCTTGTTACAACACCATCAAGGATATTACCATCCTTGGAAATAAACAAATACTTGTATGTATAACGATGCACCTCATCGATTATACGACCTAGGCATTCTTCCCAAATGCGACTTGATTTGATTCTTCGGCATCCTTCACTAATTCCTTTGACACAACGCTTGGCACCCTTCACTAATGCCTTCGTCTTGACACCTTTAGCATTCTTCACTAATGCTTTGACACGGATGATGAGCACCTTTCACTAATGCTTTCATCTTGACACTTTCGACATTCTTCACTAATGCCTTCAACCCAACATCTATGGAGAAAGGAAGAACTATCAACAAGAGAACCTTAGTTGTTTTGATGATGACGAAGCATGGCAACTCATGGACTTGAGCTTGCTCGTCTTCAAGAAGTAGTGATCTTGCCTTTAAGAGGAACCTAGAAGATCATACAAAAACAAAATACAAACTACATAGATCACTTGGATCTGAGGTTAGAAGGTTATAATACTTGGGGAAGTGTGTGTGTAAAGTTATGTGTAGAAAGGAAGAAATGGCTCTCTATTTATAGAGGAAATTCTCTACTGTTCCCTAGATCCCATGGATCCCTACCACAACGGATCCGGCTAGCACAAAGCCAGGGATCCGTGGAACGCTCCTCTTTGCCCATGGGTATTTTTTTGGTTATGGGTCATGGGTTGTGGGTCGATCCATGGTTTTCTTTCTAGATACAATGTATCTTAAGGATACAATGAACTTGGTTAAGTGGTATACATAAAACCATGGGTTATAGGTCAATACCATTTGCTAGTTTTTACCCATTTTAGTATGCTTAGTTTAAGTATATGCTAACTCAATATGTAAACAATAGTTGTTGTACATATGTATCTAAATCATAAAATCACTTATACTTGTTTTAGTGTTTTATGTGAAAATGTAAGTGTGTTAGGAAACTATTAATTCAAACCATTTACGTATTCTATTTGTTTCGTTAAAATGATTTTACTTTTGTTATCGACAAAACATTAGAAGATCGTAAAATATAAATAAACTTTTTTACGGCTTATTTGTATTAACAATCTCCCCCTTTTTGTTGATGACAAAACATAAAATTATTTTAAGGAAAACTAAAATTCGTAGCAAGTTTGAATTTGTAGTTTTTACTTTCTTCTCCCCCTTTTTGTCGAAACAAAAAGTGTTAAAAGAAACTAACACAATTTTTATAAGAAAAGGTATGTAAAATTGTAAAGAGAGCAAGTGACGGGAATGGTACTCGTCTTAACTCCCCCTTGACGAGTCCATCCCTTTGAAAGGGCGTCAAGGACATGACGTAAAATAAACTAATTGTGTTTGCAAATATGTTTGCAAATGATTCGTCTTAAGAATTAAAACGTGCTCCCCCTTGAAGATTGCAAAGTTGCAATGGGGTGTCATGAAGTATAGTCAAAAACGGATTAATGTTGCAAATGTTTTTGCAATATCGTTTGACACAAAGCTCCCCCTAGCTTTATGGTGTCAAAATCTTCATGTGTTATTTTGAAAATCTACAAAGTAAAGGTTAGAAAACAAGAGTATAGTGCATAATTTCCTGCAAATAAAAATCAAGTTAGAAGAAATTTGTGCTTCTGATCTATGGATCCCGCGGTTCCCTTGTTGGAGGGATCCGGCTAGGCATTTTGTAGGGATCCGGCTATCTGGTGACAGTTTCTTCAGCAGTGAAGATGTGTCAAACAATGCTAGTGTGGAGATAATATATGTGTGCAATAAAGAGCACAACTCACAAAATAATCATAGCATATAAATGTTCATTCAATAAAACAAGAGATAACCAAACAAGTCTCTAAAACTAAGAGAATGAACTAGGACATACAAGTACCACTAAATACTAACTAGTTACTAGACTTAAAATGCTACAATGTGCTTGAGTCTAGGGATGAGTGGACTTGTTGATTTGATCCAACTTTGCAAGAAGATGATTAAACATGAAATGTATCTCATTTCGTGCTTCTTGAACAAGTCCTTGAGTGTTTAGACAAATTGGACAATTATTGTCTTGGTTTGGACCCGGAGGGAAATGGATATTTTGTGGAGGCTCTATGTGTGATTGTGGGTCTTCATTTTGAGAAGTAGGAAGAGGTTCTAAAAATGAAAGTGGTAATGGAACTTCTTCCATATGATCAAGGTTGTTCCTTGTCTCCCATGATGGGCTAGTTGGTGTCGTAGGTGGTTCCCTATTCAATGAAAAGGTTGGTGAATGGGAGGTTCTTGGTGGTGAATGATCCAATGAGTAGATGTTTGGGTGAGGGAGAGGCTCATTCAAGAAGTGTAGTCCATGCTTAATGAATGAGGGTTGTGATGGCTTGCTAGAACTAGTCAAGTTTGGTTTTGAACTAGATGATCCTTTTTCTAGTCCGAAAGGTTTGATGCTAATCCTTGCGGTTCTCTTAGCCTTTGTTGGATGAGTTTAATGAGATGAGGTTCTTGTATCATTATCTCTAATGGGGGATGTTTCGGTGGAAGAGATTTCATGGATCATTTGACCCTTTCTTTTGGATGATCCTAAGGTTGAGGAGTTGTTGCTAAGAGCCTTAGTCATGGTGATGATGATGCTAATGTGAGCTTCTAATTGCTGATTTTTGAAAGGTAAGTGAGGATGGTGCCTTAAACCTAAGGTTTTTTGGTTTATAAAGGATAATTTGAGTTAGGAAATTAAATTTTTGGCCACTTAGAAGATTAAGCATGCTCTTAAGGTTTTGATCAGCTCTAGGAGGATAATTAATGAATGCTAAAAGTGTTTAGAGAACCAAAAGGTGACTTGAATTTGAATATGGAAGCGATTTAGACTTTTCTACAACCACGGATCTCGGATCCTTCAAATAGGGATCCTACCGTTAAAGACCAGGGGATCCGACTATCGACAGTTTTAGGTGAAATCATTATGCTTTTTTAAGGTTTATTATTAATGGATTTTGAGGTTTTGACTTAATTTTGAAGTTTTTAGCTGTTGGATATCTTAAATCCTCAACCATAACAAGTAATGGTGCTTAATTATGGTTTTGGTCAAAAAAATTGACCTTGGGTAGTCTAACTATATGTTTGATAAGGATTCCATTTAATTTGATATGGAGAAATGGTGATAACAAGTCCTAGAAGTCAGATGATGTCCTAAGAGGAATTTACTAAAATCTTTAAAAATAAAAAGAAATGAAAAAATAGTTTTTGAGCCTAATTTTGAGTCAAAGATGATTGAGATCAATTTGCTAAAATTAAGGGGTAGACCAAAGTAAGTGCTATCAGACGTGATAGATAATGTGTGAGTGTTGGAGCGGAATTATGGTGAGTTTTGACTAGTTGATAAATCAAAAATATTTCGAAAATATATCCTAGATAAGCCATGGATGATAGTGAGGTTTTCAACTATTTGAGGAAGACTTAGTTGGCTCTAGTATCTTATGTTTGACTTGTTTGAGGTGATCTAGTAGACTATTTTGATGTAGTCAAATCTGTATTACATATCATATGCCACGGATCCCGCGGTTCTATTATGGGAGGGATCCGGCTAGTTCAAATCTGGGATATAGCTACCAACTCAGATGAGAGTTTCTGAAATGTGCAACTTTGCACTTTATAGTAAATGCTTTTCCTAGTTGTTTCTATGAGGACTAAATGCAAGAACACAACTAATATAATCTATACTACTTTATAATGTATTTAGGCCTTCTAAAATTAGAAGGCTTAAAAATTCAGACTTTTTTACTTGTTTATTATGGAAAGAGTTTTTCTAACCAAAAATTAAGATAAGGAGCTCCAATCATGAGATGACATGTGTCACTTCTTAACAAACTCCAAGCCTAACTTCTAACAAACTCCAAACCTAACTCCTAAACACTAAAAATTAAGATAAAGAGCTCCAATTATAAAATGACATGTGTCATTTCTCAACTAAAAATTCATCTTTATTTTTAAATTAAAATATCTTTTTATCTACTTATTTTTTTTATAATCTAATTTCACCATATTTTCTAAAATTTTATGCTCTTTAATTCAATATCCATTTTGATATATTTTTATGAGTTTTTAGTTTTTATATTTTTAATGGGTTTATTTTATTTTAATTCAAATTTTTACAACTTTAACCTTTATTTCATTTATTTCAATCAATATAATCTTGATTCGTCAAAATCATATACTTTTGGGGTAGTGTTTGACGCGTAAGAGATTGTGAGGGTATTTCTATATGCGGGAATAATGATGTCACGGGAAAGCTATGGGAAAGTTACGAATGCAACCCAACCCGCACAAACACTTACAACTAACACATATACATTCGAAGTGTTGTGAAACGAATTCACTAAATGGGTAAGCAAACACATATAACTATACTTATCGCCGCCGATGTGCGCGGGTACCCGGCTAGTGTATATCAAAGTAGGAAGAGCTAAAATTCCTAGAATGAGTGACGACGACCACTCAAGGGCTCGTAAAATCTCATTTTCCAAATACCTAAGTTAGGATTGTTTAGTGCCAAGATATGGCGATACCAACCTACTACGAACATAGTTTAAAGAATTACAAGCCATTGTTTGAAATTGTTCATCATACATTTGGGTCCTAAGACCTTACCTCTCTTCTCCTTCCCATCTCATCTTCACCCAACCTCCACTCTACCTCTTTTTCTTCAAGAAGTTGGCAAAGCACTTGAAGATTCCCTTGGTTTGTAGCCATTCGGGTGATGCACCAGGAACATCCGGCAATTGGTTGATATACTCCAAGGGGTCGAGTTTGGTATTTCCGAGTGGATTGCTACTTCCTTCACCATCTCTTGGTCTCTCCCTTTCTTCCGAGGAATCCGTGGGTGGGTGAGGCCTCTTGCCATCTACCATAAACCTCGTGGTTCTTCCCTCGGTCAATGGTACCATAACCTTGTTGCAAAAGCTATAGTCATAGGTTTGTGGAGAAGGATCTAATGCGAAGATGAATTTAGCAAGACGGGTTAGGAGCATTGCATACGGAAGCACCATCTTGTCCATGCTTCTTACACTTGCCATTCTCTTGACCATGTAATAGGCAATGTTGAAGCGAGTCTCGCTCAATAGAAAATAAATCATGAAGCTTAGACATGCGTTGGGGTGATCCTTGTTTCCTACAAGACACACCACATTCTCCCTTATCACATCTTCCCATTTTCTATACAATGGATACATCTCCGAGAGCTCCATTTGGAAAGGATCCCTATAGATCACTTTTGACTTCCTAGTGACCCTTGATGGGGATGTTGTTGGCATAAACACGGTGTCCCTTACCGTGGTTGCTTCCGGGATTGTTAGCATTGATAAATGTCGGTGATGATCAACCATAGAGTGTATCTCCTCCAACGACCACTCATTAGAATACATGCAAACAACATCATATGGCACCCCTATTATTCTTCCAAACTCCTCAAGTGAAAGGGTGAACTCGTGTCCATTTATGGTGAATTCAATTGAGATGGACCCATCATCATTTCTAATTATACCCATAGTCTTGTAGAACTCAAGCACAAATACCGGGCAAATTTGCTCGTTTATATCCAATAAACAATCAAACCCAATAGTTCCAATTACTTCCCTCATGTCGGTATTTGCAAGGAATGATGGATCAACAACTCTACCTTCATGGAAGAGTCTCCTTTCAAGCAACTTAAAGGCTTTCCTATCGTCCGGACTTAATCCACTTTTCCTATGGTACATGGGTATGTAGTGAGCGGTGTCTTGGTAATCTTGTTGCTTGTTGCTTGGCATGATGTTCCTAAACAATACAACCACAATGTGGTGTTAATGGTGAATAGTAACCTAGAGCGTTTGATCATAATTTTGCTCTCATCACCTTTGTTGAGTTCAAGAAATGTGTTTAATTTGTATTAACAATGTTAATTCTTTGATTTAGATTATCTTAGAAAACAATGTGGTGACAAATTATGATAAACCCATTTGAACCCAACTCTTAAAGATGAAGAAATTGTAATCTTAGAAATCAAGGAATTAAATTAACAATGTAGTGAAGATTGTACTTACACAAGTGATTGTTAAACTTGAGAGGAATAATCAAATTGCTCCTATCAACGATTACGGGGTTTTGTTCGTGAGTCTTTGAAAGTATTATTGTGGAACATCCACGGTGATCATTTTGAGCATATACCGCATCTCTTTTGTTGCACGGATCCGCGGATCCCTCTTTATATGGGATCCCAGCTAGTATAAACTTAGGGATTCGCATGACGCGACAAAAGTCGACTTAAAAATTCCTTGATAATTTTGGTTCGGGGAGTTCTAAACGCCTAGTGTTGTGGTGTTAAGGTTCTAAAACTTGTGGTTTGAGGTTTTGACGATTTAATACTATTCCTATTGAACGAGGTTCCCTTTTTAAGAATTAGTCTTAATTCTTGAGAAGCTTTTCAAACATTATAATAAAATCCCATTTTATCATAATATAAGAAGTTTCACATGGATATTTATTGACATAGATGAAGTGTCAATAAATCATTTGTGATGAATAATGATTGAGGTTATCGAATAACCAAGATATCATTATTGTGAGTTGGTAATGTAGTCTATACAAATAAGTCGGAGAATACTAATTTGATGATGATTATAACAAAGACAACTATTTAAACAATTACTAATAAGACACGCAACAAAAAAATAAAGGTAAGTAATTAACGATCCTACCTTTGCTAAATATTCTTTAAGAAAGAAGTATTTAGATGTTTCGTGATCTTCTTGAAATCTCCAGATTTATGTTGTGAGAATGATAACACTAGACATTCTTTTTGCGAGAAGAAATATTTAGATAGATTCTTCATGATCTTCTTGGTAACTCCAAATCCAAGTATGGATAATTCTAAAAAAAATGTTAGAGCATTCTATCATTGTCCAACAATAAACAGTATAATGATTTTTTTTTAAATATGACAAAAGGAATCCTTCTTTGTAGTTTTCAAACATACATGGATCGTATCAAGTTTTTAAAGTACAACATACTCTAAGAAACTTGGTAACGAAGCTCTGATGCCAATTGTGGAAAACTAGAAGGGGGTTGAATAGTTTTACCAATTTAAAACCACCTTTTAACTATTTACATCGAATTATGTCAATCTATTTGGTTGTTTATGTTGGACGCTGATAGATAGATATATAAACATGTAATGAAAGATAAAGAGTAAGAAGCACATCACCACTAACACAAGTATTTATAGTGGTTCGCTACAAGGACACCTTCCTTCCTTGCCCTACTCCACTCCCCGAGTCACCTACTCGAGAGTTCGTAGCACTACACCAACTCCTTATGGCGGAGAAGCCTTCACAACGTCGCTTAACCTTTTCCGTACAAAGCTAAATACCGAAGTTCCTTCACACCTAGGCGGACCACACCCGACACAACGTCGCCTACCCTTTATACTGTGCTAGGCTAACCACCGAGTTCTTTCACACCAAGGAGAACTAATCCTATCACAACGTCACATACCCTTTATTAGGTACTAGGCTAAGTACCTAGTTCCATTACTATGGAGGAACTACTACCCTTCACAACACAACACCTAATATCAAGGAGATCCACTCCTTGTTACAACACCATCAAGGATATCACCATCCTTGGAAATAAACAAATACTTGTGTGTATAACGATGCACCTCATCGATTATACGACCTAGGCACTCTTCCCAAATGTGACTTGATTTTATTCTTCGGCATCCTTTACTAATGCCTTTGACACAACGCTTGGCACCCTTCACTAATGCCTTCGTCTTGACACCTTTAGCATTCTTCACTAATGCTTTGACACGGATGATGAGCACCTTTCACTAATGCTTTCATCTTGACACTTTCGGCATTCTTCACTAATGCCTTCAACCCAACATCTATGGAGAAAGGAAGAACTATCAACAAGAGAACCTTTGTTGTCTTGATGATGATGAAGCATGGCAACTCATGGACTTGAGCTTGCTCATCTTCAAGAAGTAGTGATCTTGCCTTTATGAGGAACCTAGAAGATCATACAAAAACAAAAGACAAACTACATAGAACACTTGGATCTGAGGTTAGAAGGTTATAATACTTGGGGAAGTATGTGTGTAAAGTTATGTGTAGAAAGGAAGAAATGGCTCTCTATTTATAGAGGAAATTCTCTATTGTTCCCCGGATCCCACGAATCCCTACCACAAGGGATCCGGCTAGCACAAAGCCAGGGATCCGTGGAACGCTCCTCTTTGCCCATGGGTATTTTTGGTTATGGGTCATGGGTCATGGGTTGTGGGTTGATCCATGGTTTTCTTTCTAGATACAATGTATCTTAAGGATATAATGAACTTGGTTAAGTGGTATACATAAAACCATGGGTTATGGGTCAATACCATTTGCTAGTTTTTACCCATTTTAGTATATACATGTTTTTACCCATTTTAGTATGCTTAGTTTAAGTATATGCTAACTCAATATGTAAACACTACTTGTTGTATATATGTATCTAAATCATAAAATCACTTATACTTGTTTTAGTGTTTTATGTGAAAACGTAAGTGTGTTAGGAAACTATTAATTCAAACCATTTACGTATTCTATTTGTTTCATTAAAATGATTTTACTTTTGTTATCGACAAAACATTAAAAGATCGTAAAATATAAATAAACGTTTTTACGGCTTATTTGTATTAACACTTTCGTTTTCTAGTCAAAACGAGCCCCAAATAAAATATATTGTAAGTTTTATAAAGTTTCACTTAGGGTCCTTGTGATAATTTACTTGGCCGCCCTTATGGTTTCTATTGTACAAGACTAGTCCCTCCTAGGACTATAAATACCCACTCATTCTCACACTTCTCCCATTTCACACATCTATTTCTCTCACTACAAAACACACACACACACAAAATAACTCCCCCTCTCTCACTCTAAATTATCCGCTACACTCCAATTAGGGTTCCTACCACACCGAACCGCCAAATTCGCCACCTTAAACTACTACAATCAGCCTCCCCAAACGTTAGATCGGTCCTTTTGACCTCATTTATGCAACATACACACCTTAAATCATCACCACGCTCCTATTAATCTCATTTTAGTTTCAATTGTTGGGTTTCAAGATAAAACGCTTTTAAAAAGGGTTTTACTTGTTCTTGGTTACGCAGTAGTACCTGTAGCGACGCCATCAATCCTTCGCCTTTCTTCTTCCTCAAGAAACGCATCCACCCCATTCTTCTTCTTTTATTTTCTGCTTTTAAATTGAATTAATATTTTGATTTGTGCTGCTTCATATTGAGAATATTTTTCGGTTAGAAACAAATAAAAAAATGAGGTGTGACATAAGGTTTTTGGTTTAATAGACCTCGAAAAGCGATTTAGTGTATTTCGTGGTGGTAATAAAAAGAATTGGAAGGAGATTGTTATTATTTTGGGTGCTAAATACCGGGTCTAATTCACTAAGCTTGGGTCAAAAGGATACTTGGTGATGCGTGGGTATTCGGATCAGAATTATTAGGACTTGGTCCGACCTTTGAGTTGTGGTAACCGATCCAAACATATATGTGAGTTTTGTGTCGGTTTTAGGAAGCAATGGGTCGGGGCCGATCCACAAAAAACGGGTCAAGGATATATGTTGGTATATTGTGTCTTTGGTTGATGTGTTGAATGAGTCGACATCGAAAGTAGTAACACAAGATACGTCAAAGTGTTTATAAGTTTTTGTTTCATATTCAAAATAGAAGCTTAGATATATGAACTATGAGGTACATTAGTTATTTAACTAAACTTTAACCTATGGGTTCATTGGTCACTGCTTTATTGACTTGGTAAATTGTGTCGGTCTCGACGGTGAAATTATGGCATGAGAAACATTATTTATGGGTTAAACCCGATAAGACGTAGTAATAACTTATAAGTTATAAATGGTTTATTAAAGGAATTAACGACACACAAGAAATGGTGATTAGTAAACAACAATGGGTAAACTTGTAAAATATATACCTAACGACTTGAGTGTGTAACCGATCAATTATCCGTATTGCATACCGGAATGAAACTATTGTGATATACAATATATGACGTGATCGGATAGTGAGTGAGTTATTATAAACCGGGATGATAAACGTGAAGAAATAACTACTTGATTTTTAATTAGTAACGGATATTACATACGCAGTTATAAGATTTAATACGTTTATAAACATGGGATAACTATTGATAACAAGTTATATTGATTAGTATGTCGACTTTTATTAAACGCTTTGGTTTAAATAATTTAATATATTGTTTTGTATAAGCCAATATTATGTTTTTCTATTTTAACCGATAATGAAATATATTACTATATCTATATTGTTGACGAATATAGTTTTATATCATTATAAACCTTTATTTACTATGATAATAACTTGTGATTTATAACTACTTGTTAACTTTTATAAACTTATCGGGAAATATTATTTTGATAAGGCTAATTATTAAAGTCATAATGTTTTGGAAACGCTACGTAAGCAAATGCGCCATTTATAATACACTGCCTAATATACGGTATGAGAAGTACTGATAACATCAAATAGTCCTGAATATTAAGTGTCAATTTCCCCCGCTAATGCTCATTATTTATATCATTTATATGGATTTACGCTTGTTTTCCATTGTTTTACACTCGTGTAAATTACAGCATTGGAGCTAAAGAGACGCGGAAATGGAAACGTTACTAAGGATTTATCACAATATGCTTATTTTGAAGAAGTTACGGCGTAACTCGTCTCTCACATACAGAACTATTATGCGTGACCCGACGTTCAACTCATCAAGAGGTTACGGCGTAACTCCTCCAAAGATTACGACGTGAACTCCATTAGGTCAAAAGAGGTTCCACGCCAATGATACTTACGCCAGAATTCATCGTGATCACTTACCACGACGAACCATGTTTATTGAAGATCACGATGTAACCACTTATAAGGTTACCGCAACTGGCAGATCTAGTGCATTTACGGAGAAATAGAAGGTTACGGCGTAACTCATCTTTGGTTACGCCAGAACCCGCACTGGCCTATAAATACCCCACCTAATTCCAAAGATTTCTAATCATCCTATTCCACACACAACACTCGAGAACGTGGGAAAAGCTCAAGGAAGGTCTAGGGAAGCATATGGAGTCAGTTTCAAGGGAGAAGTCACACCATTTATAAGCTTTTTATGTTTATTATTTCTTTTACTTTCAATTCATGTATTTTGTACCTTTGAATATTGAATTGATGTGCATGATTAATATGAGCGGCTAAGCACCCTTTGGTACTAGCCTAGTTATGATTCCTTAATTGTTTTGTTTTATGCTTACCTTTACTCCGCACAATTATTTCTAAGTGTATGCATGCATAGTTCTTTGGTAGTCACCCCCGGTTCGGTAGTTTTGAATGGCGGTAGAGGCCAATTGCCTAGGAGATATGACCAACTAAACCTAGGTGAGCTTGACCGAGACCGGAAGGGTAAGATATGACCAACCGACGACCCTTTCTACTCTTCGCATTTGACCAACCGATCACCTATCGTTGGATGAACTTAAGAATTTGGGGTGTAGTGTCTAAGTTCCTAATGTACCGGCACTCACTATTTAGAATCTAGCATGTAGCGGACTTAATGACTCCTGCCAGGGACCGTAGAACAACAGGACTTATGACTGCAAGCGCCTGATTTCTCCCGTGGTGGCATCTTTGCCGATTGGTTAGGATGAATTGACCAAATGTTGTCCTCTCAAATTTGACCCCACCAAGTAATTGGAAGTGTAAGTAGACGTAAACATTACTTGTTAGGAGGATTACCTAGGTTAGCACCACTATTCCTCTATTGATTTCCCTTCTACCATTTATTTGCTTTCATATTCTGCTTTAGTAGTTTAATTAATTAAAACCCTATCAAACCATTTATATTCTGTGACAATTAGACTTAGTAATTATCCGACACACATAGCTTTTGGGATCTACCTCGGCTTTACCATTTACTAAACTACACACGCATCGGGTACACCGCCTGCTAGTGCATTAGGGTAAACCATAGGTATAGCAGACACTATAAATATTAAGATCCTGGGTCAAGAAAACCGCATCAAGTTTTTGGTGCCGCTGGAGCTATATTAGATTAATATTAAGTCTTTCATTTCATTTTTAAACATTTCAACGATCATATTTCAAGTTTTCAAAACCATGAAAGCCATTAACATCGATAATCTCACTCTCAGGAATATTTGGCATTGACGGAGAAGAACAAGGTCCGTGGATTGTAAGGCGTACCATTGCGTAAGATGCTCAATTCAAATCAAACCTCAATTCATGAGGGAATTACGTACTAACCCTTCTCCGAAGCATCACGATGATGCCCATGAACATGTAGACAAAGTCGAATACATTGTCACCTATTCAAAATTCCTGAGTCTCACACGATGCTATAATGCTACGAGTATTCCCTATTTCTCTTACGGGCCGCAAAAAGATGGGTCGATCGACACCGCAGTGGACCGTCAACACTTGGCCTATATTAAAAAATATTTCATTCGAGATATTGTCCTCCATCAAAGACGGCCAAGCAAATGGAAGAAATTCATAACTTCAAGCAAGAGGGAGATGAAACATTGTACCAAGCTTGAGAAAGATACAACGAATTGTTATACAAGTGCCCTACTCATGATCTTAATGACCAACAAAAAGTGAACGCCTTTTACAAGGGACCAACATCTCTTCAAGATAAATGATTGATTCTCAAGGCCAATTCCTAGTATGACACCCACCATGGCTTTGGAAACTATTCAAAAAATGGTAGACCACTCTCACAAATGGCACAATGGGGGAAGCAACCGTAAAAATAATGTTATTGAGGGACTTGCAGCAATAAACAACAAATTAGAGAACCTTGGAAGAGAAATGAAGAGGCTCAAGGAAAATGTGCATTCCATTCAACTGAAACAAGATGGGGTCATCCTTCAAAAAATTGTTCCTCCAATGAAGAAGTTAAAAGGATCGGTGAAGTAAACTATGGAAAAGAATTCCCTTTAAAAAGCTACAATAATTACAGACCTAGGTAATCGTGGAAAACCTCGGGTTCTACACAAAAATCAACAATAATACTCCTAAACCAAGTCTTGATGAAATAATGCACCGACACATTGAAGAATCGACAAAAAGGAAGATAGGCTCAAGGAATGGATGACCAAAGTTAAGGAGGACACCAATATGAACCTCATGTAACCAAGAGATGTCACATTAAGAACCTCGAGATACAAATTGGACAATTAGCTAAGAACCTCGCAACTAGTAATGCTAAAGCCACTTCTTGCAAAGCCATATTTGCGCAGGATAAAGCAAAAAGGAGCAATGCACATCCTCTATCACTAATGATCTCTCCGGGATTAACTACCTTAGAGAGGATGATAAAGTCAAGACGACGAAGTTCTACCTAGCCAACTTCCTCGAGAAGCCTGCAAATACTGTGAAAGTTTTCTCCCTTGCACTATTGGTAATATTAAGATTCCCCGATTAGCTCATTTAGGGGTCGGGTTAACCTTATCTCAACTACTTTATTCGAAAAAAATCAAACTTACCAATTTAAAAGAAACAACTATTATGATTGAAATGGCGCACTCCCAAGGTCAGACGAGGAGGATTGTGAACAATGTGCTTTTGAAAATTGGAAAATTTTTCTTCCCCACCGATTTTGTAGTTATTGACATGGGAAAGCTGGAGGCTTACAACTTGATTGTTGGAAGACCTTTCTAGCCAATTGTGAGCTCAAATTATGGTTTTTGAAAAACAAATTTCCTTGGGAACCGAGAAGGAACAAATAACTTTTAGTATGAACGAGCATTTAAAACCAAAATCTGAAATTTCTAATAATGTTCAATCAATAAACCCCACTCTACACTCTAAGCCTATTACTGACAATCATAAAGATAGTGTTGATCATTGTAAGCGTAAAATGTGGATGAAATTGTTCAAAGCATTGAAGAAACTCTAAGTCCATAAACACTTTTTGCAACTCGATGTTAACCAAAGAATGCAATCGACATGGCCACCATTTACTGCCCCTCAAAAATGTAAAAGAAAAGTTAATGAATGGATTTACCCTCATAAGGGAGAGAAACATGATGTTGCATTAGCATTGGAAGATTGGTACGTATTGTGGAAGCTCGAAATTGATTAAGGAACCGGTCGAAAAGATGGGTGCAACCATATCAATCGACATCATAGGCGAACAAGATCAAACACAAGATTAATTGATAATATTATTAAAGATGATGACCATGGAGAATCATGTGATAAATGGCTTTCACATAAGTTGGGAACATTTGGGCTCAATAATTCTACAAGAAAAAAAAGGCTTGATAATTGGACGAATGAACACCAACGAGTAATAGAAATGGGGGATGTTCAAAGACTCCATAGGAGCCCGCTGCCTCGAAGTCTAACTTAAAGATCTTAATAAAGAAAAGTGATGTTTTCGGGAGACAACCTCAATTATCCCTTTGTTTTTATTTCTCATGGTTTTGTGTTTTCTAACCATTTTGCAGGAGACAATGAAGTAATTATCACAGTAGCTTGTCGATCAACAGAAGTTACGGCGTAACTCATCTTGGTGATTACGCAGAACCAACATTTTAGCAAAGTAATTCTTGACGCGATTACCAATTACGTACAGAATACCATCTCGTGGTTATGCCATAACTATTTCGCTTCCTCACCATACCAAAGTTTTGCAAGTTACGGCGTATCCTCTTATTAGAGTTACGACGAATCCTCCTCTCGCTTAATTCTTTCATTTTAAACACAAGAACCTTGTATTAGTTTTTAAATGAACTTTTGGGTGTGTTCTCTGTAAACCTTCACGAGACTTCACTGGCCCACTTGGGACACCAAGTGGTTTAAAAGGCTTCTTGCATTCGCTAAATGCAACCGTGATTTCTACGAAAGTGAGTTAGGTTTATTTTTCATTTTATTTTTTCTTTTTAGAATTATGCTTGCCGGTATTGTGATTTCGTGGATTGAAGTTTGTTCATGACGCTTAACTAAGGCACGATCCTTTCTCGTGGGCCTTCTTCCTTTTGGAGCAAATTTCTGGGAAGTTCTCGCTCTAATTCTACCTTTCTCTTCACCTTTATTTTAATGCCTAGTACAAAAGGGACTTTGTACAATTCAAGTGGGGACGGGAGATTATTCTTGAACATTATTTTGCCCTTATTTTTCTAGTTTATTTTGAAAATTTTGCCATTTTTTATATTTTGACATGTTTTTCCGAACCTAACTAGATTAGACCTTAGTCGAAAGCACATACAACCCTTGATATTACATGGTGAGATTAGCCTTATCCGCTTCCTATATTTTACCCAAATCCACCTAATTATGAGTGTGCCAAGAGCTTGTAAACTTTAGAACTTGGCCTTTGCATCATTTCGAGACCATAGACGAGGTATGTTGAGTTAGCTCGATGTATTTGGACTTTTTAGTTTTAGAAGGCAATATTATAGGATTATCACCTAAACAAAGCCTACCATTGTGAGTCTATCGATTAGTCACCTCGACTTTTCGACCCCCATGTGAAACCCTTTTGTTGCACTCCCCTTTAGTGCAAGATACCCCTAGATACATCCTTCTAAGCCATTCCTTTCATTTTGTCACCCCAATATATTATTTCGTTACACCCTTACACCTTAGCCTACCCTCAGAGTCTTTATTGGTAATTAGGAAGTCATCATTTTCCTAAGTTCAAGGTTCGAGTGGAAAGGTTTGGAAATCACGCTTTCATCGACAACAATTATGAAGATCATTGAAGAACCCCCTAATTCCCATTGTTCATCTCAAGTGGGGGGATGTTATGTTATCATGTTTTGATTCAAAAAAAAAGTTGATTGAGTATGATTTTGTAAAGTGCGATGTTATAAGCACTATAGTATGAGCTTTATTGTTTAGTATCGAGGAGGCCACCTCCGTCACATTTGAAGATTGGAGTTGGAGTTATACCAACTGAAGAAGAAAAGGTAGTGTGCCCATCACGACGGCCTCTAATGACACATCTACCTTGCATTTCATGATCCGGTCTCTAGACTTCTAAGCTTGAACTTTGGGCCGACGGTAAGTGGTGATGACTTAGTTATAGATATAGACTACCTGCTTGTTTTCATTTTACACCAATTATACATCCCATGTCT
Source organism: Chrysanthemum makinoi (assembly GCA_910596185.1). NCBI lineage: Eukaryota > Viridiplantae > Streptophyta > Magnoliopsida > Asterales > Asteraceae > Chrysanthemum > Chrysanthemum makinoi. Next base: position 75,669,610 of record OU343222.1, read on the forward strand.
TATCCTACCTTTTAGTCATGAAGCATGTCTAGGTGATGCAATGAGAAATCTTTGGTGTCTTGGCCATGGATTTGGTCATGTATCATTGATTTTGTCCACTTCACTGTGACATGTTAGTAATGACAAGTCACCCCTAACCTTGTCGGTTCTACCCATATTGCCTTCGAGAATTGTTTAGCCCTTAACTCCAAGGTGGAGATTTGTGTAACCGCCAAGCTTATGATAGAATACATGCTATGACTGTGCGATTGAGTGATCACACCGAAATTGACACTTAGAATAGTTGAGAGATTTGAGTGTTTGTTCCCCTTTCGTCAGGTGTTCGGCTTTGTTTTATTCTAGCATAAGGGATTTGTAAACTCATGTTTTCCAGATTTTGGAAGATATCTTTTAGGAATCTATCTAATAAGGTCTACTTGAGGGCAAGTAGAGTTCAAGGTGGGGGATATTTGATAACATCAAATAGTCCTGAATATTAAGTGTCAATTTCCCGTAATGCTCAAGTTATTTATATCATTTATATGGATTTCAGCTTGTTTTCCATTGTTTTACACTTTCGTAAATTTGCAGCATTGGAGCTAAAGAGACGCGAAAATGGAAACGTTACTAAGGATTTATCACAATATGCTTATTTTGAAGAGGTTACGGCGTAACTCGCTCTTACATTACTGTAACAATTGCGTGACCTCAAGTCCAACTCATCAAGAGGATACTACGAACTCCTTCCAAAGATTACCACGTAACTCCATTAGGTCAAAAGAGGTTCCACGCCGATACTTCTACCGTAACTAATGCATCACTTACGACATAACCATGTTTATTGAAGACTACAGCGTAACCACTTATAAGGTTACGCCAGAATCGCGATCTAGTGCATTTACGAGATATAGAAGGTTACTGCGAATTTCATCTTTGGTTACGCCGTAACCCGGACTCGCCTATAAATACCCCAGAATTCCAACATTTCTAATCATCCCATTCCACACACAACACTCGAGAAGCGTGGGAAAAATCTCAAGGAAGGTCTAGGGAAGCATACTGAAGTGTTTCCAAGGAGAAGTCACACCATTACGATAAGCTTTAGCGTTTATTATTTCTTTTACTTTCAATTCATGTATTTCATACCTTTGAATATTGAATTGATGTGCATGATTAATATGAGCTGCTAAGCACCCTTTGGTGCTAGCCTAGTTATGATTCCTTAATTGTTTTGTTTGCGTTTACCTTTACTTCCGTACAATTATTTCTAAGTGTATGCATGCATAGTTCTTGGTAGTCACCCTTGGTTCGGTAGTTTTGAATGGCGGTAGAGGCCAATTGGCTAGGAGATATGACCAACTGACCCTAGGTGAGCTGACCGAGACGGAAGGGTAAGATATGACCAACCTGGCGACCCTTTCTACTTAGCGATTTGACCAACCGATCACCTATCGTTTGGATGAACTTAAGAATTGGGGGTGTAGTGTCTAAGTTCCAATGCCCTAGGCACTCACTATTTAGAATCTAGCATGTAGCGGTATTTAATGACTCGGCTAGGGGACGGGAACAACAGGACTTATGACGGCGCCTGATTTCTCCTCAGTGGTGGCATCTTGTCGATAGGTTAGGAAAATTGACCAAATGTTGCCTCTCAATTTGACCACACCAAGTAATTGGAAGTAGGTAGACGTAAACATTACTAGTTAGGAGGATTACCTAGGTTAGCACCACTATTCCTCTATTGATTTCCCTTCTACCATTTATTTGTTTTTCGTGATTCGTGATTAGTAGTTTAATTAATTAAAACCCTATCAAACCATTTTATATCTCGTGACAATTAGACTTAGTAATTATCCGACACACATAGCTCTTGGGACGACCTCGGCTTTACCATTTACTAGACTACACACGACCGGGTACACTGCCCGTTAGTGCATTAGGGTAGACCATAGGTATAGCGAGACACTATAAATATTAAGACCTGGTCAGTAAAACCTGCATCAAGTACTTTCCTATAAACTTCTATCTTATAAATGCATGATCGGCTTCTATAAACTGGTTGAAAACGGTTATTTGGATGAGATAACTTATTAAAGACATAATGGCTTGGAAACATTGGATAAACGAGCGTGTCATTTATAATATACTACGATAATATACTTTATATGATGTACTATATTATAAACTTGTATAATTGTGAATAGCGATTGAGAAACCTTTATTACTTGAGCGATAAATGGAAACTTGTCTTTTATTATTAAACATGTACGCTTGGGAATTTTGTAAATTCAATTAAACTTATCAATTAACCTATTTATGTTACATAAATAGTTGTCAAGCCGCTTCTAGTCTTTGACTAGCTTGTGTATTATCGGTATTTCTTGACTTTGTCAATGTCTTTTCCTTTTGGTGTGAGTTATGGTCTATATGTCTCGATTATATCGATGTTCTTTCCTTCATGCGGAGTTGCACGTCATACCTATGTTTCTTACCACCACACGAAACGTTAAAACTAAACTTTGAGATATTAATTATGAACTTTTGGGAACGATAATGTACTTTTGAAAGTAATGACATGAATGATCCACGAAAACTACAACACATTACTTTCTATTGGTTTCTTTTATCGTATGAGCAGATTCTAAGAATATCGATAATGATTAGGTTAGGCCACACTATTCTATTGTACTCGCTGCATATTCTTTTGGATGCCATGGAGATTAACTATAGATTCCAGTCGTGTCAATAGTGAATAGTGCATTGCCGTATAAGGTGAGTTTCATAGCCCTCTTTTCAAATTTTTCATAACTATTTTGGGGAGAATACATGCCGCTTTAACGAACCGTAACGGATAATGCGGAATATGATTTGTAAATGATTGATGTTTGGTATATTGATATGGTGAGTGAACGCTTTAATGTTTATGAGAATGCAAGCTATTTCTTGACCTCGCTACTACTCTTTGAATTGCTAATGTGTTGACTAGGAAAGGCTAGACGTATGACAGTTGTCGACTTAGACTAGGGTATCATTCCTATGCTATAACATGATGCCTAGCTAAGGGTAACCGACTTAGACTAGGGTAGCATTCCTATGCTATAACGTGATGCCTCAAGTGTAACCGACCTAGACGTGGTAGCATTGCTCTAAGCTTTGCTATAACGTGGTGCCTCGGCTAGAGTCGTTAGGGGCCCCATTGAGATCTCGGCTGTGTTGTTGATTATAGATTGGATTGATTATAGATTGGATTGATTGTTGATTGGATTGATTGTTGGTTGAACGCCAGATATTCATATCTCATTTTAGTCAAGATATGGCAATTAAACCTTATCGTGTCCACTACTATATTTTGTAACTAAACTCTATGAACTCACCAGAAGTTTCCACTTTTTAGCATGTGTTCTCGTGTTTAAAGGATACTCACTATTGGAAGACGCTGGCGGGGCATGGTCATAGGCAACTCTGATGAATGAACGGGACCACTTTACTTATCTTTTGGGCCTATTTCCGCACCACTTTCATTAATGTAAACTTATGGTTTTTAGTTAATGAATCTTATTTAAATAAATGGAATAAAAACCATTCTTTGTACCTTATGTTGTGATACCAAGATTGTAGCACCCAATGGCTCGTATGCTTCAGCTAGACCGTGTTTTCGGTGTTACGTTGGTATCGAGCCTAGGTTATAGAGAACTGGGTATATTTTCAAAACCTAGACTATAACCACTTTTTGAAAACTTAACCCTATGACCGCCATGTGCTCCCGCCGCCGAAATAAGCCTTATGTGATGACTAGTTTAAGGATGTAGATAATAGAGAACACATGAGATGAATTGATTGATAAGATGATTGATGAGATGTTTAGTATGATTTGATGAACGGTTTGATTGAACACTTGATTGAGCTGCGTCTCCGTTAGTAGACGATTTAAGTTCTATCTTAGTAGCTCACTATAAGCATTTCACGCAGTTATACACACACGCGAAAGCATGTCCTCATGCTTACGCATACCCCATAAGCATTTCTATATGCTTATGCACTCCCTATAAGCATGTCCTCATGCTTATACATGTACAGAAAGCATGTCCTCATGTTTTCGCACGCGCTTATACCTTTTCACGAGTGTGGAGTCCCAAACCTTAAATTTATAACACTTAACTTATATTAAGTAGTTGTCTTGGGTATATCCCAAAACAATAAAGAGAAAACTTTGTATGAATATACACAAATACGTGGGACCTATTGGAATGTATTTGGAAGATCATAGTGAACAAATGAACACAGAATGTGATAACCAATAATTCAACATTATTTATCAATAATGCGGATACTCTCAAAGCATCATGGTTACACAATTCCCTTGCGTAATCTCACCACTTGATTTAAAACTTGCACATTAGTAGTGGTCGTGGAAATGATTTGGGAATATAAAGGAAATGGTACTATTATAACTAAGTCAGGGAGTCACAAACGAGGCCTTTTGTCTCGTGAACGTGAGTTCCACAGTCAAGTTTTGAGGAACACGAGTCTAAAACGCGTTAAAGCTAATAAAGCATGTAAACCGGTGTTGGTATCACGCGGTGTGTCATGTTCACGTGTTTTGCATCTTATCATGTTTATGTGCCTTTGATCATAACTAGATGATGGATTATAATGATTTTGATGATGTCGATTGGTGTATGGTCTCGTGTCGCGATTTTGAGTCTAAACTTTCGTAAACCGTTGTTTTATTCTTTAAAATTTGTCAAACAAGTGGTAATCGGTTTTGATTACTAATAATGAATTCATGTCCGTTAATGTTATAATGATATGTGAAACCAGTAAGTGTTTTTCAGATGATAAATTGGACTAACGTGTGATTATTTGGTTAACATTGAATCAGATTTTTGGAATCGAATGACATTTCAATTAACAGGCTTAATTGAATAACAAATTAATTGTGGTGTTTTGGGTAATTGGTAGGTTATTGACAAACATTAGATTTGATACCCGTTAATCGGTTGTGTTTGGGAAATTGAAAGAGTCGATTGGAAGTGTTTAATGGTGTTGGGTATGTTTGATTTTCTGTTTAGATGGCGATATTGATATGAGATTGTTTGGAGGATTAACTGGAGTTGTGAAAATTTTTTGTTTTGGACTTAATGATATATATGTCAACCTTGCGCTACGTCAGGTGTTATCGTGACTTTCTAGTCTCGACTGACCCCGACAATTCCGTATCTTGGTCTTTAGTATTTATTTGGGGAAATTGATTGTGTAAAAGCCGAGAGTCATGACTCGGGCTTGGGAACTCGAAACGAATAATGACTCGAAATTTATATCGAATTTTATATCGAAATTTATATCGAAACTTTATATTGCAATGTTATATCGAAAATTTATATTGGAATTTACATTGAAAATTTTATTGAAATTTATATTGAAACGAATAAATTTATATTGAAATTTATCCTAAATTTATATATATATATATATACACTAGAAATGGTAACCGAGATATAGATGATAAATGGTTTTGTACTAAGCATTCGATAACAAGGCTCGCCTTGTTATTCGACATTTTAAAGCGGGAACCAACGTTTAAAAATAGAAATGTTTTGTAATAAATGAGTCATTAAATGTTTCAAGGGCACGTTTAGCGAATGGTGTCATTTATGAATATTTAATGTCATTTATCTGTTGTGCATGGGTTACGGATGACCTAACATTAATAGCGCCGATCCACGTGGATAACGGACTTATTAGGTTGACGAACCTAATAGCGCCCGCATCTAGGATGACGTTATTAATGGGTGAATTATCCTTATAACTCGTTAGGATATGACTGGTTTGTGGATAATAAGCGACATGAGTAAATGGTTGAGTTTATCGAATTGACGAATTCGATAAGATCTACTATTCATTCCGAAACTTATTAAACTATAGAGGTTATTATTTAGACGTCTCTTTGTGTCATTATGGGTCGCATTGTGGTTATTTGAGTGCATTCATGGTGTCCTGTCGAGTCGATACCACACACACACACGATGATACCTAACGCTAATAACTAAATGGAACAACAAGATATTTTTGAGATGAGGAAATGAATACATTTTGGACATATAACATTGAAGTTGGGAATATATATTAAGAATTGGTTATAAACTGGTTGTGCCTTGCTTAATAAAAAAAAAATTATCGAACCTCGATTGAATATAGACTGATCACCTATATTCAAGAGACATCTGACATGGATGATCACCTATGTCCATCTCGTGAGGTGAATTTTGCAAATACTGGGAATTGTTATAACAAAATTGTATTCGGATTTGAGATTGGTTTTAAGAACGATAAACTTTAGGTGGACTCGCACACTCACACTCGCTAAGCATCACGAAATCTCGCACTCACACACGCACATAATCGGCATCGTAACACCTCTTGAATCGAACACTTCCGCATCACTATACGTCTCCGCTTGTGAAATTCTTGGTTGTAGCACTTGAGCGTAGTTTCGCCATAAATCGGGTGAGACCATTGGCAATCGCTTTTTATCCAATTATTTTTCATGTAAGACTCGTTGATCTTATCCGAGCATTTGAAGCTTTTGAGCTGTTTTGATGGGTCTTGACTATTTTGGATTCGGTTTTGGATATTGGTCTTTGGGTTTTCGAATTTGAGATTTTGATCTCGCCCGAGTTTTAACTCGTAATTTGACTGTCATCGCTTTGGCCTCAAATTATTATTCGGCTCCATTTCATTGATAACTTTGTTAAAATCATCTTTCGACCTTTAGTCGGTATTTGATTTGAACGCCATCCGCAGATTATGATAGTAACCGTATTGGAATTATCATTCCACCGTATTTCGATAGTAATTTTGTTGGAATTATCATTCCACATCGCTTCAAAGTAGTAACACCGGTTTGTCATCGAGCCTCGTTTCGTTGGTAACCCTGTTACCGACACTTATACCTCAAGCCTAGTCTTGAACTGATTGTTGGTTGGAACGCGTATTATCTATCTGCCTTAGTCGCATATGGCAATTAAACCTTATCAGGTCCACTACTACATTTTGTAACTAAACTCTATGAACTCACCAACAGAAGTCGACCTTTTAGCATGTGTTCTCGTGTTTAAGGCTATAGCTCACTATTGGAAGACGCTATGCGGCATGCTCATAGGCAACTCGATGAATGAACGGCCACTTTACTTATCTTGGGCCTATTTCCTCCACTACTTTCATTAATGTAAACTTATGGTTTTCAATTAATGAAACTTATTCTAAATAAATGGAATAAAACCATTCTTTGTACCTTATGTTGTGATACCAAGATTGTAGCACCCAATGGCTCGTATGCTTCCGCTAGACCGTGTTTTTGAGGTGTTACAGATTGGTATCAGAGCCAGGTTTCTGAAACCAATGTTATGAATCGATTGTTGAGAAAACTCCTGAAACCTTACCATTCGCTCGATGTTGATTTTAACGACGTTATCTGGTCGACGTTGCTTCGCCAATAGCTTTCGGTAAGGTAGTACCTTACGTGCTGTTGATGTCGTACCTTATCCTCTATTTAGGTACCCCTATCGATAAATGATCTAACGACTTGTTTTAGTGAAGTTGTTCACCGAGGATTATCCTTAGATATTGTTCCGTCGATGTTGACTCTAGCAACATTGAACCCTCAACATTGTTTGTCAACAATAGTCTGCTACGTTGATAAGGTTTTAAAAGGTACCTTTTTGAGGGGTCATTTAAGCCCTTATTTGATCACTTTTGTATCCGTTATTACTTAATATCGTTCCTTTTCACTTTTTAGGTCTCGTGAAGGCAAATTGCTGTAATGGCACTCATTTGGACGAAAAGGCGATATACAAGAAAATGGCCAAAGTCAAGAATCGAGACATTCCACCGCTGAAAATACAAGGTGACGGTGTCAACGCTATCCGCGACGCCGGAGGATTTTTGTGACGCGACGTAGCCAAAACTCTTATTTTCGTGACGACGCCAAGTTAAAAAGAGAAGGCCGCCGCAACTCAAACGGCCTAGATTCAATCCGAGACGGCGCCGAAGTCAAGAGACTGGCCACAATCACAAGGTGACGCCGCTTAAGTCTAACGCGGGCCAAGACGAAACCCTAATGCCAAATTTACCATGCCACAAAACATAAGGTGAAGCCACAGATGTGTAATCTTATATATATAATCCGGACTTTTTCAAGATTTGTGTAGTCTTTGGAGTAAAACCTAAACCAACCAAGGTGTCTTGTACAAGATTTAGGGTTCCAAGCCCTATCTTACACCAAGATAAGTGTTTTACTTCATTAATTCAATTATTTCTTTGATTATTTGTGTGTATGCTTGCATGTTCTCCATGTCCGGCTAATTTACTTGTGTGTTTGCTTAGGGAATATGAAACTTAATTATTGAATATTGATTGGTTGTCTCTTATCTTAGTTGATTAATGATCTAGTAGTGCGATAGGTCATTCGTTGTGTACTTAATGCTTGATTAAATCTTTGTGAACCTTAGAATATAGCTCCTTGAGTAGTTGTAAGCTAAACCATCCAAAGAGTGCCTTAGAGTAAGAGTTTATTATCCCTAGTGGGTTTTGTAGACTAGACCCTTTGGTAAGTTCAAAGAGTTAGGGAACATACGCATACCCTACTAATTTTAGACACACAAAGCAACTAAGAATAAGGACGTGACAATTCAACCATCAATAGGAGATAATTAAGGAGTAGTAAAACCTAAGTAAACACATTTTTAAAATATCATACGAGCACACAATAATTAGACATAGACTACATACACCTTAGACTAGATAATTAGATAAGTAAAGTAATCGGTAGAAATACCAACCCCCAAATCCAAAACCCGAGATTCGTACCTTTCCATTTCATAAAATATAAAAATACAAAAATAATCATCCTCATAATCACTCCTAAACCTTAATCAAGTGTTAGTAATTCACATGTAATAGTTAGCTTAATTATGGCCTTTATGTTTGTTATTTAGCCTTAAGCTTATGTAGAAGGCCTATGAGCTTAGGCTTAGGCCCAATAAGAAAAGGATGGGAACTAGGAGTGTTGCCCTAGATTCCCACCTATAAATACTCATGTATAACCCTCACTTGAGGGTTGGTTGTTCAAGTTATTCTCTTCATTACACTCTACACCTAACCATCATAGTATTTCGTGTGTATGTGGGTGAATCTTGTTCAATCTTCTATTTCTTTCTATTAAGCTTTTGTTGTAAATCTAGTAACCTAACAAGGGTATCAATCACAACTAGTTGGGTGAATCGTTATTGCTTTGAAGAAAGTTTTTGATCATACGCCAAGTAGGTAACGAAGTTTTTTGGTTCGCTTAAAACACGTTTTTACACTTTTAATCCAAGATTCTTATACTTTCAATATTATAAGGTGTTAAACTTACTGCTTTTGGCAAAAGTTTTGAACTTTGCGTGGATCATTGTTTTCCACTAGTTTTTGAACGAGGGTGTAAACCTCACGCGTAACCGCTTTGAGAGCTTTGGATCATCAAGTTTCATACTTTTGTGTCATTTTGGTGTTATTGAAGCTATTTCATCATACAAAAACTGGTTTAGAAATATCTTTGGGCAAAATCATTTTTACGAGTAAGATTACGCGTATCAAAACCCTAATCTTACGCGTAACTCTATTCGTGGTTTGATCTTCGGGCAGGTTTACTCCGCGGTTTTCTTGCTTGATAAGCCCTAAAATACGCCGACTTTGGATATCTTTGGATCATGGATAGTGTAAAGATCATTTGGGCAAAACCCTAAACTTACGCGATAAGCATAAAGCTTTACGGTGAAATCCCACGCATAAGATTCATCTTACGCCTAAGCCTAGTCTTACGCATAAGGTAATTCTACGCCTAACTTTCAGGTTCACGATAACTTTGGTGCCTTTAACCTACTTACGCCGTAAGCTAAATCTACGCAGAATAATGATTGTTACGCGTAACTTTGGTGTTTTTACGCATAAGTCCTACTTGGTTTCTTGTGATTTCTACGCCTAAGGACACTTCATCAACAAAGGTTCATTCGACTACAAAGATCCATTTTTACCAAAACAAATTTTCAACATGTCACAACTACCATACTCCAACTATTTCCCTTACACTTATTCTCAACGTCAACAACAACTAACTCCACAACATCAAAAATGGAATTAACAACAAGCAATTTATCAACAACAATTTAATCAACAACATACTCCACAACTTGGAGCAATTCCTCCACCACAAATGGTTCAAACACCACCAAGTCTTCAAGCTCAACCCTACACAAACGATTTCAATCTACATCCATCAAGGAACACTATGAAGGAACCCACTTGGTTTGCAAAGATGTGCGAAGCTTTAAGCAGCCAACAATCAATTCATGAGGCTCGATCACTTGATAGACCTCCAATGCTCACCTGTGAAACTACGATCAATGGGTGATTAGGTTCTTTAGGTTTTGTGATCCGAAGAAGCCACATGGAAAGTTCTTAAAGAAGGTTATCTTGAAGGTCCATTTCGATGCCTACTATCATTGTACTCGAATGATCCAAATGCTAATCCACCAAGAGATGAACAATCAAACATTGCTACTGCTAGCACTCTAAATGCGTAAGAACTTCTACACTATGAAGTCATGAACTTGCAATGCAATATATCCTTTTAGGATTACCTAACCCAATTCTTTGAAGTGTTGATGCTCAAAAGACTGCAAAGAAAATGTGGGAACATATTCATCTTCTTATGGTAGGATCCGCACTTAATCGTGAGGATATGGAATCCAAAATTTACTTGGCATATGAACACTTCATGATTGAACCTCGAGAGACACTTGAAGTCTTATCATCATCGCATTCTCGACATCATATAAATGATTTGATAAAAACAACATCATCATGCCAAGAATTGCGCTAATACTAAGTTCCCAGTGTCTTGGTCCTGAATGGGAAAAGTATGTCATTTCTTCCACAAGCAAAGAACATGCATCATTCTACATAATGGATTGTTGTACGATTACTTGAAGCCTCATGAAAAGGAAGTTGATAGGGAAAGGATTCTCCATGCTCAAATTGCTTCACCTTCACAACCGAAAATCAACAACTTGCTTTATATGCTCAAAATGCTTATTCTCCTCAACCAACCGCTATACAATCACACCATATGATCCTTCATGCCCTCAATCTCAACAAACTCAATTGGTTCCATACAACAACAACAACAATGCTCAAGCACTTGTCAGTGAAGCTAATGAGGAATCTGATCCGCTCGAAGCATTGCAACAAGGATTTGCTATGATTGCTAATGCTTTTAGCCGTTATACCAACAATCGATTCTGCTCCTCATCTAACACAAGGAATCGTTTATGAACAATGGACGAGTTGAAGTTCGTAATCGGTTATGGTCGCCGATGGGCTGGTTAAGGGTTTAATGTCCGCGGTAGGAATAACAATAGAGCTCACGGGTGGAACAGTGGAAAATGCTCATAATGGGTTGAATGGTCTTCGATGCTACAACCGCATTGAGAAGGGACACTGCTAATGCATGCCCAAAGTCAGGACAGTGGGCGCTATTATCACAAAGAGGCTCTTCTTTGGCTCTTAAGGATGAAGTCGGAACTCACCGACAAAGAATGTGAGCTTTATGGCAAATGCACTGTGATGATGATATGGAGGATTTGCAAGCCAATGCACCAAGTATGTTGATGGCTAATATGCATGAGTTACACATGAGTGACACAGCCCAAAGTAGATGACAATCGATGGTTGTCTCAAATCTAACAAACCATATTCATCTCTCGATCTAATATTCTAAACATCCTAATCCGCAAGGCTCGAATGTTCAAAATGAGTCGCCCACATCTCATTCGACGATTTTCAATTAGACCCTCGTGAAGTTATATTTGACGCATCAAGATGACCACATGGTTTCCCTTGATAATCAAATTGATTTCGCGGGTTATACTTGAAGATCTCGAATGATCATGTGGTGACCCACGCTGAACACTTAACTTTTGCCTCATCCAGATTTTGCTCGCTTAATACAAGACCAACAAACCATAGTGGAAGAATGTCGTGCAATTAATCAAGACTTGAAAAGTAAAAATGCACTGTTAACCAAGGATTTTGAATGTTTACAAAAGCAACTCAACTTTTTCAAAACTCAAGAAAATCGTGAAAAAGGTTTTGAAGCGTTCTGCCAAATCTCATCAAAACGTAACAATATTTAGAGAGACAGATGTGATCTAGCCGTCAAGAATGCTTTATTGTCCAAATAAAACAATCAAACATGAACATAAAAAGCAAATTAACGCCTCACCTTGAAACTCAAAAGCTAAGTGTCGAGTTGTTAACTTGTCAAAAAGCTTCTCTCATACAAAAAGCATTCAACTAAACGAATAGATGATCATCTTGAAGAAATCATCGGCTTGCAAAACAAACTTAAAGAGTTTAAACCTGTTGTTTACAAACATGGCGAGTCGGTCACAGCCTATTGAAAGTTTACTTTAAACCAAATCCAAATGGCCATGGACCAAATCTTGCCGACACAAACCTAAGCTTTCAACCAAAGCATTCAAACCAAACCTCAAGTTTCCAATGCAAAGATATAAAATTGATAATTCTGTTATGAGTGTTGTTGAATATCATCGTCAAGAGGAATTAGATGCAGAACACGAGAGTCGATCAAAATTAGAAAATGTTGTTTACAACAAACCTTTTTAACTATTCAAAAGCTTGCCACTTTGCCACACCAACGGATTCGCCTAACACACCAAGGATTATCATAAAAACGCCTCGAAGTCTTCTAATGTTAATCCCAAACCGATTATGCACAAACTTATGGTCCTTACCTTCCATCGAAGTAAACTCAAAACCTAAAATCGCAAAATTCTTCGATATTTTGACCTTTTCATGGTTGACTCAAAACTTTACAACATGAGATAGAATATCATTCTTAAATCAAAGTTCAACACTTTCAATCGCCTCTAGCGCGAGAACAAAGAGACATTTTCGAAAAATCTTTTACCAAATGATGAGTGCGATTCACTATTATTTTAGGTCAACCAACCGCGAAAACATCTAAAACACTACTAAATGCATCAAAATATCAAAAATATTCAAAATTGTGTTTTTATATGTTTTAGATGCAAAACAAATGAAAACTTAACAAAGTTTGTATGTGGCAGCTTCATTCCCGCCTTTCAAAAATTGACAGTAAATAGTCCCCTGAGCACTAAATTTAAAAAGAAAAGTCACCAAAGGTCCTTTTGAAATAAGTTGTCATAATTATCCTTGGTGAAAAATTTCAAAAGTTTGAGAAATTACAGCTTGATCCCTGGATTTTAAAATTGTCAAGTTTAGTCCTCGTGTTTCAAAAATTGGCACCCAGTCCCTTGCACTTTTGGTGATTGACAAAGTCAACCCTTGATAATACTTCATAAATTACTTGATTGGTCCTCGATTTTTGGATTTTACACCATGGTCCTTAAAAGCTTAATGGATATATTATAGTCCAAATAACCCAACCCAATAATTCAATTAATAAACCAACCCACCTCCTTGTCTTCTCCACCCCTCCTCAAATCACACCAAGCAAGAAACCAGAGCCCTAGATTCTTTCTTTTCTCTCAAAACTTTTCTTCTCCCCAAACACTCAACCCCCCAAACCTTCTATTACCCAACTTCACCTTTACCCAAAACCCACCTTCTCCTCTTTACCCGGTTTCACCCAAATCCCAAACCCACTACCCCTCCCCGTGACTTGCTAAGCCGCAATCCCAAAGCCAAAAGTTCAATGGATGGCCCATTGCTCCTCATTTGGTACCTAACTATTGAAGGGTCGATTAGTTCAAGAAAGCAAGAGTCGGGATCTTTAGCTTTGCACTCATCAAGAAACACAAGACCCAAGAGTGAAGACTCAGAGCTTAGTATAAATAAGACATGATGTAGCCATTTATAAGGCACCCCTTTAGTTTTAGTTAAAGTTTAGTGTTATGTTTTAAATTTTATTGTAATGTTACTTTTTCTTAATCAATGAAAGTTCCTTTTTATTATCGTCTTAAGTTTTCAAATGTGTGGTTAGCGTAATTAAACTCGGAATTAGTGAGTTTAATTGTAGCTTTTGTTGAAAGAGGTCTTAAATTCTAATGTTTTTAAAACAGTGTTGAGTGGTTTCCACCTACAAGGACTCTTGGGTCAAACGCTTTCGTGGGTCAAACCATTTTTCAACCCTCTTTGACCTTTAAGGTCTAGACATCCTAGGAGTATTAGTTAATTTCAATTGATGAAAAGAGTTGTAAGAAAGATTGCAAGAGTTTGTGAAGTAAAAAAAAAAGTAGTTTTCCTGTCTTAATGGTTCACAGATGGGTGCTAACTCAGCCCCACCAAGTGCTTAATTGATTTCTAAGATAAGTAATTTTGTTCTTTTACTAGGGTATTAAGTTACCAACTCAAGTGCCCCACTTTAATGCATCTAATAAGCATTTAACTTGTTTAAACTTGAGTTTGAACCGCCATTTCTTTGTTTTCATCTTGCCTCGTAACCACCTACCAAATTAGCTCAAAAGCCAAGTCGATCTCATTTTTATTTTCAAGCTTTAAACAAATTTTATCATTGATCTCACTTTGCTTTTCTTGAATCTCTACCACCCTAACCATGTTTTTACAGCTTTATTGGTCTTGGGAACCACCATTTCAAATTTTGAAATAAGCTCAACAAGGTTCTTCAGTCGTTTTTGAACTTGCAACAGAAATTCCAACAGTCGTGAACAATCTTTATAGTGCTTATTTAGGTTAGGATCCAGCTTATTTAGACTCCTCTAGGTTCCAATTCAATAGGATTAGATCCCATTCAGCCATAGTGCTTATTAGTAGCTTATTCACCTTTTGCTAATGAATTTAGTTTAGATTTCCTCCTAGTATAGCTCATTAGCCAACCGCTACTTTTTTTGGCTTATTTCCTTTTGTACCTAGCTTAGTCTCTTACCCAATTGTTTATTTGCCATTTGTCCATTGCCAACTGCTTTTCCTTCCTTCATGCTTGAAACCTGTTAAGGAGTGTTTGTTTGTTACTTTAAAGGGTGTTTGATTTGTTTTGTCCATTCTGTTGAGATAAGCGGCCTTGGTAATCTTATTTCAAAAGTTTGGATAAAAGTTTGTTACAAAATTTTCATGGTTTAATCTCATTGTCAAAATTTACAAAGGTGTGTTTGGTTAGAAATCGTCAAAAAGAAGAAGAAAGAAAAAAGAAGCAAAGTTGTTGTCTCTGCTTTTACCCATCAGTTGGAATAAGCAGCTTCTAACGCTTGTTTCAAGCTTTAAGAAAAGTCATCTACAAAACCTTCATTTCATTAAGCTTATCAAGTTTCAAAAAGAAAAAGTTAAAAAAAAATAGTTTTCAAAAATAAGCAAGAGGTGGGATTCAACCCCACCTCTTTCCTATTAAAGCCTCAACACCGCAACACCTTCACCAACTCCATTGGGACTTGTCTCAATTGTTTTGCACAATCAAATCATTTAAAGACACCTTAGGCGCTTTAGCTTATAAGTCCTTTTTAGCTTATTTCCGCTTAATTTACAAAGCACCACCCGTTTTTTTTATTTTCGTGGATCGCTAGACTTTAAGTAATTTTGTGAAATTTTCTTGATTTTTCTAAATTAGTTTAATATTTTTAATCATTTAATTAGTGTAAATCATTTTAATTCATAGAAATTAATTTAAAAGTCGAAAAATATTCCGCTTTTTCTAAAATCATTTTAGTCAAATAGATCGTAGGGAAAATTGGTTTCACACCAGAATTCTTAAATTGCAAAAACTTTTACGCTTATGGCTCCAAGTTGTTTTCCGCTTTTTAATGCTTTTATGCTTTTTGCACCCTAGGATGTAATTTAGTGTTGTTTTATTGTTTGTATTAGTCGTAATTTATTTAGAGTTTACTTAGTTTTACATGCTTTATTTTCATTTTCGTTCTTTATTTTGTAGAATACGTAATCACAATTCCCAAATTCGTTTAACCAATTCAAGTCCTTATCACGAAACTCTTCGATACCGCTAATTTCACACCTCGTTGGGACACAACTGGGAAATCACTTCCCGGTATCACTTTATCACATCCGTGAGGTTCGCACGCTAACCCTTTCCAAAAAAGGTTGATTTGTCGAATCTTGCGCTAATTTGATAGTTTGATATTGTGTTTATTTTCACCACTACAAACAATGAATCAAATTTTAGCCAAGCCGGGAGGTGTGTGTTATGCATACACATCGTGATTTTTGCGACTAGACGGAAGAACCTTCTCGTGAAGTTACCGCTTTGAAAACCAAAAAAATATTCTTTCCCTATTCTTCTTATCCGTATGATTCGCGCTTTCAATTTCCTCTCATACCATTTGATTCTACTCTTCTTTAACCTCAAAACCGCTTAATTCATTCTTTAACCCTCTATGTTAATTCTAATGACGCATCGCATCATCTTCTGTATGGAAAAAGGATCAACATCATTGTCACAAGTGTGTGTGTGCGCCGTGTGGAAGGCCTAGTTCGCTTAATTTTGCAATTTGTGCACTATCCATCAAAAAGTCTTTTCAAAGTTATTTCACCACCCGCCACAACCCTAACCCGCTCAAACGCTCTGCTAGTTCCCAAGCACCTACCGAGGTTACGAGGACGCATTTCTTGAATTTAGCTCGTGAATCTAATTGAAAAAGTTCAAGCCAATGAAAAAAGGTCGAGAATTAAAATTGATTACGATGAACCCGCTCAAACACCGAGACCATAACGAAGTGGTGGAACTTGCTAGCTCTAAGAGCACACCACTTGTCCTAACCGAATCTTCGTAACGTGCTTTACCGACGCATTTCTTTAGGGCCGTAAATGACATGATCTAAAAATTCTTAATTGAATCCCTTGCCAAGATTCAACTGGAAATAACCTACCTCCATTTTGTGATGTTGTTGAACCCTCGATTCCTATTTCCGGCCCTCGGGAAATACCTTTGTTTGATCAAAATTATTGCTACGGGTTATGAGACTTGTTACCGTTTTCGTTGTTACAAATGTATGTGCGAGTGGTGTGGAAACTATCTTGTCAATGGATGCCGCTCGACGGCGCCGAGAATTCATTTGCTTATGATTCTAACCCTAATCTTCGTTATCCTCAAACAATTTCAATTACCTCCACAAAATTATAATGAACCAGAACCGTATTTTCATCATTTCAATGATCAACGCTATTTCAAAATTTCGCCTCCACACCTCACAGTTAAGTGCTGGGGTCCTCATGATGATTATCAATGTCACCGTGGACTTCAATTTGGACAACATCCAACCCCCACAGCCTTCCCCGCCATCGACATCAATTTCCTCGTGATAATTCTTGAAGAACTTTCCAAGGAACAAGCAGCTCTCAATGAAAGATTTCTAGCCGAGGAGCGAGCAGCTCAAAAGCTTCTCCTCTTTAACGGCTTGCCGGCTCGATGACGCAGGATGAGGAAGATTGGGAGATGACAAAGGACAAGGTGCATATCTCAAGCCCACAGTACCGTAAGACATGTCCACTCCGCCCTTATCTTGCCTATCTACCTTAGAACCGGCTTCTGATAATCTTTTAATGGGGACTAAAAATCTTAGCACTATTCCCTGAAACGGAACTGCTCTTGGTTGAGAACCTTAATCCCAACCCCAAGTGAGTCCGAGGTTATCTCCGGTAATATGTTTGATGAGCCTCTTGATGATGATTATTCTCCTCCTCTTGACATCCCAAACGATCATGTCGAGATGTTCTCCCATTCTAACAACCATTGTACTGCTTGACCCATTCTTTATCTTATGGAGACATCGACATGTCGAGGAGTTACCTTCTGAGCTAGTTAGCTTAGAGGAGGTGAGAGATTCTGATGATCTGGAAATTGAGGACGAGATACTTCGTGAAAAATTGTTTAATGTAAATCTCCTCGCTTCTAAGATCAATCATTATGTGCTAAACTGTGTTTTTCATCTCCTATCCCCGCTGTGGGATAGTGACTATATCTTGGAAAAGCCCAACCATTTTTCTCAACTTCAGGCTTTGTCCAATGATTCTTCCGAATTTAGTGTCTCACTTTTGATGACTTTCATATCGAAAAGAGAGTAGTGGCAATCCCACTTTTCATCTTCTCTTCCCGAAAGTATGAGTCGCCACACATATTTGAATTGCTTCCTCCTTCCGAAAAGGAGTAGGTTTTTCCATGAGGAGTTCGGGCGCAAGTGAACTCGCCACATCGCATCCTCTTCCTCCGAATTGAGGATGAGCTTTTTGAGCAAAATGCTCTACAACCCCTTTCATCCATGAGTAACTCATCCACCCTTGAGGATTTTACCATGGTTGATACTTCATGCTTTCATTCCGCTCCTGAGGATAAAGTTTTCAAACCGTATCTTACCTTCGCGGAGTTCACTGGATATTCTTAAGTCCAACACGGATGTTGTGACTCCTCTTGTAGTTGGATAAGATTTCGAATATTCCATTAATGTTCATCAATCTAATCTTTACCCACCTATCCCACCCGCTGTCAAGTAATTGACACTTTGCCTTCTCCTCCCATCTTCCATGTCTTAACTCCCACGGGAGGAAGATACCATCTTTGACCCCGCATTTCTTTCTTTGAGCCGGATGTATCTCAATGAGTGGAACTTTTGACACATTCAATGTGTATCCAAAACCATTTGAATGAAAGTCCATGGAGATTTCTTTCCACGCTGTTTCCCCAAGAACAATGAATACGGGGTCGAGTCAAGCTAGCGACTGAATCAAAAAGTAGCACGCTATATGGTTTTCACCAGTATTTCTCATTTTCTACTTTCTACCACTCTAGTGTGGGGAGTTGCCCCCAATGCTGTGTATAAGCAAAGGTTTTCTAAAACCTTTCAAATAATGACCGTAGTATTTCCCTTTTACGCTCTTTGTTCTCGCATAACCGCTTGCATTTTGAATATTGAGGGCAATATTCATTTCTAGTGTGAGGGGGAATTCTCGCGAATTTTATCATATGTTTTACCAAACCCAATTCCCCATTTTGGCCAAATTTTTTGAGTAAGTGTTTTACACTTCTCATTCGCTATCAAATCAGCCATGTCTAAAACAAAGATTGGCTAATCCAGAGCAAACGCTCTTGGTAAGATTTCTCAACCGTGACGGCTTCGCAATTTGCCTAAAAATTGTATGGTGTTCAGCCCACCATATCTTTAATTAGTGAAGAGTTGGCTAGCCCGCAAGTTTATGGCTTGTGGTAAAGCGCAGCTTGGAAATCCATAATTGGTAATCACTCACCAAAGATAATATTGGTAATTTATCTAAGAGTTACATAGTCCGTGAAACGCTTCCGTAAAGACAAATCAAAACCGCTGAAAGTCGGTGGTTTGCTCAAAATCACATGGTTATCTGTACCATAGTTCTACTTGAACTAAAACATTTGGCATTCCGTAAGTAATGGCTTTGTAAAGAGACTCAAATCCATTATGTTTTTCAAAAGATTGCTAGGGACTAGCAATGTTTTAGTGGGGATTTGATGAGGCGTATTCAATTGGCTCATTTTAGGTCAAATTGAACCGCAAAACATCTAAAACACCAAAATGCATCAAAATACTAAAAATATCTCAAAATTGTGTTTATATGTTTTAGATGCAAACAAATGAAAAACGTAACAAAGTTTGCATAAGTGGCGCTTTCTGGGCTTCTCCGGCCTTCAAAAATTGACGTAATAGTCCCTCGAAAGCACCTAAATTTAAAGAAAAGTCACCAAAGGTCCTTTTGAAATCATAAGTTGTCATAATTAGTCCTTTGGTGAAAATTTTCAAAAGTTTGAGAAATTACAGTTTTGATCCCTGGATTTTTAAAATTTTCAAGTTTAGTCCTCGTGTTTCACAAATTGGCAAATTCAAATTCTGTGACTTTTGGTGATTGACAAAGTCAACCCTTGATAATACCTCATAAATTACTTGATTGGTCCCTCGGATTTTTGATTTTACACCTATGGTCCCTAAAAGCTTAATGGATATATTATAGTCCAAATAACCCAACCCAATACCCGAATTAATAAACCAACCCACCTCCTGCTCTTCTCCAATTCCTCACTTCAAATCACACCCAAGAAACCAGAGCCCTAGATTCTTTCTTTCTTTCTCTTCTCAAACTTTCTTCTCCCCAAATACCCCAACCCCCAAACCTTCTATTACCCAACTTCACCTTTACCCAAAACCCACCTTCTCCTCTTACCCTAAGCTTCACCCAAATCCCAAACCCACTACCCTCCTGCACTTGCCAAGTCGGTAACCTACCTTCAAAAAGTTCAATGGATGGCCCATTGCTCCTCATTTGGGTACCTAACTATTGAAGGGTCGATTAGTTCAAGAGCGAATTGGGATCTTTAGCTTTGCACTCACCAAGAAACACAAGACCAAGAGTGAAGACCAGAGCTTAGTATAAATAAGACATGATGTAGCCATTTATAAGGCACCCTTTAGTTTTAGCAAGTTTAGTGTTATGTTTTAAATTTTATTGTAATGTTACTTTTTCTTAATCAATGAAAGTTCTTTTGTTTACCTGCCTTAAGTTTTCAAATGTGTGGTTGTAATTAAACCGGAATTAGTGAGTTTAATTGTAGCTTTTGTTGAAAAGAGGTCTTAAATTCTAATGTTTTTAAAATGTAGTGTTGAGTGGTTTCCACCCACAAGGGACCTGCTTTTGGGTCAAACGCTTTCAGGGTCAAAACCATTTTTCACCCTCTTTGACCTAAGGTCGAGACATCCTAGGAGTATTAGTTAATTTCAATTGATGAAAAGAGTTGTAAGAAAGATTGCAAGAGTTTGTGAAGTAAAAAAAAAAGTAGTTTTCCTGGTTTCTAATGGTTCAAGAAGGGGTGCTAACTCGTGCCCCACTCAAGTGCTTAATTGATTTCTAAGATAAGTAATTTTGTTCTTTTACTAGGGGTATTAAGTTACCAACCGCTTGTGCCCAACTTTAATGCATCTAATAAGCATTTAACTTGTTTAAACTTGGAGTTTGAACTCGCCATTTCCTCTTTGTTTTCTTATCACCTGTAACCACTACCAAATTAGCTCCAAAAGCAGTTGATCTCAGCCTTATTTTCAAGCTTTAAACATTTTATCATTGATCTCACTTTGTTTTCTTGAATCTCACCATTCCCTAACCCATGTTTTTGCAAATTTTATTGGTCTTGGGAACCACCATTTCAAATTTTGAAATAAGCTCAAAATGAAGGGGTTCCCTTCGTGTCAGGTTTTTTGAACTTGCGTGCCTTGCACCCCAAATGTGTCGTGTAAAAACAATCTCTTTATAGTGCTTATTTAGGTTAGGTTCCAGCTTATTTAGACTCTCTAGGTTCCAATTCAGAGGATTAGATCCCATTCGCCATAGTGCTTATTAGTAGCTTATTCACCTTTTGCTAATGAATTTAGTTTAGGATTTCCTAGTATAGCTCATTAGCCAAATCGCTACTTTTTTTGGCTTATTTCCTTTGTACCTAGCTTAGTCTCTTCCAATTGTTTATTTGCCATTTGTCCATTGCCAACCTGCTTTTTCTCCTTCCTTTTCATGCTTGAACCTCAAGTATGAGTGTTTGTTTGTTACTTTAAAGGGGTGTTTGATTTGCTTTTGTCCATTCTCATGTTGGAGATGTTACCTTGTACCGCTTTTATTTCAAAAGTTTGGATAAAAGTTTGTTACAAAAGTTTCATGGTTTAATCTCATTGTCAAAATTTACAAAGGTGTGTTTGGTTAGAAATCATTAAAAAGAAGAAGAAAGAAAAAGAAGCAAAGTTGCTTGTCCTGCTTTTTACCCATCAAGTTGGAATAAGCAGCTTCTAACCGCTTGTTTCAAGCTTTTAAGAAAAGTCATCTTTACAAAAACCTTCATTCATTGCTTACAAGTTTCAAAAGAAAAAAGTTAAAAAATAGTTTTCAAAATAAGCAAGAGGTGGGATTCGAACCCCCTGACCTCTTGCCTATTAAAGCCTCAACACGCTAAACACCTTCACCAATCAGCTCTTGGGACTTGTCTCAATTGTTTTGCACAATCAAATCAATAAAGACACCTTTTAGGCGCTTAGCTTATAAGTCCTTTTTAGCTTATTTCCTCGCTTAATTTACAAAGCACCACCTCTTTTTTTTATTTTCTCAAAGATCGCTAGGACTTTAAGTAATTTTGTGAAATTTTTAGATTTTTCTAAATTAGTTTAATATTTTTAATCATTTAATTAGTGTAAAATCATTTTTAATTCATAGAAATTAATTCAAAAGTCGAAAAAATATTCCGCTTTTTTCTAAAAATCATTTAGTCAAATAGATCGTAGGAAAATTGGTTTCACACCAGAGCCTTTAAATTGCAAAACTTTACGCTTATGGCTCAAGTTGTTTTCCGCTTTAATGCTTTTATGCTTTTTGCACCCTAGGATGTAATTTAGTGTTGTTTTTTATTGCTCTAGGTTTAGTCGTAATTTATTTGTTTACTTAGTTTTACATGCTTTATTTTCATTTTCGCTCTTTTTATTTTGTAGAATAATGAATCACAATTCCCAAATTGCTTTAACCAATTCAAGTCCTTATCACGAAACTCTTCGATACCGGCTAATTTCACACCTCGCTGGGACACGCTAATGGAAATCACTTCCCGTATATTTATCACATCCGCGAGGTTCGACGCTAACCCTTTTCCAAAAAAGGTTGATTTGTCGAATCTTGCGTTAATTTGATAGTTTGATATTGTGTTTATTTTCACCACTCACAAACAACGAATCACCAAATGTTAAAAATTTGAAAAGTTGTGCATTGTCTTGGGAAAGGGACTTTCATAAGGAACTTGGATTGATGAAAATCATTTTCGAGAAAATGTAAACATCTATTTCTAATACTAAACGTAAAAAGAAACTGTTGAGAAAAGATGTTGATCGACTCTTGAAGATGTCATCCTGCGGTTTATGTCCATAATGCTGTGTATTATTGAATTCTTTGTCATATGCATTTGATTATATCTCTGCGAAATCGTTGATTCCGTGGTAAATGTTGAGAACATTGATAATGTGCTTCGACGAGTCCTTAAAAGTTGAAAATAAACGATTGTCAAACGAACTTTCAAATGCAATATACGCCGCCTAATTGGTGTCAAAAGATATTCACGACAACAACTTGTTTTTCAACACAAAATCTTCCAGCTATGCGGCAAAATCTTCTTATCCTAAAATTGAGCAACCGATGATCAAAACGTGTCTTTAAGTGTCAAATCTCAAAATATGAACAAGAACTTGTAAAAGTTAAAAGGAATATGGTGTCATATTTGATTTACTCAAAAGACTCGTGATGAAGCATCAAATGAACTTGATCATTATCTTGCACACACTAAAGAAGTGATGCATTTTGTCGAAATATCGGTCCGAAAATCAAGATCCGATTCACACTATCTTCAAGTTAAGAGAAATGTTAGGAAAGTATGAACAACTTCCTACTACAGTGATTAAGAGAATAGCCTCAAAGAATACTTAGTAATCATGAACCTAGAATCACTACCCAAATCACAAGTTGCTAACGCGCTTCCTTCTAAACAAAAGAATAGTTGGCGTTTTTCCAAATGTCCGCACTTCACGTACTCTAGAGCACTACATCGAAGAATAGGAAGTTGCACTCCAAGAAAAGATCAATAAGGAATTTAAAGTAGAAGAACACCCTACGGAAAATGAATAAGACTCATGTTGCTTCCACTATAGATATTATGCCCCGCAAATGTAATAGAAATAGTGATGTAACGAATGCTAAACCTTAAGTACCTTTGATATTCATCGATGCACCTTGTGTTATTTATCGTAAAAGTATGAATTCTGATTGTCATGATAAATGTGTTGCTAAAGCTATCATCTCTCGTTTAAGGAATCCTAAGAACCTAATACCTCTAGGCCCACTAATCTTTCTAAGTCGTGCTTGGTAGACCGCCTCCTTAGATTCTAAGAAACCATTGTTGTCCCCGTGAGCTCCGCCACCTCCTAGGAATGTAGTACCACCTAGTGCATTCACTAAGACTAAAGCAAATACTAGTTGGAGATGGTAGAAATGGATATATAACACACTAGGATTTAAATGGATACCTAAAGCTACTGATATGTGTATGTCTACTAAACCTCGCCAGAACCCTCTAACATTTCGGTTCCACATCTACTTCTATTCCATCCGGTCGCCTATGTGTAATGTGATACGATCATTCTCTCGATTGTTGATAGCGGATGTTCCCGACACATGACAGAACCTTAAATCGTTATCAAACTTTATGCAAAGTTCATTGGCATCGCCGATTCGAATGATCACTTCGCAGCTATCATGGGCTACGGAGACTACATCAATGGGAACATCGAAATTAGCATGGTTTATTATGTGGAAGGCCTCGTCACAATCTATTTCAAGAGGTCAGCCTGTGATGGAGATTTGGAGGTTGCTTTCGAGAAGAAATCTTGTTTCATTCGTGATCTACAAGGAAACGACCTTATGTCCGCTCGTAATTCCAGTCTTTACACTATCTCTATGCAAGACATGGTTGCTTCATCTCCCATTTGCTTACTTTCAAAGGCAACATCAACAAAATCATGGCTATGGCACCGTCGCCTCTCACATCTAAACTTTCAAACCATCACCAACCTTGCTCGACACAAACTAGTTGAAGGACTCCCACCATTTCGGTATTCTAAAGATCACCTTTGCTCACTTTGTGAACAAGGAAAAGCACTCGTGCTCATTTTCCTTCAAAGGTGGAACACAGCTCAAAGCATGTGCTTCATCTTCTTCACATGGATTTGTGTGGCCCGATGCGCTGCGTAAACAATTAATGGCAAACGCTACATCTTAGTAATTGTTGATGACTATTCACGCGATGGACTGGGT
Source organism: Chrysanthemum makinoi (assembly GCA_910596185.1). Classification (NCBI taxonomy): domain Eukaryota; kingdom Viridiplantae; phylum Streptophyta; class Magnoliopsida; order Asterales; family Asteraceae; genus Chrysanthemum; species Chrysanthemum makinoi. Next base: position 75,694,507 of record OU343222.1, read on the forward strand.
CTACTTTCTTCAAGCAAAGACCAAGCTCCACAAATGATCATCACCTTCTCACTAAAATACAAGTTCAAACTTCAAACATTGTCCCACAAATCGTATCGCATAGAGGAACTGAATTTGTTAACCAAACTCTTCGCGGAATTTTATGAGAAAGTGGGAATTCAAAGATCGAAATCTATTGCATACACCGTAACAAAACGGAGTTGTCGAAAGACTAAACCAACGCTAGTGGAAGCCGCAAGAACAATGTTAATCAATGCTAAACTTCCAGATACTTATGGGCGTAAGTCGCATTCACCGCATGCTATACTCAAAACCGCTCTATGATTACAAAACGCCACAACAAAACACCTTTTGAGCTTGTCCACAACCGAAAACCGAATCTCAAACACTTTCATGTATTTGGATCTCTTTGCTATCCTAATAATGATCGGATGATTTTGGAAAGCTCAAAGCCAAAGTGACATTGAGTCCTTATGGATATTGTGATAATTCTAAAGGTTTCCAATCGGAATCGCCGTGAACAAAGGAGGTTATGGAAACGATTCATGCTCATTTTGATGAACTTACGAAATGGCTTCTCGAGCATAACAGCTTAGAACCCGGTCACAACCGCTTAAACTTCCCCAAACCCCATCATCACCAAACAAGCCCCATTTCACTCGCCAACAAATGGAAAGGCTATTTGCTCACTGCTCGCTGATCGATATTGATGAACGTGCTCGTGTGTATCCGTTGTTTCCGCCGCCAACCCGATAATACTCTTATAACCGATACACTGCTACAACAACTACGGTTGAAGAAGCACCACCAGTTGACTCCAATACAACAGTTGAACAAACCGCTTCCAACAATGATGAACCGGCTGATGATGTTTTTAATGAAGTACCCCACCGCAGATTTTGATCCAAATGTTTTAACCCGCTTTGCTAATGAGACCGCCGCACCGGATGTCGCGAATCTTCAACAAGCCATTTGAATCCTCAAAATCCGCACAATGTATACCAACATCAACCCTCCACACATAGATGGACAAAAGACCATCCTCTGAAAATATTATTGGCAACCCGAATCAACGGCCGTTACGAGACAACGCCTTCACTCAGATGGTGAACATTGCATTTATGCACTCACCGCCCCGCCAATCAACCTAAAAACATCAAGACGCGAATGACAAAAGACAACTGGATAGAATCCATGCAAAAAGAACTCAACCAATTCAAACGTCTTGAAGTATGGGAACTGGTTGAAAGACCAACAGGGGTCTACGCCATTGGTCTCAAATGGATTTGGAAAAACAAATTGGATGTCAAGGAAACGGAATCGAAATAAGTCACGCCTCGTGGCTAAGGGTTATTGTCGAAGAGGGTATTGACTTTGAAGAATCTTTTGCCCGCTGCTCGCCTTGAGGTCGCTCGATATTTCGCGTCATGCTCATATGAATATGACAGTCTTCGATGGATGTCAAAACTGCGCTTCTAAATGGACAACTAAAAGAAACGGTTTATGTCACCAACCTAAGGATTCATTGATCCCGCGTTCTAACCATGTCTACAAACCTAACAAAGCTCAGATGGTCTCAAACAAGCTCCTGCATGGTACGATAAGCTATCATCTTTCCTCATTGCCAATAATTTCACCAAAGGTTCGTTGACCCTCTTTTCTTACAATATCACGGGCACATATCTTAATTGTTCAAATTTACGTGGATGACATCATTTTTGGTCTACACATAAAAAGTACTCAATCGCTTTTGCAAAACTAATGAAGAAAAATTTTGAAATGTCTATGATGGGTGAACTTACGCTCTTCTAGGATTACAAGTTCATCAATCAACCCGTGGTATTTTCTTGAGTCAATCCAAATATGCCCTTGAATTGTTAAACAAATTTGGAATGAATAACCGGACACCTATGCCACCCAATGGCACATACCAAGAAACCGACGATTTTACATGGGAAATTGGTTGACCCTACCAAATACCGAAGTATTATTGGGTGTCTCATGTATCTAACAGCCCAAGAGACCTCGATATTGTCTTTGCCGCTTATCTTTGCTCTCCGTATCACGCGCGACCAACCAAACCCACCTCTCTAAGGCTAAAAGAATCCTCCCATACATTAAGGGAACCATTAACTTGGGGATCCGTATCCGGCGATTCCGTTTTGAACTAATCGCTTTGATGCCATCACGCAGATGTTTAGATTCATGAAAAGTACTTCATGAGCACTACAATTTCTTGGTGATAAACCGTGTCTTGGCAATCAAAGAAGCGTGATTGTACATCACACATCAACCGGCATACGTAGCCATGTCGGCGTTGTGCTCAAGTCATTTGGATGAGAACACAACTCAAAGACTATGGTTATGTATTTGACAGTATCTCGATGTATCGCGACAATCGGAGTGCCATTATGATCTGCAACCTCGGGCCAAGATTCAAATCAAAGCACATCGATCTTCGCTATCATTTCATCAAGGACCACGGGAAAGTGGTACGCTTGAATTATACTCGTGGGGTACAAAAATACCAATTGGCAGATCCCGCTTAGGTTTAATGAGTTGGTCCATCGGATTGGCATGAGGTGTTTGACTCAAGAGGAATTGATGACCACCTAAAACGCCTTAAAACCCTCAAACACCAAAATCTCCTTTGTAAATATTTTTTCTCAAAACAAAATACAAAATATATAAAACCCGATAAAACTACAAAAATATTCTATCTATTTTTTCTTCAACATGGCAAGTACATTTCATCCTCAACACTCTAATCTTTCAAAATTCAAGATTTTTCCGATCAAGTGTGAGGGGAAAATAAATACTTAACTGCTTCAAAACATCCGCAGTACTCTGCATGTTACTCTATTCCGTTGTATCTTTATCAATGGTGGTAAACTTTTTCGGTTAAACACTCCTCTGACTAAAATTTATAACCTTTCATCATTTTCTGTCGAGGGGAGTGTTGTCAAGTTTCTTTCTTAAAATCTTCGCTTGGTAACCATAATGGAAGTTAAATGGCTTTGGATGAAAAAAGGAAAAGGTGGAGGGACTAAACCGCCAAAATCTCAAAGTCATTTTAATAAAAACATCTCCACCTAACTTATCCTTCACATTTATTACTAACACCTAAAAAAATCCTACGCCTAAGAATCGCTTCATCAAATGTTTTGGATCATCATTTTGTAAGTTGTTTCATAATCTTAACGTGTTTTTAAACATTGGTTTTGATTTTTACATGAATCCAACGGTCAATACGTTGTATAATCTTGTTTTTGTGTTCTACGCCAGATGTGTATGAACACATGATCAAGATTGTGTGTTTATGGTTAAAAGGGACAGTGTCAAAACGCTTTCTAATACATCAATGATACCGCTTTTAATCATCAAACTCACCCGAATCATCTAATTGAATGATTTGTGAAATTAGGGTTTATGCGTGGTTTTGGGTATTTTCAAATGTGAAGGTTTTTTGGTCAAAAAGATTGTTGTGTGATGATGCTCTTATGATGAATTGATCATATCTATGCTTTAAAACAACCTTAAACACTAATTGATGATAAATTAGTAACTAGGGTTTAATGTTCTTGAGTTTTGAGTATTATTGATTCTCCCCGCTAATTAAATGTTAAAACTTGGTTAAACCTTTCACATAACATCTAAGAACTACCATAAAACGTTTGGTGCAATTTCCATGGCTAGAATTGTTAAACTGTAATCTTTGAATTTAGGTTTAAGTTTACGCGAAGTTTTTCTACTGGAACCGCTTGATATATTTTATGCCATGATCCGCTATATAAATGAATGATAATGTTGAAATTGATGCTATGATGATGTTATTTCGTGTTTGCTACCATAACATTCAATCAAGGTTGTTAGTACTTCTACGCATAAGGATCACTTTACGCGTAGAAAGTTATGCGTAAGAGTAATCTTACTAGTAACTATTACGCGTAAGGTTCTACAATGGGACTACGCTGTATCCCCGTGAAGGATATATGCAAACAAGGACTCCCGCGATAAGGTCTACTTTACGCAGTAAGCCTTACGCTAAGGTTTATATACGCCACGCTAGTTTTACGCATAAGGTCCTCCCTGTTCCCACGCTGCATATTTCTTACGCTGTAAGTCAGATCCTACGCATAAGCTTACGCCTACGCTGCATACTTATCTTGTTTACGCGATAAGCTACCATTCCTATGCGATAAGCCTTGATCAAACCTTCATTATGAATTGTTACGCCGTAAACTTGTAAATAAATAAATCATAACGCACAAACCAATAACGCACTAATAAGCTTAAATGAATAATGTGTTGTGAAAATATGTGATAACATAAAATTTAAAACCTAAAGTTAACTAACTCACAAAACTTTTCACAAGGCTATTGGATTATTGGACAAACAAGTGACTTTGGACTCAGAACAATCATTGACATTATACATTCAATAACTAGACAATAAAACCTTCTGTTGACTAACATTATGTCTTTCAATATGTTGGTTCTTGTGGCTAATGTTATTTCGCATCTCGACATGGCGCTCAAATGAATGTGGATGCACCTAAGGTTCTACATTGCCGATATCTTCCCTAATGGCTATCCAAGAAAGATTGTTAAGAACAATCTCGAGGTTGACTTTGAAACCCTCATGCTCAATCTTCTTGCTTGATTGTCGTGGATATTCTAAAGAATCACCCCTACCGTAACATGCTCTCACACTCAAGCATCGAGATCTACATACAAAATTCTGGAATTCAATATAAAGGATCAAAGGTCAAAGTGCGTGACAAGAACTAAATCACAAACAAATCACCATCACACATGCAGATTATCGGGGTCGCTCTTATTCCCCGACATCGAGCCAACCGACTTCTATGCCACACCTACCAAGAGACAGCTCGCAATTCCTCGATGAATATTGGCTATGATGAAGCTTCTCAGAATTATCACTAAGCATTCTCATGTGGAACTTAAGAACATTCCTCAACCGTGGAGAACCCTCTACATCATCATCATCATCACCAAGTCACCGGTCGCGACAAAGGGCTATATGAGCATCCCAAGCTCATGGAGCTGCAAATATTTTGGTCATTAATCAACAAGAAGGACATTGAAATTGAAGCTCTGATATGGGATGACATGATGTCATTTCTCAAAAAACTTGGCTCAAAGATTCCTATGTCGATACACAAAGTTGTTGATCCATAGAGCACTTGGACTTCATCCTGACATTCCCAAGAGGCTCAATGACCCCAACCATCACGACATGTTGATCAACCCATCCTATCACCGTAATCAAGGAATCGCCAACAAAGAAACAAGCAGTGTCAGGTGCACCGGATCACCTTCGACTCATCAAATCAAAAAGCTCAGACATACAAACGTATCCGTAGCGTAGTAAAGAAGGCAAAGTTGGTCATCTCGATGAGAAGTCTTCTGGTACACCTATAAGGAAAACTAGAAGAGGAAGTGCGGTGAAGTGCCGCAAGACCGAGTCGAGGATGTTCCCAAAAGGAATCCTCCACTAAAGAGGACAAGCCTCGCCATGGAAGTTGTTCCTATTCCCGTATCCAAGCCCTGAACCAGAGAAAGCTAATGGACGACTCGAGGGTAATCAATCGTATGAAGAGACGCTCTATTCAAACCGTTGAAGATGAAACTACAACGGTATCTAAACCTCCTAGTCCTCCACCGATCAAGGAAAGTGGAAGACTCCGGTACTTGCCTTATGAAGAAAGCTCAAGCTCGCATGAAGAGCAACCGGATAAATCATACAGAAGAAGTTCAAATTTGTTCGACTTTAACACGTTGCACAACAATTTGCTCAAGAACAAATGGGTGGCCTGAGGGTCGAAGTGGTGGAGTTCAACCTTCACCGTGATCCCGATGCGTTAATTAACCCGATAAGGGGATCCGGTGCCACCACTTTGGTACAACAACAAATAATGCGTGAAGGACACTCTTGAAGAACCGTAATCGGAGAAGTTAGGAGAAGGTAAAGTCGATGAAGAAGTCAGCGTACCAAAACCAAAGCCGATGAAGAAGCCGCAAACCAAAGCCAAAGTTGATGAACAAGCTAAATCTAGAAATGAAGAAGATGTTGAGTATGATAAGTTTCTTCTAGATAGTCCTCGCACGGGTCAAAGGAAGAAACTGGCCACCAAAGGACCCGGATCTCACGCCTCATCATCATCATCGACTTTCTTCGCCTCACCTTCACCACCACCATCACCGAATCAACCAAATCATCATCCAAATCGTTAGTAAGGCCAACTCCATCTTGATCTCTCAATCAAAGAATCAATCGTTAAAGCCGTGAAAAAGAGTCGAAGAAAGACATGCTCTATAGAAAGCTCAATTTCATTGTCGACGATAACGTGATTCTCTGAAAGTGATGAGAAATTCACAAGATGAAAAGTTGAAAGGAGTATGTACGTAATCTATGAAGGATGATCTTCAAGGGAGCATGGACGAGATGATAAAAGGATACTCTCATAAGTTCCTAATGGAGGTAGTTCCGAAACTGACAAAGGAAATGTATACCAGCAACTGGTCCAAATCTCTTACATTTAGCCAAGCAGCCATGAAATCAACTCCGATGAATTTGAGCAACATCAAGTTGAAACTACAATCTTCTACGATGAATTGGTGAACCGCTAGTAGCCCAAATGTCAAAACGCTCTGAACGCTTTGCCTCCCATGAAGCTAAACTGTTGAAGCATTGCCTGGATGGAATACCAACTCAAGTCATCATTCAGAGAAGAGGCTGTAAGGCCTAAGCGTTCAAGAGATGATGATGACAAAGATCAAGATAAGGATAAGGAGCATAAACGCACAAAGAAGTCTGGTGAATCATCTTCCATTCAGTACTCGATGCAACCTCCACCACAAAGGACTCCAGCTCAACAAAGATCCCCTCCTCCCTCTTCTGCTGATAAACCTCATGATTCTGAGACACCACCCCAGACTCAGAAAACCGATGACCACTTTGAGTATACGGGGGGTGACGATGAAGAATACCATGAGCCCCAACAACAACCCGCCTCTCCCTCCAAAGTACAGAAACCAGAACCCTCATCTAGGCCTAAGAAACAGAAGAAGAAGGCGCCCAAGGCTGACGTCCTATCATGGCTAGATGAAGATACAACAGAAGAATTTGAATGGTTTTCTACACTTGTTAATTCCACTCCCTACCCAGTTGAAGGTCAAGAGGTTACAGCATCGTAGTACATGGAGCATGCGAAATTTCTACAAGAAAAATTCCGTGTGAAGAAGACGACGAAATCCGAGTTGAAGCGAATCAAGAATGAAGCATTTCAACTTCTAAAAGAAGTCGGAAAGTGCCATCGAGGTCGAATATCACCTTGATAATATTGCATGAGCCATGTCTAACAACATGGATTGGCTCAACCAAAGAACAAACATCGCTTCACTAAAACGAGACAATCCTCCATATTACACAGACTGGTCTAAACCTCTACCAACAATTGGCCAACCAGATGAACCTAGGATTCCATTCAGATATTTCTTCAACAAAGACTTGGAATTTCTTCTACACGGTGGCGATGGTTCAAGGAAATATGCTACATCGCTGACACTTCCATTCCCGGCAGCCGAATACTCAAACTGCATAGCCATCGAGGAACGAGCTAACCACATGTTTTCCAACAACGTGGCAGAGTATGACCGTGATGCAATGTATGGGATTCACCATTGGCCAGAACGCCGAAGAATCTACTACAGAAGCTGCCAGGTCCAGAAGTCTCAACATGCAGTGTTCAGTACTAAGAGTATCGTTGCCATCAAACACGTTGATCTTTCGTCCAAATGGGACTACACTTTTCTCAAGAAGATTGTGGTCAAAAGGCAAGACGAAGGGGATTATGCATTCTCTGAAGCTGACTTTGAGAATTTGTCTATCAACGACATCGAAGGTATGTACCTTGCCAAGAGTACAGGGTCTATGAGACAATTTCCACTGAAGTACAACGTGAATTCATCAAGTCAGTGCTCATCTTCATCACGCATAGTTATCAAAGAACGTGTAGAAGATCTCCAGCTTGCCATAGAATCTTATCAGACCGTGTCAATTCACTCCACCGCAGCTTGATCTTCCCGACATCAACCAGCTCTCCCAATATACGCTAATTAGCAAACCATTCAGCGCCGTTTACTGTCACACCCACAAATTACCTGTTTTGCAGCGGAATGGAATTCCTGGGGGATGACTGTCATAGCATCACAGTTACAATTACATTGAACGACCTAAAGTGTCGTTTGGAAAACACATCGTTTGATTTAATAAAACAATCAGAGTTTACAAAGTATTGGTCCCAAAAGATTTCCAAAGTACCAAAAATGAGTTTGTTACAATCAACCGAAGTAAGTGCATAAAATATATGTGAGACGCGTCAACTCTGCGACTCCATGCAAGCCATGATGATATGCTAATACCTGAGATAAAACATGCTAAAAACAGTCAACACAAGGTTGAGGAAAATCCATAGGTTTAATATTCGTTTGAACACAATATTCGTAGTGTGAGTTACGTTGTGTTCACACTCATCGTAATAAAAAAAAAACAGCATTATTTTCACTAAGTTCATGAAACCAAGCGTAACCTCGTCAAAGAATGGTAAAATCAGTTTCATCGCAACCATAATAGGTAAATCTTGCCAATTTACCTAAATGATTCAAATATAGTGCTTCATTTCCCCTAATCGGGTCAATAAGAACGGGAGTGTTAATTCCAATAGGCCTATTGATTTCAGTGAATAAACCGTCAAGTTATCTCACACAAGCTAGCCACTTGTGAATGACTAACCGTAAGAAACTTAAAACAGTTCAGACACTGATTTGCTGATAATGAAGGCTTAAGGGTATGTGTGTACGGATAAAACCTCAATATCGATATCAAAAATAATCACGAAGATAGATTCAAATTCTTTTAGGTAAAAGAATAATAAACCAAATCCCGTGTGTGATCGTTGATACGGATTAGTTAACCCGAATCGTTTCCCAACGAGGCGGAATTGCCAACGCGTTTTGGTTTGGAATTTAATGCTCGATGTTTTGATTTGTGATTTTGATTTTATTAAACTACAGGAATAGAAAAGTAATTAAGGGAATCTATTTTACGGGAAATCCTAAGTGCGAATTAACTAAAACGTAATTAACAAAATGCAACTACGTCTAAATTATACCCTAAAAATGCCTAAAATTATTTTTACTATAGAAATGCAATGTGAAAAACTAATTATTAATTAAAACTATTTTTTTGGATTTTTCTGGATTTTATTTCAATTAAAAACTAATTTTAAACTATTTAAACTAAATTAAAATACTAAAAATTATGAAAATTAAGGGAAAAATATGAAACTATTTTTATAAAATCTAAAATACCATAAGAGAATTTTCAAAACTATTTTTTTATTTTTCTGATTATTTTTCAATTTTCTACTGATTTAAAACTATTTTAATCTAATTTAAATTGTGAAAAATACCAAATAAAAGGGGAAAAATAGGAAAAAATCTTTTTATGCTTTTTATATTTTTCTTAAACTGGGAAAATTGAAAAATTATTTTTTGAACTTTTTCTTAATTATTTGCAATAAAAGCTATTTAAAAGTGATTAAAAACTATTTTAAATTGAGAAAAATAGCAAACAGTGACCAAAAATTATGAAAAACTCAGGAAAATTCTAAAATATTAATCTAGATCTATGAAAAATAATAAATATATAGCTTATGTGTAAGATATAAGAGCTGTAGTACAAACTGATTCCAAATAAGCTAATGAAAATAAGCTAAACAATGAAATAAGCATCCAAACAGTAACTGAAGCTAAGTTATGCTAGAATAAGCTAATATCAACTAACTATACCTAATCCTAACCAGCTACAAGCACTGCTTAATGAATTAAGCAAACTAACTAGTCTAGCCAAACAGTTTCTAACCCCTAGGTTTGAGCTTATGCACAGGCTTATCAGAAGATCTAATGTGAAAACCAAATAAGCAGTCCTCAAGACCACCTGGCAAGCTACAACTAGACCAAGTTTTAGCTTCTAACTCACTGAATTGAGTCCAATGCAAAGTCTGCAAGTTGGCCTGATTCACACTCAGTTCTGCTGAGTGTGAACAGGGCAGAATAAGCTCAATTTAACAGCTGATTTGAAGATTAAAAAGCCTTTATCATATTTCACAAAAAGTAGTTTCCAAAACTAGACCAGTTGAATATGTAAATCCCAAAGTTACACTAGATTTGGACTTAAAATGAACCTGTGAGAGATCAAACAAGTTTTCAAAAACGGAAATCTCACTTTTGACTTTTTAGAACAGTTGTGAAATTTTGACCAAAGTTAATTTTGATCCAAAGTAATGAACTGATTTTAATGTTTTTAGCTAAATCAAAGTTACCAAAAGCTAGATTTCTAAATTCTAAACCTAAATCTGTCTTTTGATCTTTAACAAATCCAACAGTTAACAATTAGAGCGGGTCCAAAGTGATTTTGACTATATGAATGTTTAAATGCAGATAAGAGGACTGATATGAATCAAGTGACTGATATAGAGATTGAGTAACCAATTTTCAAGCACAAACCAAGACTTAATCACAAATACTCTAGCCAATCCAAACACTAGTTTAAGGACAGATTAAATGATTTTCTCGGTCACCCTCAAAATCAAGTATAAGCAATCCTCAAACCGCATTCAGTACTCAAACTAAAACCTATATGAATCAAACTTAGTAGCAATTTTCACTTAAAAAAAACTATCTGATCTAATGATGCAAATAAAAGCTAATAACAGACTTATATGAGATCACAATTAGGCTACTGAAATCAAGTAAATCTACACTAGATTAGACTAAATTCAGAGATAACAAGCAATATTAGAACACATTATTCTCGATTCAAATGATGAGACAGATTTAGACTTACAAATGGCCCTAGCCACTATGGCTTGAAATCATGAAACAGTGAACCTCTAACCTAATAAACCCCTAACCTACTCCAATTCCAGCTCAAATTTAAACCAAAATCAAGTGCATCATCCAATCCAATCAAAACACAGCAGAACTTCATCCACAAACAGTTGATTTTGTTGACTGCTTTTTATTTTTGAAGTAAATTGAGATTTGATTGAAATTAAGCTCACTATAAGCTATCAAAAGCTTAAATGAACCTTTATGAAACAGTAGCTAAGTATGGATCAATCCATAGAACAAATTTAGTATGTTTTTTTATTTTTCAATGATTTTATCTGATTTTTTTGTATTTTTGAGTTTATGAAGAAATAAGCTAGAAACAGATTTATATTGTTGAAATAAGCAATAAACAAAGAGATTAAGCAGATTTAAAAGCAATAGCAATTGAACAAACACTTGAGAATGAAAAACTGATTTTATTAATCTAAGAATTTGAGTACAAAATAGGAATTACAAAAAACTTAAACATTAAAAATGAAAAATTACAACTAAATAAGCTACTGAAATTAGAGAGAAGAAAAAGATACATAATGTGAACGAAATGAGGTCCTATTTATAGCTGAGCTTAAGGTCTTGAGCTTCTTGGAAAGATCTAGAAATCTCAACTTTGTGCTTCTTTGAGACGTTTACAACCATTAGATCACCTTCCACATATCCCACTTGATATCCACCCTTGGATCATGAATGCCACGCTTTTTCGACCAATAGGAGAGCAGAGAGTGGCATTGAGCACCGGATGGCGACCCTGGCTCCCCATGTGTCAGTGTGTGTCAGAGGAAAGTACAAGATTACCCTTAATTGTGGTAATTTTTTCCAATTGACGCGGGTAATTCAGGGTTCATAGGATTCCCAGTTTTGGGGTAAAATAAAGGCGGGGTTGATTTGTTAATATTATTTCAAGTGGTTTGACCGGATCTTGGGTGAGTTGACTCGGGTAAAAAGGGTATACGGGTTGGGATAATGGGTAACGGGTATTGGTTTGGCTAAGCTTTGGACTTGGAACGGGAAATAAATATGGGCCGGGGGTTTGTTTATTTATTTTGGCTAGGACTAGATAAGTGACCCAAGGTGTATTTAAGGACCAAAGTGTATTTTCTGAATTTCAAAGGACCAAAGGTGTAAATCTGAAAATCTCATTCAAGGGCCTTTCTTGTCATTCTTCAATAAACCAAGGGCAATTTTGCAACTTTGAAACTTGAAGGGTCAATTCTCCAAAAGCTCAAAGTTCAGTGGACCTATCTTGACATTTCTTCAAACTTGATTATAATTTCCAAAAATCATTCTCAGAGAATAAAATCTTCCAAAATGCACAATCCCGACCTTCCGGCTCAGCTCAAACTCTCTTGATCTCTCGTGCTCGGATTTACGTCTGATTTGGCTCCTTTTTGTGTGTTTTTACATATCCGTACCTGCACAAGCACAAACTCAAGAAAACCACAAATATTAGCAATAAACGGCTCTTTCTTGGTTGTTTTGGGTCAGTTTTGATAATGAAAAGGTATGTGTTTTAGCACATACCAAAATACCCCAGACGAGACCATTGTCGTGTCCTCACGCAATGCAATCAACTCACGCTTCTAAAACCAAGGATTTCAATCTCTTTCTACTAAAACCTATGAAGAAGTAGCAAAGATTCCTCAAAAGAGATTAAGAAAGCCTTAATTCTAAAAATGCCCGTTTACCCTTATATTAACAATATATAGATATTACGATAAGCACATTCCTGTATGAGTGACGGTTGTTGAACTTTCATGTCGATCAATAACTCCAACATTTTTCAAACGACACGTTAGGATCACAGAGTAAGAAACACAACACAGCGTGATGTGACCATACGGATAGAATACATCGTCCCTGATTTTTCACAAGTCCCAAACTAAGTGTAAAACCGAAATCATTTTAAAATGACTCTAGATGCTAACACTACCCATGGAAGTTACTTGTGTAATTACTTTTGCTCCCATTTTCCTATTTGCCTCTAGATTTTTTATTTTTGTGAGAAATGAATTTCTTCATAATTCTCGTTTCGATAACTTTTATTCCGATAAAGATATAAAGCTAAGTCGATAATTAGTTATCCGCCTTCTCTCAAGAACCATTGTCCCAAAAATGAGGTCCACATCAAGGAATTTTTATTCATTTATACTTTTGATTTTTTTCATTTTCATCATTTTTCATTTTTTTTTTCACTTATACTTTTACTTATAAGAGCCATGAACTACGGAGCTTCACGGGGTAATTCCAAGACTATAGGCTTCATGAAATGAGAATCCCGGCTGGCTAGGCTAAGACCTCACTCAATCCCGGCTAAAGATCCAAGGGTCCGATCTCGACACCGCAGCTCATAACTTTACTTATTACTTTATCACTTATCACTGATTTCTTATTTATTACGGATCCTTGATGTGTACCCAATTTTAAAACAAAGATTCTTTTAAGAAGATAAAGAACTAACTATCGCCAAAAACTCAACATCTCTAATTATTATTAGACAGATATGGGGTGAAACAATTTTGTGGGAACAAAAAGCCATAAGTACCTTCGATGGGCTCTAAAGAGAACCAACTACTCCACGCTTAGCATCTAAACTCATAAGTAACTCTATCATTTCTCGATCTCCGCAAATTTAAAATCCCAAATAATGAGATCCGCGGATGCTTAGCCGATAATTTTTAGATTATCTATGGTTAAGGGAACAAGCTAGGGCTCAACACGCCCGGTCAAGTCAGAATTCTATTCCTACCCTCACCAGCGGAAAGTCAACAAGGTGTCAAAACATATATTATCTTAGCAATTGCTTCGTCTAATGAAATCAAGTTATGCATATTTAAAATCACTCAGGGAAACTTGCAAATTCTTGGCCTTGTGAGCTAGAATTCGCATTTTATAGCTTCTTGTCTAAGAGACTAGCCAACTTTTCAATCAAAAAGACTAGCAAAAGCTTACAAAAATTTTTAAATTTTGCTCATTTTTGCACAATTTTTCATTTTCTAAGGAAAAACGGGGTTGCGAGAGTACACGACACAAATAAGCAAGTGCGGTTAAATCAAATCGAAGATTACCCTACCCCAGACTAGAACGAAACATTGTCCTCAATGTTTAAAACAAGGGTATCAACGAAAATCTAAAAGCCGTTTATTAAGTATGCTCAAAGATAAACGTTAGTCGATAAGATTAGGATATCGGATTTCCATCAGCATCGGTCATGAAACTCGAGTGGAGAAAAGACAAACTTCGAGCACGAGAGTCTTCATATCGGGAGAATCCTACACAACATCACAAATAACCAAACACGAGAAATCGAAGAGGCTAACCCCTTCGCGTCACTTATTAGAAAATAGAAAGAAGATAGAGATAAGCATGGGGTGCCTCCAACAAGCGCTACTGTTTTGGTTAACGAGTCACTAGCTTGACTCGATCCCCGAATTCAGTTGTCCTTAGGGAAAGTTTGGTGATCTGGGACAACCATAGATGGGATGTCCCCTCCAAAAATAAGTTTCACACGATGGCCATTCACTTTGAAATTAGGGCCATCGAGTTGAGAAAGCTCCACCATTCCATAAGGGAAAACTGAGCAACGTGAATGGTCCGACCAACGGGTTTTGAGTTTGCCCGAGAATATCTTCAAGCGAGAGTTATAGAGGAGAACTTGATCACCAACGTTGAAAACGCGGTTTTGATTTTAGAATCATGAATCCTCTTAGTCTTCTCTTTGAAAATCAAAGAATTCTCGTAAGGCTGATCCCTAAGCTCATTTAATTCATTCAATTGAACTTTCCGGTGATCACCCGCAGTCTTAAGATCAAAATTAGCATGTTTCAAGGCCCAGAATGCCTTATGTTCGAGCTCTATAGGCAAGTGACAAGCTTTTCCATACACCAACTTAAAGGGGTGATCCGATGGGTGTCTTGTATGCGGTGCGGAAAGCCCATAATGCATCATCTAACTTATCGGCCCATGAAGCTCGATTTTCTCCTACGGTCCTTTCTAAAATTCTTTTCAAACCACGATTCGAGACCTCAACTTGTCCGCTCGTTTGCGGGTGATACGCGGTAGAAAGACGACGGGTAACTCCATATTTAGCCATAACTTTAGCAAATTGTTCATTACAGAAATGGGTACCGCGATCAATGATGATAGCACGAGGTGCTCCGAATCGGGAAGGGAAACAAGTTCTTCGAAACTTAACAACCACGCGGGCGTCATTGGTGGGGAGCGCCTTCGCTTCAACCCATTTGGACAAGTAGTCGACGGCCCGAGGTATACTTATTACCCTTAGAAGATGGAAATGGCCCCATAAAATCGATGCCCCAAACGTCAAAAATCTCACAAACTTGAATAGCATTTTGTGGCATTTCATCCTTTTGTGAAATTTTTCCTTGACGTTGGCAAGAATCACAAGATTTGACTAAATCATGAGCATCTCGATATATGGTAGGCCAATAGAATCCGGAATCAAAAAACTTCTTAGCGGTGTAGCTTGCACCATGATGGCCACCAGTGGGTCCGTTATGGCAAGCTTTAAGAATATCAAGAGCCTCCTGGCCATGAACACACCGCCGGATTACTTGATCCGCACAAATCTTAAACAAGTAGGGATCGTCCCAGAAATAATGCTTCACATCTTTGAAAACTTTTTCTTTCTGTGGGACGACATCCCTTTTACTATGAAATTGCCCGCATGGTAATTTGCAAAGTCGGCAAACCATGGGGTTTTTGGGTCTTTCTTAGCAATCATCCCAAGTGTCTCAAGAGGAAATGTTTCCGTAATCTCCTTTTTCTCAAGCACACTTTGATGGGGATTCTCAAGTCTAGAAAGGTGATCGGCAGCCAGGTTCTCCGCTCCTTTTTTGTCAAGAATAGTAACATCAAACTCTTGAAGGAGGAGAACCCACCGAAGTAATCGTGGCTTAGCATCTTGCTTTGCCAAAAGATATTTAAGGGCAGAATGGTCGGTATACACTATGGTCTTCGACAAGACAAGGTAGGGTCGGAATTTCTCAAAAGCATAAACAACGGCTAATAATTCCTTTTCAGTAGTCGTGTAATTGTGTTGGGCCTCAGACAATGTCTTACTCGCATAGTGTATGGGTTGGAAATGTTTCGATTTTGTTGTCCCAAGATGCCCCAATTGCATAATCACTTGCATCACACATGAGCTCAAAGGGCAAATCCCAGTCGGGGGCAACTAAGATCGGTGCTTCAGTTAAATTCTTTTTAAGAATATTAAACGCTCAACGATTCGGTGGTGAAGATAAACGGAGCATCCTTTTCAAGGAGATGGGTCAGAGGGCGGGCTATTTTAGAGAAATCTTGGATGAAACGGCGATAGAAACCGCGCATGAAAAAAAAAACTCGAATACCTTGACGTTAGTGGGATGAGGGAGTTTAGCTATAACGTCGACTTTAGTCCGGTCGACCTCAATCCCAGATTTTGAAATCTTATGGCCGAGGACAATGCCCTCTCGAACCATGAAATGACACTTCTCCCAATTCAAGACAAAATTGGTGTCTTCACACCGTTTGAGCATGTGGTCTAGATGAGAGAGGCAAGAAGTGAAAGAATCTACATAAACCGAGAAATGTCATAAAAACTTCTATAGAATTTTCGATCATGTCAGAAAAAATAGCCATCATGCACCTTTGGAACGTTCCTGGAGCATTGCATAAGCCAAATGGCATTCGTCGGTAAGCAAACGTTCCATAAGGGCACATGAAAGTCGTTTTCTCTTGATCCTGCGGATCAATCAGAATCTGAAAGTAACCAAGAAAAACCATCGAGGAAAGCAATAGAATTCATTCCCCGCTAAACGTTCGAGCATCTGATCCATAAAAGGTAGCGGAAAATGATCCTTTGGTAGCTTCATTCAACTTTCGGTAGTCAATACACACTCTCCATCCGGTGACGAGGCGTGTGGAAATCAATTCATTATCTTCGTTGGCAATGACGGTCATTCCACCTTCTTAGGGACACAATGGATAAGGCTAACCCATGAGCTATCGGAGATTGGATAAATGATTCCGGCGTCGAGGAGTTTAAGAACTTCCTTTTTGATAACCTCATGAATTTTTGGATTAACCCTACGTTGTTGTTGAATAACGGGTTTGCAATCGTCTTCCATTAAGATCTTGTGAGTACAAAAACGAGGGTTTATGCCTTTGATATCAGAAATTTGCCAAGCGATGGCACTCTTATGTTTTCTAAGAATCTCCAAAGTGAGGTTTTTCCTCATCTTTCAAGTTTTTAGCAATGATGACGGGAAACTTGTTTGGTTTTTCAAGAAAAGCATATTCAAGATGAGGAGGTAAATCCTTGAGCTCGGGCTCCGGAGGATTTTCGTTAGACGTTGTACTCTTTGATTTCTTCAATCGTAATCTTTTTCGGAGGGAGTGACGGTGATGGATCTTCATTTAGCAATTGTTCAAGATAAAGGATATCTCCCTCCGAATCATAAACATCATCATCAATTCCCGGTGGAATCGATTCGTCAGTAGCAAGAAACTCATCGATCTCTTCCAAAGGAAGTCACTCCCTCGAACGGAGTAAGAGAGGGGGAAGAGTCGGCAATTATAGGCTCAGAAAGTTGTTTAGAAGGTGAATCAGTAGAATTGTGAGCAAAACCGAGAACTTCTTGAGCGTACTTCTCACAAGAAACATCAATAACGTCGATTCGATTGATGGAAGCATCGTCGAAATTTGAGGAGTACCTCGTCGTTTGATTAATGTTGAATGTGACGGCTTCTTGATTAACTCTCAACGTAATCTCTCCTTCGAATACATCAATTAAAGCACGACCGGTCCGTAAGAAACATCTTCCAAGAATAATGGGTACTCGAGGGTCGGCATCAAAATCTACCACAACAAAATCCGCGGGAAAATAGAACTACCCCACTTTGACAAAGACATCCTCGGCTATACCCTTTGGACGGGTCGTAGAACGATCGGCTAACTCGAGGGTCATACACGTTGGGGTAAGTGGGGGTAACGAAAGTTTCTCGTAGATTGAATTTGGCATTAGATTGATACTCGCGCCAAGATCGGCCAAGGCGGAGCATTGAACAATTCCTTGAAAAGCACATGGAATGAGGAAATTTCCGGGTCTCCTAACTTCTCAGGAAGTTTCTTGAGGATAACCGCCGAACAATTCTCATTCAGAGATGTTGTAGCAAGCTCATATGTTTCTCTTGTTCGTAAGCAATCCCTTAATCGTAGAAGCAAGTTTGGGCATCAAGAGAAGGGCATCCGCAAAACTGATCTCCACATTCAAGTCTTTGAAGATTTGGAAGAACGTTTCCATTTGATGATTCGACTTTTCACGAAGAGTTTGATCTTTAAGACGAGACGGATATGGGATAGCCGGTTTCGGATTAGCTTTCTGCACATTCACGGGAGTATCTTCGGGCTCAGAATCTTAGACAACCGTGGGTTGGACATTCTCAGTCTCCCCTTATCGTAGGAAGCACCGGGTCCTTTGTCACCCCGGTCTCACGGTTTACCACATGAGAGGAAGAAGTGTTAGTGGTAGGAACCGTGGGTCCATCGTAAGCTACACCACTTCGGTTAGTGATTGCTTTCATGTCACCTCTTGGGTTTGGAATGTAATTGCTTGAAGAGAACCGAACCCGGGGGTTGAGACGTAGACGACTGATTGGCTTGAAGAAACTAGCCATCATATTATTATTTCAGTCATTTGTTTGTTGCTTGTAACTTCCATCTCCTTTTTGAAGTCCGTCCTCATGCCGTTAATTTGATTTTGCAAACTTTTAATGGTGTAATCAGAGTTCTTCATGTAAGTTAGAAAATCGTTGTTCGGGGCGACTTGAGGAGGTGCTTGATAAGTTTGTTGAGGAGGAGGTGGTTGTTGGTAAACTTGAGATGGAGGAGCTTGGTAGTGTTGATTTCCATGATTAAAATTAGCTCCTCGGTTCTGATTAACATGATGATTACCATTGAAACGGTTTTGATTCTGGTTTTGTTGTTGAGGTTGATTGAAACCGGGAGGTCCGAGATAATTGTTTGAACGGTAGCTAAGAAGATTTCGATCTCCTTGCGGTTGATTGTAGTTTCCCGTAGCAGCATAAACATTCTCATGTGCGTAACCACCGACGGCTGGGCACTCGGAATAAGAATGTGGACCCCCACAAGTCTCACAAATCGGGTGTACCGCTTTCACTTGTTGATTCTGATTCTGATTATTCATCTGAGTAATCCGTAAGATATCGTCAATCCTTTTGTTCATGGCGGTATTTGAGAGAAGAAGACGTATTTGATCGAGATGATGCACCCTTTCGGCGGTAGAATCCCAATAATTGTAATGAGCGGTCATGTTCTCAATAAGATCGTAACATTCCTCGGGACGTCTTTTCATGAAAGTTCCACTGGCAGCAGCATTGATCGTTTCACGTGTCTCAACGTCAAACCATTAAAAACGTTATCATTTGAGTGACAAGCAACATGTTATGATTCTGACATCGATCTATTGCAGAGCTTATATCGTTCCAAGCTTCAAACAAAGATTCATCGGGATATTGCCGGAAATTACTGATATCGTTCCTCCAATTTCGTCACATCGACGGTGGAAGTACTTTGCCAGAACTTCGAAACCATTTCTTCGAAGGTATGAATCGAATTCTTCGGGAGTCGATCAAACCAAGACGTGGCATGATGAGTCAAAGATTATGGGAAAAGATACAGCACGAAGGGCCGTCATCGGAGACCCATTCTGTTCATACTCTGAGTGAAGGTTCAAAAATTTATCAAGATGTTTGTTTGCATCGTCATCTGGTAAACCATGAAATTGACAACTGTTTTTACTTGTTCTATCATATGGTGTTTCAAGCTAAAATCGGTAGCCTGAAAATTAGTCGGTGCATTGGTCCTCCCTCCAGACATTGTAGGTTGACATAACTCCTCCATCGTTCGGAGATCGGGAGCTACATTTTGATTATCGGGAGGAGGATTAGGACCGGGGTTAGGTGGTCCGTTGGGAGCAACCATATTACGTAACTCGGTACGTTCGATTTGCTTCTGAGTCGTCTAGATCGAGATCGAGGCCATGCGCACATAAAAACCAAGGCAATTAAAACGATACGGTATTCGAAAACACAATGAACTTAACCAATAATCCCAAGTGAATATATCACCTCTATAAGACAAACGCACAAGCAAGCGGAGAAGCTTTTTTAGGTCAGCGCGAAGCTTATTAAAAACCCGCTTCTTTACAGCCGCAATTTAATGTCAGGCTGTCCTTATACCCACCCCACACAGTTGTTTTATCAAATAGAAATAAATCGACTCACAAGCGACAAAGGCAAGTTTTGATCTTTGGTTCGGGAACTTATTAATGATAACACCTCCGTTGAGAATGTTATATAATTGGTGTATTCTATTTAGCTCAAAAACAAAAGAGAAAATCTTTTTGTATTTTTAATGATATATATATACAAAAGAAAAAAAGGAAAATTTTTTTACTTTTTTATTTTTATAGAAAAATAGTAACTTCACGAATGAAAGATCTCGAGTCACTAATCGTCAAACCTCAAACGATATTGTCGTGACACAACCTCCCCGGCAGCGGTGCCAAAATTTGATTTCATGAATAAACCGTCAAGTTATTCTCACACAGCTAGCCACTGTGAATGACTAACCGTAAGAAACTTAAAACAGTTCAGGACACTATTTGCTGATAATGAAGGCTTAAGGGTATGGGTGTACGGATAAAACCTCAATATCGATATCAAAAATAATCACGAAGATAGATTCAAATCTTTTAGGGAAAGAATAATAAACCAAATCCCGTGTGTGACGTTGATACGGATAGTTAACCCGAATGTTCCCAACGAGGCGTGAATTGCCAACGCCGCTTTTTGGTTGGAATTTAATCTCATGTTTTGATTTGTGATTTTGATTTATTAAACTACAGGAATAGGAAAAGTAATTAAGGGAATCTATTTTACGGGAAATCCTAAGTGCGAATATAACTAAAACGTAATAACAAAATGCAAACCACGTCTAAATTATACCCTAAAAATGCCTAAAATTATTTTTACTCTAGAAATGCAATGTGAAAACTAATTATTAATTAAAACTATTTTTTTGGATTTTTCTGGATTTTATTTCAATTAAAAACTAATTTTAAACTATTTAAACTAAATTAAAATACTAAAAATTATGAAAATTAAGGGGAAAAATATGAAACTATTTTTATAAAATCTAAAATACCATAAGAGAATTTTCAAAACTATTTTTTTATTTTTCTGATTATTTTTCAATTTTCTACTGATTTAAAACTATTTTAATCTAATTTAAATTGTGAAAAATATCAAATAAAGGGGGAAAAAAATAAGGAAAAAATCTTTTTGCTTTTTTATATGTTATTTAAACTGGGGAAAATTGAAAAAAATTATTTTTTTGAACTTGTTGAATATTTGCAATAAAAGCTATTAAAAAGTGATTTAAAAACTATTTTAAATTGAGAACCGGAAAAATAGCAAACAGTGCACCAAAATTATGAAAAACTCAAGAAACAATTCTAAAATATTAATTAGATCTATGAAAATAAGAAATCGTAGATTATGGGTAAGAACTAAGAGTGTAGTTACAAACTGTTTTCCAAATAAGCTATGGAAAAGAAGATAAACAATGAAATAAGCATCACACAGTAAATGAAGCTAAGTTATGATAGAATAAGATACTATAAAATAACTATTACTATCCTAACCATTATCAAGCACTTGCGACTGACTTAAGAAAATAACTAGTTATCAAACAGTTTCTAACCTAGATTGAGCGTACCCCCCCGCCAACCCACCCAGCCGGCTTATCAGAAAGATCTATGGAAAAACAAATAAAGAGTCCGAAAGACCACATGGAACAAGCTACAACTAGACCAAGTTTTAGCTTCTAAACTCATAATGGAGTCCAATGCAAAGTATGCAAGTGCCTGGATTCACACAAGTCTGATGAGGTGAACAGGGCAAAAAAGAGGGAATGAACAGAGGATGTGGAGATTAACAAAGCCTTATCAGAGTTAACAAAAAGTCGTTCCAATCTAGAACCAGTTGAAGATGTAAATCACAAAGCTCACTAGAATTTGGACTTAAAATGAACTGTGAGAATCAAAAACAAGTTTGCAAAAAACTGGAAATCTCACTTTTGACTTTAGAACAGTGGGAAAATTTGACCAAAGTAATTTGATCCAACGTAAGACCTGATTTAATGTTTTTAGCTAAATCAAAGTTTAACAAAAGCTAATTTCTAAATTCTAAACCTAAATCTGTATTTGATCTTTAACAAAGCCAAA